>JAUMJK010000486.1:1978750-2638333 GCA_033558105.1 Coccyzus lansbergi
TTTACATATAAGGAAAAAACACGAAATTGTTGGAATCTATCTGTGTCTCTTGAAGCAGCTTAAATGATGACGTAACATCTAGAGTATGTAATTTTGGTTGCTATGATTTTGCCAAACTGAACCACTATCAGGAATACCTAAAAATTTTCCTTATCAACGCCTTGATTGATATTGATTTTAGTGGATGTAAGAAATTTTTGTATGGGGAAAAATAGAAGCCTCGGCTTGATGAGAAGTGGACAGTCATCCAGAATAGCTCTTGCTGTTTTTCTGAAAACCAGTCTAAGTCCAAGTAGTGTATGAATATCCACAAGCTGTAGCCATCTTGTTTCATACTTCCTTTCCTGCCTTTTAAATTTTGAAATGTTAGGGGAAAGAAGGGAGAACAGTTCATAGTCATGGAATTAAAGACCATGGCAATACCACATTCTGAAGATGCCTCACCTTTGAGTGCTTAGTTTAGCGGTATGTCCTGATTTTAATCAGATAAAAAATTTCTCTGATTTATATGTGTACAGTGTCAATGTGCCCTTCAGTGAAGGAGATTGTATACCTTAAACTATTGGCAACTTTACTTACTCATTTTGCATAGTCATTATGTTACACAGTTTAATATGTTGCATATAACTTCTCATTCAAGCATTGCATTATCAATGAGGTTTTCAGCATCATTTGAATATGCCTTAAATTAAATTGATATATTAAACAAAAAGAAACAGTGAAAAATAATTCTAAATTGCTATTAGTAAATTTCCTTAACTTTTCATTTTTATATACATCTTCCTCTAAAATGTTTCTAAATTAAGCTATTCCCTTTCTATTTGAGAAATGTTTTTTGTTGGGGGTACATTAAAGAAATCTGCAACAGTTTTTATATGAATTGCGCTAAATCTTTCACAAAGACTAATTTTGTTTTCAGTTTAACATTTTTTTTCTTTTTTGCTAATTTATTATGTAATAAATGAATCTACTATTTAAGAGCATCCTTTAAAGAATTTTTATGGATTTTTGTCAGATATATGCACAATATTGGAACAAATTCCTCTATTTGGTATAAGTGTGTTCTGAAGATTATGGAAACAATTCTGTGTTAGGTAATTTAAAAAATGACATATAAAGCAAAAACCTAAGCATAAGAATGACTGCGATTCCTGAGTATTATTTCTTAGAGTTTCACAGTGAGCTTTCTTTAAAGAAAAATAAATATTCTGTGATCTCAATGTGTAGGGATATGCCTCTAGGTGTGTATTATACAAATACATAGACAAAAAATTTTGTATACCTGAATCAGAAGATTATCTAATAGCTTGTGTACACTGTTTTGTCTGGTGCACACATGATTTTGTACTCATCTCTTCCCCCAGACAAGAAAAGTCCTGTTCCTAGGCAGGAATCTTTTTCTTCCCTTCCATTCCTTCCCTTTGCAGATAGTCAAAAGTATTGCTTTATAATGAGGGCCATTTATCTCCTAAAGAACTAGAAAGCTGAGAAAAGCTGAGTGTGCAAATTCCATAGGTGTGACTGAGCAGTTGAAACTGCAGCTATTAACCATGATCAGTCCTGTACAACTTGTAAGAAAATCAGTATAGAATTAACATGTTTTTCTTTATAGCAGAGAGGAGGCTTATTCATTCAACTAGGTTCTAAGGAATGTAAGCAAATTTTACTCTTACGATAAGTTCAGCCCTGTAAATAGTCGGGCTAATGGGTGAAAACTTTGAAGAGTTGTGATTATGTGAAAATAGGAAACTAGAATGGAAGCTCTCTGCCTCCAAGTTGTTCTTTAAGTATGGTTCAGAGAAATCTATGCTTGGTGCCTCTACCTTGGTTCTGTTTGCACAAGGTATTTTTCAAAGCCGTTATTTACACTCTTTTTTCTATAATTCATGCCAGTTGTGATGTACATAATAGATAAATAAAGCAAAAGGCAAAGATGCACAAAATTCTGATTCAGTACTAATGGCTGAGCAAATACTACAAGGTATCTGGGCCATGCCTTTAAAAGATATTTCAGTAGTTAGCCAAAAGTTTGTCTCAACAGCTGTCAGGGACCCATATGTGTTTAAAGATTCTAATTGTGAGTTTAGTTAGCACAAATTTCTTTTAAGCTTTCTTTTTTTCTAGCTAAACAATTAATGAAGAGCTAAATTGCACCAAAAAGCTAGTGCAAGACATGCCTTTGGTTATTTTCTCTAGACATTAATTGCATTTGTAGCTTGGTTTTTTTTTGCATACTTAATGGTTATAAAGCTAGTAGAGGCCAACAGATCATTTAGGTCAAACATCTGTATATTATAAGTTCTTAATATCACTCTGTTATTTATATATTTAATTTGTAACTTCAGTTCTAAGAAAGCACAAGTAGAATGTGGAACTCACATAGTGTTTTTCTGTAAAAAGTACTTCTGCTAAAGATTTTTTTTTCTTCTTGTGTTCATTTCAAATTTGCAGTATCACTTTATTTGAAGATCCCAGTGGAGTTTTAGGCTTGTATTTTAGCTCTTAAAATAATTTTAAACAGTTCTGGCACTAGTAGCAAAAAGACTCCTGGGTACATAGCTTAGTTGTCTAATTTCTGAATCATTTAAATTCTAAGGCTATAAAATAAATTATGAATAGCTTGAATTTAAATGAACAAAGGATACTAGTTTTCATTTGGGAAATAACTTTAATTTAAATAGAAAATTGTGGGGGTTTGTGTAATTCTCATCTGAGAATACATTTGTTAGCAAAATAGCTATCTGGTGTTATGAAAATTTAGTTCTGATTAAGCTACCGACTCAATAAGAACTCTTTGTATAGCCAGTTTGCATTAAAGAACCAAGCCAATGATGCACCTAAATTGTCTGGATTGTAAAGAAAAGGTTGTAAAGTGGGTTCTTGTAAAACATGTCTCAAAAATGAATGTGTGCAAGATGGAAGTTCTAGGTATTTTCTTCTCCCCTCCAGTCTCATGGGGTATAAGATGCAGTATGGACTCTACCGCAGACACTGAAACCTAGGTATTGTGTACCAGATTTCCAGAGGTTCATATTTTGTGATTTTCTTTTTTTTTTTTGTTGAGGTTTTTAGTTTGTTTTTCTATATATCCACCAAAGCAGCTTTGTTCTGCTTTCACAGTATTGTAGGTCATTTTTCCATGGCTCTAAGCTACACAATGGAAGAATAGTGACGCTGCTGGTTTTGATCCATAGATCTTTCATGCAGACATTTAAAATTCTCTTCCCTCTCCTTGTAGGCTTGACATCATCAGTGCTGTGCTGTATCCAGTCTTTCACAGGGTGTCTTTACCAGACTCTCCTGACCCTGTGCCACATCTACACATCTTTTAGACAGCTGCAGGGATGTTGACTCAGCTGCTTTCCTGGGATGCCTGTTCCAGTTTTTGACAACTCTTTCAATGAAATACTATTTACTAATATCTAGTCTAAACCTCCCCTGGTGCAACTTGAGGCTATTTCCTCTTGTCCTGTTGCTTATTACTTAGGAAAAGAGACCAACATGCACGTTGCTACAACCTACTTTCAGGTATCTGTAAAGGGCAGTAAGGTCTCCCTTTAGCTGCCTTTTCTCCAGACTAAACAACTCCAGTTCCCTTAGCCACTTCTCATAAGACCTGTGCTCTAGATCCATCACCATCTTTGTTGCCTTTCTCTGGACATGCTCCAGCACCTCAATGTCTTTCTTGTAGTGAGAGGCCCAAAATGGAACATGGTAATTGAGGTGTGGCCTCACTAGTGCCAAGTAAAAGAGCACAGTTAGTTCCACGTCCTGCTGGCCAAGACTATTTCTGATGCAATTCAGAATGCTATTGGCCTTCTTGGCCAGCTGTGCACACTGTTGGCGCATGTTGGCTCATGTTCAGCTGCCTGTTGACCAGCACTCCCGGGTCCTTTTATGTCAGGCACCTTTCCAGCCGTTCTTCCCCAAGCCTGTAGTTTTGCATGGGGTTGTTGTGGCCCAACTACAGGACCTGACAGTTCAGCCTTCTTAAATCTTATACAATTGTCTTCAGACCATTGATGCAGCCTGTCAAGATCCCTCTGTAGACCCATCATACCCTCAAGTAGATCAAGACTCCCAAGTAATATGTTGTTGTCTGCTGACTTACTGAGGGTGCACTCGATCCCCTCATCCAGATCATTGATAAATATATTAAACAAAACTGTGCCAAATATTGAGTCCTGGGGAGTACCCCTTGTGACTGGCTGCCAACTGTATTTAGCCTGTATATATAGCCTGCCAACTGTATTTAGCCATCTAGCCTTATTTTTATCCAATGAAGAGTACATCTGTCCAAGCAATGAGCAGCCAGTTTCTCCAGAGGAATGTTGTGGGAAGTAGTGTGAAAGGCGTTACTGAAATCTAGGTCACCCTTCTTCTCTAACCTGGCCAGTAGGAAGACAAACACACCACAGGGCCATTCCCAGCCCTTTTCCTGCTCTAGAAGTGGTGTGGCCAGAGTTTTCTGCATGAAGAGATGAGTTACTCCTCTGACATGTTCAGACTCTTCTACACACGTGTCTGAGGGTGCCTTTCCTAAAATACTGTTTCTAAGCCCTAAGTTTTGTTTGTGTGATGCCAGGATCTGTACTGGTTTTACTGCTTTGCTACTTTATTTTGAAATAATATTTCTCAGACTTCAGCTTCCCTCCCTCTTCTTCCTCTGTCAGTTTGATTCTTAGGGCATTGATTAAGGTTTGGGTCCTTTATTGTGGTTTTCTGCAGTAGGAATGGGAGGAAGTTACTCTTTGTTAACATGAACTTCCTTCACTTCAGGTGTTTGACTAAGCCTTCTGTTCACTGTAGAGTTTCCTCTGCCCAATAAAACTGTCATTGGTTTCTATACGTGAATGTTTTCCTGATATGATCAGGAGTCTATATGGAAGAGGGAAAGATCACCAAGACATTTGGGCACGTGTTGCAGAAGAAACCTAAAAGATTGTGATGGTAAGACACTGATCACTTTATGCAAAACCACATCATGAAAAGCTTTGTATTGCATTACAAGGTAACGACAGTTCTGGGACCAACCACTACCTTCAGATCTGCTTACAGCTGTAGTTATTGTTTTCCGGATAACAAAAATCTGCTTCAAAGGGACAGTGAGGAATGAAAAAGAGGAAAGACCATGACTTTTTAATACCTACCTTCTAAAATGTGTGTGCATGTGTGTGTATGCCGTGCCATATGCATTACTCCAGAGCACTCATAACTGTTCTCTAATCTTTTTAACTGTGTAACTCCAAAAATTTATCCTAGGAACTTCTTGTACTTTACATACTGATTATTTTCAGCTTGGGGTTAGATTCTGATAGCTTAAAGTATTTTTTTGACATTATTTACAGACCAAGAACTATTCAACTTCTCGAAAGAGCGGTGGTATTTGTTTTAAAGGTTTTCCGAAGCATGAAAGGGGAAAACAGTGTTATTTCTATTGTTTCACTTTCAGACCACGTAGCAAATTCAAAGAGAAATAAGTAAGTGGAAAGAAATTGCTAAGTGGCAGAATGGAACAAGGCCTCAATCTGAAAGGTCATATACTTGGCATCTTATGAATGTCAAGTCTGAAAATGGAAAAGCAGTGTAAATAAAACTAGTGCCTTTGCATTTCTGGTTAGCAAGTTGTCTTACTAGCTCTTGCTGTCCTTCCTGTCAGAATCTGTCACTGTGAGGGAGATGATGAAAGTCCCCTCATCACACCATGTCGCTGCACAGGGACCCTGCGCTTTGTTCATCAAGCCTGCCTGCACCAGTGGATTAAGAGCTCAGACACGCGCTGTTGTGAACTCTGCAAGTACGACTTTATAATGGAGACCAAGCTCAAACCACTGCGGAAGGTATGATGCTTTTTAATTTAATTGCACTCGAGAATCAAATGACCAGAACGGCTGTGCAAAATACTGACACAATTAAAGAAACATCTGTCTGCCCAAACTGACATTGTATTTGCTCTTGTTAAATCAGTCTCAATGTTTTAATTTCTACATTTACCTTAGTTAATTTACAGCAGTAGAGAGTTTTGACTAAAGACTCTCTTTTACCCCACATGCAATATAAATGCACAAATAATGAGGTTTTGTATTTAGAATTTTTGTCTCTAGTCAGCATGTTGTTATTGGCTGATCTGCTTATTTTTAAGCCACAAAGAACTCTTACTCATCACCTTCAGGTCCTGAATAGCACAGACTGGTTCTTACACTGAGCCCATAACCTCTGGTTGAGAATGATGCCAATATGGAGACAACGATTATGAAGTAACACAGTCAATCAATTTAGCTGCATCTGTTCTAACTGTTATACTCATGGGCAAATTAATCACTTGTACATTAAGATTAGTTAATGAAATCTAGACTACAGGATGACCTTGCATCCTGAAAGTCAAATATATGTTATCTGTGCTCATCTGTTTTCCAGGATAAATCAATTTAACGGTATGTAGGTTGTCAGTATAGGGAATATGAAGAGTTTGTTAAATATATGTGGGTTTGTTTTCTTTAGAGTCAATCATTTCTCCTCTGATTTTTCTCTAAAAATGCTTTCATCCTTTGGGGGTTTTGTTGTATCTTTGACGTGTGATTCAATCTAGAACATGGAAAGTTTTGATTTAAAATAAATTTCCTTGTGAAAGCCATTAAAAAACATGAAGAAACTATTAGCTTATAACTTGTGTATGCATATGTAGTAGTGTTTAGATGGCAAAAGAGATTTTGGTTTTGTCAGTGTTACACCAGTTGCAGTTCAGAGAAAGGAGAGCAAATGAAATTCCTTTTCATCTCACTTCCTCTCCAGAGAAATTATCCATTAAGTCCCTGATGATAAAACACTTTTGAAGAGAGTTTGGATTTATTTGACAAGCAAAGCGAGTGATAGGAAAGGACACAGTTCTCAAGTGCCAGGTAGACTGGAAATTGGAACAGATCTAAATAAAAAAATGATGGCTAAAAAGTTATATTGACTTATTTTTTAGTAGTTGCAGATAAATTTTAGGTAATATGACTGGATGAAGATAATTGTGTGAAGTCCTTTACCTGTAGCATACTTTTTTTTCTGTATGTGCATTTCTATTTTCAACACAAATTGCTTTAACCTTCCATCTAACAAATACGCTTGCAGCAGCCAAGAGAATATGCCGACAGCAGTATTTTTAACAACAGCCTCTTCTTGGTTGCATTAGATAATAGAAAGTCTTAAAAAAACCTGGTAATAAAATTTATAGCATCCAAGGAGAAAACAAGTGAAAAATGTGCATAACTGTTGATATCAGAGGTAGGCACTTCTAATGTGTGTGTGTTGTCATTGCTGCCCTGTGCCCCTGTTTTTTTGTTAAGTGAAAGAAATGAATGGAATCCTGCATTGGGTTTGCCTGGCATGGCTTTAGTAGCAGAGTGGCTGCAGGGGTGGCTTCTGTGAGAAGCTGCTAGAACCTTCCTCCATGTCCAACAAAGCTCCATGCCAGTCTGCTCTGAAACAGACCTGCCACTGGCCAAGGCTGAGTCCATCACTAACAGTGGTAGCACCTCTGGGATGACATATTTAAGAATAGAAAAAAAAATCCACTGTGCAATAGCAGCCAGGAAGGAGGAGTGAGAATATGTGAGTAAAACAGCCCTACAGACACCAAGATCAGTGAAGCGGGGGAGGATGTGCTCCAGGTGCTGGAACACATATTCCCCTGCATCCCTTTGTGAAGACCACGGTAAAGCAGGTTGTCCCTCTACAGCCTACAGTTATTGGTGGGATATCCACCTTCAGCCTGTGGGGGAGCTTATATCAGAGCAGGCTGATGTCCAAAGGAGGCTATGACCCTGTGGGAAGCCCATGCTGGAGAAGTTTTGCTGGCAGGACCTGTAGTTCTGTAGGGGATCCATGCTGGAGCAGCATGCTCCTAAAGGACTGCACCCCGTAGAGAAGACCCACGTTGGAGCTGTTCATGAATAACTGCAGCCCATGGGAAGGACTCACATTGAAGAAGTTTGTGGTGGTCAGTTAATTACAAATGGCATTGTACAAATGAAAGTGCCACACCTCTCAACAAGTTTTGAGTTTTCAATCGCTATCTTACCCATGATGTGAGATTCTAGAGTCTGGTTCTTGATTCTGCATTGCTTCATTATGATGAATTTTACCATAATACCTTTGTAACGTTACAACCACTGGTCTCCTGAAGGGAAAAATTACAGAACACAAAAATTAATTACAAGTATCTATTTTTTTTTGTTTTACCGTATCACAAGAGCAGAATTTAAATATCGAACAAACTATTTGATTCAATTGCTGACTTGTCATCTTTATTCATACCTCAGCCTTTCATGCACTCTCAGTGTTTCCTAACAGTTTTTTGTCAAAGTATAAAAATTTATAGGAAAAGCTTGTTTGAACATGGTGTCAATACAGCTGTTAACACCCATAGGGGACAATGTGCAACATGCTATATTAGCATAAATCAAAATACCATTATTAAATCAATAGGTTTGTGCCAATATACAACATTTGTTTAATTACATCATCCCTAAAAGCTCCAGACATTATCAAATAAAACTTAGTTTAGTCATTTTAGTGAGTCTTTGCATTGAAGTGATCATTTTAAGCATTGATTAACAGGCGTTGCACATGTTCCATATATTTGAGCAGATTGAATAAGTTGGCTAAATATAAATGTAGAAACTAAATATTAAGCTTTACTTGGTGTGTTTGTTTTATTTCCTGTGGTCTCTGTTATGTCTATCAATGATTATAAATAATAAAATTGCATTTACAGCTTTAATTTTCATCATTTGCAATCCATAATGTAGAATTTCTCATTTATAAAGTGACTTCATTTATCATAGAAGGAATTAAAAAGCTGCAAGAAGCTTATGTGAGTTCCTTATTGAGCTCCTTCAGGTAATAGCTTCAACCTGAGAAAATCTTTAAAAAGATTCTTGAAAAAGGATGTAATCCTGGTAAAGTAGCACCTGCATTTCATATCTCTTGAATTTGCTGTTTGAAGTGTAGTAGAAATGGGAACTGAATGAAAATACTATGAGTATGAAATGGATTAAAGTGTCAAATTAAAAGATGCTTAAAATGCAGAAATGTTTTCAAATTGAGATTTCTCCACAGTGTCTTACTATACTTCAAAATATTTAAATTTTATTATCTATTTAAGATGTCTGGTATCAGATGAGATGTTTTACTTCGAAGCATAATCTCAACAGACTATTCTGTGGTGTCAGATATGTCTATTTTCTCTCCTGATTTTATCTTTGAAATAATTTATAAATAATGTCTTATTCATGTGAGGCATAAGTAACATTGCACATGTTACCTTGTAGTTACTCTTGGTCATTAAGAAAGAACAAGCTGATTTTTTTAAGAGAGCATTGTCTACCAGTTGAGGATGACTTTTCTTTCTGATTGAAAGGGTATCTGAATTTCTCCCTTTTAAAAATAAAGGATTGAGGCTGTCCTTTTAGAACAGTATGATAGGCTCTTGGTTAAGTTAAACAGAAGAAAACCCAGTCTTACAATACTGATAATAAAAGAAACTTGATCTTGTTTATTTTCAATGTGTACGTATATCTCTTATGTGTTTATTCCTCTTGTATCCTGCATTTGTTTATAAACTGATAAATTGCAGTTCTGAATCTGATGTGAGGTGCTGATGTCTGGATTTTACACCCTTAAACTCTGTGGAACTTGTGTACTCAGGTGCTGTCACTAGAAGAGAAAGAATAAATGCTGTCTTTCTGCTTGGCATGATTTATTTTATAAATAACCAGATTGTAATAAGAGTGATAAAACTGTCCCTGTCAGCTTTAAGTCCCTCGCAGGATTCAAGGTTTAAGTCAGGCTTGACATAAGGAAGGAAAAAATTCTTGACTGAAAGGGTCACTAGGCAATGGAACCGTTTGCCCAGGGAGGTGGTTGACTCGCCTTCCCTGGAGGTGTTTAAGGTGCGGGTGTATGAGGTACTTAGGGGCATGGTTTAGAGATTAGTGGGAATGCTTGGACTCGATGATCTGGTTGGTCTCTTCCAACCTGGTGATGCTATAATTCTAAGTCCTAGCTGGAGATAACTGGGCAGAGAAGTGTATTTGGGTCCTAGAGAGAAGTTACAGAACTGGCTACCTCCAATTTCCATATGAAGCAAAACACATTTCAAGCATTTCAGTGCCCCGTTTGTGTTCAGAATTAGTGTTTAAGTGATTGAATCAGCAAATACTTACTTTCACTGTAGTAGGTTAAGATACTCTGCAAGAAGACCAGTAGGATCATTAGAAGCTGTATAACCAATTAAGATGTAGGATTTGAACAATGGACAACCTGTGGGGTAATGCCCAGCCTTAAGGCACAGAAATCAACAACGCCACAGATGACTTAAAAAAAAGAAAGTGACAGAAGAAAATCAGAATGCTGCTTTGAGAGCTGTTATAGGCAAAATGAAAGTCTAAAGTGAATATTTAAGACCCATTGCTCTCCCAGAATTAATATTTCACTCTGTATCAGGGACACATCTGCTTTTCCTCAGTCTGTTGGAGTTAAAACTGTATAGGATGCCTTTTTTTATAAAACTATTTTCACCTGCAGAACTGTGAATGCCATTGTTACAGCTGTTAGCTAATATTTGAGAACTAGGTTCAGCTCCCTTTTCTGTGTTCAACACAGAAAGAATACATTTTAAAAGATGACTGCCTGGAGGAATCAATTCATAACTGGATGCTTTGTGGATAAATCTTTTTTTTTCTTTTTTTTTTTTTTTTTTTTAATAAAACACAGTATCATGCATGATGAATTAATTGACATCAACGTATGTGAAGAGTGTTGATTTATTTTTGGTTCCATTCTGGCTGGGTAATTTGTATTTACATTTCTTATTTAAGAATATGGTGTTCACTACTGAAAGTGATGTAGCCTGCAGAGACGTATTTTTGAAATCCTGCAATGAAGTCATAAGTGGTCGCCATGAGAAACCACTTGTTCCCAGAGTAGACTGTCAGAACCAGAAGTGACCTACAGAGTTTCCCAGGAAAAAAAAAAAAGAAACTTTGAGCACTCATTATTGTATCACTTGTTGTTTACTTCTTATTGCCCTATGCTGTGAAGTATGAACCATCTGGCTTTTTCATCAGTTTTCTAATAAGGCTCATGATAAGAAGTGATAGCTAATAGTACATAGGTCAGATAACATAGACTTGCTAGGGAATTAGTTCCCTTTTAACCCAATTTAGTGAATACTTTGCAGTTCTTAACACAGAAGAATATCCTACATTTCCTTTTGATTTCTAGTGCAGCTACACAGCGTCGTCAAGGCAACCCGCTCTGGTGTTTTCTTTCTTCCAGTAAACTGTCTCAAAACATCACTAGCCTCAAATAATTTCTTGTAATATGTGGGGTCAGACTCTTCAACATTATGCACAAAGGCACAAAGCTATTACTTTCTTATTGACTATCATGTCATTATAGTGAATAACTTTGTGCTCAAGGGAGAATGTGTATATTAAAGCTTTTAAAGTAAAAATAATTCTATCTATCCTATTGTGATGCCTTGAGGATGCAAAGGACTACTTTGTTCAGACAGATGTATTCCTATTTTTTGAGAGACCATAATAAAACATTATTGCTGATTTTTCTATATACAGCTAGTATGCTGTAGTTTGCAAAGTAAAGTTATCTTGCATTTTCTGCCGTAACAAGGATTTTAGATCTCTGCCTTCTCAAAGTGGTAGAATTTAGGTTATCTTTCCATTTCTGTTTCTCTTCTATCCAACATAGCTTCTTTTCACACAGCAGTTTCATGAACTTCTGATGAGAGATTCTGACTTCTTATGCCTCGTACCTTGAAACCTTCATAACATACCCTTAGGCTTGCAAAAAGCAATCTTACTATGATGCTTTGCTGGGACATTCCTGTGTGCAGCATCCTTTCTGGAGGCAGAACAAGATGATTATATTGTCATTTCTTTAGACTTCATTCTTTTAAGAAGCAAACAAAAAATCATATACAGAAAATGAAATGAAAACTATTTCCTCTTCTAATTAGCTGTTCGTAACTAAGTTTGCTACTTCTGCTTCTTGGCAGCATCTACAAAAGCAAAGGGAATTCAAGGGATGGTCCACCTTTGGGTATTAGTGGTGTTATCCACTATTCCACAGAAGTAGGAACGTGAACTCTGGGAGGTACTAATCCTGTGATTTCTGAGGCTGAAATAAACAATTTGGTCTGAGCTGTTATACAGATACAAATTTCATCAAAAGGTTTCATTTTATTTAGAGGATCCTACCGCATCCTACAGCTCACTTGTTTTTTTAAAACTTAACTTCTCCTTTTCATTTTTTATTTCAGCTCTTTCAGTGTTCTATTTTACAGATTGATCTCATTGATAATTATAATAGAGAATTTGAAAATAATTATTGAAAATAATTCATAGAATCTCTTGATACTAACTATACAACTAAAGAAAATGTAAATTGAATGGTACTCTGACACAAAATATATAGCTAGTAATATAAAATGTAAAGAGAATAATCAATCCAGGCATTGACCTCAACTAGTCATTTTTATTCATGGACTTCTGTAAAGCACCGTTTGTATTGTTTAATTTTGAATCTAGGAATTTTACCAACTCTAATGGGACTGTGCTGCCATTCATGATCTGATTAATATATATGTTAATGTCTCACATAACTGATACATAAGATGTTTCTGTAGTTATTTACCTCAAATTTATTTTGCCTGAGACCTACTGATGTGAGAATGATCTGACCTGAGTTTTTGTTCACAGGCTGATGCACACATGTTGGTGGAACACGTGCAAAAAATTACTTCTCTTGAATATATTGAAGTTCTCTTGAACATAACAATATAGTATTTGATCCAGGCTACTATCATATGAGCTAATTATGAGTTTAATCAGTATATTTTATCATTTTTAGTATTAATTTAATTTTATTCTTGTAGCATTTTATTAAAATTACTTGGAAAAAAAGAAACTTTTCCTCCAGGAATTATCCAGATCTTTATTCATCTGCTCCAGTTTGTATGTGGCAAAACTGGAATTTCTATAGCCTTCCCTGAGTGTGAACCTCTCCTTTTCCATTTTTATTTAATTGGATCAAAAGACTCTCTTTTGTTGGAAAATGAAAAGGAACAAGGTGACTGTAGCTGTTCATTGGCAAATCAGGATTCTTGCTAAGGTCATATTTATTGACAGTGAAGCACATCTGCTCGTATTTTTAATCTTTGTTATGTGACAATTCAAACATACACATATATACTGTATATATATAGTCATAAAAATCGCGTACGTCTAGATATTTTTAAACAAAAATGTATTTTAAAATAACAGGGGTTTTGTATACAAGCACCTTTATACTAAGCCACATGTCTGTAGTGATTAAGGCTGATTTGGTTAAGGGAAGCTCAGAAGTCAAGTTTCTATGTGATGTAGGTCAGTTGCTCTTACAACTTCAGGAAGAAAATAATGACCATGTAAAAAGAATTAGTATTCAAGTTCACTTGTATTATTAATTTAGTGATGGTAGGTGGACACAATAAGTTGAGAAGAACATCTTTGATCTATAAAAGTGAAGGATAGAAAATGAGATAAAAAGACATGTAAGATATTCTTGATGCTCCATCCAACAGTACCAAATGATTCCATTCAGTGACTTTCAGATGTAGCTGCTGTCTGTTTCCAGTCAACTGTAGTCCTTTTCTCACAATCAGGATTCAAAGGTGTACGTGCACCGTCCTTCCTTCACTTGCTGTTAAACTTCTTTCTGTTCCTGTTATGACGCATGATGCTGAAGGGCTTTGGACTGTATGTAGCAAGGGAAAACATCCTTCTGTAGGTCAGGTTGCACTGCAAGTTCTCCATGCTTTAGGTTTTGATTCTGTAAGATACAAATTAGAACTCTAAAGAATTTTACATAGTGAAGAGTGTTTGAATTACTAATGTATGAATTGAGAGAATCAAGGACATGATCAGCAGACAAAAAAGGCCAAGCTTATTTAGTACAAGGCAGCAGTGAGAATTTTCATGCTTGCACTGGTCTGAGAAGGCAACCTTAAGTGAAAATTATTTTCTCTGTTCAAGTTGGAATAACTAATATTCTGTTGTAACTCCTGGAGAAGACTCTGTACATCACTGATAAATACAGCTACATAAACAGAAATTATATTTGTAGTTATAGATCTTCAAGTGTCACTAATTTTATTTCATCAAATCTAATGTCAAAATGCATGCTTCAAGATACTTCTCACAAGGCTAGACAATTTGATATCAAGAAAATGAAACAGTGTGATGAATACTGAAGAAAAGGTGATTCAACTAGAGACTCTTAACAAAACTACGATCATATATTATAACTACCTCTTAGATACCTAAGGGAGCAGTTTAATTTTTTTTAGTTGGACAGGACTAAAGAAAGTGGAGATGTGCACAAGACTGTGTAATGGGATTGTGATCATCAACATGTTGATATATCTACCTTTCTGTCTAAGTTCTCTCCTCTTCCTATTTCTACCATGGCATCCCAGCCTTCTGTTCACAACTATCATGCTACTAGGGACCAAAATACAGATGTGCAAAGGGAGCCCATGCTGCTTGACACTTGAAGATAGGGACTCTGGCACAGGCTTTTGGGAGATGATTTGTTATGGCTGCTGTAATGGACTTGTCATTGCTTTGACTCTGCACAAACCATGTCAAATCCATCATTGAGCACAAGTCATGGCTGCTCTTGAATTGCCCATAAGTACAGACCACAAAATGCAGCACCCCACCTGCTTTGGTTAGAAAAAAGCTTAAATGTCCTTGCAGCAAAATTATGATATCTGCTTTGTATTGTGGTAGTTTGATTGATTAATTTTAGTGGACTTTTTGTGTGTGTCTAAATTGTTTGAGAGCTGGACTGTGATTTAAAGTCATTTACTACTGAGTAACTGGAGGAAAATGTCATGCCTTCAATTAGTAGTGCTGCTTTTGTTGAAAGAGTAGACAGATGGGGGTATGACTAGCTGCAAAGATAATAAAAGTGGGAAGCTAGATCCTTTTGATAGATAGACAGATGACAGAAATATTGTACAAAGAGCAGGTAACAGTATCTTCTGCTTCTGTTCTTGACTAAGTGTGATAAAAGTGGAGAAGTAGATTCTGTCTCTTCCTTGCTTCTTTATGGGTTACCCACATGTAGCTTGGCTTTTGGGTTTTGAGTAATAAAGGCATACGCCCACGTCTCATTCTTAGTACCAGACATTTCCCACAGGTTAACATTATGGTGATAGTTCACTACTGAACAGTGGTTTAATGTTTCACCTGCAGTTTATCTGTCAGGATTATACTTTTATACTAGATAAGGTAGCTGAAGTGTACTGTGCTAGGAGATAGTGAGCCTTTCCTTAAATAGCTTACAGTGGAAGAAGAGAACGATTGTAAAAGGGAAGTTCTTGATGGTAATGAAAGCTGTTCACGTAGACCTCTATCGAACAAAGAATTCATTAATGTTGTTTCAGTGTTCAAAGAGGATGCTTGGAAGGTAAACACTTTGTAGAGTACTTTCGCCTTCTATATATTGATGTAAAATAATTTCTAGCAGGTGGGAGCTAGGAAGAAACTCCCAATATGGAGAGATTACGCTATAATTACTTGCCATTGGGATTTTTGCATGTTTCTATGAAGCATCTGGTGTTGGCCTGTGTCTGAGACAGAGTATTGGTTGGAAGGACATGCGGTGTGTTTATTCCTGCAATTCCAAAGCATAACATTTTTTTTTAGCCTGTGTTGGAGTGATTAGGATGCAGGTACTGAAGTTGTTCTAGGTGCTAAATGACAAGTATTCTCAATAGTACTTTCAGACTGCAAAAACATCTACTTCATTTTAGAAATTATCTTCTCAAATTACTTAATACCCATATTTTATACTTTTAAGGGCCTTCTAATTGATGACATACACAGCTAAAAATTGCATGTTTGTGAAGAGTGCATACTGATTATTACTTAAGTCCAGCTCTTCTATCTGTCACTTAAGAAAGAAATTTAGTATTGTCTCAATTATGATAAAACTGAGTTATTAGATCATTGCAGATGATAATCTTAAGGTGAGATTTTTTTTATTACTTCTTTATTTTATCACACTAGGCATGCACATCACAAAAAAGTGAATTAGTGTGCCTGCCTTCAGAAATACATCAATTTCTGATTCAGTTTTAAACTCTTAACAGGTACTTTAAATACACCACAAATATTAATTTGAATTTCAGCCAGGTTTGTTTAGTGTCACTTGGGGACAGAAATAAGTTTTAGGTAAACTTCAGACAGGTTTACCAGAGAAGGGTTTGTACCTTCATCTAACCATCAAAGTAAGATCAAAGTAAGGTTGTGCACAGATATGGCTGTATGATGCACCATACAACATGGATTTTTTAAAATTAATTTTATTTTTTGTGTTCATCCCTGTTCATGTAGCAGGGATCTAATTCTGGTCTTCTATTCATAGAATCATAGAATTCTTGAGCCTTACAGTGGTTTCTTCTGCCCAGGGAGGTAGTAGAGTCACCTTCCCTGGAGGTGTTTAAGGCATGGATGTATGAGGTGCTAAGGGGCATGATTTAGTTTTTGATAGGAATGGTTGGACTCGATGATCCAGTGGGTCTCTTCCAATCTGGTTATTCCATGATTCTATGAATCTATGGGTTGTACCTTTTGAGAAAGGGCAGTGACAAATGTTTTCTGTGTTTTCTGTGAACCTCCTCGTTTTTTTATCTTTGAATGTGCTCTGAGTGTGTTTGGAGAAAAGAGCATGAAGGAGATGTTTCCATGCCCCCAAACCTGTGCTATCAGACCTGCCACATTCTGTTGGATGGCATAAGGTGGGCTTCTTGTCTTGGGGCAGGTTGCACTGAGGCATGCCTTCTCTTTATTTAAGATGCAGCTGCTCAGGCACAGGCTGTAACCACATGTTGTTTAGATGGCACAGAGTGCTCCAGAATGCATTTATTCATATTACAAGGTTTGAGGTCTTATCTCTCATTGATATTTCAAATCTTCACGAGGCTGTTTTATTCTCCTGACATGTCTGGAGCACTGTTGTCCTTTATTACTATTATTTTTATCTCCTC
Organism: Coccyzus lansbergi; assembly: GCA_033558105.1. NCBI lineage: Eukaryota > Metazoa > Chordata > Aves > Cuculiformes > Coccyzidae > Coccyzus > Coccyzus lansbergi. Next base: position 1,995,855 of record JAUMJK010000486.1, read on the forward strand.
CACCCACTGCACAAATTCCATTCCTGCAAACTACCATTGCAATTGCTTTCCTCTGCCTGGTAGGTTTATAGTAGTGAACAGTTTTGCTGTGGAACCTGAGCCAATTATTACTGCAATGAGTGACCAGAAAACCCTTCATAAACCACCAAAAATAAATAACTCTGAGCTACATGTTCAGACTACTGACATATTTTCACTGCTCAGCTCACTTCCTTCATACACTGCTCCAGTTCTTAAGAGCTTTTTTCAGAAGTGCTGGCGAGATCCTTCAGGCCTCGTTTGAGATAAGAAAGATGTTTTTCTGCAGTTTTCCTAGTCAGTGTGCAAAGTGCTGTTTTTACTACAGCCCCTAGAAAATAATTTTAGCATTCATTTTGCAGGCATGATTATTTCAAGGTAGAGGTTTGCTCAAGGTCTTTCTTTAGGTTGTAGAATGAATTCAGAGAACATTACATACAGCTCTTGGGGAGTGCAGAAGAAGTCTTTCCAGCTGTGGGTGCTGTTTACATTACTTTTGTTGTACATGATGAATACAGAGAAAAATGTCAGAACAGGAAAAATATTTAAGATTTGTAGTGTTATGCCCATACCAGATTCCCCTGTCAGGCATTCTTATGTGCATTTTTTAAAAGTAGTGTTCCTGAATATACCCAGAAGTTAGAAGTCCAAGCATTCATAGCATGTTGATTGCAAAGCAGCCCATTAGTTTCACCTTCAGTTTGGCATCTTCAGTCATGAGCCCCCGGAAGAGAAAGACTTTTGGTGGTAAAAGCGTGAATCTGCAAACCTGCAGTAGCTGTAGAGTTGCTTCAGAAAGTATTTGTAAGCAGAGTTTTGTGGACAGCATGATAGAAGATTACCACTAACAAGAGACAACATGCAAAGACAAAATGGTGAATGGGGGCAGGCGGACAGTAAAACCTACAATCGGAAGGTGGAGAAAAGCACAAGCAGCAAAGATTGCAGAGTTCAGTTCTGTGATGTGGTAACAACTTTTGCATGAGCAGCGTGAAGCTTTTGGTTCTGAATTGGGCCATTTTGAAACCACTTTGCAGGAAGCTTAATGTATGGGAGGCAATTAAAATTGCAGATTTATTTCTGCCTGTAAGAAGAGAGGCTGTATAGGGATCGTTAGGATATGAAGCAGCATCCCCACATCCACAGACAATCTATTTGATTAACCGATCTTTTATTAGAAATGACATGCAGGGAGGCAAATTTTGGTCCTTTAAAATAAATATCACAGATTTTCTCAGACTGTGTTACAGGAAAGGGAAGTGGTTAGCTACATATGATTTAGATGTTTCATGCGAATAGGCTATATTTTGTTTTCTTTTTTAATTTCTTTTTCTTTCCCCAGAAGACTCATGAGTACATTTTGTAATTGCAAGAGTGGGTTATGAAATCTGTAATCATTCTCTTTAAGTTTCAGAGTAAGTTAGCCTTTAAGAAACAAAGGCAAAACATGGGGTAGAAGCCTAGAACAGCGTACTGTCTTGCAGCTGCCTCTTTCAAGATTATTACAAACTTCTGACACTAAAGCATAGGAATTCAGACTGAGGTGCGTGTCATATTTTGGAAGTAACTGTAGGTAGTAGCTGGGGTGAGAGGGGTGTTTCTGATCACATTTATAATCCAGCATCTTTCCTCTGACAGTTTATTTTGGTTTCTTAGTAGGAATGTCTGAAGCAGGTAGTCTCCTACCACCATCCAGTGGTTTGCAGAGCACAGTGCAAGTGTAAGATTAACAAAACTTATTTGGAAAATAAGAAGGGGGCTGGGGATATTTCAAGGTTTTTTCTTAGAATTCATTTTGGTGCATTGTGGATTTGTTTGGCAATGTGCAAAAGGCGTCTGTTAGATGTTACAAAGTGGTTTAGCTTACATGAAGCATAATAATATTCATGCGATTGCTTGCATTTGCAGGACATCTAACTATCTGTGTCTGTGATCATTTTCAGTCTGTGTTTGTATTGCTGCCAGGATTAAGCAATCTGTGGGTGGTGACAATCAGATATATGACAGCAAAGGGGTGCTTCAGAGGAAACTGGACAAAACCTACGGTGTTTGTCTATCAAATTAACGACTCAATAATTTGCAAGTCATTATAAATGTTTCCTCTGGCTGCTACACTCTTCCATTTCTTTCTCTCCTTCCTGTCTCGGGTATTAACATATAAGTTTCCAAGGAAAACTGCATCCAGACACTTAGTTTTATGCCATATTTCTGTTCTTGGTGGCATCTGATATTCTATCCATAGCATGTCACAGTGTCATTAACGAGTAGTTGTACATTTTTCTATATCACTAAAGAAGATCATAAAACATGATGCAAATTAGTTTTGTCTTGCCATCATGGGTGTAGGGGACCATGAGAACTACAGAAACCTCAAAATTCAACAGAGGTGAATTTATCGGTGATTAAGGAGGCATAAATGCACTGCATGACATGGTAGCACCTGCCAAACTTATCCACCCAACTTCAAGCTATATCAAGTCCTGGACTATAAAGGGGATGTTCACTACATTGTTGTCTTATAGCCTTTGCTACGGATTTTCAAGCAATTTTTATTTCACATAATCTTTAATCTAAGCAAGTCTGTGCTAACATTAACAGTTACATTTGTGATTTAAACCTATTGAAAATAAAAGCCTAAAATACTGAATTGCACTTTTTTGCTTCAGGGCAACTTAAATTGCTGTCTTTCTTACTAACACGGCTCATCAGTACAGAATTACAGTAATCACATAGTGGAAAGAGACAACTCTTTATGGTCAATACTCTGTGGCAGATAACTTGAATTTCCCCTTCTGAGCTCAACCTATCATGGCTGTAGTTGAGTGGAGAACTAGGACTACACCTAGGACAGAGCAAACTAGACGTGTAGCTTTGGGAGACACTAAGAGATGTAAAATGTGCCTGAATACTCTGATGCCCCTACATCTGTCCATGTGAGCAGGAGTCTGTCCTTGGTCCTTGGTCCTTTTTTGTGTCCTAGCTGGGAGTACCAGGTGCTCTGCACGGTGTTCCACCCAAGCTCTGGTGGCCTTTCCTGGTCTCCTGCTAGCCATCTTCTTTCTGGTGTGGTAATGTGCATAGAATAGACACACTGACATGCTCTCTTGAGGAAGAAGCTAAGGGGTCAGAGAGAGGAAGCAGAGTCTGGTAAGCCTTGGCTTGCTTTCTGGCTGAATTTGGTCATGGGATGTTACCAAAAAAGGCCTACCTTAGCCCATTTCTGCTAGCTCACTCTCCTGATACACCTTCTTGTAAATCTTAGCAGAAGGTTGTTCCCTTATTTATCTATCTTGCCTTTCAGTAATTTTTTTGTCTTGCTTTTCCACCTAAAAATGTTTAAATTTAGAGTAGTGGGACCAGCATTCATCTTTGACTTTAAAATTCCATATGAAAAACTTTGACTGGGCATTCAGATCAACACTCTAAGGCTTTTGCGTACGTTACATAGAGTAAAAAGACTACAAGACTGGAGGTATGCATGATAATGAAAATTTATCACAGAATATTTGCTCCAGGAGACTAAAAAGTCTAGCATCAGAGTTGAGATGACAGAGAATTTCTGTTGGAAGAGCACAGCTCCTTCTTTATATTCAGCATTTATGTCTCACAAAGCATTCACAGGTAAGTGAAAGGTTAAGGTAAAATCCTTCCTTTCATCTGGACAAAGACAAGTTTTTTTCTTTGGAAAGAAAAGCTGTTGCAAACCTGAATTGAATTTTCACTGCAAAATGAATGCAGGTCAAGTGCTGCGTAACCTAGTGACTGTACTCATATGATAAGATGGTGATGATAATGCTCTCCGGTCTATCACTCAGTACTACCAACATGAACCACAATGAATATAACATTCTGGGTTTTTTTTGTTTTAATCCTTTTTCTTAATGCCTCCCATTTTTTCAGATTGCCATACAAAACCCCATAAGTTTAGTTTTCACTCTTAAGTACATGTATCAGAAACTGAAATCAACTGGTAAAGAAAACTGCTAGCTGTAACTCTTTCTGTATTATTCAGGAGATATTTCAGTTCATCTAAACAGTTATTTAAGCCTTATGTACATAAAATTCTGGCAGGGGCTAGGAAATGCTCCAGAGATTGGTGTTTTGGGGGAACAACTCTGAAACATGTAAGCTTTAACTGCCCTTAGAGAAAGAAATTTTGTTTGGCTCAATGTAGCCTGCTCTAAAGCTAATGTTGGGAGGGAGCATTTCTGAGCATTAGTCCTCTTGGTGACATTGCATTGACATTCCTCAGCTTTTACGCAGTTGTGTTCTTTCAATATGTGACTAGACAGCAAATAGTGCTCAGACTAAAAGAACAACTGTATTGGTTCAGGTTAAAGTCTAAGCATCTAACTTAGACACCATCTCTGATATTAGCCATGTGCAATTTAGGGAAATTTGTTATTTCCCAGAACCAGCCCAAAATTAAAAAAAAAAAAAACAAAAAAACAACAACAACAAAAAAAAACCCCTCCAACCAAAACAACAAACACAAAACCAGATGAAAACCAAAAAACCCAGCTGACAAAAGAAGAACCCAAGCAAGGTAAAAAAAGCTGAGTTCATAGCTTCAAAGTGAATTTGTATCACCTCAGTGCTCTGAAGTGAGCAGGGTTATTGATCCAGCTTTAGCATCAGGGAACTGTGAGGGCTGTAGCTCTTGTGTACTAAAGATACGTATAAGTGGAGGAGCAGCTATGCTGTGCTGGTGATCAGTGCTGTGGCTTGAATGCTGAAGCACAATTCTGTCTTCCAACAGCACAGCTGCAGCGAGGTGGCAATGTTGAGTTGAAGTTTGTACTTGTTTCATTTATCTGAATGTAGTGACCGACTTGGAGATTGTTCATCAGAATTGAGGCATTTTGCTTTTAAATGCCATATTCTTTCATCTGTTTTCGAAGGCAAGCATTTTACTAGAGAAAGGTTTTATTTGAAAGAAATACTGAAATGTTGTCTTCAGAAGTAAGATTAAAAAAAATGCCTTGAGTTGCGTTGTTCAAATGCAGAGAACAGCCTATTTCATCTCAAAATAGTCTAAGCTACGATTTAGTGCCATAATTCACAAACATATAATGGATTTAGTGTTATAATTCACAAACATGTGCCTGGAAGATCCTTCTTGTGTTACTGTGGTTGTTTGAACTGCTGTCATGTACGATCATTTCCACATAATCGTGCTTTCAAGTTTATTGAATTTAATCCTCAGTGCAGTTGTCTTTCTTATGCTTTTATTTTATGGGATTATTGTTCCACAACTGTGTCTCTCTAATTTTAAGCAACTGAGAATACTTCGTTGCAAGCTAATGTTTGGGCTTTTTCTTCTCTCATCACCAGAAGTGTGCAACAGGTAAAGGTAAAATAAATAGTCAGCTTTTTACCTGTCTGTTAACATGTTATGGCTGCACTGCAATGAAATTACTTGTTTTCATTCACAAGCGGACAGAAACAGAACACATCTCTTTATTTCTCTGAATCTGTGGAAATGAGATCATAAGGAATTTTACAGTGACAATGCACATACTGCTGTAATGTGTTTTATCAAAATAAAAGGGTTTGTTAATTTTATTACTTCTTGGGGTTTTGGTAGATAGGGCCAGAATGGCCTGCTTGGTTTACTGTAAAATTTTACAAATCTAATTTTCTTTTTATTACTTTAAAAAAAAAAATTACAGTGGGAGAAACTACAGATGACAACAAGTGAGAGGAGGAAAATAGTTTGTTCAGTCACATTCCACGTCATTGCAATTACCTGTGTTGTTTGGTCATTGTATGTTCTAATTGATAGAACTGCTGAGGAAATTAAGCAAGGCAATGATAACGGTAAGTATCTTTTACCTTCTTCAGTCTTGTTTATAATGAAATGGATGACTTTGAAAGGGCAGTAACCAGTCACATTCTCTTGTTAAATAACAGTTCACTGATACCTGACTACGTAAAATGTTTTAATGCAGAAGTAATGAATACATCAGTGTTAAAGGCTTATGTTATGCCCCTGCAGAGAGACCTCTACTTACTTTAATCAGTGCAACAGCTTAACTAGCCTGCTGGTTCTTCCTAGGTTAATCTCCCATTATCCAGATATTTATAAAGCTCAGACAAAAAGATGAGTCAAATTCAAACAGCTCAGTGCAAGTATAGGTCATAAAATAGCAATTAATTTGTATTACTCACTTGAACCTTGATATCCTGTAGAACAAGGATATCAACAAGCTTCCTAATACGAACTCCCAAGAGATCATACTCCACTTGTGTTAGTCCTTCATGTGGAACTTAAGTAGCATGAAAAACATTTCTGTGTCCTTTTGAGTAGAATTTCACTGTCAGTGTCCATGTTCCAGTTGTGTTTATGGTGAAGGTGATCAAACACTGGAACAGAGAGAATGTGGAATCTCCTTCTGTGGAGATACTGAAAACCCAACTGGAAGTTTGTAACAAAATGCATGATTGATATTAGTAGGTTTCTTTTTGCTCTACACGTAGAGTATGTGGAAATTATTCCTTTTTAAATCTAACTCTATTCAACTGTTTATTAATTTTGTGTAAGAAATGGATCTATACTTTGTCTCTCGTAATAAAACTTGAGTCTGTGAAAATATGGCCATCCTGGATTATACTAAAAGGTACAAAATTCATGGTCACATACTAGTTAAGCAAAAAAAAGATATTTCTTCTATTACCATGGAAGCAGCAGCAGCACATCTTATCTGCCAAGAGGTGTAAGATGCTCTCAGGGGAAGCTGAACCTCTTACATCTGAGCACAGTGCTCCAGCTGTGGCTGCTAGTTCTAAGTGTCATGACCCTCTGATGGGGCTTAGTGAGATGCAAACCATATTGTTTTCATACTTATGACCAAGAAAGAGACAGTGATTTTTAAAAACACTTATTAAAGGCCAGGGAGGGGTGGATGGGGGTGGATAAAAAAAAACCCCACGTCACTGAATATGACACCTTAACAAAGTGTTTGTCCTTACTTCTGTTTGTCACAGGAACAGGGCATTGAAAAAAGGCAGAGTAAACAATTTATAAAAAGTGTGGAATTGTCCCAGGAAAGTTCAACTAACCAGAGTAATAGTGATTAGGGAGTCACAAAGTGTTTTTCATGGTGTTTGCGTGCATTCATTTTGGTGCAAATTAAAAAAAAAATAATTGGCGAGCAGCAGCACTCTAATGCATTGTTACCACTTCTAAGTACTACTAAACAGTTACCATGACAGGGAAAGCTACGGCTACTTCAAACATTTTGCGTGCTTTGCAATATTCTTTTAATATTCTTTTGGACTCCATTTGTTTATTTAATTAAAAGCACAGTTCCTCAAGCTCCAGCAGGGGAGATTTAGGCTAGAGATTAGGAGGAAGTTTTTCATGGAAAGGGTCATTGGGCATTGGAATAGGCTGCCCAGGGAGGTTGTTGATTCCCCTTCCCTGGAGGTGTTTAAGGCACGGGTGGATGAGGTCTTGAGGGACTTGGTTTAGTGTTTGATAGGAATGGTTAGACTCGATGATCCGATGGGTCTCTTCCAACCTGGTTGTTCTATGATTTCCTCAGTTCCTGTGCACTAACACTAAAGGAGATTCCTAGATTCATGAGACTTACATAGTTGGTTAAAAGTAAAGACTTGCTTTTGAGGAGTCCGGGTTACCAAGTGTAGGAGTCGAGACTGGCTCCTCACTGAAGCTCTCCTGCTGAGTCCCAGAGGAATGCAGACTACTTTCCTGCCTTTGGCAGAAATTTCTTCCCTGAGTAAAACTCACAAATGTCACCAAGTTGCAATAGATGACCAGTGGTTGAACGCAGCATTTGCAAGCAACCTCAAATACTACACTTCATGAGCAGAATGTTATTCAGAGGCCTTCCACGCAGGACCAACAAACCTGTTCAGATTGTTCAGACTGACAGCTTAAGCACTGACACTTACTTAAGCACTGACTCTTTTGTTTAGTATTTAATCTTTACATGTAATGAGGCAATGTGTCAGAGGAAGGCTGGTAGCTGTTCCTCTGTTAAGCTAATGAATGCCTGAAAAAAGATACAGTGGTATGAATTAATGAGAAGTCTGTTCTTAATACAACATTCTGTTAAGATCTGAAGACCTCATTTAGGCAAAAGCAAATAATTTTAACATTTATATCATAAACAAGTTCAAATGCCCTTATTTTTACCTTTTTGTATTAGCAGCCATGTATTTTTTCTGTAAATATCAATGCAGTTGATAAATGCAGTGAAAAATGTAAGAACCGATACACCAAAACCTGTGAAGATACTTTTTCAGTACATAGCAATAAAAGTAAGTTCTACTTTCTGATAGATATGTTCAGGGGTGTTTCACAGACAGCAGGAAAAAGAGGCTGACGAAGACAGGTGATGCAGGAGATGAGAGACATTTCCCCTAGCTTTTTAACTGTACCCTGGTTTCAGGATGAAGCTAGGACCAGGTAATAATTAAACAACGGTGTTCTGGGTACACTGAAGAGTGTCACGCTTCTTGCACAATTAAGAAAAAATAATTGTTGTTGAATATGTACAAAATATGTCTAGGTATACAATTACCTTAGTTTTGGTACTTCTATTTTTGCTTAAGCAAGCTATTGAAAACGTAGGTATTATTGAAGAACAGTAAAATGTTTTGGGTTTCACTGCACCAAGCATCTATTCTCCCTTTGTGAGAGTAGCCTTGCATTTCTTATTTGACCAAATTGTAGTAAAATCAGTTAAAATTGGGAGGCAGACGTGGTTTCTTGGGTAGCCCATGGGAAACTGCTGCTGTTCTCTATTTGAGTCAAAGCCGCCGCAATAGTGTGTACATACCTGGGACTTCTTAGCAAGTGACTTATTTTCAAAATATTTTATTGCAACATAATACTTGGTATTTAATGTATAACAATAGTAATAAATATAACCTTTTTTTTTATTATTATTTCGAAGGTGTCCTTGAATGGCCATTTTGGACAAAACTCGTTGTGGTGGCCATTGGATTCACAGGGGGCCTGGTCTTCATGTACGTGCAGTGTAAGGTTTACATTCAGCTGTGGCGCAGGTTGAAAGCCTATAACAGAGTGATCTTTGTTCAGAACTGCCCAGACACTGCCAAAAAACTGGAGGAGAAGAATTCGTGCACTCAGACTTCAGACGTCAAGGACGCAGTGGTGGTGCCAGTAGCACAGACAGGTACAAACTCTCAGCCAGCAGCTGAAGAAATGACATCTGAGGTCATGCCAGTTTGACAGTGACAGTATTGTTTATTCCTTGCAGAAAAAGGTGTAGTGTTTTCTGCACTACAAATGCTAAAAGAGAGTGGAAATGACTGTGCTTTTTTTCAGTTAATAAACCCAGAAAACCCCACAACGCCCAAGACCCTACGAGGAAAATGGATCCAGCAATGCAACTTGTTACTGTTTGGAATGTGACTGTTCGTGAAGTAGTTTCTCAACTAGTCAGCAAATGTAGTGAAAGTGGAAGTGTAGAAAGTGCAGTAGAGAACAGATTTAACAGACAATGCCAAGCCAACATGACAACTTTTTTTCTTTTAATTGGATGGCTGAGAAAGTAGAAACAGACCTGTATAACCATTTTGTTTACAGAAAGCAAAACCAAACCTTTCCTCTGTTTACTACTAGAAGTTGTATTTGCTGTTTATCTTCTTAAACCTACACTTCAAAAGGGTACCATTCAGGGTATATGCAGTATCGCAGCATTCACTAAGTTTCATGTAGTAACACATATTCATGTGACTGCAGTGGAGCCTGACTGTTTGAACTAAGGATATTTCAAAAATTTGAAGGGTAGCATTACTTTTAAATATGCTTGAATTTTTGGAAAGTAAGGAATTCCAACTTGTGTTCATAAGCTACAAGTATTTTTTTTTTTAAGTGTAGCTGTCAGCAAATTAAGCATAGGAAGGAGAGAAAGTAGACATGGGTTTAGAATAGCAAGTCAGCTGTTTACCTCATTTTGCAATAATAAATTAGGCATTAATTGAATATACAAAGTTTTGAGGCAGAGCTGTAAATGAAAAAAAAAGTTTACTGCAGAATCACACAAAAGTAAATTACATCTTATGAAAGGTCTAAAAAAGGATGACACGTAGGAAAGATTGAAGCCATTTTTGGTTTTAATTTTTAAGATTCACTTTACTGAAGGTTAGACATAAAAGAATATAACTACGATCCTAAAAGAACATTAGTTTTTCTTTCTTTGTTCTGAAAAGTTAGTTTTATCTTCCCAAGTGAAAAAAAAAAATCTATGGAGGATTTCGCTCTGTACAGCTGTACTTGAGGTGTTAGAGATTCAACAGTTCAGTTGTTAATTTTGTTATGAGCATTCTCATATAAAAATGAGGTGTAATAGCATTAAAGGGTGCGATAGATAAATGAATGTAGATATATATAAAGAACCAGTTTTGTGATTCACTTCTCATACTTGTGATGCCATCAGGACACAACAGTAAGTATTGACTTGGAGTAGTTATGTATCGTGTGGACAAGTTCTGGGGCCTGAACATAATCTATGTTTAAAAAAGAAAGAAGTTAAAAGCTCTTTTTAGATCTTTTCTTTAGGTACAGGAGGAAAAACAAAAAAAGCAAATAAAGAAGGAGAGTAAAGAGGACAGAAGAGCACAGCTTCATTCAAAGGGGGAAATCTGCCATAATTTCCAGTGAACTAGTCTTCTACAGCAGCCTTGCAATTTTTAATGCTCAATTTCAAACATCTACAATTAAATAACAGAATCCTACCATTCTTGCAAATAAACAGGGTGCTGTGCCTAAGTTTATACATTAAGCATTCCTTTCTGAATGTGTTAACTGGCTTATGGCTCAAAAAATGCTGGAAGTAGCTGTATTGGCAAGAAATATGTCTTTTACCTGACCAGACCATCTTACTACTCATGTAGTTTGTCTGTGATTAAGTGATTTGCATCTAGATAGGCAGGACACAAAATACTGGTGCTCCAATAGGCCCATATTAATATTTGATCTAAGACACTCCAGGTGAATTTGATTAATGTTTCTTTCTGCAAAATCATATGCACTTTTCACTTAAAATAACTATCCAGTTAAACAATTATAAATTGGAATTGGAGCAGTTTCTCATTTGAAATCACATACAAGAGTAACGAAATCATTTATATGTTTATAATTGTAGAGGAGACTTCTGAAAGTCTTCAGCAACCCATAATAGTACTAAGGAATGCCTCATAACTGCACCTTTTTAAGATAATCTGCAAAGGCATGGTTTTCTAAAAGTGTGAATCTACTACTACTTGATAAGTAGTTAATCTCATGATAGCTGAAGTTAAACATTTAAAATGATTAGCTGTACTTAAATGTTTGGAATGATGTTTACAATAAAACTTGATGAATCACAGCAAAACAGGCAGACAAGGAACATAGTTATGGAAGATAATTAAGATCTCTCTGAAATTATCAGAAAGTTCTTTACCAAGTGACAGTAACTCCACTACAAAGAACAAGTAAGCTTTTTCCTTGACCTGCTGTAGCATCATGACCCACTGAAAGTGCTTTATCCCCTACTTTGACAGTTTGTTGGAGACTAATTCACACTGATTATTCTTGCACAAGTATAAAATTCAAATGAATGAAAAAAATACCTGACACTTCTGAAAGCAGATCTATAACATCCAAAGACATTTTATAATGATGACTTCAACTTTTAAACACTATTTTGGCATTCATCTCAAACTACATATGCAACTGAGATTACAGCTAGTTAAATACAAGAATAGAGAAAGACTCCAGTTGAAGTTCCTCCTCTCCCTTTGAAGTATTAATTTGGACAACAGGAAGGGGAGCAAAATGGGACAGTATCTGCTGAAGCAGATAATGAGACAAGTCAATAGCAAGTGAGATTACAGCAGGCTTGAAGCAATCTTTAACCTTTTAAAGCATTAATTACAGTATTAGCCCATGCATCACTTTCTCTTCTTAGGTGCACTGGGTATTCTAGCGCTTTCAGGGATTTCATGCAGATCTGGAATATGTTTCTGAAGCAGGGTAGTTCCTCTTCAAGAGGACAAGAAACTAGTCACACCAACATGCCTTTGCTGCAGGTCTGCATGAATAAGGAGGGTGCACAAATACAGACACTAGACAGCGCTTATCAACCTTGGGTTTTTTTATTCCCACACAAAGCACAATTTTCTGTATTAGTTTGATGACCACAAGATTCTATCCTGCAAAACCAGCATACTGCAAATTTTAAGATGCATTCTAAGACTTTTAATGAAAATGATATATCATATGAAGATCCATATCAAACTACCTGTGTAGCCAACAGAGCATCTCAGGCAAAAATGGATACAGCAGAATTTAGCCTGGCTAAACCCACAAGGGCAGAACCTTGCTCTAAGCTGCCGTTACGGAGAAGAGCTTCATCTGCATTCTTGTTTAAGCAAAGTTTTAATGAAGGTAGGTAGAAGTTGTGTGGTGTCAGATCAGATCTGGAATCTTAAATAGATACTCTTAACCTGTGAACATGTATGTTTCTTTTCCAGTTTTAAGTTATAAGCATTACAAAGTTTATTTCAAACTGGCATAAACATACCACTTTTGACTATCATTAGCATTATGAAGATTCTCAACTAGTCCAATTGTGCCATTCATACACTGCAGTATCTAAAAGCAGTGTTTATTTTTGTTATGTAGAAAAAAATCATAGTAATTCCCTATCAGCAGAGCAAACCATTTATAATTTCTGATAATGCAATGAAATTTACTCTATGATGAAAATATTTTACTGTGTATAATATTTGGAACTATGAGTTTGTGTTACTTGTTTAATTCCCTCTCTTTGATAAAAGAAAAATTGTATGTTCTTGTGGGTGAATATGTACTGAAAGACAGAAGGTAAGGGAAACAAAAGTAATATATCTGCTTATTGTTGTGAAAAAATGTATTTGTATTAAACAAATGAAATTACTGTAGTATTCCAAATTTGTCACTTCATTATATAACCACATGCTGAATGTGAGTCAGCAAAACCACACTGTTGCAAGAAAACTGAACAATATACTCAGCTGCATACTTAAAATTGGTAAACCAGCTGGATCACAGTGTCTAGTTTTGGGTACTGCACCTTGCCAGAACACTCAGGAAATACCTCACAGCACAAAAACACTTGAAAAATCTGTGGTGGTTTAACCAGCATAAGCTAAGACTGAGAAGGAGATATATAACAACAGGCTTCAACTATATAAAATACTTCCAGAAAACAATAGGTTTTACATGTATAGCAAAATGGACAATTGGTACTACAGGAGTAGAAGAGGAAAAAACTTCATAGAGGCATGTCTTGGAAAGAACTGTTTGTTATACGTGGTTGTGAAATGTCCAGCACTAGAAAGCTTTAAATATGGGCTGGACAAACAAAGAGTTAAATGGGTTAAAGCTAATCCCACCATAGATTTTCAGAAGGGACCCGATTGCCCTTTTTATTTATTTATTATTACTGTGATTTTCTCCTTTACCAAAAACACTGGAAATAAGTGTGTTGATGAAAAGAAATAATACATTTGCATTATAAAAGAATCTGTGTACTTTAAGTCAGATGTACTTTAAGTCAAAGAAAGTAGCCCATCTTGATAAATACACAGCTTTCTAACCAAACTGCGACTTTAATTTTAAAAGAGGGTTATATTATCCACCTATCCCATACCTGTAACCTACATTGTCAGCTTAAGAGAGAGTGGGCTAAGTTTTGAAACCTCACATTTCTGGCTGGAATAAGTCATCATATGGCTGGTGACTTCTAAAAATATATGTTCAAATCACAGGAGAAGCATTCTAGCTAATTACACTCCCCATATTCAATGCAAACAGATTGTTTCTTTTGTTAAAACTGGCCTATCTCACTAATTAAATTAAAGATGGATTCATAAACCCCTACAAGATATAACACAGGCATAATAGCATAACAAAGGAAATTTCAGTATAAACTGTATTAATTTCCATTTATGATAACATATGGAAAAAATAGAATTCTAGAATTAAGAGAATACAGGTATAATTGATATAAAGGTATAATGATACCTTTTTGCTTTGCACACAACAGTTTGAATCTGAAGGGTACTATTAGAATACAAAACACATTTCTGTTCAGTTTGCTCTCAGTGTGCACATAAACAAGCAAACATGCTATATGGTATTTACTCACGCCTCCCCCCTCATCCCCAATATTAAGGCCGTTCTGCATGAACTTCATCTGAAAGGCAAAAAAAAAAAAACCAAAAAAACCCCCTCACCTAAGTACTTTTAATGATCTGCCATACTCACTGCTTATCATATGGAGCTCAGAAAATAACCGTGCATAGATTTCACACTGTGGTTGAGAACACAATGATTCCAGTCTGCTGGAGAGAGTGGGCCTGGGGACAAACTCACCCTTCTGTAACTTGCAAATACTTGTGACTGACGCTGAGTTACAGAACTACATGGTTTTTTTAAACAGCTCAAAGGTAATATATATAAAACCACTATAGTCAGCACCATTCCAAATAAAACCCAAAGAAGACAGAGGGTCACAATTACTTTTAAGCGAGTTAACTAAATTAGGCCTTATTTTAGAAATGGATAACTTCTCTTGGAAGCTGCATGGGAAACTATATAATCATTATGACAAAGGATAATTTTTTTCTCATATTTGTTTAAGATCATCTAGTTAAATAAATGGCATGTCTATTTTTTCTTCAACACTACCATATGGAACTTACATAATTTATAATTGGAGGAAATAAGCCTCTAATGAAGCATGGATCATTGGTTTAGTGTTTGATAAGAATGGTTGGACTAGAAGATCCGATGGGTCCCTTCCAACCTGGTTGTTCTATGATTCTGTGATTACATCTGTATGTGCATATGTCTGGGAGGTAAATGTGTTCTACAGAATTTAATAATGGTTTACAATGAGCAAAGCAGTGAGAAGTAAAGTAGCAAGATTTAAATGGGATTTCAGATAAACTCATAAAAATTTGCTTTTGGAAGCCAGACTTATGTCTGTCAAAAGAACTACAGAACAAATCAGTGTAGAAGAATTTAGTGAATTTTCAAATGCCACTTTACCTCTGGGATTGCTGGTACATTTTGAGAGCTGGGGGAAAAAAGAATGTTTCATTAAAAATGTATGGGTAGGATTTTTTGGCAAGTTTGTGTCCTAGCAAAAGGCATTGTCACTTTATAAATATTCAAAGCAGCATGATATTGTCTTGGCTGACTGTGTGTGAACAGACATGAAATGAGCTGATATTAGTAGAATGCTGCCACCTTTCTGTATTTCTTAGAAAATGCTTCTGGGTTTCAAGTAATGCTGACATTTTGGTCTAATAATTTAGTTTAAGGTAAAATAGTTTTGTTTCTCATTTGTAGGAGGTAACTAGTTGTGTATTAAACTGTTCCTTTTAAGAAAATTGGGCAGTATTTGCAATAGTCAAGGCTTAGGGAAAGCAATTATAGGATCACTACAGTAAGTCTCCCACAGTCAGTTGACTTTTAGAGTTTTGTTACAGGAGTTGATGAGGTCCTGAGGGACATGGTTTAGTGTTTGATAGGAATGGTTGGACTCGATGATCTGATGGGTCTCTTCCAACCTAGTTGTTCTATGACTCTATGAATTCAACACAGGATCATGCTAGCTGTATTTAAGGCAACAGCTTAAATCACAACACCTCATTAGCAAAGTTTCCTACATTCCTAAAACTTACATCTTTTGAGGAAGAAAGTCTGAAAGTCAATCATAATGAATTTTTACTTTTGAAATAATTAAAGGATAGAAATATGATGTACAAATTGCGTCATGCTGAGACTGACCAGCCCATCTGACATAATTCTGAAGTACAGGTATTTCTTTGCCCTTTATCAGTCTGGAGGATTTGTTAAGTGGGGAACATTTTCTGCTGAGATGCTAAGATAAAACCAATAACTTTTTTTTTTTTTTTTAACTATTCCAATCTGCCAGGTGTCTAGCAAAATAAATTTTTAAATAGCAAAATTTTTAAAAGCGGGACTCCAGCATAAGTATTTTTGGATCTCACACTGTCTTCACATATGGCACTGTCATTACAGAGATAAGTACACATGCTATTGCAATCAAAGACTAAAAAATAATACTCACACATATGATACCCTTTAAGTATATTCCTTAAACTACATAGGAATAGATAAGACAATGGTTAATATGTGTTCCTTTTTTGACTTATTGCATCCAACTGCACATACTGAAGTTTCATAGGGATTGATACATATTTGATAAAGGAAAAAGTGGAGATCATTGATAGGGTAAGTTCCAGAATCAGAGCACTGAATGTTTGAATGTAGCTAGTCAGTTCCTCAGAAAGGTCTTATCTCTCCAACGCTGGCTGGTATTAAAGTATATTAAAGTAAATACACTGCTAAGTAGTGTAACAACTTAGAAAATTTATTAAAAACACCAAGTTCTTATATAAAAATGGGCTTCCATGTTAAAATGAAAAAGTTTCAAGAAAAAAGTTAATGTTCAATTTCAGCCTTGATAGTTAAAGAAACTTGAATTTCAACAATTACTCCTTTGCAGTTAACAAATAAAAAACAAGAAAATTGTGAAGCGATATCTGACAAAGTTAAAAATTAAATCCTCCATAAAATTATTCTCTAACCAGAAATAAACCACTGTCAATTACAGCTATAACAGAGGATTTAACATTAAAGTCTGTCAGCCTTAGTCACAAGTAAACAGAATGTCAAGGTATTCCCTACAGCAAGTTTGTAAGAACAGAGTACATCATATGAATATTTTCTATTCCCAATGTGAACAGCAGCCACTTTCTAGATTTTCATTTTGAAGAAACAGAGTAACAATTCCGAACTCCTGAGAGCATTCATCCTTTTTTTCCCCATGAGAGAAAAGAAATGTACTAACATACAAACCCCTAATTGTTGGCCTTAAACATAGGCATGATTGGACTATGGAACTAATAGAAGAGGTTCCACTATCTTGTCTCAATAATGCATGAGGCAGAAGACTCTACCTACTCTGGCTTCTCAGCACAAAAACTCCTGAGCACAGAAATAATAAACAATAATAGCTTTAATTTTTTTTTCTTTTCCATTGCTCCATTAGTATTCTGCAACAAAACTCACCTGGTAAATTGGTCTTGCACATTATCAACTTGAGCTCTGATTACTTTTCAATTCAAATATGACTACCTGACAGCTACATTTTTTTTCTCTGATAAATCAATATAATAAATGCACAGGTAGAAACTGTTGGTTTTTTATTACTTGTGCAACAGGTCAATAAGACAGTTTAAAAGCCCACTTAATAAGCAGTGAATGGACTTGCATAGGAAGGACATGGAGTGAGCTCAAAGAAGCACCTCCCATGTGAGGACAGGCTTAGACAGTTGGCACTGTTCAGCCTGAAGAAGAAAAGGCTCCAGGGAGACCTTATAGTAGCTTTCCAGCACTTAAAGGGGGCCTACAGGAAAGCTGGGGAGGGGCTTCTTACCATGCAATACAGTGATAGGATGAGGGGCAATAGTTTTAAGCTGGAAGAGGGGAGATTTAGATTAGCTATTAGGAAGAAATTTTTCACTTTGAGGGTGGTGAGGCACTGAAACAGGTTGCCCAGAGAAGTTGTGGCTGCCCCATCGCTAGCATTCAAGATCAAGTTGGATGGGGCCTCAGGCAGCCTAATCTAGTGGAAGGTGTCCCTGCCAATGGCAGGGGTTGTGGAACTGGATGATGTTTAAGGTCCCTTCCAACTCAAACCATTCTATGATTTCAAGGGAGAATATCCACAAACACAACCAAGTCCAAATCGGAAACATGAAGTGTGAACAACAGATGTTAGAAAAAGAAGCCACTGCAAATACTTGCTATCACATCAACTACACAATAACTACATTTTTATAATGCCTTATTAGTGAATTTTTAAGAAACAGACCATCTCATTCTCCTTAACTTTGCATGGAATGTTTTTTTAAAGCATTCACCAGAATGTCAGTCTAATTAACTGTCATTACTTTGACACACCAAACCTTCCAGTTACTCTGCTGCTCATTTTCCTTCTATATTTTACCCAGCGTGATGGGAAAGTGACTTTTCCTGCAATGTTTCTACTTACAACTTCAAAGCACATCAGGCAGTGCATACAAGCAAAAACTTCAGATTAATCTTTTAAAAGGCAAAATCTGTCAAACCATTGAACAAACACACACATACACACATGACTTTAGTTCAGACCAATTAGCCTGACTCAGATTCCACTAGAATTTAACACCTCAAGTTTTTACAATTAAAACCACCTGGATTCCACAAAATGCCTCAATTTAGCAGTTAAGAAAATAAAATCAAAGTCCTCTGACCTTCAGCACACTTATTTCTAAAACCCAAAGCAAGGATATGATTGCCTACTGATACAGCTGGTGGCAGAAGATAAGCCCTACAGCCAGGTTTAACACTTGCAGTCTCTCTGAAGATGCATTAGATCACTCACATCTGTTTCAGGTCTATTAAATTTATTCAGGTTTCTCTTTAGATTAATTGAAGGAGGTCAATGGTTAATTCTGTATTACCTAACTAGATCAGTTTCCTAAACCATGAAAAGATAGCAGAAATCTGCTTTGTAAAGAGAAAAAACTTAAAATAGCTATTAACATAATTGACACTCACCAGTAATACCTGATGAAGAGGTAAGAAAATGCACACCTGGAATATCTGTAAAAGAAAACTGGGAAGCCCACGTAGCTATTCACCATGATAAAGCCTTGTTATTTTATACAACAGGAGGAGAGGGACCTGGGGGTGTTGGTCGACAGCCAACTGAACATGAGCCAGCAGTGTGCCCAGGTGGCCAAGAAGGCCAATGGCATCCTGGCTTGTATCAGAAATGGTGTGACCAGCAGGTCCAGGGAGGTGATTCTCCCTCTGTATTCAGCACTGGTGAGGCCACTCCTTGAATACTGTGTTCAGTTCTGGGCCCCTCACCACAAGAAGGATGTTGAGGCTCTGGAGCGAGTCCAGAGAAGAGCAACGAGGCTGGTGAGGGGCGGCTGAGAGAGCTGGGGTTGTTTAGCCTAGAGAAGAGGAGGCTGAGAGGAGACCTCATTACTCTCTATAACTACCTGAAAAGGCATTGTAGAGAGGAGGGAGCTGGGCTTTTCTCCCAAGTGACAGGGGACAGGACAAGAGGGAATGTCCTCAAGCTCCACCAGGGGAGATTTAGGCTGGAGATTAGGAGGAAGATTTTCACGGAAAGGGTCATTGGGCATTGGAATAGGCTGCCCAGGGAGGTGGTTGATTCACCTTCCCTGGAGGTGTTTAAGGCATAGGTAGATGAGGTCCTGAGGGACATGGTTTAGTGTTTGATAGGAATGGTTGGACTCGATGATCCGCGGGGTCTCTTCCAACCTGGTTGCTCTGTGATTCTATGATTCTATACACAGAACTGTAAAGATCATCCATCAGGAATAATTATTTCCACATTATTAACAGGCATCTGAAATGTGGCTGCAACATGTACTGACAGAACATGTGAACTGTAATTTCTGTGCCTAGACAATCTAGTCTGCACTGAGATGTCCTTAATGCCTGCTCTGAAATTATCCCTGGCTTTGCCCTTGCTCTTTTTTCTTTTTTTTTTTTTTAATTGTATTAGAAGTGATAATCTGCTAAAAGCCTTCCTGAAAGACACACACTTAAAGGCATCCAGGGAGCTGCTTCATAAAGCAAGCTTGCTATTTAAAACTCCCAAGCAACTTAATTTTAAAATGCACAGCCTTCTCAACAGAGGGGTCAGCAAAAAAAAAAAAAACAACAAAAAACCAAAAAAACAAAAAACCAAAAAAACAGACAGAAATCATATATTTAAAACCTGACTGTAGGGACTTAAATTAGTTTCTGATTGGTATTTTGGTATTCTTCAGTACAAAGTGGTGAGCACAGTATAATTTACTCAAATTCACTTGACAAAACATAAAATACTTAGAATTTTATTGAAGTCTTTCCGGCACTTTATGTTCATGACACAGATTCTCAGAGACGTTAGTCATCGTTAGCTGACACTCCATGTATCTCACCTTCTGCATACACGTTTCCACCAAACAGGAATGCATTTCTTACACTCAAGGTGAGTGTTCTGTGCCACGCAGCACAGGATTTAAATAGATATAGCCTATCACTACTCTCCAGAAAACTATATACACCTAGAGACATCCCAGCCACCGACACGAGACAGATGAAAGTTACCCTGGTGAACAAGGGGCCTAGTGAGTGGTACCTGCTATTTATATGCTACATGACATATATTCTTGCCATTACCAGGGAAAGGTAACATTTCCCATCACAAAGTAATTCTAACAATATTTGAATCCTGACTGCTCTATGACCAGGGAAAAGGTACTCAGCTAGCCAGGATTTCAGATTATAAACTACAGTTACTTTGTCAACTCAGAAGTGTGCATCTTAAAGAGAAGGTACAGTATGAGAAATAATGATACAACTGAGGTTTTAAGTACTTATTTATATGAAAAATCTTTTATCCAATAATATACAGCTTTACCCAATAACATACTGTTTACTCGTTTCCATAGATACATGGGAGCTCATAAAAAATGCAACTAGCAGAGCCTTTGCAAATATAGTTAGAATTTATTCTTTTTTCCCGCGTGGTAATTAAAATAGATTTCTTAAAATTCCCTCCAGCTGCCTCAGCTCTTGAATATCAGCTGATACTCATCAGGTTCGCGTCTTCTGCTTTACTCAATTCTTCTTCTTTAGCTTCCACATCTACCACCTTGGGGAGACTACAAGCAATGTCCCTAGCTGAGAGCTTTTTCATTTTGATATTTGGCAGTTTCTTCAGATCACCATCCCATTCTCTTGAAGAAATAAAAAATAATGAAATACAATTACCAACAGAAATAGCAAGAAGGAACGGCAGACTAAATTCACCCTTTTTCAGAAGATGATCACATAAGTGGGGCTGCTTTTCTAAATTATATATCAGTCCCACTGCAGTATGAATAAGCCCTGTCTGTACCTACCTTGAACACTATTGCAGCTGTAATTTCTCTGTGAAGAATTAAGTGCTTTCAGATTCGACCCATGTGATGTAATTTATTCCCACATACTGTTTGTATCCTCAGTTACTTCAGGTCACCTGCTTTAGGTTTGACACATTGAACTCCAGGTCACGTAAGCAACGTGAAAGCAGTTTGGAAGAGCTGCTTCATCTGGATGCTCAATTTACAGAGCTAATATCACAGGTACATAAAGTCCTTCATTATGTTTTATGGTAACTGTTAATATCTTATATGACTGACTTCAAGGGGACACAAAATCCCAGTGAGAGTAATGAAAGTACATTATTTCAAAAGGCTGCATATGGAGGAGAAACGGTCTATCTAAATATCACAAGTCAAACCCAGTACTCATTTAATAGAACGCTTGCTTGATCATAGTAAGTGCATTTCATGGATAATTTTTCTCAAGGGTAGACACAGACATGTTTGTGCTCTACCAAGCTAATTAAGCAACACCACTTCCATCAGATGCTCCAGTACAAGAAGTCAATTGCGTATTTATAAATACACCAGCCAGATGCCTGTCTCTCTTGATGTTTCTGGCTCTATTCCAATATAGTATGATTTCCAGCTACATACCACTCATAGCAGTTAATGGTCTATCATTCCTGGCAACATAAACATTCATGTCTTTTCTGAAGTATCTCATTTGATAGAGCCATCAGCAAGAGTGTTCATTCAATCCATTACCAAGGCACAATGGCTTGCAGGCCCACATGAGGTAACAAGTTTCAGAGCTCACACAACTTTCAGCTGGATGCAGGTAGTCAATTTGCTTAAAATTTTCAAGTAGTATATACACCAAAACACAGCTGTACTACAGCTAGAGTTGGCTCTTAGAAAACATGATTAAGATCTTAGTGCTGGTTTAGTTACTTAAGTTCTGACTATAAATAACTTAGGTCACTACATTACATGACTACAATTACCATTTGAAATCTCATGTCAGGCAAGAAAAGAGTCTAATTCCATTAACTAATAAACCTACAACTTGATCTTTAAATACTATCAGCAAATGCTAATCCTTCTTGTGTAAATCAGTGAACAGCTAAGGTGAGAATTTTTGGAAAACAAAATATTCTGTAAAAATAGTAAAAGAAAAGAGACCTAAGTTTCAGAAATAGAATTTTAACTGTTTAAGCTTTCTAATGTTTTCATTGTTTTAATGATTAACTGTCATCAGCGATTAGCTTGTAACAGCTAAGAAATGTCAAAACAGCATCACCATATCTAGTTGCTTTTCAAATGATAAATTCTTTGACAGTTTTGCATATTCTTTTTTTAAAAGCAGAGACACACTGCATGCTGAATTCATAGTTTTGCATAAATAGATCAGTAGAAATAACAAAAAACTTACCTGAAAAATTTAAGATGCTTCCTGTTCATAATGTCAGGGATTTCTAATGGGAATAAAATGAAATACTATGAGATGTGTGACATTATTCAAGTGAGTCTCACTTCAAAGAAAGAAGTGCAAGTTAAAGGGCTGAACATATTATTTTAGATTAAAAGACCTAGAATATGAAAATGAGGATTCATAATAGAAAGTTTCTAGAGCAATATATAGACCTCTCGCTGCTAAAGAAAAGGAAGTGAGCTTATGCTTATGAACTGTCCCAGAATTCAGATGTACCAGTCACTGAAAATCCAGTTCCAAAAAAATAGTACAAAGAAGGTGCTTCCTTTTTCCTAAACTGACATATCTGAGAAACAGCAAGATTTTAAGCCTTTGAAGCTTTCCTTCAAAAAAAGTACAGTGAAGAAACTAGGAAATTAATTTATTATTTGTTTTAAAGACATAACTAACACCCTCAACCAAGAGCAAGGTCTGATTATGTTTTTTAAAAGGCATTCATTCACTTATGTAATGAAAGACAATTCTGGTCTGCAGAACTTACAATATATATGTATGACAGATAAAAGGTAAAATAAGCTAAGTTTCAAAACAGACCTAAATATACAAGCCTGATTGAGTACTAAGGGGTCCATAAGTATTTTGAAATTATTTTGGAAAAAAAGTTCAAAGCACTTGTCACCACTGCAAGCAAGATAGATGACTTAAAGCTATAGAACATATTCACTACAAATCTTTCTTAGTTTGGTTATAAGAAATAAGGCAAACATCTTCCAGAGAACTACCAGACAGATTTTCTTCTTCCTTCTTTTCTCGAAGTAGCCAAAATGTTCCTAGTAGATGTGTAGTTAAATTGAAGCAGAATTTCACCTATGATGCCTAAGCTGCTTTGCCTCGATTCAGTGTCATTCTTTTCTCGTTCAGTCCTAAAGTAGTCAGTGCAAGTGACCCCTGTTTAACATCTTTGACAGTTTATAGAGATGTGTGCCTTAAAAGCCTTGAAATGTTTGCATAGCATAGAATACCTCATTACTGTCTATGAACTCTACAGATTCCACAGCCAGCAGGTTTCTCAAGAAGGAAGACAATTGCTACCTCTGTGATGTTAAATCCATTTTATTATTTTAGCTCTATAGTCTCTGACATTTTGACTGGGCAGTGTCCAACGGCATGAGGTTTAACACGGTCAAATGCCAGGTCCTGCACTTGGGGCACAACAACCCTATGCAGAGCTACAGACTGGGAGAAGCCTGGCTGGAAAACTGCCAGGAGGAGAGGGACCTGGGGGTGTTGGTCGACAGTCGACTGAACATGAGCCAGCAGTGTGCCCAGGTGGCCAAGAAGGCCAATGGCATCCTGGCTTGTATCAGAAATGGTGTGACCAGCAGGTCCAGGGAGGTGATTCTCCCTCTGTACTCAGCACTGGTGAGGCCACTCCTTGAATACTGTGTTCAGTTCTGGGCCCCTCACCACAAGAAGGATGTTGAGGCTCTGGAGCAAGTCCAGAGAAGAGCGACGAGGCTGGTGAAGGGGCTGGAGAACAGAACCTATGAGGAGTGGCTGAGAGAGCTGGGGTTGTTTAGCCTGGAGAAGAGGAGGCTGAGAGGAGACCTCATTACTCTGTACAAGTACCTGAAAGGAGGTTGTGGAGAGGAGGGAGCTGGCATCTTCTCCCAAGTGACAGGGGACAGGACAAGAGGGAATGGCCTCAAGCTCCGCCAGGGGAGATTTAGGCTGGAGATTAGGAGGAGATTTTTCACATAAAGGGTCATTGGGCATTGGAATAGGCTGCCCAGGGAGATGTTTGATTCACCTTCCCTGGAGGTGTTTAAGGCACAGGTGGATGAGGTCTTGAGGGACATGGTTTAGTGTTAGATAGGAATGGTTGGACTAGAAGATCCGATGGGTCCCTTTCAACCTCGTTGTTCTGTGATTCTGTGAACTCCTTACACTGTCCTTGAGCAAACTCTGGACATTATGGTCCTGCCTTTGTTCATCTATCAGTTTTCCCAAGTCTTACACTTATAAATTAGATTACGTTATCAATGCAGGATTATAGATTATTTTACTAATACAGAAAGTAGGATGATGATACCACTTCCTTATCTTTGTGGTCAGTCTTCACAATTCAGAAAAATACTCCTTCCCTTCACAGTAGGTTACAAAGTTACCAACTGAAGAACAGTAATATGTGCAAAATGTTTTGAGACCAATTACACTGATTTCCACAGCCTTATTCTTAGTAAATGACTCACAGCTGAGCTGAGCAAGGCAAAGAAATATTTCCTAATTCTTTTTTTGTTTATCAGAACTGTATGATAGGCAAACACCAATGCTGTATTAGGTCCATCCTTCCTGACCAAGCACTGAAACAATACCATGGTCATTCTTGTTTTCTTCGTAGTTCCTTAAACTGCACTCTTGGCAGCACAACGTCAAATGCTGAAATATCCAAGCCCCCGTGAGAAAAAGAAGTTCTTCCTTTCTCTCAGGTACTTTACAAGGAACAATGCCCTGGATGACAGGCTAAATAAAACTTCTAGGACTTTGAAAAAAGATAATATTCTGTGTAAGTAAATAAAAGCCATTAAATGCTTTCCAAGGTGTTTTTTCAAGCAAAGAAAAAACAAGGTACTTTAAAGGGCTTCATTTGGAAGTCTTGTCATTTAGTCCTGATTTATCTGAGAATAACACTGAATCATATGCTAGATCATTGCTTTGGTAGAAGGAAAAAATACAAACCTCTGCCTGTTTCTCGTGCAGCTGCCCCAAATTAGCCCAGTGCCACTGCTGCCAAACTCACTGTTGACATCGCCAAGCTCTATTCTAGGGGGAAATTGAGTAGGCATTGCTTCTTATATTCTGATGTTTAAAGAATTAACTAGTAAAACTGATGTATTTTCCTTTAAAGACTGTTTTTCCCTATGATTTACATAATGCTTCTGTGAGAAGATGCAAGGTAATTAAAAGGAAATTACCAGGCATATCTGATATTCAGATGAAAATATTATGCTACTTTTCAACTAAAAGCATGCTAACTTTGAGCTCCAAGTTACATCCTGTAAGTATCCAGGATTCCCTTTCAACAGCTTTGCTATGAAAATGTAAGACCACTCTAACAAAAACCACACAAACATAATAACATCAGGAAGAAAACTGCAGTAAAAATTAATTTAGATACATTTAAGGAGTAAGGAAGTGACATGTAGCTGCTAACAAAACTCAACCTCATAGATAAGACTCAACAGTCCCTGTACAGGTACTATTTTTTTAAGAAAAAGACTAAAATCCATTATACTTTTGGATGTCTACCACTTTTGTAAACAGCTAGTAAAGAAAAAAATCATTTTTAACTCACATATAACTGATATATATATCTGTACATATAAATGATACACACATATATATTTAGGAGACTTTTCTAAATGTGAACAATACATATCATGTAGTCTTTTCACAGCAAATGCACGTGCATATAAGAAACAACTGAATTCAAAAATAGGGGTAAAAAAAATCCAACAAATACTAAGTTGGTTTTAAATGCTGCCCTCACAGCAGCTTCCAGGGATAATAATGAGCTAGAGCATTAAAGCACAGATTCCAGCTGATTTCCATTTCTCTCCAATCTCTAATTACAGTATTTAGCAGCAACTATTTTCTCTGAGTGAAGAGTGTTCTAGACAGAGAGCAAAACCTGCAGCAGCTGTGATAACAAATAATGAATGATTTGAGAGCATATTTAATATGTGAAGTTGCACCATGCTCTCTGAATGCTTTTCTTACTAATACTATAATAACCTCAAATTTTGCTTGCAATATTTCAGGATTCTTCTTTATTTTTATGTTGTGCTTGTGCATTTGACATTTTTCTATCTAGTCCTACTGCTTTTCTCTGTCAGCTTTCCTCAAAGCAGTAAGTAAAAAAAAAGAGGAATTTAAAAGCAAAGGCCAGAAGTAGATTTTCTACAACCTACCTATTCGATGACATTCATAGTATCAATATACCTATGATTTTTTTTCCCTCCTCCTCTAAGAAATCAAAGAATATACATTAAAACACAGAGCTATTCCCTGAATTCCTCTGCCGTTGCAGGACATGAAAGTATGAAGTAACACCAGCAGAATTTTTAGAGCCATTCACTTTCTTTATTAGTAAAATATGATTTGGGGAAAAAGAAATAAGACACACAACTCAAACCTTGCTGTCATTTATATCCTAATCAAACAAGAATGTAGATTTTTCATGTCTTCCACTACTCAATTTCACTGTTGGGACTGACAGTGTCTGAATAACACTTTAAAGCAAACTTCATAATTTAACTCCAATGTGCTTATTTATTGAAGAAAAATACCTAAATTTCACTACTATTTTGTATTTGACTCTCCTCAAAACAATTTTGCTTTTTGCATTTCCATGGTCCCTCTTTCTCCCTTATTTCACCAGATTACTGCTGCTTCCCTTCCACCTAATCCCAGTGGTCAAATTTTCAGTCTCTTCTTTTTCTCATATGTAGCTTGCATCCACATGCTACCTCCAAAACCAGAAAGTATTTCAAAAAAGAGTTTAAGTGTTTCTTCTGAAAAAAGACTATGCAACTTAAGAGAAAATTTTCAGTTCTAATGTTTATGTTGTGGTTTTCATACCACTGCTACTCAGAATATTTAATTTGATAATCTGCTCACATAGATGTCGACCCCAAAGGAAGATAAACAGTAGTAAAAAAGTTAAACAGAATATCTGGCATCATGATTTTATTCAAATTTGTGATAATGGCCAAGACAAATGTTTAAAATCTCAAAAATGATATCAACTAGGCTCTTATTTACAAGATTTTTAGTTTTAAGTCTTTGGAGTTTTTGTGGGGTTTTGATTATTAAAAGGTTAATTGTTAGGGCCTTCACACACATGCAGCACTCCCTCCACCACCTTCTCCAGTAAGTTAAAGGAAGTACCACAGCTTCTCTGCCTGAGAAGAGCAAGAGAAAAAAAATGCAGTTTTCTTTATTGTAGGTTATCACATGCCTATAGAATAGAGCTTGTAGACACAATGTGTCACAACAGCCAAGGATTTCTTCCTGGATCAACTTAATTTTAATAGGTAAACTCCAGAAATATTTAAATTTTGGAAATATAGTAATACTACAAGGTCTGCTGCAATCATTCTCCCATGTGAAATACATATCTCCTCTAGTGGAATGAAGGGTGTCTTTCTGAAGATGTTTCAGGCCCACGAGTCAAGAGATTTTGGTTTTCAAGTTCACGAACCTTAAAGCCTAGTCTCATGAAATGCTGAGGTTCCTCATGCCACTTGTCCATGTCAGTGGAGAAGGGCAAGTCAGGTCATAGGTATAACCCTAATAGTGAGTTTGAATATTATCAAAAGAAGCTATGTATAAAGACTTCCCAAGTGCAGAGAATAAAGCTGTCACGTATCCACTCACGTCCAGGCGTGACTGGTGGTGGGGTATGTAATTTTCTGTGTGGCACAATCCAGAGGCCGACAAGGTCACTCTCAGGGTGAAAACCAAAACCAGTATTTATTCTGGCTCCGGCAAACATAAACAGACCGTAACCCTCAGGTGCACAGCCAAGATATGAGAGTGCAATTTCCCAAACTTACAGAAACAGATCCAAATCTGTTCAGATCACAGTCTGATACCTGAATGCAACCAAGGTTACTTGGGTCTGACCCGATAATCAAGCTGCTGAACGGAATTTACATCTATGACAGGTACACTGAATCTCACTATAGTTTCAGAAGTATGTTACATATGCTTGCACTAAAGAGACAGTACTAGCAAACGTGCACGAAAGCATAGTAGTAAAGCAGAAATATATAAGTCAGTTCATCTTTTTTAACTTTTCTTCATCTTGTCCCTCCTACCAAATTCCTCTGCAAGGCATACCTACCTACCTATTAGTCAATCAGTTTAAAAAAGAAACATAAAGATAACGCCTAGAAATTCCACTTCGATTCTAGCCTGGTGAACAGGAAGAAGTGTGACCACAGCATTATTTCAAATGCTTTTACTTACCTATTCCATAGCCTTCATAGAGCTGTCTTTCACGTTCTATGGTCTGCTTGATCATAGTTTCCCGTGAACCATGCTGTCTCCCTTGTCTACCTTTAATACTGTTTTGTAATTCAATCTGCTCCAATTCATCATTGAATCGACACATATAACTGAAAGAAATAAAATGCATTTATGCTGGATGCAATGATGAAAAACTTTTGCACAACAGAAAGCAGCACAGGAATCAATGAGTTCCATCTTAGGAGATTCAATATTGGTATATCCTACCCTAAAAACTGACTCATTTGAATATGGTTTAATCTTCTCAGCAAATAGAACTAAAGAATAAAGGACTAAGTAGAATAAAATCTGTGCATTTAAGTGTACTGAATACCTCAACTAACAAATTCATGCAATTACTACTGTCCAAATTATTTATAGTCTTTCACATACTACAAAGCAGATATTTAACAATAAAAATACCCCACAATGTACTGTTTACTTCAGTAATTCTTTGTGAGTATATATATCATTAATTATATAATTAACTTCAGTTGCAATAAAATTAACTCCTTGTTGTTATTAATAGCAAAATATAAAATGTCCTCCTCTCACATCACTTCAGAGATCTTATTGAATAAGAAGAGTATTTTAGAAGACAAATGAAACTTTTAATTATGTTTTTAACATCAGTCTTACCTTTCAATTAGTTCGCCAGCTTCCTGCTTTGTGTACTCAATTTTACTGGGGTCAAGGTGACTTTGAAACCATTCCAATTTTTCTCCTACAAGAACACACTTAATATTAATGACTACATAATCACTGTAGCTAAAACACAGTTCTTCAAAGTTTTCAAAGTAACCCTCCATTTTTCAAGGTTTTTTAATGGCATCATAGATTTACTGATACTTAGTGTAACAGGTCTGGAAGTAACTGCAATATAAACATTTTAATATGATTTCAGATTTATTTTGTATCTCTTTTATGGGAGAGAGAAAAAAAAGATATTGCACTTTGCTTTACTCCAAATTAGTGTTTTAAAATATCAAAGGAACAACTGCTTAAGATGGAAACATAGGAACGCCCCAAGGGGGAAAAAAACCCAACACAACAGCTGAGCAAGAGCTCTGAACATCATGATTTTAAAACAGATTAAATTGAAAAGTTCAGTGTCAATCATAAGAAAGCAGAAAATATCCCAGGTTGTATCTCAAAGTTTTGAATTTACTTGGTAACACAATGTGTCTGTTAACCTACATATATCATTCTTTTATAAGCAATTAAAAAAAAAACTGGATAGAAGTACAATAAATACACATACAGATGTTTAAAATAGGTATTTGGTCTATATTTTCCTGTTGCAATGTACCTGCCTAATGATAAGGCTATACTCAGCCCCAAGTTCAACCCTGTATACACTACTTGAGTGAAAAGGCTATTACAGTATTTCAACCAAGTCCATTTTAAGATTACAGAGTCAGATCATGGAAAAAGAAACACTACTGGAGTTTCTATAAAGTTGGTAAAATTTAATCTATGCTAAAAAGTTGAGTACTGCATTGAATAACAGAAGTTTCTCCTCACCAATGATACTCAAACGCAAAGCTTTGTCAGTCTTCAATCTAACAGAAGGAAAAAAAATCAGATATGTTAGCCAGGAATTGAGTATCACACAAAATTATCTTCATTTTGTTTCTCAAAAAAAAAACCCCATGTTTTTTGGTCACAATGAAAGTCAAGGTAAAATTTCAAATAGAAATATGTCAATAACATAATTCATACAGGGGAAAGAAAATCATAAAGGATATCATTAACAAAGAACAAGTAATGCCAAAATTCAACACAGTTCAAAGCTAATGTGCTCTGTCATTGAATTCTTTAAAGTCTATAGAATTTCATGAATATTTTGGAGTTAACTGAAGTAACTCAAAACACAGTAGTCTGTCAGCTGCCACAAAAATGTGGATCAAACCAGAAAGTCCTACTTTCCAGAAACAAGTGTAGTTACACCACTTGACCAGAAACCTACATTATTAAAGATCAGCTTTTTCAAAAATCAGTTAGTGATTGGGTTAAGCATTTTAGGACACCTCTGTATGAGAACCCCTCTATAAGAAATAAAAATTCTGATTTTTTTTTTTTCAGTTAATTTTTTTTATTTCTGTAAGCAAAACAAATAATTAAGAGCTAACACTTCTTTAGATCCACAGAAAGAATCTGCAAGAACACGTCTCAAATCATCAACACTGTACACAGCACAACTAGAAGCATAATGGCTCAAAGGAGATTAAGAGATTAGACTACAGAGATTCTTAGGAGAAGCAAAGAAAGAGCTCCACAAGGAGGTATTTTAATGCTACTGCTTATTCCTAAGGGGTCGCTTCATACCAGATCAAGAAATACTGTAAAAACTCTCAGAGCAAGACAGTATTAAAATAGTAAATTTATAATGAAACTGCTGAGACTCCTAAAATTTTACAGTTTATGCACAATAGAAAGGGTATACTTTGAATCAGAAGGAAAAAAGGCAGAAACATCCCCCCCATACAGTCCTAGATCAGCTTTAGCTACCAAAACCAGAGAGAGATTTCAGCAGTTGCATCAGCAGCTACAAATTAAAAATTATTTGTTTTGGTACATCTATAGTAAGAGAAGTTCCAGGAATATCCCATTATAGTCTGGTTTCCTATAAAGCATAGAAAAAGTAATGTCCTACTGGCGCCAGTGAACCAGTTGCTGCTCTCTCATAAAACATCGCTGCAATTCTTTAACAGAGCAAACAAGTTGCCTATAGAAATAAGGATTCACATGTAGATTAAGAAAGAATACATTGGTAGTAATATAGTGGAATTTGTTGCTGCTCATTAGACCTTGAGGAAAAGAGAGAAGAGGAAGGCAGCATGAAAAAGGTGGGAAACAAGTAAACAAGATGACTTAACACTGTATTCAGTTTTCTGAAACCAACTGGTCTGCCTTGTCTTATTACAGTCAAGACTGGTCAGCCAGTTTGTAGTTCAGCCAATTTCTGGACAATAACCTTATTACTGTCACATTTCACTGAGAATTCTTCCATTAAGGAGTATCTGGACAATGGAGGCTGTAACCTACTACTGCAATTTAGAGCAGAAGATCTCTGCAGGGCTGCTTCACAGCCACTCCTCCTCTAGTTTATACTTGTGCCCAAGTGTAACTGTCACACGTGCAGAATCCAGCATTTCATCCCATTAATCACAGCCCAACGGTCCAGTCTTTCTAGATCTCTCTGCAAAGCCTCTTGGCCCTCAAAACAGTCAACAGCACCTCTCAGCTTGATATCCACAAACTTGATAATGATGCACTCAACTCATGCATGCAGATCATTGATAAATACATTGACCAGAACTGGCTTTAGAACCAAATTTAGTGACAACTGCTGAAAGAAAAGAAATTTTTTTAAAAATGAAAGAATTTAAATTTTTTGTCTGTCACTGGGGAACCTGGAACTTTTAAACTAAACTAAAGGGTTAAGATGACTTAGATCATCCCAGAAAGTATATGGTGTGATATAATTTCTTTCTGAGAGAGAAGCCTAGAGAAACATTTAGAATGCCAGTAACTTTCCCTGTTCTCTGAAGTCTGGGTGCTCAAAACTAAGTAGTCTTTGGCTGCTAACACAATTTTGATTCCATATTTTGCCTTCAGCTAGCAATGATAGCAACAGGCTAAGAGTCCACTGCTGCAAAGGCGGCTTCAGTAGTTCAAGACACATTAACATTGCTCTAAATACCGTTAGAGAGTAAACCTTTCAGCTGTTCAGCAGAAAAAGCATCTGTGTTAGAATTAGTAACAATACTACTTGCATACTACTACTTGCCAAACCTAGCTGCCTTGGTAACAAGGCCTAGTTAGTACAAACCCAGCATCTTTTCATTCCTTTTCATGGAAAGGATGACCTAACTACTGCAATATTAATGCATTTAGCAGAGAAATTGATGCTCTTGGTACTTTTTGATCTGCAACAAAACAGATAGCATTGTGCAAGCTTTAGCATATACTTTAAAACACTCTCAATGAAAAAAAATCAAAGGGCAAGTTTGTTCTGATCATGGCTAAACCAGGACAAAGTTAAACAGGACAACACTATTCCAGTGGGAATTCCTTGCTTTAACTTCTCGCTGTTGCAAGAGGAATCAAAAATAGCACTCTAGCAAGAAGCGTCAGCACAGGTGCCTGTATGAATCAGAATAATTCTACAAACAGAGATAACATTAGGAGATTTGATGGAGTGTGCTGTGTCATAATGACTAGTTACTACATCACTTCTTCACTCTAGGATTTTTTGTGCATGTGTTTCTTCATGGCAAAATCACAGATGTAAGCACTAAGAATAAAGTATTATTCAGCTATCTTTTGTCATTAAGCTCTCCAAATGGTAGTTCTGAAGCAAGAAGAGAGTGTTAAGTACTCAGTTTAGCACTACAAAAAAAAATCTACTATAAAGACTTATTTATTATCAGCTGTAAGAGCACACAGACAAAATGTGAAGCAGCAGGAAAAACCTGCATATTAGGAAACTCTCCTGTCCTCAACATATGCTACTTGTCAACTCTTGCAGCAGCTCTGCTTGAGGCTACATGACACAGGTATGCTAGTAAAGGGCCCCCTTCTGGTTAGAGCAACCTTAAAACTTCACTCTGGATAAGGATGCACATTCTTCCCCAAACACTCTGAGGAATATTTCAACTATATACAGACATTAACACCTTCAGACATAAGAACATTTGGGCTCAGCTGACACGGTCCATCCATGTACTAGCGTCCTTTGACAGGAAATGCTTTAAGTGCACTTTAACTTTTACAATCACAGCATTTCAACTAGTAAGTAGAAACAGAATGGCAACCAAAGGCCAGACTCTTCCAAATGTCTTTTCCCCTCTGTAGAAGGGGGAAGTAAAAAGTAGAAAACTTAACTTGCCATGGAACAGCAGGAAATCATTAAAGATGAGATAACCACCCAGTTTTATTCAGAAGCCCCTCTTCTGCAGGAAGGTCACTGGGTTTTCTTTTCTATGAACTCAGCACTTCAGCAGAAGAAGCTAGACCCTAAGGAAGTTTCTTATTAAATGTTTGAGCAAAGTCAAACTAGATGAGTAACCTTCAAGTGAAATCTTTAGCATTATGCCTTTTAATTTATAAAAAGCAAAATGCTGTGATAAGAAGACATCTAACTTGTAAGGGCAATACCAAAAAAATCAAGTAGAACTATACACTTCATGTGAGTTGATTTCGTGAATGCAATCCTGTCAGTTCACATGGCCCAGCAGTACTAAGTTATATAGATCTTTCTTTTATCTTAAGGTTATATCAGCATAACTGTCCCATTCTACCACCACCCTCCTCCCCTCTAAACAAAAATTAACTACTGTGATACTATCCTTCTGTCTTTGCACAAATTTTGCACAGT
The DNA here is from genome assembly GCA_033558105.1 of Coccyzus lansbergi. NCBI lineage: Eukaryota > Metazoa > Chordata > Aves > Cuculiformes > Coccyzidae > Coccyzus > Coccyzus lansbergi. The sequence continues at coordinate 2,029,754 of JAUMJK010000486.1, forward strand.
CAACTTACTTTTCTTTCTTTTCCTGTTTGTGTGCTTCCCTTGCAAGCTGTGCAGCTTTTCTGCTGTAAGGATGGATAACTTTTTTCTCTTGCTTCCCTCCTTGGGTTTTACGTAACTTTGGCTGAAAAGAAATAGAAAATGCTGTAAGCTACTGAAGAATAACATTAAACGAAAGACAGGAGCACGCACCATTCATCAGTACCTCAGAAAGCCCCCAGCTCATTGTAGCAGCTTATTAGTTCCACCAGTTACCCTACTCAGCAACAAAATTACTTGAACATGGTACATGCTGTAACAAAACTACTGGAGCACAAAAAACACTGAAAGAAATCTTACATAGTGACTACTCTCAAAATATCTGTTTTGTAGAACTCTGTAGCTAGGAAACTAAAATTACCTCACTGTACCTTTGCAGTAAATGTCCCCGTTCAAGTTTCTCTCTGATTGCTGCATCCGGATTTCTGACAAAGGTCATATATAATTTGTACAACGTAACAAAAAGGATATTCTCATCCCTCCCTGCAGACTGAGAGTGCCTTATAATAGGCAGAGGGTTCCTTCTTTAGCTGTTTGTGCAGCACAGAGATGGAAACCTACTCGCCAGTTTAAAAAAATAGTTACATTCATCTAAGTCAAAGTACTTTTTTGGTGTAAAAGTGTTTGAAAAAAACTTAATGGATTTTTCAAACAATATACAATTTAAGTTCTTTTAAGTTAAAAACTGTGCACAGAGAAAACACCTGGAAAGCAAGGAGCCCAGATACGCAATTACAACGCAGGTAACAGTGATTAATAAACAGGAGACTTCAGCACATCGCATTAACTATGGCAGCATCAATGCTAAGGACCGTGAAAACCCTCCTCACCTCTAAATATAAACTGTCCTAAACACTTAAAGAAACCCTCCTCACCCCTAAACATAAACTGTCCTTATCACTTAAAGAAGCCTCAAGAGGCCCCTGTCGCAAACCCATCCGCGAGGGAAGGCCACGGCGCCAAGGGGAGGGAGACTCGGGGGTCCCCCCCCCCGTCCCCCGGGCGGCCAAGCGCGGGGAGGAGGCAACTTTTTACACGCAAGGCTGGTCTGCAGCCCTTCGGGACGCGGACGGCCGCAGTGTCCCGAGGTCTCGCCAGGAACGGGAACGGAGGTGGCGGGGGGGGGGCGCTACCGGCGGGAAAAGAAAGGTCGGGAACCCCCCGTGAGGAGAGCTGCAGGGAGAAGGCCGGGGGAGCTGGGGAGAGGGTGTCGGGGGAGCTGGGGGGGGGGGGGGGGGGGGGGGGGGGTGGTGAACAGGGAAGGGAGCTGGTGGGGGCAGGAGGCTTGGGGGGGGAGAGAGGTAGGGGAGGAGCTGGGGGTGGGAGGGGCGCAAGGGATCTGAGAGAGGAGCAGAGGGGCGTGGGGAACGAGGCCACCGGCATCCCTCCTCTCCCCCGCCGCACGCACCATGCCGACCGCGCTCCTCCCGCCGGGGTGCAGCACTCACTGAGCTCCGGGCGGCGGTGCAGCAGCCGCCGGGTTCCGGGCGGCGCGGCGAGCGTTCCGCGCGTTCCGCGGGGCGGTGCCAGCCGACTCGGCAGCGCCCCCAGCGGTACCGCGGGATGTTGCTTTTCAGGTGCCAAGAACTTTGCCTCCGTCAAGCATTGTAAATAATTTCTGAACTATTAAAACTTAGGTGCTGGACATTAGTCCTCCTCTGGTGCGGCGAGGAAGGAGACACAGACCTCGTAATCTTCTCTAAACATATTCTTTTAATCAGTAGGGCATACGGGAGTCAAATTAATAAAGTGATACTGGTTTCCCCCATTCAGGCAGATCTTTATATAGTTCGTCAGCTTCTGACCTTCAGACAAACAGGATGTTTCTGGTTTTGTCTGTTCTACGCTCTCATGACTGTTTTCAGTCGTATCTTCAATTCACTTATTGCCCAGGTGTTTGTTTTTTTTTTTTTTTTTCCAGCCTGGCCTTCTCACACATTCAAGATTCGTTATCCTGTGTGTCTAGTTCAGAACACCTGGTCTTTTAAATAATGTCTATTCTAATATGCCTGGTACCAGCTTCATGCTTTATCTTAGTCTCAATTAATCTTCCATATACTTGGCATTGCTCCTACACTCTGATTTGGACAATGTGAGACTTCTTGCCAGGCATTAGACAGGACTTTGTGCCCCAAAACTTTTCTGTTCTTGGTAACTTCGTCATGTAGGCTGGCAGGCTTTGTTTCTCCCCATAAACCTTGCCTCTTCGGGATACTGTAGAAGTACAAGATGAAGATTTTATTAGGGGCAAGGACATGGAAGCAGGGGCTGGCAGGCATCCTACTCCGCAGCCCTCAGCAAGGAGACTCCAGCAAGCAGGCTGCCTTTGTTTCAAACCCACATCTGCAGGCACCCTCCTTATACCTGCAAAAGGACAATAAGCATTATTTTCCAAAGTAAAGTTTTATGCTAAGACAGCATGTGGTTTTTTTTTTTTTTTTTTTTTTTTTTGCTATGCTGACCTACCAAGCCTCTGTCTATAGTATGAAGGTTCTGCTTCTAAACAATAATTCAAAATTCACTGGCACCTGCATGTGCCATTATTTTCACATAGTAATGCTTAGTACTTCAGTATCAAGTAGTAATTTCATACTGCTACTTTATTTCACATTCCCTGTGAATGCAGAAGTGTAGAATAAAGGTCCTTTTCACAATATACTAGTGCCTTAAGATTATGATATTTCTTACTGAGATATAACTTTCCATACACCTTATTCATAATTTCTCTAACTTCTTGATAGCACTTGTCAAAGGCTTTTAGTGGGATAAGATCACTGCTGTTACATTAAAACGTATTCAGTTTTTTAATTGATTGGTGAATTGTTCAGCTTAATTATGTTTTATTTTGACCTTTGGTAGTATGACAGGTCAGGGAACACAGTTTACAGCTCTAAATATTGACAGGTAACATGCCACCATTGGATACGTGCTGTTCTTCAAGCTACCAGAAGCAGTCAGACTGTTTTTAACATGAAAATGTGCAACTGCTGTAGTATTAGAAACCTAAAAAATCGAAACGATGAGATGCCAGCAAAAGCTTTCTTATTACTTATTTGCTTAATTGTTAAAAAACTGCAATGGTGTTCTCATAGCATGGTGTGCTACTAATATTGTCAAGCCTGTTCCAGCACTAGGTGTATTTTTTTGAAAGTCTTTCTTCATAATAATTTTCTAGGATGTCATTTCTGTTATGCTTTAACACTTTCTAATGTTCATCACAAATGTATCTCTCACTGGTTTATGCTCACATGCATATGCCCACTTCTTACTATATATGATCGGTTCTCTTTCAATTGTATAAAACTAGGAAGGCAGTACTTTGCTATCTTTTACCAATGCTACATGAAAATTTGATTTATTTAAAACATATATTCATTGTAAAGATTGTCTCTATATAGTATCTACCCAAGTTTTCATCATCATCATCATCATCATCATAGCATTATTAGCTTGAACAAAGTCTTCATTCGGCTTGTTCTGAAACACTACTTATTTGTGCATTTCAATAAAACTTTCAGAGATTTACAAAACTGCTACAGGGGACAACGTTGGCAAATTATTTTTAATGTAATCATTTAGGATGTAGCAATCATAGCAGGAAGCTGAACACTGAGTTTTAAATCCTCCAACCAAGTAAAGAGATTTTGAGTAATGCTGTCAAATAGCACAGAAATCATTGTAGCAAACTAGAGAATGGCTCTCTTTTAATGCTGTTAAAATCTACGCAGGATCAGCAACTTATATTTAACTGGGGGACACAGAATGAAGTTTATGTTGAAAGGGAGCTAACGGTGAAATCAAATATAAGTCAGACAATATGGTAAAGTGACTGTGAAAACATTTTGACTGTGGGATCCCACTCATAAATGCAAGCCAAAGCAGAAGAAAGGTATTTTTTTGATTCCTTTGGATGAAGAATATCTTGGCTACTTTTTGTCTGCTACGAAAAAAACATCAAAGAAGAAACAGTATTGAGTTAAGCCTTTGCTTTTAGATGCACAGTTCCCAAATTTGCATTCTGGCCATGTTGTGACCACAGTCCTTTCCTTCCTTCAGGTTCCCAAATACAAGCACAAACATTCTCATGCAGACTAATGTGCTTAACTTGAAGACTTCAGAGCATGTGTATCTGGAAATGTCAATAGCTATGCTATTCCTGGTAGAATACTACAGAAAAGCTACTCTGGTCTCCATCTAGCTTTTGTTTCAGAAAGATTAACTGGGTAGGAAGCAGGTGGAAGTGTGTAACCAGCTTTACTTCCAAGCTGGAGGATATGGTTGAGACACAAGCCGGCAGCTGAAAGGCAGCCACAGTGCAGAATAACAGAGATTCATTCTGTCTAACCTTAACTTTTAATTGGGACATTAAGAAAGAAATGTAGGCTGTGTAGATACTTAATGGGCAGCTCCAAGTGGCTATTCAGCTGGTCTTTTGCCATTGACTATAATGAGACCCTTGGGTGATGATGCATCTAATTTGATGACCTAGTTACAAAATAAAATACTCAATGTAAATGTGCACCAATTTCTAGTCCAATCTTGTTCTTTAAATAGTTTGTTATCTAGAAGAAATCTTGCTTTTTAATACTTCACTCTTCCCATCTACAAAGACACTCTTGTAAAGTGTCTTGACAGCTGTGTAGAATAATTGTTGTGTAAGTTCTCCTAAGTCATATATTTATACTGGGGGGGAACACACACAACCACAATAATCTAAATTGTAATTTGCATTTTTTGTATTAATTTTACCAATGCTATTGCAAATGCATTGATTAAAGTAAAGGGATACCTTGCTGTGATAGTCTTTCCTACAGTGCTCTGTATAAATGAGGCAAAATAAAATGGGTTTAGTAAATATAGTTGAATATTCTTACATCCAAAACCAGATTTGATACTGAATTCTATTTACTATGGAATATCATGTTAAATAATATAATGCAGTAACTACAATATGATTCTTAGGTGATAGTAGCCTCATAGTTCTCAGACGGAGATCCCATTATAATGACAATACTGCATATCAGGTTTTCAGAAATTCTGACATGTAAGTATTAGGTTAATTGATCTGTGAAAGTTAGACCAGTTTCTGAATATTCCTGAAAATCTCGTTTACAGTATTAAAACTGCATTAATTAGAATGGAGCTTAAAACTGTAGATAGCTTAGTTTTAATAAAATGCAAATTTTCTGAGTTGAGCAGAATCAACTAAAGGTTAAAGCAATTAGCAGCTGGGCGTAGAAGCAGGAAAAAAAGTAATGAGAAGTTATATCAGTGAGTAAACAGTGAGCAGTCAGACATAGCTTTGGCAGGATCTGCCTCAGTAAGAAATGCATCTGCAGCAGAACTTTAGTGGAAAGACAAGTGTAGAGTTTCTCGATTATATTCCATCTTATCAATAAGACCAATCAATACAATGGAAATAGAAAATTGTGCTTACAGTTATTTTGTGGATTTTTTAAAACAATTCACATTACCTTGGTGATTTTCATATTGCTGTTATGTCAACGAATTGAAGATATAGCCACATGAATGTTAATGTGATACACTACTTACTTTAAGTTGTGTTGGGCTTTAGTTTGGGTTTCACTTACTTGTCAATTCTTATGAAGTTCATGATCAATGATTTGCTCTTCGGAATGGCAGTTTCTTTGTATGTATGCAGAGTTTGGACTGACTTTACAGTAGTGAAGGTACCAATGAAACTGGTATGGTGGTGTTCCATGGATTTTTAAAATATTAATTAATCAGGTAATAATAATAATAAGTCACCGAAACTGCTATGTAATCAGGGTTATCTTTAAATCAACCCTTTGCTGTATCCTGATTTCATAAACACAATGTCACTTGCTTTTAATTTAGCCAGATTTATGCTTTCCTATCAATTGCATTCCTATCAATTTAATGCCGCTGCTTAAGTCTACAGTTTACAGATTGTCAACATATTCGTGTGTGTAGCTGAAGCAGTATTTCTTCAAATTTGAATTGATTGACTCAATGGAGCTCTAAATGAGGGCCTTGTTTTGAAACTTATATTCTTCACATCATTTACAGCATATTTTCCAGCATTTGTCTGAAATTTGTTTCTATTTCTGTAATTGATTCTGGTCTATTTTGCACTGATATGTTAATTTTCCGCTGATAAACTAAGAAAGGGGATGAGTGAAGTACCTATTTATATAATTAGTCTTCCCTACCTGGTTCACAACTATTTCTAAACTATACAGCACAAGAAACTACTAAGAACAGATAATATGCTCCTTTGATTATGTTCCATGCCACCTATTTCTGCATTTCTGATTTTTCTAAATGCTGCTACTTTGGGTTTGTTTTTAATCTTTTTCTTTATAATTACACTCAAGCTCTTCCTAATGGATTTCTGTCACTAATCAAGGAAGCAGAAGACCTCTTGTTCCCTTTTACAGAACCTCCTAGGCTAATGTAATTACCTGGCATAGTCAACCATTTTATCAATCCATTTAACCTTTTAAAATTAGTGCTCTTGCCACTTTATTTGTTTACATTTTTAAGAGACTCTCTGGTAACCATATGCTAACAGATATTTTAAGATTCCTAATAGGGTTTAGCCTATTAAAAATACTGAATACTATGTAGCAAAAATCATCCTCTGTTCAAATAACCTATGGTGTCTTGTAAAATGACCCCCTCTATTTTCATCTGTTTCCTCCTTTCCTTTCCCATTCCCTGTACTTCCACTACAGTCAAAAAAGTTCACACATGACAAAAGAGACAGGTTTCAAATAACCAATTCTACATTTTTTGAAAGTCCATGGTAACACAGGAACCACATAGCATAGTCTGCAAGTTTCGAGTTTCAAGATATTGGGCATAGAGTTTAAAGCATAGAACCTTCCTAGAAGGAAGACCCTGAAATGTGACTACAGAGTAATAGTATAACATACTGCCACTGTACAGCATAGCATCTTTAGCAAAGAAAATAAAATCTCACGTATTAAATCCTTTAGATACTCTGTTTGGTCCTTCTGGACCAAATTCCGCTCAGGGTACAAGTGAGTGAGTAAACATACATAGACTCAGCTCTTTGGAACCAGCAGCTTCCTTTGGGCCCTTGGCGGCCAGTGGCTTAATGCTCAGCTTAAATAATCTATAGTTCCATCTGTGGGGAAATATATCTGGGCAACATGCCTGTAGCTGAGAGAATGAACCATTTCTGGCTTTTGCCTCTGTTTACATTTCTGTCTAGCATATCTAAGCACTCATCCGAAGAATGCCCATTAAAATCTACCTATTTATGCAGTTGCAACTGAAATTCACAATATAATGACTTATTTTATTATTGGAAGATTTAAGCTACCCTAACTATTTTCTTTAACATTGAATTGAATCTACTGCACAATAAATTTATCAGACATGTCCTAGATATATCAGGATTTTTTCACTATTCACACACCAGGAATGGAAATTTTTGACAATATAGAAGATGGTTACTGAGTTAGCCTAAAAAATTCATATTTCTCTGGGACACAGAAAAACCTGAAATGATTGGAATCTCAATCTTTTGTGCATCATTAAAGTTTGAGTGACAGCAGATAATTTCTTAGACCTGTCTGTTGTCTGGTTTAAGTGTTTTCTTTCCTTATTGTCCTTTTCAATCTCCTTCACTTCAGGCCTGTAGCTGCAGCAGTTGAGGCAATTATATGAACATATTGTGTAATATTTTAGACAGGGTGACTCTGGAAATTCAATTTTGTCTGAGATTCATGTAAACAAGTGTTATCTATCAGGTTGTGGGAGGTTTTCTGCAGCTTCTTTATCACACTAGTTAGAGTGTCAGGTAACTCTGAGTCTACAAATAATTTTTGGTTTTGACTGATATTTTCCTCTTCTTTTTTAAACTTGTAATAGACTTTGTCATTGCTGCAATCAAAGACATCACAGTATTATGCACAGCTAAAATGTACATGTATACAGACCTCTGATATTTTCAATTTAAAATCATGTAATCTCTCTAACTTCTATAGCATTACACAATATTATTTGTAAGGAAGCACCTCCCCTACAATTTTTGTTTTTCATTAGATCATCAGCACACTTTCAGGTTTCAACCATGTTAAGGCTCTTTGCTACATATATATATATCAGAAACTTACATACTTTTAAATTTGATTTGTCTGATTTAGTTGATTGCCTAGCTTTCCCCATTAGACATTATTTCTTCTTGTAAAGCTTCCATCATTCTAATAATACTTCTGATTATCTCTGTAGTCCCTTTAATGTTTTCTATTTTTTTCCCGTTATTTCATTAGTGTCTGTTTAAAGGAATTAACCTTTTAGAAGGAGAGGAAGACAATGATGAGTTTGGATTGTTTTCAGCCTTTGGAGTGTGTAATTTCTAGGGACTGGACCATTCCATCCTCTGCAAAGTGTGAAAAAATAGTCTCTAAAATCACTTAAACTGAGAAGAAGTGGATAAAAAATCACTTAAACTGAGAAGAACTGGATAACCAACACTGTGTTTATTCCTTAAAAAAAAAAAATCTTACCCTATTTAATGTAATACTTGGTGCATACAATGGTAATCCCTTTTTTTGACAGAGGATCTTCAATAAGAGAATGGGTAATTAGTTTCATGCCTCCTTATTAATAATGTGAATCTAGAAGAAGTAATTAAAATGTGACATGTTTTATCAAACATAATTTTGTTGGACTTATTTTTTTGTGCATATGTTCTGTGCCAGGAATGTGCATAATGCTGTATGGAAGAAAATACAGATGGGACTTCCAATGGATAGGATGCCATTTGCTGTAAAAAACTGAGGTACTAGAGAGGAAAGTTTTGTTTCATTCAAGATTAAAGTAACTGGATTGGAGATAATGAAAAAATTGCTACTTTTACCTTGGGTAAATAGATACATAGATGTATCTGTCTGTGAATTAAATGCACTTCAACCATTGTAGAAACACTGGGAGCACAGACTTAACAGTTTCTGTGATCTAAATCATTATTGAATGCAATTAGTATGAGTGATTATTGTGTAACATAGTGACTGCTGTGTAATGCACTTTCGTTGTATAAAACTAAACTTGCCTAAAGGCAAAGATCTTCATTGAGCTCTGTGTAGGTTAATGGTACTGGACGAAGGTAATGAAATCCTGGGAAGACTCTGTTTCCGTATTGAGACAATTTTCCCGTAAGCTGTGACCTAACACTTAGAGTGAATTTGATGACATTTTCTGTGCTGCAACTTTTGTATGCCAAGAATGACTTTGGAGAAGAAAACTCACTGGAATTAAACTTGTGTAACTGCTGGTATTTAAAATGGGATAAAAAGAGATTATATTTAGAGGGTAAACATTTTCACAATATTACAAGACAGCTATACTAACTGGTATGCTGAACAGGCTATGGCTCTGATTCATGGTGTTGTTATTTAGGATTAGTTCCCTTTCCTTGGAAATTCTGAATTTCAAATCAAAACAAAAACTTTCTGGAATAAGGACAAAAAATATTTCTTTCTCAAATAAAAGAAATTATTTATAAAATTATTCTGAAATAATTTTAACTACTTTCCATAGAAGATCTTTACATTACACATTAAATTCTAGAAAATCAGGCACTGGTGCTTATCGCTCAACTCAGGACTTCTGAAAGGAGGTTGTGGAGAGGAGGGTGCTGGGCTCTTCTCCCAAGTGACAGCAGACAGGATAAGAGGAAATGGCCTCAAGCTCCACCAGGGGAGGTTTAGGGTAGACTTAAGGAAAAAAAAATTCACAGAAAGGGTCATTGGGCACTGGAACAGGCTACCCAGGGAGGTGGTTGATTCACCTTCCCTGGAGGTGTTTAAGGCACGGGTGGACAAGGTGCTAAGGGGCATGGTTTAGTGTTTGATAGGGATGGCTGGACTCAATGATCCGGTGGGTCTCTTCCAACCTGGTTGTTCTATGATTCTATGACTCTGATTCCTCTTGCTTAGTGCCATAGAGATAGTTAGAGACTTGGAAGGTGTTTTGTAGGGACTCTGGAAAAGCTATGTCTCCTGCCCCAGACTCTCTGTTATAGAGTCAATGAGCAATCTTACCTTCATCATTTCTTTCTTGCCATGCTAAGGAGAAGGTATGTTTTCTGGCTATTGTGTGTTTTCTGGTAATGTATGTTTTCAGTCCCTCAAGGTTACAGTTTTGGGCAAAAATCTATACATCAGTATTGACTTCTGCATTATCCTGATTATTATCTGCATGACTAAACCAGCAACCTGAAAGCTCTTGGTTTGACATTGTTGACAAAAAGTCATAACACTGCAACAAAAAGTCTGTATTCCTAAAATCTCATCAGCCAGAACCTCAGCTTTTACAAGCTGGCATTGCTATGAAGCAGGAATGTCATTTAATATTACTTTTCTTTGTTTAGGGACAACAGTTGTTGAAGCCAGTATTTCAAATTATAGTTCTTGAGGATTTGGGTCTTTATTACCTATCTTTTAATATCATGTATAGGAAACATTATTCTACTGCTTTTGCTAAAGCAAAGTAACTAGCCTCATTATTTTTTAAAATTAAGTGCCACTACATAAAAATACAGAAACAGCCAAATAATGTCTGTATTTCCTAGCAGTTCAGAATTCTTGGATTCTGAACAAACTAAAAGACAGCTGCTAGTGATAGTATTTCCTTAGGGAATATAATTACAGTTTCATGTTGCTAGTGCCTCTACCTAGTCTTTTGTTCTTGGATGGCAGGAGAGGAAAAGATAATTAAAACCAAGGAGAAGGAACAACTAAAACCTCAGTGACATTAATTGAAATAACACAATAAGCATTTAAGTGTCTAGAAATACAAAATCATTTTTTGCCTGTTATTGTTTACAGCTGTAAATGTGAATTTGCAGAATTAAATTGTGTCTTTTGGGGCTGCATAAAATGTTACTAACAATTGCCGCATTATTGAAATGAGTATATCAAAGTGTCATACAACTGGAAGTAACAAGCCATTATGTAGGACTGAATCTTGAGCCACCATTCAGCAAAACTCTTAAGCCTTCCCATACAGGCATCCTGCTCCCCTCCATATTTACCTCCTGTCATTAAAGACTTCTTCAAGCATAGCAGTTTCTCAGTGACTGGATTGTAGAGAGTTGTTCAGTATGTCTAACAAAGTGCTGTCCAGTGGCAACATACATGGAAACGGTGAGCTACAGAGAACTGAAGGTGTTAAGATCATCCCACTGGCTACTTTTAACAGCAATTAAGGCGATAACCTGTAATCTGGTTTAAATATGACCATGTGTCTTCATGAAGTTGAAATGCACCCTGCAAGATATAATTCATAGGCACTGTCCTTTGTTCTCCATGGGCCTCTTTACATCTGGAAACTATGGAAGACCCTGTTAAGTCCAAAGATACCAGCATTTGCCTGAGGTTTTAAGGGTCTGCTGCTAGCAGATAAAAACTATCCACAGAAAAGCCCTATCCTAAGTTTGCCATGATATTGTCAAAGACAGAGACTAGCACTTCCCTGCAAATGAGGTTTGAGCCTTGCAATTATGTTCATGCCCAGCAACCTGTAACTGGAATTTGTTATTCATTTACTGTAAACACTTATTTGGAAACACATTGTCTATACGGTTCCTGATGTGTCAAGAGCACTGAAAGCCTAATATCTCCAAACCGTAATTACTTTTATTAAATAATGAACAAATTGTTAGCATATTTTTCCCGTGTTGGGAAGAAAGAGAACCCTGACTCCAGCTGAACTATTATGCCTCAAAATTAACCAAGTTCAACCTGTAGCACAAGTCCAGTATGAAATTTTGTCAGCTTTATTATTCAGCACAATGTTGTGAGCAACATACTCATTTGGATTGTCCACCATTTGATGGCTGAGTTGCGTAGGCACTTAGCTCTCCTGTTGTCCTCCAGAAATAAGTACTTCATGTATGCATTACTTATTATGTATGTATATTATTATTACTTATTATGTATGCATATTTCTTTGCATTACTGAGAATGGAACAGGCACAGAAGTCTTCGATGAAGTATTCACGCAATCAATTTATCCTATATTCAGAATAAAATTCAGAGCTCCTGAAAACCAGAAGCATTTATTGTGAAACCTGCTTTGTGTGTATGAATGTCTCCCAGACATGATGTTTGTCATGAAACATTAATTGTACCTCTCTTGGTGGTACAACCAGATCTAGTAGTCTGATAATACAGTTGGCATTCTGTGTCTATTTAAGTACATGAAGTGTACAATCAACTCAAGCCACACTAATTATTAAGTGTTGTTATTAACTAATGAATTGTACAGACAAGTGTAAATGTACATAGATGAATTTGAACGTCACACTTTTCCCCCTGATAGATAACGGCAGTCACCTTGGCTGACTTTTTCCTCTGTTGGTTTACAGGCATGAGCTTCTTGAAACAATTTCATTTGTATAAGCAGAGAGGCAAAACAAATCAATTAGTCGGACTCTAAGTTTGGTCCTGCAAAAATGAGAATAAAAGAGCAGTTAATCTGATTTTCTTTAAATTTTTTTTTTTTTTTTCATTTCCCAGAGGAAACTGGAAGGATTTCAGGATGACATGTGCCATCCTACAGACTCAATTAGTTTACAGTGAAACACTGCCAGAGCAGGGAGATAGTTTTGCAGAATGGCATCATGTGGAATCTAGGAGTTAAAGTAACTTGCCGTTCTTCTCTCTAATGATCTTTTTTTTTAAAAAAAAAAAAATTATAACAATAGAATTCGAATGTGTTCAAAAGAAATGTTCCTTTTCTTACTTGTGCTTCAGTGTTATGTCCTGCTGTATACACTCAGAATTTAATCTTCCTTTTCAGTTACAACAAATGACTTAATAAGATAACTGCCTTAGTAAGATGAAATAAGAGGAATATTGACAGTGAGTGTCCCTTCAGAAGCTGCACACCCAACACTTGTACAGCATCAGGCAGAGCCCAGATGGAGTTTCTCATGGGATGTCATGCAGAGCATATCCTATCCACAGAGAAAAGCTCTCCCCTTTGGTCATTTGAGCTAATATACTAATTGCCTTACAAGAAAACAACTCTGTTCCCAGAAGATGATCACATGAGAACTTTTTGCTGCAATTTTATGTAAAGGCAAGGCCCAAGACCGTGCTGATGCCCTAACCGCCAGTACAGCATAGGAGCGGTTGCAAGGGATGTGGGCAAGGGATGTGCAGACTGTGCCTGTTCAGGTTCTTGAGTGGAGCACTTTGATGTGCAGCGGGCTCCCGGTTAGAATGTACGTTCACACAGAACCTATCTTGGTACTTCAGTGTAGGTATGTCTATTATGGCTTCAGTGGCTAATGTGCAGGTTTGCTCTGGCTTGTTTCTGGAAAAAAATCAGAGCAATTGCTTATTAGCGTTGGGCTGGAAATGCTTCTTAGTTGAAAAGAAAGTGCTGAAAAGATGTATCTGAATTTATTTTACTGTTACCAGGAAATTCTGGTCATTAGTGGAAACTAGTAATTAACTACAGATTTCATATAACTAGTTTTATTTTTCAGGTGTTAACTCAATCCTGTTGTCATCTTCAGTCAGCAACTCCTAACTTAGCACTTACTAAAGAGAAATAATTGTGGCCATTTTCTTTATCCCATCACTAATCAATACAGAAAACACATGATTAAGTACATAGATTACTGGTTGTTGTGCACATGTACGCTGAATGACTTAGAATCATAGAATCATAGAATCACCAGGTTGGAAGAGACCCATCGGATCAGGTCCAACCATTCCTATCAAACACTAAACCATGCCCCTCAGGACCTCGTCTACCCGTGCCTTAAACACCTCCAGGCAAGGTGAATCAACCACCTCCTTGGGCAGCCTGTTCCAACGCCCAATGACCCTTTCTGTACAAAACTTCCTCCTAATGTCTAGCCTAAATCTCCCCTGGTGGAGCATCAGGACTTGTGGACTTTAACTTCATTGTGGCTCATTGTTTTCAAAACCACAACAGCACATGGAAAGTGTGCTGAGAAGCCTTCTCTTTGCATTTTGCTCCCACAGTTTTAGAGATCACCAGATTTTGCATATATTGCAAAAAGAAGTATGTTTACACACACTGAGGGGAATATTCTCAAGAGTATGGTGATGAGGACCTTCTAATGAAACAGGGTGATGACAACTCCCTCTTGCAGAAGGCTGTCAGAAGGAGGTGGACAAAAGCTTTTTTTGTGACAAAGGAGTAAGCTTTACAAAAGTCAGGCTAACTAACTTGAAAGAAAAGAGTTTTGCACTATTCGAAGTCAGAAGTTGGTCAGATTTTGTTGTGACTGTTAAATAAAATATCCTGTTGAGATAACTTATCAGCATGATTTCAGGAGTTCCAGCTGATAGTAAAATCAGGATAAAGGTATTGCAGGTGTTTTACTGCTAACAGAGAGAAAACATAAAATTATCTTCCTAGAGATTATTTTCCATAATATTTCACACAATGCCATGCAGGTTTTATAATTGTATAATAATTTATTTTGTTTACATCTTTTGCCTTCTTTTAAAATTTTATAGTGCACAAATAAAGACATTTGGGAAGGTTTTTGTTTTATTATCATTGACAGATCATGATGTTTTCCTTTTCAGACTTTCCAGAGATTTTCTATTCCTGAATGTGACAATTTCCATCAAGAGGAATTGGTTTACTTTATAAAAGTTGGATGTCTTAAAAAGCAGTTTTATACTTGGTTGTCATTTGCTGCTTTCACTATTCTTTCAGTTTATCCGACACTTTAAATAATAAACCATTTATCAACAGCTAATACCATCCCCTGTTGCAACAGAAGAATTTAAGAAATGCTACCCAAGAACATGGCAAAAGCAAGTACTTTTTAAAAAAAGCTCTAATGAATGATATAAGTGATATATTACATTTAGGGCTGCAATTTTTATCAACAAGTAGCTAATAGATTTTAAGAAGTTTTAGAACTTGACAAAAATTGTATTCAGAGAGCAGCCTGACCAAAGTTAGTGTTGCAGCACGCTGATGAGTGGAAGAAGGGAGGAGAGATTTATGATTTCCTTGCATCACCAAGGAATATCTGTCACAATAACTCATTTACATGTCCACTATGACTTGCCTCAGCTTGGTCTTTGATGCTCTGTTAAGCAATTTGGTTACACAGATGTATTGCTAACCAAGTGGATACATTTCAGTGAGGGGAATGGTAAGACAAACTGAAGCTCTCTCTGATTTACTTGATGCTTCTCACTGGGGTACTATAATTGGAAGAAGTGATCTGAAATGGCTATTGACTAGGAAGTAGAAGTCTTGATATGAAGAAAAATATTATCTACCAGGAGGCTCATTCTTTGGGATTATTGTTATCTTAAGTGACTTGGTTCAGAGAAACTGAATGGTAAATGCATGCAGAAATAATTCATTATTATCATTGCAAGTTTTCTTTTGACCATTTTTTTCTTAGCTTTCTCTAATTATTATATAAGAAAGAATTAGAGATGGTGTTGGTGGTTTTTTTGGTTGGGTGGTTAGTTTTGGTTTTAAACGTGTAGTGACTTAAAATGTCAACATTTGGGAAGGAATTTCATAGGCATTTCTAGATGGATCAGACTAGGGACTGCTGTGGCTCAGAGGCTTGGAAGTAACAGTCAGAATATTTTATTCATACATCTGTTTTTTAAAACTTGTTTACACACGAGTCTGTAGCCTCATGATTAAGTTCTTCTATCACTTAGCAGGTGTAAAAAGGTATTTTCGTAAAAGTACTGGTTATGTTGTCATCAATCAATAGAGTTTGCCAAGACTCTGACCTTTGCACTACATGTGACAACAAATTAACAGATTAATTATGCATTGTGTTAATCACATCCTTTTATAATATGCCATTTCAGCGCACTTGAGAGCCCAGATATCTGCAGGTATCAATCAGAGAGATTAACAGAGGTTTCCATTACCTTTTCATTAAAGCTGTCTTTTTATGAAGTTCACCATGCAAACTGAATATCATAAAAGTTATCCACTGTGTAATAGTTTCAGTTCTATGCAGCTTTTCTGACCTGCTAAGGTGACTATACACCACACCTTAATCAACCCTGTGTCAACATTAAGAGAGTACATATGCTAGACTCCTTGTTTTCTGAACATTTCTTCCCCTAGTAGTTGCTACCCAGCCAGCCTCTGCCATCTCCTTGCAGACACTTCAGCTAAATCAATACAATTTCAACTCCTGTGCAGAAAAAAACAGACCCATAAACCTCTCTGGGTTAAAAAGAACCATCTTAAAGGTCGTGGTGCTTTTAACCTTGATAAAGCTCAGTTTGCAGCTGAGATTAATTTGCTGTGAGTGGACAGTGAGTTCATGTCAGGCTGCCTGGACCAGCATTTCTTCCCAGAGAAACATTTGGGAAACTGTGCCATAAAAAGTCTCCCGCTTCCCACCACGTGGGGTTCTGGTCACTGTCCTACTGATGGGTGGTTACAGACCAGAGACCATTTAATGAGCACCCCAAGCACTGAGCAGCTTATGCTAAATAAAATAAAGGCACCTTAGCATAAGGCCTCACAGCTTTGCATGTACAGCTTTGCACGTACGCCATGAATACACAGGATCAAGGTTTCTCTTTATAACATCAGGCAATTGTTCTGCCTTAATACTTCCCTTGTTTCTCAGGGGTAACTTTCCCTGGTAGTCCTTGAGTTGTTACTTTGTAGTCTAACGGTCTGTAAGTCAGAATGCTCACTAGCTGTTTCTCATGGAAAAGTATATTAGAGTATGTAACTAATGATTGCTTGCTGCTAAAGGAGAACTGTCGAATCAGCTTGCTAAACAATAGCCTGCATTAACCAAGTTAGGTATAAAAATGTATCATGGATTTGAATAAATCTGCTCACTTGGATCCTAATGGTCTCTGTGTGATGACCCATTTCCTCCGTCATCCTACTGCATGGTTTGTGTGGAAATTGAATCATGTTGGTTGCCTCTGTGTATTCTGAAGCTCTCAAGCTAGGAACTTAACATTAGCTTTAGGCATGTATGTATTCTTACTGTGTTGTCATTATTTAAACTTCCTTTGCCTCTGAACTGAGATGCCATGCACATATTAAGCTGGATTTAATCACGCTTGGTAGTGATCATTGATTGAATCTGATTTGAACATAAAATTAATGTTTTCAGGGCCTCAAAACTGATGGAGTAGAGAGAATTAGTGTCCTTAAAGTTAATAGAGTAAATCAAACTTCACATTTATTGTCTTGCCTATGAAGGTAGGCAAGATAATAAATGTGAAGTGAGAGAGCCTGGATTTTTCATTTCAGTGTTTAAATCAAAATTAAGTGCTTACTACAGAAAAGAGGGAGAGCAGAGCAGGAGAATAAGCTGAATTTGTATTACGTGTGTGTGTGTATATATATTAAGACAAGTGCACAATTTGGTAAGAACAACAGTAACTACAGATGGGAAAGTTGGGTGACAGGAAAATTATGTTCAAAGTACTCTCTTCTGAGAGTACCCTTTGAGAATAATGTGGGCAGTCTGCTTCATACATGCACCAGTGGTGAAGGGGAATGTGGAGAAAAAGATACTGGTTTTAGGCATAAAAGAATAACCTGTGCACCTCTCAAATACCATCTCATGTTGGTTACAGTGAAAAAAACCCATGTGCTTCTGCTAAGAGCCCTCCTCTTCTATTCACCTCTTCAAAGATCCCATGGCACCCTTTTGATGTGTCAGGATTTTCAGATTAAGCTTATTTATTTCCTCCCTACATGGTCAATGTATGTGTGCATGCAAGCTTCTCAATACCTATCACTAAATGAAAAAAAAACCCCTTTAAAGTAGTTTTATTTAAAACGCTGCAGTATTTCCAGAAGGATGTCAGTTTTAACTACATGAAATTTACATTCATTTGAGAGTATTTTGAAGTTTGTATTTATTGGCAGGTACCATTTTGTTTGAGAAGTATTTTCCTTGACTTTCTGCCTCACTTTGTATAGTGGTATTTGGAAAATAGAGCCTCTGGTTTTGGTCTTTCTTAAATTTAAGAAGTATTAATAAATTAAAAAAACCCAACCTAAACAAAACTTTAAAGTACCTTCATAGGGGAAAAAAACCCCCACATTAGAAGCTCTAAACATCATCCTTTTTTATAGCATGAGCGTCTGCATAGTAATCTCTAGTCGGGAAGCAGCAACTGGAGGGAAATAAATTGTATTCACCAGCAGAGGGCTCCCTTAGTCTTTCGAGATTATTGAGCCTAAGGGTTTGAAGACCCAAAGGTATAGCTATAGAAGGTGATGCAAGAACTGCTCAAATCAGATTATGTTCATTACTGTGCCATGGATACCATAAATGTGATACTTAAATAAATAAGTATGGTTTTGCTTGAACGTTTTTAGAAAAAAAGTGAAAATCAAGAATGCCGTTGCAACTCGGCTGGAATTCTTTTCCCTCTTGGTAAGACTGTTAAACAGCATTGATATTACAGGAAAAAAAACTTTGTAAATGGCACCACTATCAATGTGCAGATTAGCACTACTGTACTTGGCTTTGCCAAGGAAGTTCCAGAGACCCGTGAAGTTCTTTCACTTTGTGGTGCTTAATATAGGTTAATCACTACTATGAATTAGAAAATCATGCTTCAGATTGGAAATGGCAAATGTTTTGCATATGTTTTGTCATTTTTTGCTGCCCTTCAAATAACCTCACGTAACATGAAGCATAAATTTATACTGTGATGCACACACAGAATCATCCAGGCTGTACCACCTCTTATTATGCCTTTTATTTCTTAAATATAAATGTGATAAAAATCTTCATATGAATGTATTGCACAACTAGTATAACAGATGCTGTCTTAATTTCTGCTTTAAACAAAAGAAAGCAAGGTTATTTGTGTTCATAACGATGGTTAAATTAACTCTGATTCTTAGTTGTTGTTTCTTATTATAAATTACAGGTTTAGTCCTGCTTACAGTCTAGTGTAAGCATTATCCTTGGAAATTCAGCTATGGAAAGCAGAAATCAGCTTATTACAGGATACGCAGTCAATAGTATAAGCAAAGAAAACAAACCATTGCTAATTTATGTTATGTTCTTTAAATAAAAGCTTTTTCTAGCTTGTTTTTTTTGGTGATCGTGGGTGATGGTGGTCACAAGATTCTTAGCATAGTCTAGTCTTTTATAGATGTTGATAATTAAAGAAATGGGTTGGAAGTTCTATTACAGCAAAACCAACCGCCAGACCGTAGAAAAGAATTCTTCACTACTTTTCATGTATTTGAACAAGTGTCAATGAAATATGCTGCAGTGTTCCCACAGATTTTCAGAGATATCTTCATCTATTCAACTTACCATTTTCATAGATGTGCTCCTTTTTTCTAATGCTACTCTCTTTCATCATTGTCATGGTAGTAATTGAACAAAAACTTTTAATGGGATCAGACCTGTTGTGCCACGTAAGGGACCAATAAATTGGAGGGAATACCTTATTAGCTAAGGGTAGTTTGGTGTTGGAGCTGTATTACAATATGAAATTACTTGGGTCAGAGCACATACCCAAATGTACGTCCAATGAGTTAAATTTATAAATTTATCTTATAGAAGGCAAGAAACAAAACTACATATCCAACTTTGCCTTCTTATGAATAAGGCTCTGAGAACCTGGATCTATTGAATTAAACAGCTAGTCCTGCACTGATAGATTTCTTTATTTCACTTCATCTCTGGTAAGTAATTCCTCACTCTCTCTCCAAAAAGTCTCACACAGGTGCCTTCCTCAACTTTCTGTAAGGTCTCCAATTTTTCAATATTTCAGATCAAGCAGAAAAACAAGTACCATAGAGTTTGCAGTCTCATGCACTGCATTTTTTTTTTAGGCATCACCTCTCATCTGTGAAAAGAATAACACTTGAGGGCCCCTGATGACTTCAGGTGTGATGATGTGCAAGGAGGAGATTGGCATTAACATGTCCCTGAGACACTTCTGGGAACTAACTGTAATTTGACTGACATGAGTGGCCTTGGAGCAGCTTTTCTAAAGAATGATTCCCACAAAACCAGTAAGAGATCAGCTGTGCCATGAATGTGCTTCAGTCTACAGATGATCTTAAGAAGGAATCTGTAGTAGGGCATAGTGTAATTTGGTTCTGCAGTAGGAATGCAGTTTTGAACTTCACCCATCATGATTTGCAGTGAGGATCAGATGAGGCTACAGTGTCTGAAATGTGCTCTCACACTCCAGGATATTAATTGAGAGAATGCATCATTGAGGCTTCAGACAATTACTTTTATGAGATGTGTGTCAGAACTGATGAAGTCTTATAAAGTATGTAATTGTTTTGCCTGTTTTGGGTCCCAGTAGTTACATAAAAATGAGTTTAATTTTCCTGCACTAAGCAGCTTGCATTTTTCCCCGTTGTGCTAACACCACAAAACCCCCTAAACCAGCAGAAAGTAAAGGTTTAAATTGTTTTCAGACCTCTTGCACAGCTCTTTAGTCCTTAGGCCAAGAGGCCAAGATCCTTATGAATACTAAATGAACCCTAATTCGGTGGAGAGTCTCATAAAGCCAAAAGAATTCCTAGGAGTCAAAACAGAGTAAGACTATCATCTTGTTCAACATAAGTAAATCTGGATGTAAGGTGAAAAGGGGCATTAAGATTACTTGTAGTAAGGATGGGTTTATTTATCTACTTGTTTAGCTGTTTTTCTCTCTATTTTCCAAAAAAAGGCAGATTTTTATTTAGAATTTTAATTAATGGTCTTGCAGTCTGTCATTGAATTTGTGTCTTTGTGGTTTCAGCTGAGCCTGAAGAGATGAACAACTGTTTGCTTATCACCAAGTTATTCTTCAAAGAAATTTTGCACCAGAAGTGCTTTTAAAATCCTTTTGTAAGTTATTTTATTCACAGGGATATTAATAAATATTTCCTGCTGAAAAATGTCAAATTAATGTGGCATTCAAGTAATATAGGCACAGGCTTTCTCCTGCTAAGACAAAGCAAACATTTGTTTAGCTGGATATAAGAGCAGGACCAATGTACTTTCATCCTGAATGTCAAATCATTATTCTGATAATTTCCCAGAGGAGTATTTTTAAGCTCTATTATTAAAAGGATCAGCCTAATTTGACTACAAGGGCAAAACAAAGCATTCATATTTGCTTAAAGAAACTGAATTTGGATTGTGACAGTGTTCTTTTTTATAATATTTCCTCATATTAGTATGTAATGAAGTAATTTCATAACTTTCAAATATTTTGCAATATATTCTTTTCAAAAGCAACAAAGACTAATAAAAAGCTGACTTATATAGTTATACTGTAGCAGTGATGCTAGTTGTACCCTTAATACACAGCTCAGCTTTTTGAAATACACTGAAACCATATCTTGCTTCTGTAGTGATATTCTATCTGGGGAATTCGGGTTTTTGACAGTTTGTGTCAGAGTCAATGAGACTATTTTTACCAAGGACATCATGTATTATGCATTTTTTTTACCATACATAATGAGATAAAGTTTAATATGGGGTCTGGGAGATCATGGTAACCTTTGGAGTAGAGCAGATGTTGCTAGAATTTCTGAGCTTGCAGAGATCTAAAAACATATGCTGTGATAAGACTCCCTGGCATGTGGATAACATCATACCATAGTACAATGACACAGATTTACTTAATCATAGCATCATAGAATAGTTAGGGTTGGAAGGAACCTTAAAGACCATCTAGTCCCACCCATCCTGTGATGAGCAGGGACACATCCCACTAGGCACAGAATGATACATTATAAGTAAACACAGGCAAAGATGTTGTTATCAAATCATTGGAAAGAAAATGCTTTTGCTTTGAAGAAATATTTTGAGAAGAGTAAGGGCATGCGTATCCACATTAATTTATTAGCTCTTATTTCTTAATACTAAAAAATTTGGAATAGGCTTCTTGGTCACATGTGGGATTAGCAAAGGTCAATGGTACTGTCACAAGGTCATTGTCCTTGGCAGATAATTGAGAAGGATCTGGCTCCAACAGGTTCCTTTGTCACCGGCGCAATGTGGATAGCTGGTGTTAGTGTAAGAGTGCATTTATTTCTCAGACTGTGTTTTGTTTCTCTTCCTGTCAACAGTCACTTCCACTGAATATAAGTAATAACAGAAGCTCTACCTACTGTCAGTGGAAAGGCAACTTTTAACCAATCAAACACACCTCCAATAAAAATATGTACGGTTGGATCAAAACAAAGCAACTTCAGGAGTCTTCATTCTTCTACTGTATGTGACATGCCTTATAAAAAACAAGGAGGAGCTGGACTCAACATTATGTAAGATGTAAAACAGAAGAATAAGAAACCTGACCTCAGAGATTATAAACCATATACCATGGTAAAAAAGTATTAAAAAAATTACCTAATAGTCTTTATAAAGGTCTTCCATGAGGATCTTCACTTTATGACATTATTTCAGTTGTGTGGGTGGAAAAGAAGAGACTTGTCTAGGACCATTGCCTATCACTGCCCTAAAACAGTTCCCAGGCTTAAATGCTTAGGATTTTTAGACTGAACCAGTATATTTTCTAGGTGGGGACTTATTGTAAATAGTACAGGCATAACTTAGCTTTCATAAAAATGAAAGGCTAAATTCCTGAGCCCAACAGTATTAATGAAGGCCATCTTTCAGGAGACTTTTATGTTTAATACTGTTTATTGTGTAGATTGCACAGATAGATATTGGGACTACTGTGTGAAAAGTATTGTTTGGTTTATTTTTTTCAAAAGTACATTGATAGTTGACAGAGTCCTATTGTTTACAGAAGAATTTATTAATCTGTTAATAACCTTTAGCTAGTTGGTTTTTCATGCCACTTGTCCTGTACTTCTCAAAAAGAGAGCTGGAAACTGTCAGCATGATTGGGAACGTATACGTCTTTTCTTCCTGACTGTGCACTCCTCTTCTTGGTTCTCGCACATCTTCAGACAAATGGATGGTAGACTTTTTTTTTTCACCCTTTTCTTAGGTATTCACACTGCTGAGAAGAAAACATTTAGAAATAAGAGCTTCCAGGCACAGGGTTGCACGCCTGGAAAGGCTGCAACCACAAGTCAATACAGTGGTAATATGTTTTACCTCTCCTGCTGCATCCCTGCTGTGTGCTCTTCTGCACCCACAGCTCTGCCCAGGGTGGGCTCTCCCCAACCACACCTCCATCCACATCTGCCTAGGACACAGTGCCCCTGGCTGTCCCATCAGGAACCCTGCACTGCTTCCCGTGATTCCAGCTGCTCTAGACCAATGGGAGTCATACTCTGTCTCAGCCACTGTTGCCATGGCACTATGGAGAGCCACAAAGGCTCCAATCTCTTCCTCACAACCTAAATAAATACACTCCAGTGTTAGCCCACATTGAGCTCCCGGCAACCTTGGCCCCACTGACCTGGCAGGGCGAGGAGCGATCTGGCCATATCTGGCACTTCTTAATGGGCATCTGTTCCTTCTCCACTGAAAAAGGAGGGACAAAGGCTAACTATTAACAACATTTAGTCTTTGACATTTACAAAAAGTCAACATTTTTAATGTTATTATTTTGTAGAACTGAAAAAAAAATATTTTCCTCATATGAGTCTTGGGAATTGGCTTCTGCCCAATTTAACTTGCTACTGTTCCTGTCTGTTTCTTACATATTCCTTGCTGATATTAGGACCAAATTATACTGGCTGTTGAAGGAAGGTAGATGGTGAAAAAGTTATTTTATTTTTACTTGACATTTCAGAGCAAAGACATCGATATTTTGGAGATGTCAAATTATAAAGATGAGGATTGTTCTACAAATACATCCTGGGTTTGGCCGAGATAATTTTTTTTCAGCTTCCTATACTGGCCTGCCAACAGAAGATGCAGAGTGCATGGGAAGCTCGAAGGACACACAGCTGGAACAGCTGACCCAGGCTGGCCAAGGGGATATTTGGTACCATATGACGTCATACTCAGCATATATAATGGGGGGAGATCACTGCTCAGGAACAGGTTGGGCATTGGTTTCCGAGTGGTGAGCAACTGCACTGTATGTTATTTGATTTGTATATTTTTTCATTATTATTATTATTATTATTCTTTTTCTCTTCCTTTGATTTTCTGTTAAACTGTATTTATTCCAACACACAAGTTTTACCCTTTTCTTTCTGATTCTGCTCCCCCATCCCACTGGGGAGAAGAAGTGAGAGACAGACTATATGGTACTTAGTTGCCAACTGAGGCTGAACCACAACAAAATAAAAAGAAAATACATATTCCCTCCTCTCCCCCAAACTGATCATCATTAAAAAAAAAGATGACAGATTGAGATTGAATAGAGCTAAAGAAATTCAGTAACTGTTTTGACTTGTTTCTCTATTGCCCTATTGCAATTTATTGTGCTTTGAACACTGCAAAGAGTAGGCAGTGTCCAGGATAATGGATAGGGCTCATATAAAATCACCAGTGTACAGACTAATCTTTGTACACCTTGTGCCTTCTCAAGTCCTAGCAAGGCTCTGTATGCCACATAGAGTGAAAGTGAGTGCAACTTAACCTGAAAAAAGCAATTAGTGAACGAACAGTTTATTTTATATTTAAATAAAAATCCTAGCTGTAGGAGTTTAAAACAGTTGAAATTTGGGAAGTATATAAAGAAAGGAAGGAATAAAAATAAATAGCAAGTAGGAAGGAAGATAGCATATGGTATAAATAAAGTTAAATGATATATTACAATGACATGAAAATGTGTAGACATAAATAAGGCATAAGCAGCTGTAACTTCTATAGAACTATATTATTGTGTTCTGGCTGTAGGTTTAGCTATTTTTTAAACTTAAAAACTGATGTTCCATTATGCAGTATTCTGTACCATTTGTACTCTATAAAATGACATACTCTAGGTTTTTAGGAGATAATAATCTGCAAAATGCAATTGTCGGTGTCCAGAAAGAAACTATTAAAGTATATCACCAGTGAAAACAAAGCACTATGGGTTATTGGGAACTAGACTTCAGGGAAATACCTTAATGATAGAAGCAAAGATATTATCAACTGGTATGTAACAAACTCCTTAGCAGATGATGGCTGGGGGAGAAAAAGTCTCATAATTGTAACATTTTGATAAAAAATAATTTGACAGTTCCTCAAAATAAAAGAACTGCTTTTACTTTTAAAGACTAACTGGAAGGGAAGTATCTCAAGGCAAAAACCCACACAATGACTCTTGCCATCCACACATTTATAAAAATAACAACTTTATTTCTCAACCTGAAAAAGCTATGTAAAAAAGCCTATTGTGTTAGAAATCTTAGTGGAGAAAAAGGAAATAATCACCATCTAAGCCTGGGGAGAGGTTTTAGAGCTTAAAACTCAGGGCTGAGGCTTTGTGCATTTACTGAATCCTGAAGGTACATGTGGGTTATTGGAGTTATCCTGGCTGGGAGGGGGGAAGAAAACATACACATCCACACATCCCCTTTGCATTTATGCTATGATATGCCTTCTTCAGTCAAGATGTTTGCGATGTAAATTTGGAAGAAACAATACTGGTCTTGTTAAAAAGGAGAAAAGGAAAGAAAGGAGGGAGATGTGGAAAACGTGTGTGTGCGCGCACACGAGTCTGTGTGTGTCCATGCACAAGTGCACATGTTTATTGGAAAGCTGTTGCAGCTCTCCAAAGCAAGTGGGTCATCTATAATGAAGTGCAGTAAGCGTTTGCTTTTTTGGTACAGAAAAAGTCCTGCTGTCTTTCCATATTCTTTTTCTTTCCAGTCTTGCTTACTTAGTTAATGAAGCTTACTCTCATTAGAAGCATGTTTTATGTTCAGGAGAGTCACCTTTGTAAGAACAAAGGCTTAACTATAGATAAGTTCAGGCCTGGCTTAAGATTACAGACATCTCGGAGGAAAAAGTAGCTCAAGAAATAATAGATAGGTTGTACCAGGTAAACACAGTGAGATGGAATCAATCTAGAAAAGAATAACTACCCACAAACCTGTTCCAGGGAATAAAGCAATGCAGAAAGCAGCAGCAAAGCATTTTTCAAAGACATTGCAAAGTATGAGTCAAAGAGCTCAGGAAAAATATGCTTCTAATCACATGCAGAAACAGATGTTTAATTATATCAGAGAAGAGTCCAAGTTGACGCTGAAATAGTCTCAACAATGGTTATTTAGTAAATGGCATGTATTTTATTATAGTTTTATGACAGTTAATACTGATACGTCTAAGTAGTAAATTTATTACTTATGATATATTCTGTTTAATGCCAAAGTGCAGATTGCTAATATTTCAGGAAAATATGTTCTTTAAATAATGGTATTTTTGTTTTGTACACTAGGCATAATTTCCTATGTGTATCAGATAGAAGAATATTATAGTTATATGTATATATTTTTGCTCAATGCAAGAAATGCATATGCAGCCACAGAACTACCCATTCATGCAAAATATTACTAATCACAACCAAGCCAGACTAACTAAACTAATTTAGCTTTTACAACTATACACATAGGTAGACTTGAAAGACAAACTCGTTTGTTTTATTTTATCGTGAGGTGCACAAAATCACGGTATTTGCCAGCATGGAATAAGGGACATTAAATCGGCTTTTATGCTGTTGTTAAGGAATCCATAGAGAAAGGGATTCAAACAGCAGGACATCATACCCAGTAAATGGCATATGCAATATACTAATTTAAAATGTCTGTTAGAAATGAGAGTGGCATTAAAATCTGTCACAATGTGGAAAAGGTGAAGAGGCATCCAGCTGAAACCAAAAACTAGAATTAGCACTGTCAGTCTGCAAAAAACTCTTCTAGATCTTGTCTTAATTCTGATGATGGATCGGGATACTGTAATCATGTCCTTGATCTCTATGTTTTCTTCTGGTTTCATCTCAAAACAGATAGGTATTGCAGGAATTAATTTACTGGAGGAAGTGAGCTGGCTCTTTTCTGTACCAGAGGTTTCTGGGAGGTCTCTGGAATGAGTGTCCTGATGATGCCTTGAAATTGCTGGCACCACACTTGAAGTCTTCCTACTATATCTTCTGTGGTGCTTTCTGCCAAAGGTGTAGCTCCATCTGGAATGGCTGGAGGGTTGCACCTGTGTGCTGGTACTCTTAGAGGGATGAAGTGTTAGGTTTATCATTTCCTTTTCTTCAAACTTGTTTTCCTTGTTTGACAGTCTCGAACCTATGCTCCTGCAGACGCTGGTATGACTAGCAGTTAAACACATCAGTGGCAATATGTACTGCATGAACAACAAGGCTATTGTAAAGGCGATTCTGTAGGAATCGGAAGGCCATGCCTCAATACACAAAAGCTTGTTCTCCAGTTCCCCTAAATCCAGAGTTTTGCCGAGGTCCACAGTTCTGTGGAAAACTGGCAAAGGGCAGCAAATGGCAAAGCCAAAGGCCCAAATGGTCAGTATTAAGAAATAGCCTTGTTTTGCTGTTAAATTGCTAGAGAGGGGATATTTTACCATACGGTACCTGACTGCAGCGATACATATTAACATTAAAGTTGAAACCAGAACTGATGCGCACTGGAGGAAGGGAATTACATGACACATGATAGTGCCAAACATCCATTGGTCAAGCAAGATGGATGTCAGTGTGAAAGGTGAACAAAACAGCACAACTAAGATGTCAGAAAAGGCCAAGTTACCAATAAGAACGTTTATTATTGTCTTCTGTTTGTGCTTTAGTAAAGCCATTAGTATAAGCATATTTCCCATAAAGCCAGCCAGGCTTATAAGTGTGTACAGTCCAATAAGAAAGTACTGTATGTCGTCAATACTACTTTTATAATCTTCCCAGGCAGAAAAGTTCTTTGTAGTCGCAGAGGTGTTCTTGGTAGGTGTCTTGTTGCTACAATCTTTGAATCCTAATTCCATTTTACAGTCCTGCTTAGAACGAGAAAGGCATTAATTAGTATCTGAAGAAAGGATGATACTGGTGTTAAATAGAATGTAAAGGAGGACAAATTTACCTTGTATCATCTTAATGCAAATAAATTAATAGTGGTGTTACTCTACTGTGAGGCAAATCCTGCATAACTTCAGGTCAACACAAATTAAGATTTGTAGGTCTTATCACATGGTATTCAGCACAACTAGGCCTCCTACCTGCCTGCGCACATGAGATTATTGCAATTTAAGGTTTTGCGTTATGAAGCTGGCTTTTAACTATGCTTTGCTACAGACCATTTTTTTCAGCGTTTCCATGAGGGAGCAGTTAGCTGCAAAAGCAATCCATTTAGAGTCAGTGGGATTACTCATGTGAATAACAGCTTATTGATACGAGTAAGGAAATTACAATCACCATCTAGGCATGTGCCTAATCATTACATGACAGCAAATTATAATGAGAGCACCTCAAAATACATGTTTTGACATATGCTAACAACTGCAGTAGTACTTCTTACCTTGCTAGCAGAAAACTGACATAAAAGAGGTTTCAAAAGGAGAGGTTTATAAGGAGATACACTGTCACTGATCCAAGATGGAATTCCTAATGTAGTACATATACAAACCATCTTTTATTAAGTGTTGAATATACTTAATTGCTGCTCAAGCAGAAGGGAAAACTGCCTTCAAAACATCCAAAGTAATAGGATGTAATACAGAGAGGACAGCGTTAACTGGAAGTAAACGCCACACAGCCATTTGAAAATTCAGGGAACAGCTAATTATCCAGCACAGAAACATCTAACATTAAGATCTAGCTCAGCACAAAGTTATCCTGCCTACAGAATCTTCATGTATTAGTCTTCATTTCAGAAGAAATAGAAAAATAATTCAGTTTAAACTCCAGTTAACCTTAAACACCTGCATTGTACTAAAGTTTCAAGGTAAAAAAATACTCAGAGTGCCAATGTCCTGTACAAAACTGCTGCAAGTTTAGAAATCTTGGGTGAAACAAAACAAAAGGATCTAAGCAAACCCCAAACATGCATAAATTGTGCAGAAGGCTAAACCTGTCAATTAAAAAAAGGTAGGGCTCTTCAAGAATATAGCTATCCTCAGTGAGCTGTATCATGCTGACCTGTTCAAAGTGCAATAACATTATTCTATTCCCTCTACACGTGTAGATGTGCTCCTTGCTTAACATCAAAACATACGCATTCCTCCTGTCAGGTGCCACAGGTAAATTCCAGTCAGAAAATACTCCCAGAATACTCACTGACAGTGTGTCATAATGGGAAGGTCCCTCGTGCAGGATTACAAATGCATATTTTAAAACATATAGTAAGATACTGCAAGTTTTTCTGTCTTGCAAGTAATAATGTTGGGGAGAGATGAAAAGAATAAAGCCTTGCCCACATCTTGCAATGCAGAGTTGAAGTACTTTTCAAGAATAGCTAAATTCTAAGTTAGAATTAATAGCTAAATTAGAAGTAAGAATTAGATATGTGAATTTAATCTATACATTATTATATATAACTGTTTGCATACAAGCAAGGCAGCATTAATACTAATTACTTGTTGAATTTTCTCATTCTCTAGTGAAATGACCTGGATGAAGGCATTGAGTGCTCCCTTAGCAAGTTTGCAGATGACACTAAGCTGGGTAGAAATGACAATCTGCTGGAAGGCAGGGAGGCTCTACAAAGAGATCTAAACAGGCTGGACTGCTGGGAAGAGACCAATGGCATGAAGTGTAGCACAACCGAATGCCGGGTCCTGCACTTGGGGCACAACAACTACAGACTGGGACAAGACTGTCACCTGGGGGTGTTGGCTGACAGTGAATATGCTGACGTATTTTTTTGAGACAGATCAGTACTGAATAAGCTTTAGCAAGGGTGCCTCTGTAGTTCACTAAGGGCTCTCGAGCTCCTTCTCTCATTCTGCAGCTACCTTCAAGTCTTGGGCAAGAGCTAAGCAGGGGCCACCTCCCCTACTATATGTCCTGATTTCCATGATGAAGGAACACTAGAGGAATCCACAACATGCTCAGGTCAGGCCCTAGCTGGGCACTCAGGGCACCACATGAGTCCACAGTGCAGCCACTCCTGCACCATCTCCCTATGGTTGTAGTTTCAGAGTGACAGAATGACAGAGAGGGAGGGAACAAGACTATAATCTGCTAGTTTCAACAGAAAACGGCTGACAGAATTTCCCTTTGCAAACCACACAAAGAGAATTTTATTTTCTTTTTGGATGTGTGAAATCAAAGCAGACTTTGCTTTACCAAATTTTAAAAATCACCAAGTGGATCTTTTCCTCTCCAAGCTCCCTCTAGCTAAAAAGGAACCAGTTGCTCTCAGCTTGAATGCCACCGGCAGTAAAGATGCAAACAAAAGCATTCCTCCCATGTCACTGACCTTCAGTTCCTAAACTCATATTAGCACACCACTGATTTCACAGGGCTCTGTGCACTTACTGGCACTTTCCTGCTCTGTTTTAAAAGCTGCTTGGTGACCTGCTCACTCTCCTTATTCGGTTGATCAATCCCAGTACAGCACATGGCCGTAGCTTTCAGAGAAGTGAAGATTCCCCAAAATCCCACTGTGGGAAATAGAATTAAATTATACAGCCTCTTTCGGAAATATTCTACTCATACCCAAAGTGTATCTCTAAGCTGAATGTACCACAGAGCCAGGGTGCTCTTATGCCTGTTTTCAGGATGAAATTTAATCTGAAGGCACCTGATGGAGATTTTCTAGCTATCAAATCCAAAAGTTGGATCACTTTCATCTCCTATATCAATCAGTCAAGCAAGTGAGGTCACCTTTCTGTGTTCCTAGTCTGTGTACACTCAGTGAGACCGTGCTCAGCTACAATGGTATTAGCTCGCACCCCGTGAGCTTTTAAATGGGTTTGCTTCCATCTCCTTTAGCTTTAATGGGATGCTTGACACAGAAGGCTAGGCGGCACAAAGCAGAAGGGACAGCAGTTTCATGGTAGGATGCAGGGTGAATTTGAATATTTAGTCTAAGAACCAAATGAACACAGTTAACATTAAATAAGTTGTATTTGTGGTTAACTTTTACAGTAAAATGTATTTTAAGACAGCTTATGTACCGTGAGCTTGAAAGATTTCAGGTAAAACACCTCCTTAAATCACATTAAATTGTGATATACTTCAATGTGACTCTCTGATTACTGTTATTCACATGTTCACCAAAATCATGCTTCAGGGTGGTTTTCAGATGCAGTTGATCTAAGGCCTGAGAGTGCGACAGGGAGAACTTAAACCATTATTCAGGTTTAGCTACGTCAGAGGTACCACATAACCTAAACCATCTTCAACATGTTTAAAATCTTATCATAAATCTCATTATTTCACACAGACCTATCAAGTAAATACCAAATCCATAAATCATAATTGAACAGACTGAATATTTCTTTCTTTACATATTTAAAGGGAAATTTTCAAGAATACAAAAGTTGGGCAGGCAACCATCTTCCTCTAAATGCAATTGTTCTTACAGAAAATATTTCTTTTATTAGATGAGACACTTATATTGTTTTATTCATGGTTAAGACATTATATCCCACAATATTAATGCCTCTAGGTTAACTGTGACTCACTAGTCCCTGTATTATCTAGTCAGTTCGATCTGCCTAAGGGGACAATCTTTACAGCTGTGAACAGTTTTTAATCTTAGGACACCTTTTTCTACCTTAAAAACAATTAAAGATGAACACATACAGTAAAATGTGAAAATTTCCTAAAAAAACAATGTTTCTGCCCCCATGATACTGGAATGATATCAGGAGTGAGGACGGAGTCAGATAGTGTCTTTAAATTCCTGTACAGTTGTAAAAAGTTAATGTAACAGGATGGAACTTGATCAGCTAAGCTTAAGACAAGTTCTATGCTTGAGAAATGACATCGTAGAATCATAGAAACACTGGGTTGGAAGAGACCCACCGGATCATCAAGTCCAACCATTCCTATCAAACACTAAACCACATCATTAAACACTGAGAAAATATCCCAGCCCAAACCTGAAACCACTAAAGAGTCACATTCATAACAAGGTAAAGATGAAACGCTGCCACTTTGAATATTCTTGTTCATTACATACAACGGCAAACCCTAGTCTGATAACCTGGGAGAATTCGAAAGACTGAGCCTACTTCGGAAGTCCAAACCCTTGGAATTTCACGCGTGTTAGCCGTATGCCTTTTCATGTGCCTAGCTAAGAGAACTGCAACATCATCCTGGAAAACAAGAATACGGCTTCGAAAATCAGCCAAACGCAATTAACGAGATTATTTCTCCAGCCCCAAGGAAATGTGCACGGTAATGGGGCAGTTAAAATCATAGAATCGTTGAACAACCAGGTTGGAAGAGACCCATCGGATCACCGAGTCCACAGCATAAAACTTGCAACGCGTAACTACCTTTTACGCCAGGGAACGCAGCGGCTCCTGGCTCCCAGAGGCAAAACCCCCAAACCAAACCGGGAAAGGCTGTTATTGCTGCCCTTCTACACCTCGCTGGAGAACCGCTTGCGCCCCGCCCCGCTTCGCACCCGCGCACCTGTCCCTCCCCGGGAGCCGGACCCTCCGCGGATGGAGCCGAACCTCACCGATCTCCGCGCATTTGCTGCCAGGGCGCCGCCCCCGCGCCGAGCCGCGCGGCCGCCCTCGCAGGACGCTCCCCCGAGCGCTCCCTTGCGCGCCTTCCCCGCCTGCGGCGCCGCTGGCTGTTCCGCGGGGGCGGCTCTCATGGCCTCGGCTCGGGCAGCGCCGGGGACCGGGGCAAACGCGCGTCCCCGAGGCTGCCCGGCCGCGCGCTCCCCGGGTCGGGGCCGGAGCCGCCACGAGGCTGCTCCGTGCCGGGGCTGGAGCGCGTTATTTCGGCGCGGGGTGACAAAGCGAGTTTCCATGGAAATGCAGCGAGAAGGTAAACAAACCACCCCACCCCCCCCACCCGCCCCCGACAGGATTTAAGGGCTGCGCTCTATTTCTCACCGCTGAAGGCAGGACACCGTATTTTGGAAAGACTCTTATGCGTCTCAGGACATCACGGAATATGGGCGTAGCCAAACAAGACGGAGAGAGTTGGGGATGTTCAGCCTGGAGAAGACAAGGTTCTGAGGAGACCTTATAGCCACCTTCCAGTACCTGAAGGGCTACACGAAAGCTGAGGAGCAACTGTTTACAAAGTCTTGTAGTGATAGGACTAGGGGCAATAGGCATAAACTGGAGAGGGGCAGATTTAGACTAGACATAACAAAGAATTTCTTCACTATGAGAGTGGTGAGGCACTGGCACAAGTTGCCCAGGGAAGCTGTGGCTGCCCCATCCGTGGAGGTGTTCGAGGCCAGATTGGATGGAGCCTTGGGCAGCCTGATCCAGTGGGACGTGTCCCTGCCCAGGGCAGAGGGGTTGGAACTAGATGATCCTTAAGGTCCCTTCCAACCCTAACTATTCTATGATTTTATGATTCTGTGATTGCAGGGCATTCACCTGAGCAGCTGGAGCAGAGCTTTGGTTGAATT
Organism: Coccyzus lansbergi; assembly: GCA_033558105.1. NCBI lineage: Eukaryota > Metazoa > Chordata > Aves > Cuculiformes > Coccyzidae > Coccyzus > Coccyzus lansbergi. The sequence goes on from JAUMJK010000486.1 coordinate 2,063,219, forward strand.
TATCCATGCTGTTCCAACACCCTTTGATTTTTACCATTATTTTAGAACAAGTAGGAGGTGATGTGTTTTCTCAGTTTTCCTTCCTGAATTGAGTAACTCAGTTCTTACAGAGGCAAATATATGAAGGGTGGTTTTAGTCTTGTCTGGGCCATCAGTGGGAAGGCAGGGCAATTTTTTTTTTTTAAGCGAATGACATTTTAAAGCATAAAAATTGTTGAGTCTGTTGTAGCACAAAGCACGAAAAGATAAATTCTGCTGTTCTCATCAGCTGCTATCTTCTAGCACAAGACTCATTGATCATAGTCCAATTACAGGGCTGCTGGAGAACTGTGTGACGTGCAGGTCTCTGGGAGCACAAGCAGCACAATCTGACATGAAAATGTAATGACTTTTCAGTTTGCCAAAGCACTCCTTCAACAGTTGATACTAACACAGTACTTCAGAAAAGCTGTCAGTATAATTGTGAAGGTCTGTACTGCACAAAGACAAAACAGCCGGATCAACTAGTAAAAATAACTTTCGAACTCTGAATGACCAGTTAGCTTTCTCATTTAATTTAGGTAAAAATTATTGATCTTAGAGTAAGTGATCAAGGAACAATTAACCTTAGTCTTCAGTGGATGAGCTCAGGTGGTGAGGAGCTTATATCCATCTTCTTTTGCCCACTTCTGCATCATTCACCGCCCACTGCTGGTGAATCACTGCATGTGCAAGTGGAGCATAGGGAACTGCTAGATAAAAGTGACATACCGATCCATCTCATCCTTTTAAGACTACTCTCTTGTTAGTCACAAAGGCAAACAAAATTAATCCTTTTTAGGGCTGAGCAGCCATTCTTAGCATTTTCAGCCACCTTTCCACCTAGCAGTGATGGCTTTGAAGCTTTTTACACTGTTTCCGGTGGAAGTTTCCTCCTGGAAAGAGAGAAGTTTTAGAACTTCCTATGAAAACTTCTGGCTACAGCAGACTGACAATGTATTAAAAAAAATTCTGAATTTATTGGCAGAGCTCACAAATGGGAAATTATGGTTTCTGACGTTAGATAACAATGATTTATGTATGATGCCATTGTACCTTCATAAAGGTACAGTGCCGATTATTCCTAAGGCAGGCAGTTAACTACCACAGTTTCCCAAACAGCTTCCAGAAATTGCATGCTTCTTAGCAAGAACAGAATCACAGAGTTATTTGGTTGGAAAAGACCTTTGAGTTCATCCAGTCCAGCCATACCTGTCCACAACTAACCCTTATCCCCAACCACCTCATCTATTAGTATTTTAAATACCTCCCAGAATAGTGGAGGTATTTAAAGACTCAGCCACCTCCCTGGGCAGACTGTATCAGTGCCTGATAACCCTTTTGGTGATGAAATTTTCCCTGATGTCTAACCTGAACCTCCCCTGGTGTAATTTGAAGCCATTTCCTCTCATCCTATCACTTGTCACTTGGGAGAAGAGACCAACATCCATCTCTCCATAACCTCCTTTCAGATGATTGTAGACAGTGATAAGGTGTCCCTTCAGCCTGCTTTTCTTTAGACTAAAGAAGCCCAGTTCCTTCAGCTGCTACTTGTAAGACTTGTTCTCCATCCTCTTCACCAGCTTCATTGCTCTTCTCTGGACATGCTCCAGCACCTCAGTGTCCTTCTTGTAGTGAGGGACCCAAAACTGAACACAGTGTTTGAGGTGTGGCCTCACCAGTGCTGAGTACAGGGACACAATCACTTCCCTGGTCCTGCTGGCCAAACTTTTTCTGATACAGGCCAAGATGCCATTGGTCTTCTTGGCCACTTGGGCAAACTGCTGGCTCATATTCAGCACTGAAGTAAGACAAGTGATCAGTCAGTAAGACAGGTGTGTTTTCCTCAAAGCAATTTTCTCAAAGAACAAAATACCATAACTTGTTTTGTTAGTCATCTTATTTCAGGAGGGTTCATCAACCAATAATGTGGGTTTATTTGCGTCCCACCTCTCCCTCCCCCCAACCTGTAAATGACACTAGATTTCTTTCAGCTGTATTTGGGCAATTTATCCCTGATACTTGCACACATCCAAGGCAATTACTATTCAAGCCATTATAATTTTTTTCCTCTTCACTGTTTGTATACCTCTGCCTTGCCAGTAATACTACTGAATAACAGAGTAGGTGATCTAGAGATAGGAAAGGTACTGACATTAAAGGTATCTAATGTCAGGACTGACAATATATAATAGTAAGGCTTCCTAGAAACCAGCCTCTATAGAGTTGTTGAAACCGTGGAAGAATCCTATAGGAATTAAGAGATGGTGATGATATAAGGTACCTATTCTGGAGTAGCTGAGGAAGAAAAGTGGAGCATCAATAGTGGTATTAATTTTGTTCTCCTTTGTGACTAACAGGAGAACTGTCTTAAAAGGATGAGATGGATTGGCACATCACTTCCACCTGGCAGCTCCCTGTGCTCCACTAGCATTTCATAGAATCATAGAATCATAGAACAACCAGGTTGGAAGAGACCCATCGGATCATCGAGTCCAACCATACCTATCAAACACTAAACCATGTCCCTCAGGACCTCATCCACCCGTGCCTTAAACACCTCCAGGGAAGGTGAATCAACCACCTCCCTGGGCAGCCTATTCCAATGCCCAATGACCCTTTCCGTGAAAAACTTCCTCCTAATCTCTAGCCTAAATCTCCCCTGGCGGAGCTTGAGGCCATTGTCCTGTCCCCTGTCACTTGGGAGAAGAACCCAGCTCCCAGCTCTCCATTTGCCTCATCATTCACCACTCCCCAAAATATTAAAATACTATTACAAAATACTATTAAAAATAATTCTTAGGTCTGGCTTCTGTAGATATATATTTGGTTGTTCTTTCCACAGATTTTTGCCTCATATAAAGCAGCTGGCATGAAGGCAGCAAGCCTTGGACTGCTGAAAAGGTTACAGTGGTTGAGATGTCTGTGATGAAAGGCAGGACATAGATGGTTAGCTAACAAAATACTTCCAAGGGTCAGCATGTACTTAATCATTTTTGCTGCATAACAGTTGTCATCACATTTGTTGGCTGGTGTTATACACTTGAACTATTAATGCCCTTTCTGGATGATCATGCTGAAACACAGGGCTGTTTCTGCTTCATCTGAAGGCAGATCAGAGCTTGTTTATGATTATACATGAGTCTGAACTCTGAATGGACAGAGTGGGGTGTCCATAGCAGAAAAAATATGACTTAGTATTTTAGCTGGGAGGGGCATAATTAAGGTTATATCTTGAGCAGTCTTTTAAGTAACGTTGCACAGGATCAGGATAGCATTACACTGGTGAGATTTGCTGTATTGTTGAAAATGGAACTGCAGCAGCAAGACTCTTAGCAGAGATTTGCCACTAATTATTCACACAGCTTCTTCGGGTTTGTGACATTAGCAGTCAAATGAAGTGTTGTTATGTTTGATGTCAGTTGCAGTCATTGCAGAATAAAAATGCTCTCAGCCAAACAGAAAGTTTGCTACTATTCTTGTTGTGCTCAACAGTGAAATGTCTGTGTAGTCTACCAATGAGAGACGTTTGCCCCAAGCAGCATGAATTCCCTCACCTGTGAATAGTGTACTGTGAAATGCAAGTATTTCAATGGTACTGATGTTCATTACTAGAAAATGTAAACAATAAAGTTTAAAAAACCTTCAGAGAGTGTTCCCATTCATTCCATAGCTGTGACCTCAGTTTGCTTTATTATATATACAGTGGAAACCACAAATGACTTTGCTGGTGTTCTTTCACTTGGTGGATTTTAAGTTTTACAGAGAGATTGCATTGCCTGAACACATGACAATACATTGTAATAGAAATGACAGATTCATTTTATAACACCTTTTCTTTTCCATTTTTTAGAGTTAGACAGAATTTTAAGGGGCACATTTTTCCATATGTTTCTTAAAAACATATCTTTCCTTTCTCAGTGCTTTTGCTTCAAAGAAATTCTGTATTCTTTTACCTATATTATTATGTTTCCTTAGTTGAGATACTTGTGCTCTCTTTGCTGTACTTATTCTCCTTTTGCAATGTCATGCCTTCACACAAAGAAACATACCCACACAAAAAAGCACAGTCTTCATCTCCAGGGTGGCTTTGATGCACTGAAAAAAATTTACTCCCTGGAAGGGGATTATCTTTGACTCAATAGCTGTGGCGTACAACCGTACACCAGTGCATGAAGCTTGTATAAGACTCAGGTTACAGTCTATGTGCACATATACACATACACACATATCTTTATAGCATGCATGTTTGAAAGACTCAGTTACTGAGGCAGACTTTTCCATTGCCCCACTGCATTATTTAAAGCCTGACTTTGCATCCGTGTGCCATGTGAGTAACTATGAATGTTTGTTGCCATCATTGTGTGTCATTTAGTGACATGCAGGATTTACCTTCAGACTCTTACTGGTAATTATTATATTTCCTTAGTATAAAAGAAGAATCGTGTGTTTTGCTTTGCCTGTGTTTATGCTATATTTGAAATTTTTGTTTATACTAACCATTAAAACATGTATTATGAACTGCTTCATTTACTGTTAAAGTGGAGATCCTCATGACTAATAACAAAATGGAGGAAAAGAAGATCATATCTCTCTGAAAGTTTGGAAATTTCTGTAGCGGAAGCAATGGCATTTTTCTATTTGGATTTTGCTAGGACACCAGATTAATACCTTTATTCATGGGTTAGTCCATTAGTAATACAGTATGATGGTGAGAAACAAAGACAGAACTAACACTGCCGTACCTCTTTCTTCCCAGGCTCAACCTCACTCATTCCTCCTGACTCTTCTACACTCCCACTACCCTGGGCAGCGCAGGGGCATGGGGAATGGGGCTTGTGGTCAGTTCATCACATGTTGACTCTGCTGCTCCTTCTCCCTCATGCTATTACCCCGCTACAGTATGGAGGCCCTCCCACATAATATAGTCCTTCACAAACTGCTCTGAAGTGGGCCTTTCTCATGGGCTGCAGTTCCTCATGAACTGCTCCAGTATAGGTCCTGGATCCTCCAGCATAGGTCCTGGATCCAGTTCCTGCTAGAAAAATGTGTTCCTGCAAGGATTCTCTTACACAGGGTGCAGTGTGGATATCTGTTCCACTATGGTCCTTCTCGGGTTGCAGAGGGACAACCTGTGTCACTGTGGCCCTCACCATGGGCTGTATGGCAATTTCTGCTTTGGTGCCTAGAGCATCTCTTCCTTCTTCACTGACTTTGGTGTCTGAAGAGCTGATTCTCTCACATTTTTTCTCCTCTCTCTCAGAACTGGTATGCAGTATTTTTTAGCTCTTCTTAAATATGTTAATCACAGGGTCACCAGCAACAGCACAGATGGGTTCAGCTTTAGTCAGCAGTGGGTCCATTTTGGAGTTAGCTGAAAATGTAGACATATGACATGGGGGCAGCTCCTGATGTCTTCTCACAGAAGCTACCCCATGCAAAACCTTGTCATGTAAACCCAAGCCTCTTATTCTGATCTGACCCTAAAAATGTATCTCTGCTATGTATACTAGTTGGCAGAGTACTACAATTCAGTATCACAGAATGCTTATTTTAATTTTTAAAACAGCCACCTTGCCCATACGGATAAGAGCATTACGGGACTTTGTCTTGAAAAAAAACATCTCCCCTGCCTAGCAATTTATCTATTGTCTTTAACAAATACTGGACAATAATTTTCTTTCCCTGTAATATGAAGGGATCATTCCACATCCATAGGAATGAGAGTCCACAGTTCTACATCTCATAGCCTATCACTGCTCCAGATAGAAATGTGCTTCTTAAGGGATCTTCAGCTTAGATCTCTGCCTGAGTGTATTCACCTTTGCTCTGCTCAGATGGAGACTAGTGCATGATAATGACACATGTATGACAGAAGTTCTTGAAAGGTGTTATATACAGCCTGCACTTACCTTCTGGCTGCTGCTGTTAAAATGTCAGCAATGCCCTGAATATTAGTTTATAGCAACCTTGAAGTGTGCCTGCACTTTCCTTTCTCACATTGAGGACTGCAGTTATAATGCAGTTGAGCCGAGGTCCTGGAAATACAGTGTAAACATCAGCCTCAGTGCTGGATTCTGAAACTTACCCTGCAGGCTCATTCTGCAAAAAAATGGTACAGTCATTTATTATGTGCAAATGATTTTTTAGCTATAGTTAACATAATTCCTCACCTGAGACAACATAACAGCATCACCATATAAGAGGGTTATGGCTGAAGGTAAGAATGAAAGAGAATGTAACACCTTATACTTGAAAAATTAATCTGGAGCCTTATAAGAGTTAGGGCACTTATGTTTTCCAATATATCCAAACTCCTAAAACAGCCTGCATGTTTTTTTCAGGGCATTTTTAAAGTGCTGCTTAAATCTATGCAGGTAACTTATCTCAGACTCCTGTAATGGCTTCCAAACTCACTGGGTTTTATGCTTATTGAAGTAGATATTATGCAGCAGTGCTTATTACAGGTGAGAGAGCAAGGTATTTCAGGATCATGAAAAGAGTGAATGGAAAGTAACATTTTCCATTTTGCTTTTCATGAATTTGTGCAGAAAACAATAAGCTATCCTCCTATAGCTGGTAGCAGTTTGCAGAGCTACTTATGCAAGATGCATTAAAAAAAAAAAAAAAAGTCTGGTTACTGGAAACTGGAGTTTCCTAAAGAAGCAGAAGAGCTGACCAAGGCAACAGCCACCTCTTTTCCAGCTTTGCATCTCACCATGGAGATTTATTCTTTATTTTCAGGGGTCCATTTTCCATCCAGCCCTGTGGAATACCCCACTGCTCTGTATGAACCTGCAGAAATGCCTTTCTTTTTCCACAGGCCATACCGTTTGGCTGAGATGAATCAGAAAAACACCCATAAGGGTCACAGTGACAGCTGTATTTTTATGAGGTTTGATACTTTATTGACTTAATCTATATTTAAAATTGTTTCTTACTGGTTCTAGCTAAATTTTAAAAAATAGCAAGAACAGCAACTTGACAGTTCATATTAATCCAGTCATCACTCTTCATGACACAGACCAGAAGCTACTTATACTGGTTTAAAAACCCAAATTCGAAGTTTTAAACTTGCTCCCTATACTTAAAATTGCCTCCTCGTTCACTTTCCAACAAAGCTTTTATTTCTATCTTTAGTTTGACCACAAGATGGCAATAACTTGCAGACAAAATGCTGAAACAGGCAGACCAGAGATTTGAAACTGGCTCCTTAGTGAGCTTTTCCCTGTGCTCTCCCTTCTCCTCTTTTGTTTCAATATTTAATTGCATTTATTTCGAAATTACTAGGCAACCCACCCCCAGATGTGTAGTTTAAAGGAGATGTGCTTGCAGTGAGATTTTCAGGATCCACTCACCAGAGCACCATCATGTGATGGTATAAGGTGGAGTTTGGCTTTAAGGGGGAGTCTCCAGCCTTCCTCACCAATCTTTAAGATCTCAGCTGGAGGAATAGCAGAGGATCCTTTCCTTTTTCCTACTCCTTCTCCATTCAGCCTCCTGAGCAAACCCCCTGAGCACATCAAAGACGGACAGAGCAGTTGCAAGGTGAGTTTCCCCTGTGGTTGCTTTTCCATGAGTGTGGTTAGTTGTGTGCTGGTTAGGCTGATATTTGCTTACTCTCTCAGGGACAGATGAGAAAATCCCAGGAAGGGGTAGGCTCGAGGTTGAGCTTGGAGTGGCTAGCTGAACCATTGGCTTGGGCTGACAGCATTTTGTGCTTCTTTTTGAAGAATTCCAGTAGTTTTACAGTGCATTTCCAGCCACCTCACAGAATGTTATTTCACCTTGCCTGTTGGTGCTAAACTTTTGACCAAAATCCTTCTGGACAGTCACAGAGGTATGTGTAATGACAGAGACTCTGCAATCACTTGGTGGGGTTCTTGGAGCTGTGGGCTTTCCCCACCCCATTCCAGCATCCAGGATGGGGAAGGATCCCCCTCCTGGTTTGGGAGCTGATGGGATTTGGGATATAGAACCGTCGAGCTGTTCAGGAAATGCAACTTCATCCCCTCCTGTTTTCTGGTCCATTTTGGAGAGGTGAACAGGGAGGAAGAACTGCTTGTCACTTGCCAGCAGTGCTGTGTTTGCTGTGTTTCTGAGCTGATTCCCAAGCCATGCTTTTAGGGTTACGTCTTTGCTGTGGGGACAGGTAAGGGAAAAGGGAGCAGTGGCATTTTCCGATTTTGAGTTTGATATTTAATAAATCAGCAAGAGCAGAGCTTGGCTAAGGGAAAATAAAAACAAGAGCCTAATACCTAGGCCACATCATTGCTAGTTGCAGTTTGGTCCCAGCTGGTGAGAAAACCTGTCCAGTTCTGTCCTTGTAGGACATGGCTTCTCACCCACTGTGCTTCAGCCATCATCAAGTCCCAGTCTGGACTGCCCACCTTGTGCTGTACAAGTGACAGTGGAGATCATAATTAAATTCAAACACTGATTTGTAGGATGATCTAAATTCACGTTGTTGAATTGAAGAGTCCTGACTGTCACCCACACACTTGCCCTTTTTGGGTAAAGCACCTGCTTCTGGCTGTGACTGAAGGCAATGCTTCAAGAGGACCTGGCGGGGGGAGGGCAGGGTAGAGTGGGGGGGGGGGGGGGTGCGAGGTGTTATTTTTTGGTCCCTAAATCAGACTGTGTAGACCAGGGAGACCTAATAAATTTGGTTAGCAGTGGAAGCAGAGATAATGCTCAGGCAGCTACCTAGCTAGCCTGAAAATCAGAGTAGCCAAACCTCAGGCAGAGATGCATTTCTCCAAAGTTGCTGATATTAACTTTGACAGTAAAATCTAACTCGGAGGCACCCAGCATCACCAGTAGTGGTTTCATGTAGGTATGTAGTGATTATGAAGAGCTGGCAGAACCAGCTAAGATGAGCTTGTGATGCCAGTGAGAGGTATTGACACGGTCATCCTTTTGGTGACTCTTAGGAGGAGCCAGAGCTGCAAGTGAAACACTAGCATGCTGGCTTTACCCCAGTGAGGAGGCAGCCACAGCATCAGTCCCCAGCACACAGCGGTTTAGAAGTGTCTGCCACCAGTAACAGAAAAAGGTAATTCTGGACTGGAGACTTAGATGCCATTGAAATTTATATCATATATAATTTAAGACCAAATGCTAGCCCATTCACAGGGTAACTTTTAATGCAGTACATTTTAGTGGGTTATGTTTTCACAGCTTTTGTGATAAGAGCCATATGGAGCTGGGTTTGAAACCCACTTGTGTGAATTTTAAGTGGCATTACTTTCATTACCATAACCTAAGGTTAAATGAGCAATAAATTTAACTCATGGGAGAGTGGGCCGACGGAAAGTTCTAGATTCAGGGCAGCTGCCACTAATAATGGTTTTCAGTGAAGGTGTGTCAGGTTCTTTGATTTCTTTCTTTCTTTCTTTTTTTAATTTTATTTTTTGTCTCCAGAACACATATGCCTGAATTCCCCTGATTTTAAAATCCGAGGCTTTGCAAATGGATGGTTATTTAGGCATGCCTGCTTGTGTTGAATGGGTAAAGAAATTTTTCATCTTGTTTTGTTCTTTCTTTGCTATACAGCCCTGCTAGGCGAGATTAAGGTGTTCAGAGTTCCTGATTTGCCTTTGACACAGTGCCAGTGATGCTGTGTGCACTCAGCTGGTCAACATCAAGTGTATGTATTAGGTAAAAAAGAATGCAGCGATTTTACGCCTCACATTAGATGGGTCCTGTCCCCACCTGTCCAATGCCCCTCTCGTCCCCCTCCCCCACCTTTATGGTTGGATAGAATTCCATCCAGAGCAGCTTCAGAAAGCAGACCTTTGCAGGTTAAATGTGTAAAAAAAAGATGTATAACATCAAGGATGCTGGTAGAAGTCTGAAACTGCTTCTCAGGTTGTTATTTCATGTAACTTGTGCTGCCAGGAAAGAGTAGGGAAGGGGCCATGGCCCCTGCTTGCAGACCTGCATTTTGACCCTACCTTCTGCCTGTCTTGCCCTGTATAACAGCCCCTGTTCTGTCTCAGACCAGACAGCTGTGGGGTGCAAAGTCACAACTGCGGGACCTGGCTGTGCCACCACTGTGCTCTGGGGGGTCAGGATGAAGGGGTGACGGGCCCAGGGGTGACTGACCCTGCTCCTTCCCTTTTTTCCAGGTGGTGCGAGGGAGATGCGGAGCGGCTTTGGCCTCAGGTCTCCTGACTGGCTGATGGACACGTTTTGAAGCTCGGGGGAGGTTTGGATGAAAGCAGCATCGGCGACTGTGAACAACTTAGAGAGGGTTGGAAACAACATGAATACTTCAGTTCTTGCTACTCTGGGAAATATTTCCAGTCACTTGAATTTTTCAGAGAAGAACTCTCAGATCTTGCAGTTTGAGGATGAGGATTGCCATGTGCCTTTGGCCATGGTCTTCACTTTGGCCTTGGCTTATGGAACTGTGATAATTCTGGGAGTCTCTGGGAATCTCGCCTTGATTGTCATTATTTTAAAACAAAAGGAGATGCGCAATGTTACAAACATCCTTATTGTCAACCTCTCCTTTTCTGATCTTTTAGTGACCATCATGTGTCTTCCCTTTACCTTTGTGTATACTTTAATGGACCACTGGATTTTTGGGGAGGCCATGTGCAAATTGAATCCTTTTGTGCAGTGTGCCTCAATCACCGTCTCAGTCTTTTCTTTAGTCCTCATTGCCATTGAACGCCATCAGCTGATCATCAATCCCCGTGGCTGGAGGCCAAACAACAGACACGCCTACCTGGGGATTGCTGCCATATGGATTTTAGCCACAGCTTCCTCTCTTCCTTTCCTCATCTATCACGTGTTAACAGATGAACCCTTTAGAAACATAACATTTGATGAATATAAGGACAAATATGTGTGTTTGGACCTGTTCCCCTTGGACACTGCCAGGCTTTCTTATACCACAACGCTTTTGGTGATTCAGTACTTTGGACCACTTTGTTTTATATTTGTGTGCTACTTAAAGGTAAGAAAGAATCACCTTGTGGTATGTACTTCTTTCTGTCTGATGTTTGCTTATCCTTACAAAGATGATGCTTGCAGGTTAAATTTTCCCACATGTTTCTCTTTGTTGAATTTCCTGCAGATATACATACGATTAAAAAAAAGGAACAACATGATGGACAAGATGAGGGACAGTAAGTACAGATCCTCTGAAACCAAAAGGATCAACATCATGCTGATCTCAATAGTGGTTGCATTTGCAGTTTGCTGGCTGCCTCTTACCATCTTCAATATCGTCTTTGATTGGAATCATGAGATTCTACCTGTCGCTACCTGCAGCCACAACCTTTTGTTCCTGATTTGCCACCTCACTGCCATGATCTCTACCTGTGTGAACCCCATCTTCTATGGGTTTCTCAATAAGAACTTCCAAAGGGACTTGCAGTTTTTATTTCATTTTTGTCATTTCCACTCCCGTGAGGAGGATTATGAGACCATAGCCATGTCCACTATGCACACAGATGTTTCAAAAACCTCTTTGAAGCAGGCAAGCCCCGTCGCATTTAAAAAAATAAATTATGATGATGATGACAAAATATAAAGAAGTAATAAAAATTCTACACCAGCCTGCTAGAAGTGTGATCAGAGGTGAAACATGTCCAAGGACAAACACAATTACATAAGAAGTACGAAATGAGGAATACTTTTCTGCTTATTCTAAGGAACTTTGATTGTTGCCCTTTGGAAATCATATGCTGTGCATTTTTGCCCCTTTTAGTGCTTTAATGTTCACAGCAGTTATGTCTGAATCTTATTATACGATGTAGTTGGACCTGCTACTACGCATGGTTTTCATCAGTTGTCTTTTGTTCTGTTTTCTTTGTACACAAAGATACATTTACCACAAAGATACTTCTATTGATATTTTTCAAAGAAGTTGGTTTTGGAAGTGTCTATCCAAGAACATTAGAAACAATATGAACTGCAGGGAGGCTGTCACGACAGAGGACAACTGTCCCACCATAAAATTAGGGCACTCTGATTTGAAGAATTATTATTATTATTTTTTTAATCTGCTTTTTGATCGATGTTAGAATCCTGTAAAATCAGTGTAGGCGTACAGAAAATGATTCTGTGAAACCTGTAGAATATGCTAAATGGCGACATGCACTTTGTCTCATTCATAGAGGCAATTCAAGCTGTAATCACTTAGGTTCAAAGGCAGGATTAAGAGTGAAATTCTGTTCTGATTTGTGAGAATAAAACCCTACAGTAATTCCACAGAGGACAATGGGATAACTCTGATGTTTCACCACAGCAAATGAAAACACAAATGGACCTTCAATCCCAACTAATCATAGCTGATTTTAATAATACAGGCTTTTTAATTTAAAAAACTCAAATCCTATTTTCATCTGCCATTGCTAACAGGAAATGTTACTGGCATGAAATGTATTATACTCTCTGTCCCAAGCCTATGAACTGTGTAAATTCTCCTTGAGACCTATGTCCAGAATCTAAAGGGAGATGGGGCTGTTCCCTGTCAGTATAAGGTACAATTCCATCCTCACAGGTGACAATGAAAAATCAGATCTGGTATTGAAAAAATTAGCTCTAGCTATGGTAGTCTTTTCATAATAATTAGTGCTGATCTATATAAATTATGTATAGTCTCATAATAGTCTGTGTTGAGATGCAATGATATAAACCTGGATTTTCTCCAAGACAGTGGATCTGCAAAATTAAAAAGGAGAATATGGATATAGTTTGGGAGTAATTGGTATGTTTAGCTTCCAAACCCACGGTTTCCACAGTTAGTTGAGGTGTGGAAATATTTGCCAAATATACACGATAGAGCTTTGTGTGTTAATACTTAAAGTATATATTCTCTAACTACACAAAATATATGTGACTAAATCCCCAGCTGAGGGAAACCCACATAACTTGATTGCTGTAAATGAAACTACAACAATATCAACCAACCGAGGTTCTGTGTCACGCAGTGTACTTTGCTGTGTAATCAATGCATTTTTTTAATAATTAGCTTTTTAAAATACAATATGGACTGTACTTTCTTTTGACAAGGTCAATTTAAACCATTCTGGCAGAACAGAGGGTTTTTAGAATGGTTATAAATGGAAATGGAAATCTGACCTGGTATATTTCTAAGCAAAATTATCTCAGGAAGTGATGGTGAATTTAATATGCCTAAAAAAAGAAAATTATTTTGTTTGCCATTATTTAAAAGTCCAAAACTGTGCCTTGTGCTGTCTTATGAATAGTGTAGAATGTTAAAGTAGCAATGTGTTCTTGTGCATTATGGTTCCATGTATTTCTTTAGTGGCACATAATTTAATTAAAAAGGAGGTTTCTATGGTTGAGAACAGAGAGGAAACGTAGAAAATAAATGAGAAGAACTTTCAGAGCACTGTCCTTTTGTATTTCATGAGATTTACGTTTTCCTTTTGTTCCTCTGTAGAGTATGTTGCTCATAATTTGACAAGAGGCTACTGAAATTATTCCCCTATCATTTTATGATAATTTTCATATGCTAAAGCATGTGTAAGTTCACAAAGGGGTACAGTGTAGAAACCTTGCGATGTTTTTCTGTTAAGAATGTCACAGTGGGTTTTTTGCATTAGAAAAAAAATTTCCAGGGAATTTTATGTTTTTTTCCCCCATTTTTTGGAAAAAACACTTTCTTCAAATCCATTGGAAGAAGAAAATGGAATTATTTAAAAATGTTACCAGATATTTTGCTGGAAGTTTTTGATCAGGCTGAATTAAGGGTTTATACAGAGTAGATGTTGGAGGAACTTTAGAGGAACCTGCTGGCTATGACATTGTCGTACAAATAGCATAAGGGATGCTGCTTGAACTGACAGTAGAAAGGAACACAGTGGAGAGAGTGTTCAGCAGGAAAATGCATTTGGAGAATTTCAGAAGCAAAATCATGGGTTTTCTGAAGAATTATTATGAGGACAAAGATAAAAGTAGTGTCTCCATGGTGCTGACCTGATACCTGCAGGTCATAGATGATGTCTACTGAGAGCAGTATTTTCATCTTTGGTTTCATGACTTGATACTGGAGTCCTCAAAAGCCATGGCAAACTTTCCCCTTCTGACACCTGGCTGCAATACTAACCCTCTTTTCCACTTTCAGAGCTCCTGCATGGTTCTCATCCTGTATATGCTAAACTTCTTTACAGGCTAAACTACTGGGTTCCACGTTTCTCTATCAGTTTCTCTGTCATTATGGTTTGATATTTGTTCCTCCTATGTGCTGTTTTTTCAAACTCCCCACACTTCAGCACATGCTGATTCCTTTTTCAAAAGCCTGGGGATCTCTCTTATTCTTCCAGATGGGTAGAAAAGTTTTACTGACAGGAAAACAGAACACTGGGGGATCTAAATTGTATCTTTCTGTTTATGTGCAATACATTTCATGTCAAATCTACAACCTTAAATGACAAATGTGAGTATTTAATAAACATTAGTATCTGATTCATTTGTTAGTTATTTTATCATCTGAAACTTCAGTTTAATTTATCACAGACATTTAAGCCTTCTGCATAATCTAAATATACCCATGTATTTGTACGTCATCTTAATAAATACTTATGTATTCCTGTATTTTTTCAACATATCTCTTGGTTGTGTCATTGTCATTATGTACAGTAATCTTCAACTTTATCATCTTCATTTTTTAAAAAAGGGTAGTAAAGGAGGTGATTAATTGACAACAATACTGACTTTTGGTAGGCTAGGAAAAAGCTGAATATTTAAACCAAATAAAATTAACTCTGTTCTTTTCACCTCATAATTAATTTAAAGTTTTAAACTGGGAGAAGGGACTAATATGACAGGACCCCCCGGGTCACTTGAGCTGATGCCGACTGCAACTCATCACTGATGAAGGTGTGAGGGGCTAAGGGTTTATATATTCAGAATTTGCTGTCGTGCAGTACAGTATTAGCTATTATTAATGAGTCCTAAAAGCAAAATTTGAAACTAATTCATAATCAGAATGTAAATCAGCATGTATTTCAATCCAAGCCTGTTCATCAAATTCTGATTCTGACCTCAGGAAAAAGTTCTGAGGCTAATTAAACTGGAGAATTTGCTTAATCATTTGACTAGGCACTCTATTGAGTAGAAGTGCACTGCTGACTGGCAGCTCACATTCTTTCCTAAAGATCTGATTTTGGATTACAGCTTGTTCTAGAAAGAATTAAGGGTATATAGTTTTTTTGTGGATTTTCTCTGGAATCCAGTGCCTGGCAATGTTTCACTTTAAGGCTTTGCTTCCTAATTCCTTGTATCAAAGAATTTATCAAACCAGTGCTTAGAGAATGAAGACAAAAAGGATTTTTTCTCCTGTTCTTATTTTTAAGCATAATAACAGTAGAAAACATGAGCTTAACTAACACCTCTGTCTGCAACAAATTAAATTCATTCAGATCGGTAGAAAGGATGGAGAAATAATAGTTATAACCAAATGACAAGTTTTGTTGACAACCATTTCTCAACTGAAAGTTATATACAATTCCAAGCTCTACCATGTCCTCTTCACTCCTGTGTTACTTAATATGTGGTATCTGCTTTCCTGAGTGGTTACTAAAAAACAAGGAGTGAGTAAAGTTGATGTGAAAGAAAATTATTTTCTTCTTTGTTTTGCAACATTCAAATGTTCGATGATTATATGTAAGAAGAAAAACATGACTAGCTTTAATCTCTTACACTTTAATTAATCTGTGGCCAGAAATAATGTCTATTCAATATTCCTGGCCATACAAAACATTGTTTAAGGTCTAACTGAAGTTGATATTTCAAATATTAGGGAGGGAATTAACGAGGACTAACTTCAGCTTGAATACAGCAGTTTTCCTAACCTCTGCCAGTGGCAATCTATGGGCAGTCATCCCCCTTTACTCTAGGTGCTACATATCTACCAAAGTGCCTTTCTCTCAATTGTCTCTACAGTTTGCTGTAGGGGCCAGCACCAGGCCTAGTGACTACTGCCTCCCTTCCTCCAACTTCCATAGTGTTTCCATTGTCACTTCATCATTCATATCCTCAGCAGATGGTTTCTGAGGAAATCATAAGAATTTGTACTCTGATTTTGTAAAGTGCCTGAGTACAGAGTAAAATTCAACTCTATTCAGGACAGTGCTTTAAATAGTTTCTTCCATTAAAATTATCCAGCAAGTTTCTGGGAATCATGTTTCTCAAAATTTGTACTCTATAGAAGTAGACAATTTACAGAATTTATGTAGGCATTATGTCTATATCATTGTAGCAAAACTGACAGTACACACAGTCTAGTATTTTCCAAAGATAGTGATCTGGTTATGTGCCATAGATCAAACTTAGTTGCAAGAAATTTGCACCAGGTGCAAATTTGCTTGACATTGCTGTACAAGGGGGGATCTGCACAGTTAACCAACTAACTACAAATTATGCAAATTTTCTCATATACAGGGAAATAGACAGAGTTTGGAAAAGTACAAAACAGCGTAAGATCTAGAAAAAACCTTGATGCATTTGATCAGATTTACACAAAAAGACTAAAAGGAGACTCAGACATTTATTTGGGTTTGGGGCCAACAGACTGATACACAAATGTTTTTTTGGGCAAAGTGGTGGTCAAAAATAATGTGTAATTAATAGTTTCTTTGTTCCTGTTTTGAGGAAAGGGATATGGATCTTTATAAATGACTGAAAATGTATTTTAAGATTCTTCACCTTAGATTAATCCAGATCTCTTTTTGAGATGAAGGAAACAAAATGTTTTTTCACCGTCAAAAAATAACAGCTTTTCATCGCACCCACTCACTGTATGTGAGTCTGTTTGCTTTCACTTCTATACAACACTAAGAGCATTTGCTTATGGCAGGAGGAGTAATGTGATCAACAAAGTTATTTTCTTTCTTGGTTTGTGTTCACACAAATATTGTGCTGCTGTTTTTCACTTCGCAATCTTTCCCCCCCCCCAGGCTATGACATTTTTATTTTGCTCTCTCTATTGTTTCTTAATAAATGCTCTCTGTGAAAAGATGTTCTTGAAAGATCCTATTCAATGCGTGCTTGAACATATGGGTGAAAGTCCTTGCAGAATTTGTAAAGTGTGACTGACAATTGTGATGATGTTTCAGGGGATAGGGAAATAGAAAATATATTTGTTGCACACCATTATTCAGACCTTTTCTTTTAAAGCTTTGTTATAACTTTAATTCATGTAATCTAAATGTAAGCTAAGTCTATGTATCTAGTGAGCCCTCTTGGTGACTGTCCTTTGGAGACATCCAACTGGTAGAAAGCTTATTTCCTTACCTATGTCCCTCAGGGTTACCTATAAGTTTCTCATTGTTTATAATATACTTGAACATGTATAGGCAAGAGTGTTCACTTCTTTCTCTTTAAGACTAGCAAATGTTGTACATTTAAGAGAGTTAGTAGATAGAACTGGATTATCTTTTCTTTTTTTTTAATTCTTCTTCTTCTTACTTCAACATTTAAAGCTCTCCAGTTAGGCCTTGATTATAATGTTGTGTGCAGGGTAGTGCCCTGCATGTCAGTCACCATGTTCATGTGCTCATAATTAGACAGGTGCTATAGTAAGAGACTTAAAGCTTGACATAAAACACGGTTTGCAAGGTTAATGGGGAGCCTCCCATGAACTTAAGGTAAGGTGCTTGTTTCAAGTGATGCTAAGGTACGATACATGTCTGAATATCTGCTTCCTAGAGAGGGCAGCAGGCCATAAAAAGTGACACTTTTATATCTATGTGGACTCAGCAAAGACACAACTTCCCCATTGTCCATGTCAGTCCAAGGGACATAACAAAAAGTCATCTTCAGCTGCTACTTACAGTAAAGTTATCTTCTTACGTTCCTTTGTGAGTTTTACTCCAGTGCATTTTCTTGACATAGTTACAAGTTAGGTGTATCTGGTAACATGTTTGGCTTACTGATTTAAACCAATTTTCTACACAGACAATTGAAGAGGTTACTAGAAATTCTGAATGTAATTTTGGCTGTTGACAGGTATAGATATTTATAGATTTCCACTATTAAAAGTGTGGGCTTTGTTTATTGTCATTATTACTGCTACATTTTTTTCACCTTTTTTTTTTTTTTTTTTTTTTTTTTTTTACAAAAAAGACCACTAACAACCAGACAGCATAATTTTCATTTAAAATTCAGGTAGTAAGGAGTATCTCTCTTCAGCAGGGGCTGTGGATTTACTCCTATAACAGGAACATCAGCAGTCATGAATAAAACCACTGCAAGTATTTTTTTACTAAAGGCTAATTCTTCAAATTGGGTGAGAGCACCTTTAAGTCAACACATAGAAACTTGAATTCAAATACTGAGGGTTTTTTGTGTTGGAGATAATACATTCAAATAACTCAGTGAATTAAGGAAATAACAAAGCCTGCACCTGGTCCGATTCATTTTAGTCTGATGTTTCAGTAACTACTCTTACATTGTTCAGCAAATTACGATGCGGATAGGGCAGGGAAATGAGATCAGTTCTTTAAACCTGTCAAACTGTTTTCTGTTAGGCCCATAGATTTTATTTTACCTAGGATCAGGATTGAATGTTTAACCCTGGTATTCATTAAGGAAATTTTGTACATTGCCAGCCTGTTCTTCCTTCCTTTCCATAGCTTTTGAATTCCTTTATCATTTTCAGTCAGACCTGACAGATTTGCCAAAGGCAACAAGCTGTTTGAAGTGGAAATGGTGTTGTATAAGCTGAGTACCTGTTCTTTATCTGAGTTTGTTCTTTTAAGCAGGACACACATTTTATTGGTGTTATCATTGGAAGGATATGCTACGCAGTAAACTATATATATTTAATATCCCTTAAAGCAGCTGACTTTAAGTGATTTTTATACATTTATTAAAAAAAGCCCTAAACCTTTAGCATTTTTTATACTCTAGGCATGTTTCTGTGGTTTGAAGGAACAAACAAAGCTGCATTACTTGTGCAGCTCTGCTAACTGTGCAGCTAGTGTTGGCAAGAGGATTTTTGTTTCTATGACCAGGGGAAGCTGTCTGAGGTTCAGCGCCTGCTTGGGTGAGATGGATTTCATGTCACTAAGCAAGGCAAAGGTTTCTTTGCCTGTAGCAGGTCTGTCCTGGTAAGAAGGGTTTTAGGCTAAGAGTGATGTGGGATGAAGAGTATTACCAGCAACACTGTGAGGGACTGATGGACAGGGCTGACAAGCAAAGGGCCTCGAGTGGTGTGAATGAAGACAAAGGCAAAATAGAACTTAAATAGGGTCACCTCAAGCATTTTCAGGTAAGGAAGGAAGTTAGTTTCTATAAGACACCAATTTGGGAAAAATGCCTAGACCCTTTCTGGGAAGTCAGCATGCTGGACTGCCTTTATGAAATGCCTGTACACCAATAGGTGCAGCATGGGGAATAAACATAAGTAAGTGGGAATTAGTGTGTGACTGCAGGGCTATGATCTTGCTGGAATCATTGATATGTGGTGGGGTGGTTCCCATGATTGGAGTGCTGCAGTGGAGGGATACTGGCTCTTTGTGAGGGACAGGAAAATGAGGAGGTGTAGTTGTCCTTTATGTGAGAGAGCAGTTGGAGCTCATAATGCTCTTCTGAAGATGAGTGAGTAGCCAACTGTGAACTTATGAGTGAGGTTTAAAGAACAAACCAATATAGATGACACTGTAGTGGGTGTCTTCTATAGGCTACCTGATCAGGAAAATAGTAGATTAGGCCTTCTATAGACAGCTAGAAGAGATCTCATGTTCACAAGTCCATTTGCTCATGCTTTTAAACACCTGGATACCTTTGCAGGTCATAAGGAATCCAAGAGGTTCCTGGAGAGCATTGGTGTCACAAGTGATAAAGAAGCCAATGAGAAGACATGCTCTGCTGGACCTCTTACTGCAAAATAAGGAAGGGCTTGTCAGGTATGTGAAGATCAAAGGCAGCCTCAGCTGCAGTGATGTTAGAGTTCAAGATCCTAAAAGGAGGGAGAAGGGCAAAAAGCAAGATCACAGCTCTGGACTTCAGGAGAGCAGACTTTAGCCTCTTCAGGAATCTGCCTGAAATAGTCCCATAGCATAAGTCTCTGGAGGGAAGTGTGATAATATTCTGGTTGATATTCAAGAGTTCTCTCTTCCAAACTTGGGAGCAGTCCATCCTAATGAGCAGAAAGTCAAGCAAAGACGCCAGGAGTCTTGTATGAATGAACAATTTGCTCCTGGCAAATTGCTTGAGCATGCTATGATGGGGATAGGAAAGTCAAAGCCCAGCTGGAACTGAGTCTGGTAAGAGAACAAGAAAACAAGAAAGGCAACAAGAAAGGCAGCAGGAAAGGCTTCAGGGAGTACATAAACAGCAAAACAATGACTAGAGTATATTGGGTCTGCAGCTAAATGGGGCAGGGCTCAGTGACACAGAACATTGAAGATCTGAGGTACTGAATGCTTTCTTCTATTAGTCTTTACTAGTTATGTGTACGACTTCTTTACTTCTATTTTCTGTGTTTTAAACATCATCTTAAGTGCAAGGCTGTGTGTGATCGAGAGGCCTTTTGTGTGGTTCCTAGTTAACAGCCCCCACTCCTTTGGGTCAGCTCCACAATGAACTGTCCTGGGCAGTCTGCAGCTGAGAAGTGAGGGCAGGCTGCTGCTCCCCCAGTCTCAACACACACATCTGACTGTGCATGCATGTCCAAAAGGTTCGGATGGAGGTTATTCTGGCAAGGGTCTGTTGAACTGCCAGTGACCCCTGGAGCCCCCAGCCCCAATTCCAGAACTTTTCCAAAGGAACTTCTGCATCTGGCCCAATTTGTGAACTTTCAAAACCATCCCTCACATGATAACAGAGCATGGACTCACCCTATAAATAGTTCTTGCCAAGAAAGCATGGAGCATGCCCATCACCCCATGGACCTCACTTCCTGAGGAAGGACTACTGGACTAGACCACATTCTGAGGAAGGACTGCTGGACTGGCCTGAAGAAGTGCTGCTTGGACTGGACCATGCTTCCCGAGGAATTGCTGTGCTTCATTGGTGGTGATTATTTTTTCTTTTTCTCTGCTACTTCTTTCTCCTTCTCTGTCATGTCTTGTTCTTATTCTCTTCCCTTGGCTTACCATACCATTTCTTCCTTGGCATTTTGGTGTATCGGATTGAATCTGGGTTGTGTTGTAATTTGTTTAGCTGTGTTAAGGGTATCAGATTGTAATCTGAGCAGACTGAAATCTGCTTTGCAACTTTGAGGAGTCACAATTTGGATAATACTGACCAAAAATAATTTTGTTTGGACATATATTTTTTTATATAACTAAAACTCCCCATTATTCGAATAGTAAAGTCTATTTTAGCACAGTTTCCATGTTAGAAAGTGAACTTGGAAATGAAGCTGCTGACAGTACAAATTATTTTTTGCAACTCTAAAGTCAGCTGAATTTGAAAGAGTTCTGATTACTCTAATATACTTTAATTATTTGGTAGATATATTTTTTTAAAAAAAGCTACAGTGGAAGCAGTGTTTCTGATGAATATATGTATGCAATACTACTAGCTGCATAATAAAGGCATAAGTGTTGCTCATACATTTTTACCAGAAATTGGTGCTAGCCCTGTCACATTGGATATTACCATTTGATTTCTCGCATGGTTTTCTTAGAAATACAGCACTATTTGTACAATGACTATGATTGCAGCTGGAAAAAAAAAAGAACCAAACAAAACCTCTTTGCTCAGATTTCTTGAATCCTTTCCTGTCTTCATCAAACACCTCAATAACTAGTGTGTTTAGCTCAGGGTAGCAGAGAGAGAGAGAGTTCTTGGTGACTTTAAAAATCTCACTGAAGACCTCTACCCATAATGACCTGATCTGAAAACTGCTTTTCCAGTGCACTCTGAATGCAGGTATCTGCTAGCAGGAGTATTTAATTGGCCCTCAAACTACTCTGCTGCTCTGCCCTATTAGTTAGGATTCAAGAGTAGATAGGACTACTTTAGTTAGAAACTGAGCTAAACATATTCTTTGTGCAATGCCTGTTTAGAAACCTTACACATGGTACTATCTCTAGAACAACAGGAAACTTATTGTTAAGACAAAGTCCAAGTGAGTCTGGGTTTAGGAAGCTTTGTCTTTCATTTCAGTGGTGTGCTTGCAGCTCTCTACGCTGACCCTCTTTGTTCCCAATGCAAGCAGCCAATACTCCAGTCACAAAAATTATGCAGACCTCTGTAGGTGTGGCTCGGGATTAAGCAATCTCTCTCTGCACCTTACTTTCTTCTCATGTCTATGCATTGCAATCACTTGTCACACTGAAGGTTTAACTAAGCTGTGGCATAGATCCAGCTTAATAACAATAAAACTAATAATAAATAATGTAGGCATTGGTCCAATTTATCAGCTAGATGCACAAACACTTGTTCTGGTTTGAAGCTCAGACGTTAATGGGGTAAATCAGTGAATGGCTACGGGTGGGAGTGCACAGTGCTTAGGATGGCATGGCCATCTCAAGATGTTAGTCAAATTGTGCCCTAAAATTGTAGTAAGTATAGTACTCGTTAATAAATCAGTGTTAGCTCTGGCCTCCTGTGAGGTCTATTATTTTGTGTAGCTGTCATCGTGTGAACAGCTGTTTTTGCCAGGTGAAAAGACTTCATTGGACCTTGACTAGACCCTTAAGTACTTACTGCTTTAAATGAGTCTGCACTTGTTTTAGGATTTAAGCCTTGCATGCTGACAGCTATTATTGGCTTTTCACATAGAAACATTTTTTTCATTCACGCTACAATGTAGAAACTGTCAGCTCTGTTCCAAGAAGCATAATAATAATGGAAGAATGCATTTTCTAGTAAACTCTATAACCCACGCTGTGGGTCTCTGAATTGCAAATGCTGGTATTTCTGTGATTTTTTTTTCTTTCACCTGAAAACTACTTTGGAAGAAACAGATTGCTGGAGGGCTACATCTAGTGAGTAAAGGAAGAGTTATGCCCTTGAGTCTACAGAATTGTATTCAGGAAAAAAGCAACAGTTAAGATTTTGTCTGAAAAAAAGGCTAAGCAATGTCACTAGCACTGATGTTTAAGCTTTCTCCAAATATATTCCAGTGTACAAGTAGGTTCAAACTGTCTTGCTCAAATCAGTTTGGGATACTTTTACCAGCAATTACTGTAGTGAACCACTGTGAACTCCAAATTTCAAATCACTTTCAAAGTTCTAACATAGAAGGAATTGCCTTGATTTGGCTAAGCTTGATCTATGTAATTGTATGTGACTCAGCCTTTCTCCCTTGTAAAGTGCTCAGAGACTACAATACATTATACTAATAGATGGAGAGTCTATCTATAAGTGTGAATTTATTTGCTATGATCACTGAGTCTGGTTTGTACCATATATTGGTGTTTAAACAGCAACATTTTCATGAGCGAGAGAAATAACTACTGAAATCTGAAACATTAAATTGTTTTAGCTGAATTTTAGTCTAGATCCTGATATATAGATGTGCACATTATGTAAATACTGAGAGCTGACATCTTTTAACTGACTTCATTAGCAAATAATTGCAGGTGCACATATCTGGATTAGACATTACAACTTTTGTGTGTAAATGTATGATAAATGTATGCAAAGTCATTGTTAGATGGATTGGAAAGATTGCTTTGAATAGAAGGAAAGTTAGTGAAATAAAAATTTGCAGGTTTTTAGAGTACTGTTACCTCTTTGCTGTTCAGAAGTTTCACAGTAAAACTGAACTTGACCTTGACACAGAGTATTCTATCACATACTTGAAAACATATTTCTAAAAAGAACCCATGGTAGCCTGGTATTTTGAGCAGCATCCTTTTTCTCAGTAAGTTGTTCTTGTTCATAAGATTGATAAAATGTAAGAGATCAAAATGCAGTTCCTCTTTGGTTTCAGTACAGATTTTACCAGAGGAAAGAGTAGTAGGAATTGCTGATTTTGCTTTATGTCCCTTGCCTATTGCAGCTGTACGTTGCTGTACTCCCAGGTGTTGTCCTTTTCTTCTGTGGAGTTTGTTCCAGCATTTTTCTTATGTCTTATTCCTCTTTTTAAAATAATTTCCTTTTTCTGCCCAGCCCTTCAAATGATGATACAAGCTCTCAAATGAGAGCTAGACAAAATAATTTGATGAACAGATTTAAGAAATTTTAGATTTAATGACAGTCATGCAATATAATAGTGTAAGAAATAAACCCAGCACAGTATTATAATGCAATAACTTTTTAAGAGAAGAAATTGATCAGTATTTTCCAGAAGTAATGTAGCTTTTTGCAGCATCAGGACTTAGGATATTTTTGTTCTTGTTTTGTTCTTTAACAGTACTTCTAGTACCTACAGGGTCCATTTAAGTTTTATACTGTGGTCAGCATGTGTACTAGGAAAGCTAACACAGAAACACTAAAGGCTTAATTTTCAAAGAAATAATAAAGACACTTAATTCTCATTAAAAGACAGTATCTCATGCGCATGAAATTCTTTTTGCTTCATAAACATAATAGTGATGAAGATAAAGAAGCATAAAGTAACTCATCCAATATCATTAGAAAAGATCTCAGAATGCATATTTATTTTTGGTAGTCTTTAGCCTTGAACTATTCTGACTGCTGTTCTAGTTATAGCTGAATGGAAGCCAATGACCAAAATACATGGAACAATCATTCAGCTGCCTTTCCCCCAAGGTCCTCCCTATGTTTGTAGCACTAGTATTAATATGTGGCATAGCCCACACTGTCATATGCATGAAGAAGTATAGTAAAATAAGACAGCATGAACTGCAATCACACCTTCATTTTCTTAAGCAGATGTTAATCACTAAAACCCTTGTTTACATGCCACATATGTTTGTAACAGCATAAAACCTTTAGAAAACTCAAAATGGTATAGTCTGTGTAGTAAGAGGTGTACTGGTGCTTAACCTCCAGCTCTGTACCTCACCTGTCTTTGGGACAGTCCTGCTTGTTCTGTAAATACGTTTCAGATAGTTTAGGCAACAGATGCTACATTTTTCTTTTGTGACCTGGAGGACTAAGGTGACCACACTAAAAATTCTGCTACTGCAAAAACCAGCTGAACTATTTCTATATCCATGCTGTCTGTTCCCCACTATCCCTTCCGCTCAGACTCTTCAAATAGAAATAAAACCTTCTTTCAATTTAACATATGGTAACTTGGTGTAGGATCCACACAACTGTCATTACTAGCCATTCATATCAATGTCTTAGTTTTTTCCCCTGTTGATCCCCTCTGGCCACATTTTAGAACTGCTATGAATTGATAATTTGTGATACTGGGAGTTTAAAATGTAGCACTAGGCTACATTTGATTGACTGAGTATTAAATATCAAGGCCCTGCTGTGGAGTCTACAAAAATCCATAGGAAAAAAAAGACTTCATTGTAATATGAGACATATGTTCTTTGACTGGTTGAATTTTAATGTTGTTGCTGCATATGAGCTGTACTCTATGATGCATTGCATGGGTTTTTTTGTGTCCTGATAATTTCAGGAGTCCTGCTTAGATTTTTTTCACTCCCTTTCAACAATAATTAGGGCATGGCCTTGCAGATTCTTGGATTCGGCTTTTTGGAAGAAGTCTTGTGCTACCCTCCTCAAGAGAAAGCTGGAAAGGATTAATCTTCTTGGAAAGAGACAATTCCTCCTGCTTAACAGACTAGCTTTCTATTCTGTCTCACAGGTTTTACTATCTTGCAAGATTTTCTTTTGTGTGTTTTTGGTTTTGGTTTTGGTTTTGCTTTTGTGAGCATCCTGATCATTATCTAAGTGTATGTATTCCTGCAGCACTGCGAGTAGCCATGCTGGCAGGATGCTGTTCTTGGATCAGTCATCTCAGCTTGCTTAGAAAATTTGTCTGAGTTAAGGCACTGTGGTATTTATACATCTGTTTCTATGTTGCAGAACTAACACTCCCCACATTAGATATCTTAAAGTTAGTACTAATAATTCCAAGCAACAAGTAACAAAAGGCATAAGATAATATTGGATAATACAAGTGGCTTTCTTACAGCCTGGTACGTAAATGTAAATATAGCTTTGAAATCTTGCCAGCCTGTCTGGTAGACCTTGAAGTAGAACAGGTGGTACAGTTTGAGAAGTGAGCCTTCAAAATATAATGGAGGTAAAAGGTGGCAATTGGATGGATCAAGATGGAAATTCTCTTCATATGCAGGTGATTCATGCTATCTTGATCGGATAGAGAGAATGGTTCTCCAAGGGACAAGGTTTCCATGCGGACAACCTGCCTTTGAAATAACAGCTCTTTTAGAAGTGCTTTCTTCGTGAACCTGGAGTTTAGAAAGTTTTGTAGCTGAAAGAAATACTTTATTATCCAAATAAGATGAGTAAGGTCAGTCTGCCAAGGTAAACACTGAATCCATAAAGTTCCATTATGACACTTCTATGCAAAATAAGGGAAAAAAAAGAAAAGTCAATTAAGATGGTAATCAATAAAAAACTGACAGAATAATGAAAATTAGACAAGCAGCTTTGATAACAAAGTTTTTAGTGTCAGTGTCTTTTTGATGATGGGTTAGAGAAATAGCATTTACAGCTACCTCCCTGCAGGCACGAGACTGTTAATCAAGGCAACAGAGCTTGAAAATCTGTTGGTAAAGATTTAGTGTGGTGTGTGGATGAGAAGAATTTTTAGTACATTCATTGGACACTGAAACTTGTGTTAAAATATAAAAAATTTTTTTCAGGATCAAACAGAAAAAAATCAGGGTTTGGATTTTTTTCTCACACAGTTTGGACTGGGATTTTACTCAGTAACAGCAACAACAGCAACAAAAACCAATTTTGTTTTTTATACTGTTGAGGGTAATTCAGTGTTTTAAAATTTGTTTTTCTCTTAATCTTGATAAAATTTTGATGAAAAGTAAACTGTTGTGAAACAAAAAAATATTGTATACTGTTTTAAAATATTTGAAATCAGTTGTTTCAGCTTTTTTTCCAGAGAAAACATTGTATTTCAATAAGACCTTAAAATTCAGTGCTAAAAGACACTGAAAGTCCTCTCTTCTCCCTAGGAAAAAAATATTGGTTGGATGAAGCCAAATTTTGTGAATAACATTACAAATAAATAACATTTTCTGTGATTTTACTTCATGAAGATGCGTTAGTTGCACTAATCCAATCCTTACCCACTCTCGTTCATCCTAGATGTTACATGTAATTTCACAATAAATTACAACTCTTTTAGTGTAAATGAAATCCATTTGTCTTTTAAACTCTTTTAGTGTAAATGAAACCCATTTGTCTTTTATAATTTTTCCTCATGAAATCTCCTGTGTTCCATGTTTGTGGATGCTAAAATTTTTTTGTATTATTATGGAAATTGAATGAGAAATATAAAATTTCAACTAGCTGGGTATCCTATTAGCATCCAGTATCCTCTGAATAGTGGCATGAGACTATAAAGTCTCATTATGACAATTCTATGCAGAATGGGACAGGAAAATTAGAAATGGATACAGAATGTCTGTTCTGTAACTTTTCACTTCCTCTTCCTAAAGGAGGTGATCAAGAAAAAACAGCATAATCAAATGCACTGTGAAGAAGTAGTAGAGAAGATTGGGAGCATGACTTTCAGACCACATTCATCTTAGAATATGTAATAGTGTTCGTTGCTTTAAAAAATAAGTTCACAAATTGCCTTAAGTCAATGAGACTTCGGAGACTCTGAAAAAAAAAATATACATTCATTTTTCAAGTGTTTCTAGAAATCTTTTTAAAAACATGAGGAAAACTAGTCATGAGTCCCTGGCAAATGACAGTTCTCTTTTAAGTTAAAAAACTCCTGTCTTCGTAGCTTTTTCCACAGTAATTCTTATCACACCAGCCATTCACACTCTTTTTGTGTTTTTCTTTTTATAAAAACCCCGAAGTATTTACTGTACTTATTCTGTGATACTATGTATTAGAAAGTTTATATGATGAAGAATAAGCTGAGATATGTGGGCAATAGCTTTGCTATTATAGAGAGACTAAGCTTTAGAAATAACATTTAGTCACTATGGCAACAAATTTAAACTTGCCATGTGCCATTGTAAGGTTTTTTTAAATTCAATCCTTCATTTTTTCCTTCCTTCCTTTCTTTCTTCCTTTCTTTTTAAATGTAACATACAAACAATGAAGGAAGAAGTAAATGTTGATTTACAGTGCAACTCTTCAAACCACATCAATCTTAATGCACAGATCCTGTGGTAGTGGAAACTGAAGAAAAACTGAGAGAAGGGGAAAGAGCAAAAAAAATAAGTAAGGAGGAAATAAGAGAGAATACCCATATAATACTTTTTCAGACTTTTCAACAACAGTTTTGTTGGCTTCAGCTGTATAAGCTTTAAATTAATGTTGTTCAGCAGACACTTTACAGCTAATTTTACTTAGAAGTTTGGCATGCAGAAATGAAATGCACTTTTCTACTCATTGCTTAGTTTTAGGCATGTAATTGAAGGCTTTAATTAATTCAATGAAAGCTACCATTCCCACTGGGACTGTTCATGGGACTATTGCTAAGTTTAACTATTTAACTAAGTATTTAGTAGCATGCAAACAACTGACAGGATGTAGGGAAAAAAATGCATATTTTGTATTTAGAGCTAAGCCATACCAATAATGAATTGTAAGTGGAACAATGGTTTTAATCATTAGTCATTAAAACAAAGGCGAATACATGATTTTATGTATCCTCATACATACATGCTTACTATGGAATATATGTGTACACACACACAAGAGTTTTTCTTGTTTTCTTCTAGTCTAGTAACCAAGGCTGCATAATCCTGCAAAGTGATGCTGTGTGCATAGACAATACTTTTAAATATCCATTGCTTGATTATATTGCTGTCATAAAAATTTCTGAAGAACAATTTTCGAACTGTAATGATTACTTTATTAATATACTTCTTTTTAGAAACTGAACGCACTATAGAGTCAAGGCTATTTTACTGTATCTCATTTAATTTTAACCATATCTGTTGCTATGATTTGGTTTTGTTTAACAACAGTGAAAACATTGCAGTATGTGATTACTAAAAAGCAGCTTCCCAAGCTGGAGTGCTTTCCTCTTGGCTCTTTTGGGAAGATACAGTGCTTGAAGAGGCCACCTGGGTTCTTGATTCAAGTCCTCTCCCATAGCAGAGTTATTCTTTGGTCTACAAATAAGCCTTTCCTGTTGATGTAGGAATGAATTTATGTGGCTGTTATAAATTGAACAGTTTAGTCAAAAGTGCTAGAAGTAATCAAAGAAGCTACAAGAGAACAAATAGCTTTTGTATTACCAAAAATTTAATTTCTCTGTTAGTTGAAAAGAAAAATTAGATTATGTAGTATGAGCACTGTAGTTCATGACAATAAGTGATGCAATTTCTCAGTTTAACAATACTGGAAGATCTTCTTCAAGATGATGAAAAATGAAAAGAATGTGTACAGAGAACCAGGCAATGCTGGATGTCTGTATGTGTGAGGAATGAAATATAACAGATTGGATGAAATATAAAAATTTTTGTCTGTCTCTGAAATCCTGATGCTGGCAAATGATCAAGTATTAGTTCCAAGTGCACTAGCACAACATTTTGTAAGATCAAGCTCTCTAATAAAATATAACGTTACAAGTTATAACAAGTATATAACGTAGCTGAGGTACTTAATACCTTCTTTGCCTCAGCCTTTTATAGTAAGGAAAGTTGTTCCCTCTGTGTAGATCCCCAGGAGCAAGATGAGCAGAACAAAGCTCCCACGATCCAAAAGGAGGTGGTTAGAGACTTGTTTGGCCAATTAGACACACACAAGTCTATGGGGTTGGATGGGATCCATCCAAGAGTATTGAAGAAGCTGGCAGATGTGCTTGCCAAACCCCCTTCCATCATCTTCCAGGCTGATTGGGGAAGTTCCACTGGACTGGAGGCTGACTGATGTTGTGCCCATCTAAAAGAATGGTCGCAGAGAGGATCCCGCAGAGGGAACTACAGGCCTGTAAGTCTGACCTCAGTGCCAGGGAAAGTCATGGAACAGGTGATCTTGAGTGCTATCATACAGCACATGCAAGAGAATCGGGTGATCAGGCCCAGTCAACATGGGTTCATGAAATGCAGTGCCTGCCAAACTAACCTGATCATCTTCTTTGTCAAGGTGACCCACTTACTGGATGAGGGAAAGGCTGTGGATGTAGTCTTCCTGGACTTTGACACAGTTAACTCACAGCATTCTGCTTCAGAAACTGTCAACCTCTGGCCTGGAGAGGTGTACACTTTCCTGGGTGGAAAACTGGTTGGACGGCTGGGCCCAAATTGTAGTGGTAAACAGAGTTAACTCCAGCTTGAGGCCAGTCAGAAGTGGTGTCCCCTAGGGCTCAGTGCTGGGTTCAGTCCTGTTCAACATCTTTATCAATGACTTGGATGAAGGCATTGAGTACTCCCTTAGCAAGTTTACAGATGAGGAAGAGTGGCTGGAAAGCTGCCTGGAGGAAAAAGACCTGGGAGTGTTGATTGACAGCTGGATGAATATGAGCCAGCAGTGTGCCCAGGTGGCCAAGAAGGCCAATGGCATCTTGGCTTGTATCAGAAATGGCATGACCAGCAGGTCCAGGGAGGTTATTCTCCCTCTGTATTCAGCACTGGTGAGACCGCTCCTTGAATCCTGTGTTCAGTTCTGGGTCCCTCACCACAAGAAGGATGTTGAGGCTCTGGAGTGAGTCCAGAGAAGAGCAACAAAGCTGGTGAGGGGGCTGGAGAACAAGTCTTACAAGGAGCGGCTGAGAGAGCTGGGGTTGTTTAGCCTGGAGAAGAGGAGGCTGAGAGGAGACTTCATTGCTCTCTATAACTACCTGAGGGGAGGTCATAGAGAGGAGGGAGCTGGCCTCTTCTCCCAAGTGACAGGGAACAGGACAAGGGGGAATGGCCTCAGGCTGCACCGTGGGAGGTTCAGACTAGATATCAGAAAGATATTTTTCACAGAAAGGGTCATCAGGCACTGGAACAAGGTGCCCAGGGAAATGGTTGAGCCACCATCCCTGGAGATATTTAAAAGATGGGTAGACAAGGTGCTCAGGGACATGGTTTAGGTGCAAATAGGAATGATTGGACTCGATGATCCAAGAGATCTTTTCCAACCTGGCGATTCTGCGTTTCTATAAGTACTAATCCCATTGCTACTGAGCTGCTGGAAGACATCCAGATGCCATAATAATGCAATTATCATCACTCAAGAAGAACAGGTACAAATGTGTAGCCTAATTTAATTCAGCAAAGTACTTTTTTATGATATTACTTTCTCCTTAGACTTAAATGATTATTTATACAATCAGAACTGTCATTTACAAAAATAAATACATGTAACCGGTCCTTTGTCGCCTTTGTTTCCCTGGTTACTGTGTGTGCAGAGCATCAGAAAGGACAGTTAATATCTCTATGTTCAACCTAATATTTTTCTTCCTCTTATCTCCCTTATTTGTGGACTCACAGTTGATCTTTTCCTTTTTTACATCAAACTACAGTTTTAATTTATGGACAGATGCCATTAGGCAACAAGGAAGCTGATTACTGAGTGTGGTGAAGATAATTGCTTATGAGTCCATCAGGCATATTTAAGGGTATAATTGCATTTTCTCTGTTTATCAGAGCATAATTCAGATGGTAAATATTCAGATACCCTCAAATCTTTCATCTGCAATGATTGATGTGAGTATGAACACCAGGAACTTCCCCAAAGTTAACCACCCAAATCAATACTTTGCATTGGTTTTGACAGAATGACACACTGTTTTTTGAAGTCTAAATGAAATAAGCATTGCTTTCCTTTCAAAGGTACAGTTTCCATTTATTATTCTGTACTATAATTACCTAGGTAATTTCCTCACAAATTTTTACTACTTAAACATAAACCCACCCCCATCCCCCCAAAATTCCTTTGAAATGAAAAAAAAAGTTCATTGCAGACCAGGTAACGTGATATCCTTTTGTGATCCTTTTTTTGTGGCAATAACTTATTACTGATAAATGGGAAGTCACTATCTGACAGTTGATCAGAGTTTAAAAATAAATTAAGATTTTGATAAAACAATGTCTTTTCTAACAATTGCTAACAACTTTCTAGCAATTTATTTTCTGTTTTTCCTTAATTAATTTTAATTCAACATAAATTCCAATTGGTTAAACTACTCAAATGGCAAATTAAAATTTTTAATTTTTAAATTAATGAATGTGTTAAGGTTCAGTTAGAAAAAGGTAGAAAAGTATGTTCTCAATAATTTTATATATAAAAAAACCCTCCAAACCCCAGCATTTCCAGAGGGATTCCTTCCTACTTTGGGTTATGACTTATTTGAAAGCTTGAATATCTCTCAGAGAGGCGCAAATCTGAATTTACGGAGATAATATAACTGCTTCACTTGCCTCCACAAAATACATTTGATTCATCTTAGCTGTCCTCTGTCCATATTTTAAATTATTATTGTCCCAAATTATTTCCTGTTTTTAGATTTTTCAAGTCAGTCTAACAGGCACACGTCTCACTGAGGTTCCTAACTGTCACTTATATTGGAAGATGTTGCTTGAAAAACATATGCTTTCTAAACCCAGTCATAAGGTAACATCTTGACTAGATTATTTTTCAGCATGCAGCACAAGGTCTCTAAGTGGTATGAGATCTGAAGACTACAGAAATGAAATCCTTAAGCACCTAAAAATCTCCTGCTAATCCTGTAGGAAAAAGCCTTCTATATTAGGATTGACACTAAACAGTAGAGAGATTTTTATATGCTCAGAGATTATGTTTT
Source organism: Coccyzus lansbergi (assembly GCA_033558105.1). Classification (NCBI taxonomy): domain Eukaryota; kingdom Metazoa; phylum Chordata; class Aves; order Cuculiformes; family Coccyzidae; genus Coccyzus; species Coccyzus lansbergi. Next base: position 2,096,007 of record JAUMJK010000486.1, read on the forward strand.
GCCTGATAACTGCAGCTGGGACTGTGACGAACACAACTGAAGATTCCATCAGACAACTCAGGACTGTCAAAATAGAGACTACATATGAAGTAGTATTCTTCATGTGTTCCTGTTCTATGAATGAAAATTAATTCTTGTTCAGGAAATATTTTTCAAATGTTTAGTTGATTTAACTACTTTCACTATTCCTCCTGTTATTGCAAACCCACCACTTTCCAGTCAAAGGAAATGCTCCAATAAGTCTTTCTACTGCCCACTTCCTTCGCTATTCAGAATAACTGGTTATAGTAGTACAGCAAAAGAAAAGATGCAGTGTTTGCAGCCTTTCTGTAATGCCTGTATGATAACATCAGAAAGGGTTGAGGTGGAACATACTCCAGCCCTAAGTAGAATTAACATAGGATACTTACAACTCTGAGGCAACTCTTTTTCCAAGTTCTACATATGTAAGGGTCACAAGGGTCCAAAGGAGAGCTGGTCAAAAGCAATACACATTAGCATGGGTAAACCAGTGTGCCCCAGGAAAGGGGCAGGCTGCTTTCATACACATGCATGAGGTTCTTGTATTCTCTTGCAAAGAGTCTGCAGTTCAAATCTCAATCTTGTGTAATACTAAAAAAAATAATTCTCAGTGATAATTGCCAAGAACACTCCAGGTTATTTTTTACTCCAGTGTGACCTAAATAACTTACTAAACATTATGTGTTTGTGGAATGATATAAAACTCCTGATAAATTGCTTAAGAATAAAAAAGAAAATGCTTTTGTTCCCTAAACCTGTTCCCTTCCCATCAGTAAACATCTTTGCACATTTGGTTTCTTATTAGAGTTTCTAGAATCCTAGTGGAAATAAATGTCATAAGATTGTTTTTTCATGCTAAGTTAATATGCTGGTTTTGCAGACCGGAGGATGTTTTCTCAGCAGGGAAATAAGAATTCTGAAAAAAATGGATTTTTCTTAATGACATCTAAATCTTTATAAGACACCCAGGGCTTCAAGCTAAACCATCCACAGCATGAGTTTGCCTCTATTTCATCAGTAATTGTGTTGGTAACTATGCATTAACAATGATCCTCATTTTACTTGTAGGTTTATAATTAGGTATATCCAAGAGCTAGCACAGTCAGTGTGTTGAAATAAGCCCTTCCACATACCTGTACAATACTCAGCATCAAGACGCGTCCATTTGAATAAACTCTCAAGGTTATGATATTTTCACAGATTACAGTGTAACATAGGCCACAGATATGTCTTTGAAGAATTTTGGTATGATAAAAAGCTGCACAATTTTATTGAGTTTGTGAATAAAAGCTTCATTAGTTTCCCGGTTCAGTTTTTTTTCTTTCTCTCAAAACAACTCGTTCAGGTATCAGAATGGCTTAAAATGCAATGAATATGAAGAGTATTAGTTGTATTTACCATTATAAAGTTTCTTTGATTGAATCCCCCACTCCCAATCTATCTTTAATGAAGTTTTAACCAACTGTAAATACACTAGCAAGGACATGAGTCTAACCCTACACTGGTCTGACTTAGGGCAGCTTGGTTTTTGGGAAGATGCTGATCTTCAGCAACTTGGTCCAAACCAAATTTAACCTACATTGGTATTAGAAACTAGGTTGCTGAAAACTTCACATCTTAAGATAACTGGCCACGTTGCACAAGTCTGTACCACTTATGCATGGGCAGCTCAGCCTGTGTGTCAGCCATGGCATCCCTGCCAGTTAAGGCTCACGATGCATGTGCTAGTGGACATGATGTTTTTCAGGCAGGAGGGTCTGTTATCTGTTGTGTTTGCAGTTATGAAGCCCAGCATGGATTGAGGCCACATCATCACCTGCATCTTTTTAACTCAAGCATGCTTGTATGCCTGGTAACCAAACAAGTCAGAAAAATGGTGACATTATAATTGTAGACAACATGCAATATGTAGTAAATAGAGACTCTGTGATTTATTCCCATTTTTTATGAATGCAAATAAATGAAGGATAGCATATCAATTGTACTACTTATTTTAACAAGAAAAAAACTGTTGAAAGTGCAATTGATGAATTTTCAGGGCCCAAGGCTGCACAGAGAAATCTTATTTCAAGTAAAAATTATGTCCCAGCGTACCTTGTTTGACAACAGAGAGCTCTCAGGTAGGAAATGAAGCAGACAATTAAATTTACTGTTATGTTATTTTAATAATGCCAGACTGATATAAAATACAAATAAATTTGAAAGTATTCCTCATTCTTTCATGGGGGCTGAACTGTGTGCTTCTCTGATATAACCAGCACCTAGACAGAATAATATAACAGCATTCAGGTTTGTTTGTGGATTTGGGTTTTTTTCCCCTCTGAGCAAGTTGTTTCTTTTTTAGTGTTTAACCTCATAAACAGCTTCTGCAAGTTTAGGTTTCATGCTTGACATGGCACAGTGTATCTAGTTAGTCACTTTTGTAAAATGCTATTGATGTAAGGTGGTGTGCATTTTGAACTGGTAGAAGGTAGAAAGGTTTTCATGTTTTGTGTTATATGTATGTTGTGCTTTGAGCTAAAGTAGGATCAGTTTTCTAACTTCAACTAAGCCTAAGTAACGCCATTTTCTGAAAGTTAACTGCACATTTTTCAGACAGTGTTTCTCTCTAGAATAGATAATGCAGGACACTGGTATGCAGAAAGGCCATTGCTTTTACTTACTCCTGTGGGAACCAAGGCCATCCTCAAGCTGGTGGAATGTGTAAGTCAAAGACAAAAAAAGTTTTGCACTTGGAGGGAGGGGCAGACAGGACACGTGACCCAAAAATAACCATCAGAGTATTCCACCCCATATACATCATACTTGGTATAAAATTGAGGGATCATGAGGGTATCCCTCTCTTCTTCGATGGTTGACATTGAGTAAGGCCTTCATGTTTCTGTTTGCCTCTGATTCTAGATTCATGCATTCCTGAATCCAGTTCCTGAGTCCAGCCCCGTCCTGCTGCTGACCCTTGCCCATGCCTACTTTGCGTCATCTGTTCTGACCTATAGTCATCAAGGGATGGGGGGGGCAATTTCATATAATTTAATGTATTTTATTATTTTATTATTAATAGTACTTTCTCAATTATTATTTTATTTTTATTAAAGCTGTTTTAATTTCTAATCCTCAAGTCTTTTCATTTCCCTGTCCACTTTCCCTGGGAACAGGGGGAAGGGAATTGGGAGCCCAACTGCTGCAAAACTGGTGGGGGCCAGGCCTAAACCATGACAATGCATCTATATAAAATCAGCAATCTGATTGACGTACTGGTGATTCACATTGTTTTATTTTAATTGGGTGATTCTACGTGTCTGATGTCCCTAAATATTGTTGGTGTTCTGATGCGTGGCTACAGCAAATAACAATTTTTAAAGAATACGGATTTTCTTCTGCCTTACCCTACAGTAACATATTGAAAGGCAATCTACCTTGTAGAGTTGACTTAAAAAAATCTGTCTAATTTCACGCCACAATTAACTTGGCAAGTGTGTATGGTCCAAGTACCAGATTTTAGCATGGTAATAGTAATCCCCATATGGAAAAGAACTTTCTGAACTGCACTTGTTTGGTTTCTTGCTATTCCTTAGCACTAGAATAGAGATTAAGGTATGCTTAACTGCATTTCTGTTGAAGCCCAAGTTCCAGAAGTAGATGTAATTGTCAACTATTTAAACTGGTATCTTTGTCACCATGTTTCCCTAGAAATTCTCCCCTTCTGGTTCCTATGCTGGTGGCATAAGGCACAGTAACAAACCCACAGCATATACAACAGAAGAAAAACAAATCATAGCACTATCAATAGAAAATCTGTCAAAAGAATGTTCCTGAGGGTCCCAAAGAATCCTGTAGACACAGCTTGTTATAGGAAGAAATATAACATAATTTACTATTCAGAAAAGTTCCTCTTCTTGCCTTTATCAAAGATATGGTTGGGGTTTTTTTTCCAAGATGGATAGAATCATAGAATGTTAGAATCATAGAACAACCAGGTTGGAAGAGACCCACTGGATCATTGAGTCCAAACTTTCCTATCAAACACTAAATCATGCCCCTCAGCACCTTGTCCACCCGTCCTTTAAACACCTCCAGGGAAGGTGAATCAACCACCTCCCTGGGCAGCCTGTTCCAGTGCCCAATGACCTTTTCTGTGAAATTTTTTTTCCTAATGTCTAGCCTAAATCTCCCCTGGCGGAGCTTGAGGCAATTCCGTCTTGTACTGTCCCTTGTCACTTGGGAAAAGAAGCCCAGAACGGAACACAATATTCAAGGAGCGGTCTCACCAGTGCTGAGTACAAAGGGAGAATAACCTCCCTGGACCTGCTGGTCACACTGTTTCTGATACAAGCCAGAATGCCATTGGCCTTCTTGGCCACCTGGACACACTACTGGCTCATGTTCAGTCGCCTGTCAACCAACACCCCCAGGTCCCTCTCCTCCAGGCAGCTTTCTAGACAGACCTCTCCTAGTCTGTAGCTCTGCATAGGGTTGTTGTGCCCCAAGTGGAGGATCAGGCATTTGGCCGTGTTAAACCTCATGCCACTGGCCTCAGTCCAGTGGTCTAGCCCGTTCAGATCCCTTTGCAGAGCTTCCCTACCCTCCAGCAGATCCACACTCCCACACAGCTTAGTGTCATCTGCAAACTTGCTGAGGGTGCACTCAATGCCCTCATCCAGGTCATTGATGAAGGCATTGAACAGGGCTGGACCCAGCACTGAGCCCTGGGGAACCCCACTTGTCACTGGCCTCCAGCTGGATTTAACTCCATTTCCCACCACTCTCTGGGCCCGGCCAGCCAACCAGTTTTCCACCCAGGAGAGTGTGCACCTTTCCAGGCCAGAGGCTGACAGTTTCCGTAGCAGAATGCTGTGAGAAACTGTGTCAAAGGCTTTACTGAAGTCCAGGAAGACCACATCCACAGCCTTTCCCTCATCCAGTAGCTGAGTCACTTTGTCAATAGAAGGCAATCAGGTTAGTTTGGTAAGACCTGCCTTTTGTGAACCTGTGTTGACTGGGCCTGATCACCCAGTTCTCTTGCATGTGCTTGATGATAGCACTCAAGATCACCTGTTCCATGACTTTCCCTGGCACTGAGGTCAGACTGACTGGCCTGTAGTTCCCTGGATCCTCCCTGCTACCCTTCTTGTAGATGGGCACAACATCGGCCTCCAGTCCAGTGGAACCTCCCCAGTCTTCCAGGACTGTTGGAAGATGATAGAAAGTGGTTTGGCCAGCACATCCACCAGCTCCCTCAATACCCTTGGGTGAATCCCGTCCAGCCCCATAGACTTGTGGGTGTCTAGACAGGCAAGCAAGGCTCTGACCACTTCCTCTTGGACCGTGGGAGCCTCATTTTGCTCCTCTAGTTCCGGGGTTTGTACACAGGGGGAACAACTTTCTTTACAATTAAAGACTGAGGCAAAGAAGGCATTAAGTACCTTAGCCTTTTCCTTATTCCCTGTCACTGTTGTTCCTTCTGCATCCAATAGGTACTGTATGGTCTCCCTAGTTCTCCTTTTATTATTTATATACTTATAGAAAGATTTTTTGTTAGCTTTTACAGACTTCACCAAACTGATTTTTATTTGAACCTTAGCCCCTCTGATTTTTAATCTACACAACCTGACTTCCCTCCTGTAATCCACCCAAGAGGCCTGTCCCCTCTTCCAGAGCCCATTAACATTCCTCCTCTTCTTGATGTCACTCAAGATCTCTCTGTTCAACCAAGCTGTTTTTTATCCCAGCCGGCTTTTTTTCTAGAACACAGGGATGGCTTTCTCTTGAGCTGCTAGCATTTCCTTTTTGAAGAGCTCCCAGACTTCATGGTCTCCCTTGCCCTTAAGTACTGTCTCCCGCGGGACTTTGCCAACCAGCCTTCTGAAGAGTTCAAAGTCTGCCCTCTGGAAATTTAATGCTACTGTCCCGCTAACCACCCTCTTCACTTCACCTAGAACAGAAAACCCTATCATCTCGTGATCACGTAGTCTCAGGTGTCTTCCTACTGCCACATCCCCCACAAGGCCTTCTCTGTTCACAAACAGCAGGTCCAGGAGGGCACCTTCCCTTGTTTGTTCATTCACCAGTTGTGCAAGGAAGTAGTCTTCCACACACTCCAGGAACATTCTAGACTGCTTCCTTTCTGAAGTGTTTCTCAGTACAACATTTGGAAGCATTATTCTCTCTGTATTGCTTAAAATGACTGATAGACCTCAGGGTTTTTTTGTTATATGCTCCTTATTTTACAGCAATGATGCCTCTAGAAAAACTGATAGCATATCCATGGGATTGTGTTCATATAAATCACAAATGCCAAGTAATGCAATACTTCTTTTCTAAATGAACCAGAAGTATTGCAAATGGAGTATTTTCTCTAAACATGACTCTGGGGAAACTTTTATAGGTTTTAAGATCTTACATTTGAGCAATATTGTCAAAGAGATCTGCTGTGAATTCTAACATTCAAATCTTGGACAATATGTCACACTAGTCCTTACAGCATCTATAATGCAGTAGTCAACTTTAGCAATTAAAAAATGCTTTTTCATTTGTCTTTCACGTTCTTAACACCTTGAAATTAAAAAGCTTTATTATTTTTTATTCAAAGACAGTCAACAGTCTCCAAATGCTGCTTAATTAAAAGATGCCACTTTAAATGAGATGTTATCTGAATAATAGAAAATATATAAAGTTATGCAGCCTAAGTCTGTCTGGGAAAAGGAACATTTCTCTCCATTAATCCTTCAAAAGGCTTTTCAAATTTGATGACTGCCGTGTCAGTCTTGCATAGAAACCTCTATGGGATGCTGCTGATCATCTATGGATAATGAGGTATGCTGTTCATTACTATTTGTAATGTACTGCTGGTTGATCTGTCCTCACTCTTCCATTAGACTTATCTGGGCAGCATAGGATAAAATGACAAAGGTAAGAATCTAAAAATCTGACTTTTGAGGAAGAACATCTTTTGCCTACCTTTACTTTATCTAAAAATGGAATGAGAAGTATAGTTGGGCAAATAAAACACTGATGTTTCAGCCTGCACCTATTTAAAATGAGTAATGAACTTCTTTGTGTTGTACTTGTCTCTTTCATATAAAAAGGACATTTGCAGAGAAAAAAAAGCCATGGTTTGAACCTGGAAACCAAATGATAGGTGTTTAATGTTTAAATTAATAGAAATATACCGCAATGTGGAGTGTAAGAATATCGTAGGCAGTTTGTGTTCACTTTATATTATATACTGCAAACTTTCAGTTGATGTTTATGAGAAAGAGCATTGAAACTGTGTGTAGAACATTTGTATAATAAGGTGCCAATTTTGTCTTCCTAGAATAGCGTTAGGGTTATGATCATTTCTGTTCAAAGACTAACTGGATTGAACGTTTGCTTTTTTTTTTTTTTTTTGGTTCAGTCTCTGTGTGTAGAATTTTTGTCATAAAGATTCCTGCAGCAGTGACAGAAAGGTTCACTGATGGCGTGAGAAATGGAATAAGAAAAAATACAAGTGTTTTCTTGCAGAAACTTCAAAATCAAGAAACATAGTTCAACTAAGTCAAGTGCAAATTCCTACACCTGGATTGGGGCTTTCTGCAATTTCAGTATAGGATGGGGGATGGACGTGATGGACGTGATGGAGAGCAGCCCTGCAGAGAAGGACTTGGGGGTGTTGATTGATGAGAAGCTTGACTTGAGCTAGCAATATGCGCTTGCAGCCCAGAAGGACAAACTGTATCCTGGGCTGCCTCAAAACAAGCGTGGCCAGCAGGTTGAGGGAGGTGATTCTGCCCCTCTATTCCTCTCTTGTGAGACCTCATCTGGAGTACTGTGTACAGTTCTGGAATCCTCAACATAAGGATATGGAGCTGTCAGAATGGGTCCAGAGGAGGGCTACGAAATAGGATGATCAGAGGGCTGGAGCACCTTCCATATGAGGACAGGCTGAGAGAGTTGGGGATGTTCAGCCTGGGGAAGAGAAGGCTATGAGGTGATCTTACAGTGATCTTCCAGTACCTGAAGGGGGACTATAAGAAAGCTGGGGAGGGACCTTTTACAAAGGCTTATAGTGATAGGACTAGGGGGAATGGCTTTAAATCAGAGAGGGGAAGATTTAGACTAGACATAAGGAATTATTTCTTCATCGTGAGAGTGGTGAGACACTGGAACAGGTTGCTCAGGGAAGTTGTGGCTGCTCCATCCCTGGAGGTGTTCAAGGCCAGAATGGATGGGGCCTTGAGCAGTCTGGTCTAGTGGGAGGTGTCCCTGCCTATGGCAATGGTGTTGGAATTATATGACGTTTAAGGTCCCTTCCAACTCAAATCATTCTATGATTCTATGATATGCAAAAAAATTTGATTAATTCAAATCTAATATCAATTTTCAAACCTTTCAAACGAAACAGAAATTTGGAACAATATTGTCTTAACTTATGTTGCAATGGAACATAGTTTTATGTAGTTGTCCATGTAATTGCTACCATTGGACATAACCTCATGGAGCTGCAGTGCTTTTACTTACCTACATTTATTACAAGCAATTAAAACTAGGTATTTTTTAAAAAAATTAGGCAAGGGAAAAAAACCTGTTCTGCCCACAAGCCTTTCAAAGGCTACAGGAGGAAACAAGGACATGATGCCTACATACACTAAATTGTTGATAAACTATAAAACCCCACTTCTCTAAAAAGGGTTTTACCTTACCTGAAGTGTATGCAATGATTCTAATGCAAAAGAAGACCAACATCCCAAAATGACAAATCCTGAAATCTATGGCACTCCAGTTATTTGCCTGTTACCAGTATCTCAGGTAGTTTTCTACTTGCTTATCTGAATTTTATTTATTAAATCAGAAATAGGACCACCTGAATAATATAAATCCTGTCACATCTGTGGAAGCACTAAGCTTTCTCTAGGAGCATGTTGTTAGAGAGGACCAGGTCTTGTTCTTTTTGCAGATATTTTTACTTAACTGCAATATCTCTCTTCTTGCTGACATAAGAAGGTAAAGTGAGGTAGGAAGTAGCATATCATGATTTTGAAGGCAGTATTGAGAGAGAAAAATTCAAGCCTTTCTTTTGTCCTGATTATTTAAAGTTTCACAATGGAGGCAAGGCAGTCAGAATATCAGAACAGGCAAAAAATCTTCTGTGCTGTTCTCCAGAATGCAGCTGGAGCAGCCAGCAGAATTTCATAGTTTGGTAACTTGGTGCATTTTCACATCATAAAAGAAAGAAGCAGCTCCGCTGCAGTGGTTACCAATGTATGACCTGTTCAACCCCATTTCAAAAGAAACCTGAAAATCTGAAAACTCAAGCTAACTGAAGCTTTCTGGTAGTAGCATTTCCCATCATGTAATCATTAGGATCAGATCTGGTTTATGGGTTGCAATATGCGACTGTATCATACCTTATTATAAAATGACACTACAATTAGACTATATCATATTATTGGATATAGTACCTTCAGGCTTCACCTAAGAGTGTGAAATACGACTCCATACTTATGTGTCTTCTAGCAGTCTGGCAGCTCAGCTGACATGAAACGTCAGCGCCATCAATTCTTAGAATTACACTTAGATAAATGTATGTTTTCAAGGCTTTGTTTGCATAATGAAAGCTGATATTCTCTTCCACAGGGCCAGAGATCGTTTTTTTTTTTTCCTAGGGCTTACCAAGAGTCATTCTACTCATGAATATTTTCTGTTATTGAAAATGTCACTCATTTCTTCTTTTCTCTGATTTGACCACAAGTATAATAAATGACTCAAACCCTCCTGTGCACAGTGCAGTGTTAAAAATGTTAACAGATGATTTTTCATCTTGAACAATGTGATTCTCTCAGGACATAGCTCCATCAGCAAAGCTTGTTTACAGCCTTGAGTGTTTGATATTTCACAATGACATACAAAGTGCAAGGCTCGAAGTCATATGCTGTGGCAACGGCACAAAACCTAGCATATTATGCTGTTTCCAGGAATGAGAGGAAGGATGGGGGATGATGTGACCAAATTCTACCAACAGTAGTGGATGATTATCTTAAAATTCTCTTGCACTACGGAAAGTTAGGATATGAAAACACATAAGGGGTGAGGCCTAATTTCCAAATATCAGCTGACAAACAAAATAAAATTCTAATCTTCTTCTGATAAGTATTGTAGGAACCAAGACGTATTGTAGGAACCAAGACGTATTGTAGGAACCAAGACATTATCCCGTCTTCATACTCAAAAAAGAGGAGCATAGTGTCATCTTAAATGTTTCTAACCTTCTGGTTTCCATACTTCAGGCTACTGCATGCATATTTTTATAAATACACAGTTAAATCAGTGCAAAATGGAAATTGTACGGCAAGTGTATCTACAAGTACTTCAGATTAAACATTACTTGTAAGTTAATGAAGTATGTGTCTATTTGTGGCTGCAACAAAGAAACATGGAGTAATACATTCCCTACCACTGGTGGCGCCATGATGTTGGGTGGGCAACCTGTCTCTGACAGCCTTCTCCCAGGTTACCACTGTCCTAGGCAGCCGTGGCCCCATTTGATTGAATGCCTCTGCCTTGCTCTGTCCTCTCCTGTCCTCCCTTCCTCACTGCACCCATTTCTTATAGGACACCACCCTTGAGCACCTCTTCCTCTCTGCTACTTTCAACCCCTCTTCTTTCTTTCTACTAATAAAAGTTGAATATAAAAATAAACTCACACATTTGATTTATTATGACTTACACAAAGACAGAAAAGAAACCTTCTAAACCTAGAGCCTCTGCTATATGAAGTACATTAGGCAGTAAAGGATTACAGTGAGATATTCTCGGAGGTTATGGAAGGGAGAGGTTTATTCCATTTTCACTATAGCTTTACAAGAAAAACCCACACACCCGTAAAACTTAATACAAGCTCCATCTTCTCCCTGAATTTAGATTAACTTAAAATAACATAAAAAGAATGAAATAATTTTATTTGCTAAATCATGATATCTTCTAGTGAAATTAAAACTTGTGACAGCTTGTGAAATACACAAGTAGCACGTTTATCCCAGGGAGCTCTAGTCAAAGAAGAATATGCAATTTCTTTAAAGGATGTTATAGTGCACAACTGTTCTTTTCTACAATTGTTACACCTTTATGGATTTTGGGAAATTCAGGCTTGGAGGGGTCCACTGCAGTGCCTGGGAATGGTTGGCAGAGAGGAACCTAATGAAGTTCAACAAAGGAAAATGTAGGGTTCTGCACCTGGAGAGGAATAACACCATGCACCAGTACAGGTTAGGGGTTGACTGGCTGGAAACCAGCTCTGCAGAGGAGGACCTGAGAGTCCTGCTGGACAAAAAAGATAACCAAGAGCCAGCAGTGTGCTCTTGTGGCTAAGCAGACCAATGGTGTCCTGGGGAGCATTAAGAGGAGTGTATCTAGCAGGTTAAGGGAGGTTATCCTACTCTGCCCTATTGAGGCCACATCTGGAGTTCTTTGTCCAGTTCTGGCCTCCATAGCTCAAGAAAGACAAAAAACTACTGGAAAGAGCCCAGTGGAGGGTGACAAAGATGATTAGGGGACTGGAGGATCTCTCTTATGAAGAAAGACTGACTGAGAGGCTTGAGATTGTTTAGTCTGGAGAGGACTGAGAGATCTCATCAATGCTTATAAATATCTAAAGGGTTGGTGTCAGGAGGATGGGCCCAAATTCTTTTCAAAGATGCTCAGTGACAGAAAAAGAGGCAATGTGCACAAACTGGAACACAGGAAGTTCTACCTAAACATGGGGAAAAACTTCTTTACTTTGAGGGTGACATCACTGGAGATTTTCAAAATGCATGTGGATGCATTCCTATGTAACTCTCTCTAGGGAACCTGCTTTAGCAACAGGGTTAGACTCGAGGATCTCCAGAAGTCCCTTCCAACCTTGACCATTTTGTGATTCTGTAATTCTGTGCTGTTCGATCAGAGGTTCACTGCTCTTTCCCACCAAAGCTCCATGCCCTATGGAATACCTCAGTGCTCTCCTCTCTTGAAAACTCAGCACTTTCTGCCCAAATTTCTCCTTCATGCCCCTTCCTTCCCCCTCAACAAGAAACCTGAAATGAAGGTGTATTGCAGACTTACTGAATTTTGATTACTAGAATATCAGCGACAATCTGCGTTGCACTGCAAAACAAACATATGCTGAGGCATCTCAGCACATCCTGTACTCCCACTGCTGTGCTATCTCTGGGATGTGTTAGAACATAGCAGAGATGCCTACAATAGCCAGTAAGACAAACTAAATAAAACTTGTAATCCTCTGTAAAAGCATCCCTATCACTGTTGTTGTTTCAAATTGCCAGCTCACCTACTGGCTAATCTGAAGTAGAACATACCCCAGACGTTTGTCACAAATTCTGAACAACACTGGAAGAAAATGTTCCAATACAGAAACTTTATCCACAAATTACCTTGCAAGAAAATAAGCTTATAGTCGAAAAAAAATCCTTCTCTTATGAAAAAGCAAATCTGAAAGATAAAAAAGGTATAGGGTTGAGTAGATGCCTTTGATACATAATATCCATGCTTCTGATGGCAAAGAGATGAAGAAGCCTCTTCACAAAGATCAAGACAGCAGTTGCATTCTTTGAGGGTGAAGGATATAAAATATTAGAAGTAAATGTGAATGTTCTCATTCTAACCCATTTTCTCTGACATAGTCACAAGGATAATTTTGAATTTACACAGACAAATAAAATAGGCAAATTTTCTCACTGTAACACATAAAAAAAACCTCCTACAGCTATCAGTAAATCTAATATTTTACTTACCTACTTGTTTGGAAATTTCTAATATTTGTGCTTAGCCTAAATATGAGCTTTCTGTTGAAAAATAAAGTGAACACTGAATCCTGACATACCAGCTTAAAACATCTTGAAGGATTTGGATCTCCTGTTCACATAACTGGATAAAAGATAACTATATCTCCAATCCATAAGTGATTCCAAAGACAGCTCTGTCCTGGGCTGTAAGCAGACTAGGAATTGCTTGCCTAATTTCTTTGTTACTTGGCCTTTATTTTTCATCTGAATGTCAGTGAATATATGACTAAAGTATCCATTTCAGTATAGCAGACACTGAGAAGATTTCTCAGCCAATTTTTGTGGCTTTCAAACAGAAATGTCCAGGAAACATAGTATTTCAAAAATCTGGAAAATATGTCAATATATAAATATGGCCTTTCTTCAAAAGGAGATGAGCTGGTGCAAATTTATTTAATTACATGTTAACTAAATGGAGATCAGAAAATCAAGTACTGTGTCTGTGAAAACATTTTAATTCAGAACAAGTAACTGTAATTGGTGAACTTGTCTTCTGGACATGCTTCAGACATGACTGTACCATCTGGATTATCAGCAATTTGAAGAAATGTCAGACTTTCAGTTTGGAATTTACTGATAGTACTGGAATCTACTAAAGATTTAGTTTGGATTCATGACTAGCATCACAATGTACTTCTTGGAGAACAAAGATACCTAGCTATTTTTTTCTTATTTTACAATTAAGAAGCATCTTGGAATATCTGGCTGAGTGATAACTGCATTACCTAAAAACACTTTTTTGCAACATGGTATTTGTTAGCATTAGTTTGGGACAAAAAAGATTACTGTTTTTAACCTTCAACTTTAAAGCAGAATATCTCAAGTTAGAATAAAACTTATTAATCAAAATAAGAAACATTAGAATCTATGCATTTTTGCCAACAAGGAATTCTGGTAGCATAGAATTCTGGAGTCCTGGACATGATGAATTCTTTGAAGGTGTTTTGAGTTGCTGCTTGGTTGTGGAAAACCTTCTCTCGCAGGAGTTGCTTAGATCCTTGGGACAGAAGTCTACTGAGTAACTTAGGTGAGGAAGATTTCATAACCCAGTTCCTGTAGCTTCTGCAGAGTCACTTGTGAGGCATGCAGTTGGGTGTTGTCGTGGAGAACTGGTCCCTATCAATTGACCAGTGTTGGACATAAAAGTTGCAGTTCTTAGAGCATTTTGTTGATTCCCTGGCAATACTACTCTCCTGTGATGGTTTTGCCAGGAATCAAGAAGTGGATGATTCCACTGCCAAACACCAAATAGAGACCACAACATTCTAGTGATGCAGTTTTGGTTTGGGGAAGTGTTTTGGTGCTTCACCCCAGTCCAGCTAATGCATGGAACACTGTTGATTATTGTGTAGAATCCATTTTTTCCACACAATAAAGTGGGATCAAGAAATGGGTCATTTTTGCAGACTTCACATTGGCGGTATTTTTTTATTTCTGTTCATCTTCTGTGTCACTATTTATTGAGTTTTTGTAATTTTTCCATCCACATTTAGTTCTTCTGCAACCTCTTGAATTGTTTAGCTTGGGTTTACTTCATTACTGGCACTCGATGATTGTTGTCTATTGTAAAAGGATATCAATGACCCTCCTCATATTCAAGGCTCTCATTTCTGTTACAAAATTTTTGGAACCAATGTCAAGCTGTATGTTCACTGTCGATCCCCTAACCAAATGCTTGGCTCATATTGCTGGCAGTTTCTCCTGCTTTACATTCCCTTTTGAACTCATACAATAAAATTGCTCAGATTTTCTTTTTTTCCCTGCCTTTAATTTGATAGTGTAATATAAAAAATAAACCAACAAAAAAACAGTGAAAGAAACCCCATTAGCATAAATAAGTAGAATGAATTTTTCACTTTAAATTGTATGCTACCCGAACACAGCGAAACAAAAATTTAAGGCAAAATAAGCATCACAGTTTACAATGACTAAACCAGCAATTATTTCTGCACCGACCTAATGTTATTTCTGATCCTGGTCAGTGTCATGAAGGACACCACTCCCAAACTCACAGTTTATTAAATACATAATATAAATATACAAATTAAGTACAAATCACAGAGTAGTTTCACCATATTGTGTAGCAACAGGTGACAAAGAAGGAATCAAGCAAAGATACGATGCATGTGGCAATAAAGTAAGAAACCAGAGAAAGAACATTCTTTTTGTCCATCAAGTATCTTTTTATTTCGTTTTCTTATTTTGTGTACAAGTTACTAAGATTAACTGCAAGAGAAATAGATTCAAAAAAAATAAAAGAGATAAGTACTCGAGTAATGTAGTTGTAAATTTCTGCTTTACTTTCATTCTTCAAATTTATTCAGTCTTCTGGCTAGCTTTGATTTTTTAAATTTGACATGACTATGCCTAGGTGAACACTAAAAAATATTCTGCTGCTTGATAATTGCCATAAGAGGAGGGATGCCTTTCTCACTGACAGAATTAAGCTCCAACTATTTATCAAGGAGTTCATTACACGTGTGAAATCAGAGGGCATCTCTCTCTAATGTTTTGCTAATATTTTGTTTTTCTACTCCAAATTTGTGGTTCCTTATAGTTATCTGGTTTTGGAGCACCTTATTCCTCACTTCTTTCTTTTCTTGCCCCTAAAGAAGAAAGGATAAAGCAAAGTAGTCTGGTTTCTAATATCCAGCAGAGCATGATCTTGTGTAGGGACAGTACACATTGGTTTTATCATGAGCACATGAGGAATTGCATAGTGTCTTCCAAGATTTGTAGTAAACAGGTCAAAATCCATTATTGTATCAGTAAAACTAGGGCTGTTTTGTTTCATACGTATGATTTCACAACAATTTTTATAATATTTTCTTGCCTTTTTACAACCCAGCCTCAGCTTTCAGTGTTCTGCTATTCTTCACAGTCAGACACATCTTTACTACTCTCATTAGTCTAATAGCCAGGACATTTTTTCCAACTCATTGTTCTCCGGATCACTTGTGACAACAGGCAGACTAAAG
Organism: Coccyzus lansbergi; assembly: GCA_033558105.1. NCBI lineage: Eukaryota > Metazoa > Chordata > Aves > Cuculiformes > Coccyzidae > Coccyzus > Coccyzus lansbergi. The sequence goes on from JAUMJK010000486.1 coordinate 2,111,824, forward strand.
TTTTCATACATTGTCCATGTAATTCTTCAGGCTGAGAAGGGTCACAGGCAGATTAAGCAGTTCAAGTCTTCCAAATATTCAAAATTCACTTTTAAAAATTAATCAGAATTCAGAAGCTCTCACAGAGTTTCTGGACACACGGTTCAGGATGGTAATAATAATAATATGGATTACTTTTTTTTCCCACTGGCTTAAATAAGAGAAGACTCAATATTGGCACCGTTAAACCCATTTGCACTGTACCTCTCCCTTTGCCTGGTCAAAACTGAGGTAATTTATGTAACAAATGGCCACTTAGTCCTACAGGGAGAAAGGTTTTGATCATTTTATAAGGTCTGGTTTACTTTCTTTCTATGGCACTGTAAAAGCATTGCTTTTCATCTTATAGTACAGTTCATCAAACAAAATGAAGTATTTTCCATTTTGTGATGTGGAGAGTGGATGTATTTCTAGTCCATCTGGACAAAACATGAATCATGACTGTCTGAGACTGCAAGAGCCTGGATAAGATGAAGCACATCTCTGCCACGTCTCTGTTCCTTGGTTCTCAAAGAGCCTTGTCTCTACAACAAATTGCTGCTGAAAAAAAAAAAAAAAAAGATGTAAGGACTGGGTTAAACAAACAAGAAGGAAAAGGAATGGAAGATGGCATGATAAAACAACAAAGGACATATAAATCTCACAGGACAGATGGAGAGGTGGCATGAAATATAAATTCTCTGGATAGGAATCTGGAAGTTGGGAGGGAAAACAGAGGGAAGGAATTTTAGGAAGTCCTGCCTAATATATTCATTCTAGTTTCTCTTTCACTTCTTTTAGATCATGTTGGCATATTGGGTACCACTTGTGCATGTAGTGTGAAATGTACTTGCTTTTTCTCTTTTTGGTGAAATATTATTTCAGTACAGTGATTTCAACCGTTTGTTTCCATTTGTGTCTTACTAATGACATTATGAGAAAATGACTCAATCTACAAGATTTTCAGTTTTTTCTGAAGACACTGAGATCATACGCACCATAATTTTTCTCAACAATAAATTCCATCTTTAATCTGATAAGTTTCTGAAAAGACTACTTTCTACAGATATAAGTTTTATATCTGCACTTGGGGCACAACAACCCTATGCAGTGCTACAGACTGGGAGAAGTGTGTCTAGAAAGCTGCCTTGGAGAAGGACCTGGGAGTGTTGGTTGACAGCCAACTGACCATGAGCCAGCAATGTGCCCAGGTGGCCAAGAAGGCCAATGGCATCTTGGCCTGTATCAGAAACAGTGTGACCAGCAGGTCCAGGGAGGTGATTCTCCCTCTGTACTCAGCACTGGTGAGACCGCTCCTTGAATCCTGTGTTCAGTTCTGGGCCCCTCACCACAAGAAGGATGTTGCAGCTGTGGAGTGAGTCCAGAGAAGAGCAATGAAGCTGGTGAAGGGGCTGGAGAACAGGCCTTATGAGGAGCAACTGAGGGAAATGGGGTGGTTTAGCCTGGAGAAGAGGAGGCTGAGAGGAGACCACGTTGCTCTCTACAACTACCTGAATGAGGTTGTAGAGAGGAGGGAGCTGGCCTCTTCTCCCAAGTGACAGTGGACAGGACAAGAGGGAATGGCCTCAAGCTCTGCCAGGGGAGATTTAGGCTGGACATTGGAAGGAAGTTTTTCACAGCAATGGTCATTGGGCATTGGAACAGGCTGCCCATGGAGGTGGCTGATTCCCCTTCCCTGGAGGTGTTTAAGGCACGGGTGGATGAGGTCCTGAGGGACATGGTTTAGTGTTTGATAGGAATGGTTGGACTCAATGATCCGGTGGGTCTCTTCCAATCTGGTGATTCCATGATTCTATGATTTGTGAAGTTTGCAATTCACTTGTAGCTTTCATGAGGGGCAGTGTGATGCAGACTAGTGTAATCAATAAGATTTGAGCACTAAGAAAACATGCTTTCAGTAGCCACTTTGGCTAAGCAGAAGAACTTCTATTTTCTGAGATATTTTCATAGAATTGTTTGTTTGGAAAAGACCTTTGAGATCATCAGATCCAATTGTACCTGTCTACTACCAAGCCATATCCTGAGCACCGTGTGTATGGACCTGACATAGTGTAGGTTAATGGCTCAAAGCAGGTAATAGCCTCATACCCCCAGTGGCAAGACCAGAAGTACTGGAGACCACATCCGGACCTGCCTAGTCTGGGGTATGAAAGTGTGTCACCTGCTCTCCCACCTGATCCGCTGAGGGGTGGGAAGACAGAGCTTAAAAATCCCTGCTGTAGCCTGCAACCTTGTGTTCTGTGTTGTGTGTCTAGTCCTCTTGTGTTGTGTGTCGACACCCATCATCTTCTGGACACACTGGACAAAGAAACACATGTTGCTACATGCGGAGTCCCTAAGGTGGTGACTATCTCTTATCTTTCCCATTTCTCTTGTAACTGTTTCTCTCTTGTATCTTTTTGTCTTTGTTTCTCCTTTTCCTTATTTTCTCCTTTTCTCTCTTTCTCTGCCTTTTCTCTTTGCAACAAGTGGAGCTGCAGCAGACTGTATCTGGTTGGTTTGTTTTGATTTCCATTTTGAATGCAACAGCATTAAGGCTCTCCCTGCTGCTTTTGTGGTTTGGTTAAGCACATTGTTGCAGGGCTGTTTGGTAACTTTGGCTGCTGCATGTTTTCTATGGGTGCTCTGTGGCATAGGTATTGTTTGCTGTTTTCAATCCAGTGTTCTAATGGCATGCACCTTGTTTAGTAAAAAGTGTCATTTTCATCCTCTTCCTGGATGATTGTGGATCACTCTGGCACTGTGCAGGGATAAAAGGCTCACCTTTCTTTAAAACGGGCTCTCATACCTTGTACACCTGTCTTCTAAATACCTCCAGGGATAGTGACTCAACCACTTCCATGAGCAGCCTGTTCCAGTGCTTGACAACCTTACCAGTGAAGAATTTATTCCTCATACATGACCTGAACCTCCCCATGCACAACTTGAGGCCATTTCCTCTAGTCCTGTCACCTGTTAGTTGGGAGAAGAGACCAACAGCCACCTCATTGGAACTTCCCCTCGGGTAGTTGTAGACAGTATTAAGCTTTGGTCTTTTTTGTATCTAGGCTAAACTCCAGTTCCCTCAGCTCTTCCTCATAAGAGTTACGCTTCAGACCTTTCACCAGCTTTGCCGCCTTTCTCTGGATGTGCTCCAATGCCTCAGTGTCCTGCTAGTGAGGGACCCAAAACCGAACACAGTATTCAAGGTGCAGCCCCACAAACACTAAATACAGGGGAAGGATGACTTCCCTGGTCCTGCTGGCCACACCGTTTCTGATACAGGCCACGATGGCATTGGCCTTCTTGGTCACCTGGGCATACTGCTGGCTCATATTCAAGCTGGCAGTCAATCAACACTCTCAGGTCTTTCTCTGCCAGGTAGCATTCCAGATCATTTTCCCAAGCCTGTAGTGTTGCATGGGGTTGCTGTGTCCCAAGTGTAGGACATGGCACTTGGCCTGGTTGAACCTCATACCTTTGGTCTCCACCCGTTGATCCTGCCTCTCCAGGTCCCTCTGTGGAGCCTCCCTAATCTCAAGCAGTCTGACACTTCTACCCACATTTGTGTTATCCACAAACACACTGAGGTTGCACTCAATCCCTTCACCCAGATTATTGATAAAGATGTTGAACAGAACTGGACCCAGCACTGGGCTCTGAGGACACCACTTGTGACTGGCTTCCAACTGGATTTTGCTCCATCTACCACCACTCTTTAGGCCTGGCCATCCAGCCAGGTTTTTAACTAGCAGAGGGTATGCCTATCCAGGCCATTGACAGCCAGTTTCTCAAGCCAAATACTGTGGGAAATGGTGTCAAAAGCTTTACTAAAGTCCAGGTACACTACATCCACAGCCTTTCCCTTGTCCACTCATGTTTTGTAAGGTTTTAGTGTTGTTACTTTTTTATTTTTTTTAATAAATACAGAGAATTATAATTGAGACAAAGGTCAAATATACATTGCTTCCCTGTAGTCAAGTCTGAATACAATGGAAAGATCATCCTGTTCCAGCCAAACAAATGAAAAAAATCAGCATATTTTGAGGAAGGAACTCTTTCAGTACCAGAAGAAATGTGAAGGCCAAACAAGTATGGACAAAATTTTTGAGCATATAATGATTTTCCAAAAGCTAGTTAACAATGAGTCTAAATATGCAACTTTCTCACCTGCTGAACATTCTTGTTATCTTGGGTTAGGTTGCTTTCTTTGCATACTTCAAAGAAATGCCTTTTTATAGTTTTCCATACAAAAAGATTTTTTGTTACAAAGGGACTGTTTAGAATGTTTCATAGTCCTTTTGTTGTTCTGTTTTTTATCTCTGGTCTTTTGGGGAATAAAAGAAAAAAAACCACAAAAAACCAAACTCTTCCTCTTGACTGGAAGGAGGTAAAACTTTCAGTGCTAGGAGCACTCAGAAATACCTTAGCTCTTAGGTCTTGACATTTCACATCCCACAGTCCATTTATACTGATGTTAGTATTTGTAGGGCTACAGAGTGAAATGTGGGATCTGGGACTGATCTGGTGGTGGTGGTTTAGTTTTCACTGGATTTCCCTACCTTGAATCACCCATGTCTGCATGAACATGGGCTGGCAAAGAAAACAGAACAGAAAATGAGAACTGCAGGAAGGGCAAAACCATCTGTTTTCCTGGCAGTGCTAATTTATGCTGCATTGAAGTAATGCGACTATGATGTAAAAAATACAGTCTGAGATGTCAAGGATGCAGAAATCTAAAGCAAAACATCTGAATACAGGCAGAAAGATCTTTTCAATTCAATTATTACATAAGTGGATTAAAAATTACATTCTTTAATTTCTTCACGAATTTCATGCCTAGTATCTGTCATATATTTGACACTTTAATGAGTGCCTGTCTACCCAAATAATTTTTTCAATCACAGAAAGAATGCTAGGCTGTACAGCCAAAATGAGGCAGGTTGGTTTAGAGCATGTGCCAGAAAGAAAAAGAGAAGTCTTCCAGGTACAGACACAGTCAGAAAAGTGCTCTGACAGCCACAGAAACATCACACTATGTAGTGGGAGACATGTGGGAGACAAATAAACTATGACAATTAGAGAAAGAATCAGTCTACTAAAACTTTTTTCTTTTTCTTGTATTGAGGTCATTATAGGAAAGCCATGCTCAATTTTACAGAGTATATTACTGTCTCCAAATGCAATTCCCTACAAACTCCAATACATAGATTTCAGCTATGCAGACGTCTGAGATTTCTGAGCTATTTATACATGCTAGAATAAATCACATTTATAGATGCAGCTTGGGTGCAGTTCATTTGGCAGCTAACCAAATTATGCTTATATTCGTACAATTTAAAATACTGGACTGAAATCATAATTAGAAAAATAATGTAACAGACTCTTAAAGAGCTGACTCTAATGAAATGTACTCTAAATGAAATCTACAAATTCTTAGAATAACTGCAGGTGAACCAGTCTACCAGTGAAGGGATTTGGATTGCTATTGATGAAATTGGCTGTGGGCAGCTCAATCATTGGAAAATTACTGGCTGTATTTGGAAGAATAAAGTTAAAGGAGAATATGGTACTGTAAGATAAAGCTGTGTAATTTTTCATTTTTAAAAATATATTTTGGGGGAAAAGTTTTTTTATCCTTAGAAGTCATATTGTTTCTTTTCATCTAGTTATAAACTGTTTGACTCTTCATGCAAAGAAAGAACTAAGGAGTTGTACAATTTAACTCTGTACAATAATGTGAAGCTTTGAAATGGGTAAAACATTCTGTACTGTAGCTATTTTAATCTTGTTTCAGAATGAGATATCTCAGCTGTGCAAGCTACAATATTGATTCATCTGGGTGGAATGAAATACAACTAGCAACAGTGATATAGAAAATTCCGTTGATCTGATTTCATCTCCCTCCCACTGCTCCTGACCATGAATACCTTAACCTCAAATAGTTCAGTGACTGAGTGAAAAAGCTCCGAGACTAGAGCAGTAGTTTCAAAACCATTACAAATCTAAGCCCATAGTTTCCTTTTGAAACTGGACTAAATATACAAAGTAGTGGAAATATATAAACGTATGGGGGAACCACAGTATTCACTATCAGATAAAACGGGCATACCACCCACTTTATGAACAGAGCATTTGGACAGAGCATTCACTGCAAACTGGCATACAGGCATATCAATATGGATGTGTTACTAACAACTGTTTAATGGAAAAGAAGCACTGATGATTGTAATTTTTTCCTGACCTTCTTTAGCAAGGGATATAACAAATCAGTCTTTTTTATTGTTTCTATTCAATGAGTGGCATTGGCATGCAGGTTAAGGCTACTTCTCGTAACAGCAAAAAAAAAGGTTTTCTAAAGGGATTTTTTTGAGTCTGCAAAAGGAACCAGCCATCTGAAGAACATCTGAAAGTGATTTATTCAGTTCTCTGAAGTACATATTCTCAGATGTTTGGCTGACAATTCAGATGCCAGCATTCTAACATTGCTGGGACTTTTTAGAAGACATATTCAGCTCATACACTTACCTACTTTTGTAGGTCAAATGTAGGTCAAAATGAAAGCACTTTGGGGGACTATAAAACAAAATTTCCTTCCTTCATCAATTTTAAAAGTGAAGTATTGTGAGGAATGATGTGAAGTGCCATCCTTTTGCTCTGGATCACTTAGAACACATCTACACTACAAACTTCAGTCACAGTGAAGGCATATGGGGATTTGATTTCTTTTTTTTTACATTATTATGCTGGCAAAAAGCTCTACTGTGATCACAGTTTTATGTGTTTACAATGCATTTTACAATACTGTTATTTCAGTACTCATCAAATTCATACATTCCCTTTCAGTCTTTGCAGGAGAAGGACTGGTGCAGACCTGAGCAGAAGAGTTTATCGGTGTGATAACTGTACCCACATCATATGTAGGAGCAGTAAACATTGTCCTGACCAGTGCTAATGAAAAGGCTAAATCAACACTATTGGAACTCCCATCACCTCTTGCCCCAAAACAGAGAAAAGTGTCATCAGGAGAAGAAATGATCTTCTGAAGGGTTGCTCTCACCCCACTGCAGGATACTGGATAAGAAGAAAAACACCAAACGTGTAAACAGATTTCCCAGATGTTTTACCATCTCATGTTACCCGGAGACCACATATAGAGCTGTGTGGAGGAACTTGCCAGTACAAACTATCTGCTGCTTCAGTTAGAAAGGGAGGAGGATATGGCAACTGAAACCATCAGGACACTGTGACAACTCACTTTCAAATTCTGTTTTTACATATCTTTAAAACAAAATGTCTAGGGTGTTCTTTTTCTTGCTTATTAATTTATATTAAAAAGAATTCTTAAATGACACAAGAATCTCAATGAAGATCTAAGCAGCTTATTATACTGATGAAACACTGAAATTGTTTACACACAAAATTTCAAATTACCTAAATTAATCAACGTGAAATTTAAGAAAAATGTTTTCAGGAGTATATTTTTAAAATTTACTATGTTCCTTCTATTAATTAAAGTGCACTGTTCTTATACTACCTGATATCACCACGTATGATCTGAAAGAAGAAAATGTATTAATGATGAATATCATAATAGTATTTGGGTTTGTATTTCAATTACATTAGGAAATGTGACTTCATTTGTTAGTCATGCCTTTTTCTCTTAAGACATAAGAAGCAGCATACTGAAATCTCCAAGTGATTCTTCCCCTTCAAGTTCAGGACAGATGTTACAAGGAAACAATGTTTTTCAACAGATTCCTCAACTGCCTCCAAAGAAATTGAATAAAACACTGCAGTAATAGCTGGGTTGGTGTCATTTTAGTTTTAAGAACATGATAGGAATAATTACACACACCTATCTTAGCAGCAGGAGTAGAAAAAATGAAATGTAAAAAACACCTCCATAGAGCTTCACCAAAGAAACTGCAGGCAGAAACCAGGCCTACAATCATTTTTATCCCTGCCTTGACAGATGATGTTGAATTCCAGTCCCAACAGCGTCATTTCTTAACTGCTCAGACCTTGAAGACAAGGTTTGGAACTATTGTGTTTAAAGCGTTCATCTATGAAATGGCTTTCCTATTGCATCTTTGTGCATGTGCTGCTACCTTGCAGATTACTTACAAATGCCCTGGCTAAGTGGATGATGATGACTACTATGCATTATGCCTTTCATTATACTCATTCTAACAGAAATGCTGTCTTACATGTTAAAGGCTAAGCTGTAGTGTTCAGAAGAAATAAGCTATCTACTTATTTGAAAGATGCTGCCAGTTCTGCACAAACACAGAGGAAACTGTCAAAACACAGTCTAGGCATTCTACAAAACACTTACTATAATCCCCTAAAAAGCATGAAAGACATGATTCATGAGACAGTTGATGAAATTTACTTACATAAGTACAAGGTAGAGGCTCGAATATACTTTTACATTTACAAGAGTTTTATACTTAGCAAATAAAAATATTTTTTATTTCCTCAATATTCAACTTATTCAGGACATGAAATAAATTATCTTTTCTTAGCAAAGGATTTGACTGATATAAAGGCTACATCTGCTTTGTGGAAATTACTCCCTCTCAGTCACACTGATCAACTTTATCATACAAACTCACAGATCTTGCATCGTGGTCCATTTCAGGTACCTCTCAAGTGCCAGTTCTGGAAAACAAACAAATACATGAAAAAGCCCTCAAGTTGATAATAAACTCTCTTTGCTTATTTTTAAAATGAAACCTTGTTTTGCAGGATCTGGTTTTACAGCACTGGATTTTACTAGGAGAGTGCCTGTACTCGCTCTTTAATTGGACATAGGAGGAGGTTCAACATCCTTCCTCCTGTCCCCTGAGATTAATCCTATACCTTGGGAACCAAGAGAGGGAGGGGACTGACAGAGATGATTGAAGATCAGGTTCTAACCTGCCACAGTGAGACAAGGCTCAACTCAATTGCTTCTCTCAGCATGAGTGGACATACGTTCACATACAGAAGTTTTCTTAGCCTTGGTTGGAAAATTTTGCTGTGTGCCAGCCCACACCACTTTCTTTGTCAAGCAGTTTTTAGCTAATAACAACATCATCACTGTGCTTCAGCATCCACTCTAATTGCCAGACCTGGCACCCTCTTCCCAAACATCAAGTTGCTGCTCAAAGGAACCCATTGTTTTATTGATAAAGGATGTGAAACCAAAAATGATGGAGACCTTCAAAAGCATTTCAGAAACTGATCTATGGATTTGCCTTGAATGTTCATGGCACTGTGTGCAGCTGTATGTCAACTCAGAGAGAACAATTCTGAAGGTAATCATAGCTGATTTTCTTAATTTGCTAAATAAAAGGAGCTACAGGCCCAGTCTCTGGTTTCTTTTGTGTGTGTTGGACCTCATATATCTCATTTCTGTCACTTCATATGGATGAAAACATTATGTGCCAGTGATTCAATAAAAAAACATTTTCTGATTGATCCATATTTAATCTCTGTGCAGTTGACATCCAATTGTTGCTGACATTACATGAATTTAATTGCATGAATTTCTGAAGATTCCTTTTGTTAAAAAGCTTGCAGTACAGGGCAGCAATATTTAGACTATGCACCCCATGTACACTCAGTTCAGGATCCCAAGGTTGTCATTGGAGAAAAGATGATTTCTAACATATGTCTTCCGAGTAACCACACAATGAGAGTTCACTTTTATTGTTTCTACACAGAGCCTTTACAGGCTTTTCATTTAAACAATGCAAAAAAACCCCAAATGCCCACAACGTTAATCTTTTGTGCTTCTTAATGTGCCTGTCCTGCTTTGTCTATATGTAATTTTGAATATATGTAAAAATAACCAACCCAAAACTGATGTATTACATGATATATATTTGTATAAGTGTAATTTTCATACTAAAAAAATTCCATTGTTTGCATATGCTGTATCATGTACATTTTCTGTATGTCAGATGCTTTCTTCAGCCTGTGTCTGGTACTTGTGAAGCACTGGGGTACCTGTGAAGCACTCGTGTAATGGGTTTTTCAACATAGCCTGGACATTCTTGAAAATGACATTTTGGGTGCTATTTGAGCTGTGGGCACACAGCTCTCTCAGAGCTGGAAGGCAAGTTTATTACATGGAAAACAGCATGATAAATAACAGAATGGTAGAGGTTGTAAGGGACCTCTGGGGATCATCTAGTCTACCCTCTTTACCTGCAAGTGCACAGGACCATGTCCAGGTGGGTTTTGAATATCTCTAGAGAAGGAGACTCCACAACCTCCCTGGGCCACCTGTTCTAACGTTCCATCACCCTCACAGTAAAGAAGTGTTTCTTCATGTTCAGGTAGAACTTCTCATATTCCGGTTGGTACCCATTGCCCTTTATCCTCTTACTGGGCACTGTTAAGAATAGTCTGATCCCTTTCTCTTGACACCTGCCTCTTAGATATTGAAGAAGACCTCTGATGGTCATGAACACAAAGTGCTGGCACAGGAACGCAGCTGCTGGGTTGCAGTTTGGAGTCTGGGTTAAAGGGACTCGTCTCTAGGCTCATAGTCACAGTGACCTCTTGATGTTCCTTGTCTTTTGCACAACCTTTGGGTTTTCCTACAGATAAATCATGTTCAAGAGAAAACATGTGTCTTGTCTCCTATGTTGCAGTCAAGGGGAAAATGTCTCCAAACACACAGTGACTGGGGGAGGGCAGGGCTCCTTTCTCCCTTCCAGAAAAAGACATTATGGATGGCCAGATCCTTGGATGACAAGAGGAAAGGCAACACCAACAACAGTCTTCTCCACAGTACTGTGTGAGGTATTGGACAGATGGTATTTATGGTGAACCTGGAATATGAATGTACGTTTGTGCTGCGGTAAATGGTTTGGTGAACTTAAGGACGCGGTTAGATTTTGTAGAGTGTCCAGCAGGCTGAGGGAGTTGATTGTGCTCATCTATTCCCCTTCTGTGAGGCCTCACCTGGAGTACTGTGTCCAGTTATGGACATAAGAAGGATATGGAACTGCCGGAATGGGTCCAGAGGAGTGCTACAAAGATTAGACATTAGGAAGAATTTCTTCACCATGAGAGCAGTGAGACACTGGAACAGGTTGCCCAGGGTAGTTGCAGATGCTCCATCCCTGGAGGTGTTCAAGACCTGGTTGGATGGAACCTTGAGAAGCCTGATCTATTAGGAGGTGTCCCTGTCCATTGCAGGGAGGCTGGAAATAGGTGATCCTTAAGGTCCCTTCCAACTCAAACCACTCTATCATTCTATGATTATGGCAAGGTTAGGTATTACTATAATAATTTGATATCATGTATTTCTTAATAGTGTTTTACTTACATAAACCTTCTGTGTGTCAGCAGCATGTGTGTAAAATACCCAAATTAACTCATATTAACCGGTCCCTAGAAGGAGAAGCAACGACCTCTGCTTTGTCCTTCAGGCAAGACTCATAAAAGCAAAACTTCGACTTAAATTAACCACAACACTTAGTGAGCATTAAGACATAAGTAAACGAGGCTTTAGAAAGGATGACAAAAGCCACTGCCGCTTCCTTCCAACAGGTTTTACGAGGCAAACGTGCCAGATCAATCACCCACCTTAACAGCAGGCACAGCCCAGCCCAGTACAGTACAGTACAGGTCTCTGGCCACATGTGGGCCGCGAGCCTTCCGATCGCGCATGCGCCCTAACCCCTGGCCAGGCCCGTTCATCCCCAGGCAGCCGGAAGTAGCGTGCGGCTGGGGGCGGGGCCGCTGCCCGCGTGCGCCCCGTGTCGGGATGGACGCGGGAACGGAGGTGGCGGCGCAGATGGAGAACCTGGCGTTTGAGTCCGGGCCCGCCCGAGCGCTGCCGGACCCCGAGCGGGCGCCGGACCCCGAGCGGGCGCCGGACCCTGCGGAGTCCCATGAGGCCAGCGGGGAAGTCCGGGCCCCGCCGCCCCGCGCTGGAGGAGCGCCCTGTTGGCCGGCGCCCGCGAGCCCCGTCGCGCCTCCCGCCGCCTCAGGTTCGGACAGGTGGGTTGAGGCCGGGCTCCGACCCCTCGGCCGGCAGGGTCTGGGTCCGCCCCCTTCCCTCCGCCCCGTCTTTTAGGCTTCCGCAGCTTTCTCTTTTCTGTTAAAGATGACACTTTATGTTATATTTCCTAGGAGCCTTGCTGTTGAGTTAGTGCCCTTCGTAAGCAATAACTATGAGTGCGTAGTATTTAGTGAACAGAGTTTGGTCGTGGTGTCCTGTGGATTTAGTGAAGAGATGAGTTTGGTGGTGGCCAGTGGAACGTTAGGGTTGTTTGGGGCACAGCAGTCGTTTGGACATCATAGAATCACCAGGTTGGAAAAGGCCCACCAGATCATCGAGTCCAACCATATCTCTCAAACACTAAACCACTCGTCCACCTGTCCCTTAAACACCTCCAGGGAAGGTGAATCATCTCCCTGGGCCTGTTCCAGTGCCCAGTGACCCTTTCTGTGAAAAACAAAAGATGAGTTGTCTATTGACATAAGTAAAGTGTGTTATCTTTCACACCTTTTTCTAGTAACCCAACTTAAAATATTTTAATTTAATATATTTTTATGTCATTGCCATACCTACTGATTGAATGTACATTTTAATACTAGTTCTGGTATAGAATCATAGAACAACCAGATTGGAAGGGACCCACTGAATCATTGAGTCCAAAAGTTCCTATCAAACAGTAAACCATGCCACTCAGGACCTCATCCACCCGTGCCTTAAACACCTCCAGGGAAGGTGAATCAGCCACCTCCATGGGCAGCCTGTTGCAATGACCCTTTGTGTGAAAAACTTCCTCCTAATGTCCAGCCTAAATCTCCCCTGGCAGAGCTTGAGGCCATTCCCTCTTGTCCTGTCCCCTGTCACTTGGGAGAAGAGGCCAGCTCCCTCTTCCCTACAACCTCCTTTCAGGTAGTTGTAGAGAGCAATGAGGTCTCCCTTTAGCCTCCTCTTCTCCAGGCTAAGCAATCCCAACTCTCTCAGTCGTTTAACATAAGGTCTGTTCTTCATCCCCCTCACCAGCTTCATTGCTCTTCTCTTTGTTTTACATCTTGTTCGACACTGTCATCACAGGGTGCTCCTGCATCGCTTGCAGTGTTATTGCTGAAAAAACCCTGAATGTAGGATTCAGGGTAAAGTCTGTAGGCCTTAACTTATGCTCTGATATTGGTGTCCTGATGGAAAAGCTCATTCTCAACGTGGCTTTTTATGAAAGGTTTTGTCTTCTACTTGCATATGTGTTTTGGTGTTTGGCATAGTTGGTTAAAGGTAAATTTGGTTAGGTGTGGGCTCTTTTTCAGTCTTGGAAACCTGCATGCTTTATCAGGTTCAGTGAGTGTTGTGTTTTCTTTCTGGGCTGTTGTAGATGGGTATTCACTCCTTTTAAGTAGTGGAGGGTAAAATTAAGGATCTCCTCTTATAAAGAAGTTACTGAGTTACATTAACAGATAATGAGTTAAAGCTTAACTCTTGGAAATACTTTACTCTGATCCACAATTTCCTAGAACATCGTGGAGGGATAGAGTGTGAAATTCCTGACCTATGACAGAAGCTTTACTTGTAGTTTTCTTTGCTTCCAAAATCTATTGTGCTTATGTGCAGATGAATAACCCATATGAAATTTTGATAACTTTAACTTGCTTAGCAACCTGTGTGTTCTTCAAACTTTTTTTCAAACTTTTTTCAATGGCCAGATAAGGTAAGAAAAAATAGATGCAATCCATCAGTTACGCCGTGTTTGTTTCTTCTGTCAACTCTTGAAGAACTTAGGCTTTTTTTTGTGAAAAGGAACATGTTGACATGAACAAAGACTGGTTTCTTACTGTGTTCTTCACTTGAAATGTTAAGGGTTTAAGACAATAAGCACGTTATGCATGTGCCAGTGAGAAATATTAAATTACTAATTGTGTGAATGCATACTAGGGGAATTAAGACAGACCATGAATTATAAAACTAATCCATGTTATCTGCAAAAATTAGGAATCTTTCTGCCTTCAAAGTGCAAGAAGCATTGCTTGGAATAAGTATTGACTTTTCACTTAGCATTATGCTAATGATAGTATTCTACAAGAAGCATGACTATGAGCTGTAGAAGGTAGTTTAGTGTATTGTCTTTGACATTTTCTTTATGCTCAGTCACATCAAGCGATGTTCAGTACTTAGAATTTAAGTGATGCATAAAATGGAAATATACCCATAGCACATTATGGTCTTAATTTGGCTGTATTTCTCCAAGTACTATACTGATCACCTGTTACCCTAATGTCTCATTTTGCTTGCATACCAATGAGGTATAGATCCCAGACTTTGACAGTCAGGTATGTCTGACAGAGGGAGTTATGTTGGTTCTGGACTTTTGCACAGAGTAGACAAAAACTGGAGAAACTGGACTAGGTGAACTTAGAGGTGATTGCTCTCAAGGCATGTGCACCATTCAGCAGTGGAACAGTGGGAACCCAATTGAGCCGTTGTAATTTTTAGTGTTTGCTCTGAACTGCTGAAGATATTCCACATCTTAGATTTTTATGATCTTGTTCATTGGATTGCAGGTTCAGAAAAGACTGCTGCTCTTTCATATGCAAATACATACATTTAAGAAAACCATATGGTATTTGAGTAATGTATAACCCAGCCACTCTTCTAATCTGTAATGTAGAAGTCTATATTCTAACTCTCATATTTGTTTTACTTAGTGATACGGATTCAGATAGTTCATCAACTACATCATCCTCTTCCTGTTCTTCAGCGGTGTCTGATGAAGATGACCATCCAAATGAGAAGGATAACAAATCTTACTGTATTAAAACAAAAGATGAGTTGCCTATTGATGTAAGTAAAGTGTGTTATCTTTTACACCTTTTCCTAGTAACCCAACTTAAAATATTTCAATTTAATATATTTTTATATCATTGCCATACCTACTGATTGAATGTACATTTTAATACTAGTTCTGGTATAGAATCGTAGAATCATAGAACAACCAGGTTGGAAGAGACCCACTGAATCATTGAGTCCAAAAGTTCCTATCAAACACTAAAACATGCCGCTCAGCATGTCGTCCACCCGTGCCTTAAACACCTCCAGGGAAGGTGAATCATCCACTTCCCTGGGCAGCCTGTTCCAATGCCCAATGACCCTTTCTGTGAAAATTTTTTTCCTAATGTCCAGCCTAAATCTCCCCTGGCAGAGCTTGAGGCCATTTCCTCTTGTCCTGTCCCCTGTCACTTGGGAGAAGAGGCCAGCTCCCTCCTCTCTAGAACCTCCTTTCAGGTAGTTATAGAGAGCAATGAGGTCACCTCTCAGCCTCCTCCAGGCTAAACCACCCCATTTCCCTCAGCTGTTCCTCATAAGGCCTGTTCTCCAGCCCCTTCGCCAGCTTTATTGCTCTTCTCTGGACTCACTCCACAGCGAGGTGGAGGGGCCCAGAAGTGAACACAGGATTCAAGGAGCGGTCTCACCAGTGCCAAGTACAGAGGGAGAATAACCTCCCTGGACCTGCTGGTCACACCGTTTCTGATCCAAGCCGGAATGCCATTGGCTTTCTTGGCCACCTGGCACACTGCTGGCTCATGTTCAGTCAGCTGTCAACCAACACCCCCAGGTCCTTCTCCTCCTGGCAGCTTTCTAGACAGACTTCTCCCAGTCTGTAGCTCTGCATAGGGTTGTTGTGCCCCAAGTGCAGGACCCAGCATTTGGCCTTGTTAAACCTCAACCCACTGGACTCAGCCAGTGGTCCAGCCTGTTCAGATCCCTTTGCAGAGCCTACCTACCCTCCAGCAGTCTGACACTTCCACCCAGTTTACAAAACATTGTCTTCTTTTTAAGTACTCGCCTGATCTAATTATTGTGTTGTTCATTGAACCTTAATTTATCTAACTTGATAGTTAAAAAAAATGAACAGAACTCCTGTCAGTTAGTTATTGGTTTTCTTCAGTTGAATAAAATTGGCTTCTACTTTATTTGCAACGGAAATATGTAGAGCAGTGTCTCAATAGAAAAGGTATCTTCAAAAGTGCTGTTTCCCTAGGATGAATTTTTGGAATTATTCTGAAAGACAAATCATGCTAAATTGTTTTTTTAATATTACATCTTCAAAATGCTTGGAGGTTTTTTTTGATTGTTAAATGTAAGCAACAGTGTGATAAGATTCTCTTCTGAATATTGGCTTGGTATTTTCAGGAACTGCCTCCTGTTGAAGACTTGGCAATAATTCTGCCTGATGATGTTGAACTGAAGCTCTTTGGGACAGTTTCCAGCATCATTGAGCAGCTAGGTAGGCAAGATATATTTGCTTTGTTTTTAATTACAACAATTTCTCTGCATTAAAAAAAACAACCTCTGCGTCAGTTGTGTACTGAACTGTTTCCTCAAAGTGTTGGTACTGCAGCTTTCTGTTTACTGAATGAGAACATTTACAACTAAATGAAGTTTGTGTTAAATTCCCTTTTAGTTGACATGCATCTAAAGAATAAAATGTAAGATGTAAGACTTGGATGTAAAGATGCAAGATACAGCTGTTATGCATGTGTTTCTGTGTGACTTTACTCTTCTATTTTTTTCCCTAACCCCCCCTCTTTTCTCACCATACATAATGATCATTGTGTTAATTCTGGCAACAATAATATTGAACAT
This sequence comes from Coccyzus lansbergi, assembly GCA_033558105.1. Classification (NCBI taxonomy): domain Eukaryota; kingdom Metazoa; phylum Chordata; class Aves; order Cuculiformes; family Coccyzidae; genus Coccyzus; species Coccyzus lansbergi. The sequence goes on from JAUMJK010000486.1 coordinate 2,128,472, forward strand.
TTGCAGTATTTTAGAAATCTTCCAGTTGTACATGCTATATTTGAATTACCTCTGGAAGTATAGAAAGTGTATAAGTGAAAGTACAGATGCAGTACAATGCACTCCAAAGTGCTTGCTTGTTAGTCTGTGAGGACAGTAAACTGGCTTACTATAGCTAGCGTTGCTGTGCTTGTGTAATGTTCTTACTTGCTTTTTTTTCTTACTGCAAGCATGACTAACATGAGTAAGCTTTTATGGGATGGATGCATGCAGTCGATGTAAGTTTAACTGCAGGTTATATGCATCTAGGGATCTTTTCAAATCTATCTGGGACCTCAGTTTTTGACGTGTGAAATGAAAGTTTTGCTGAAGCTAGTATTAATAAAATATCTATTGTATGTTTGTGTTTAAGCTCATTCCAGTTGTTACATTCTACTTGAACTGCTTTGAAAGCAATTTGTTTATGGAAATCAGAAATCAAGTTCAATTTTGAAGTTGAAGTTATTTTTTTTTTAACTGTAAAAGACTTCAGGTAATACAGGCAATTCCTTTACAGTGTTTTTGATGGTGGTATTGGTTTGGAGTTAAGATTTATGTTCATTCTTGTGCAAGAAGCTGGCTTCAGAGTGCATAAGGTAGTAATCTGGTCATTGTCCTCTTGTTTTACGTTGTCCTTTGTTGCTTATTGATAACAATGGGGACTTTTAATAAGATTCTTTTCAGCTAAAATGATAATTTGAAAATAAGTTAAAAGAGAAATGATTGAATCATAGTTAGCAATTATTTTTGATCTAGTATGTGAATGTTTAAACAAAGCTATTTTTAAAGGCTTCATTTTTGAAAACTCTTATTAGTTTCTTATCCTCCTTGGTGCGTGTAACTTTCAAATCCTACTTGTATACTGATAAGTGAGTTGAGTTTGTATTCTACTTTGTAAGAATTGTTGAATTTAGATTGGTTGGTGAAGGTTAGAAAACAAGCTAACAATCATACATGAAATAAAGCCGTGAGGATAGAATAAACCCCACGCTATCTGTGTTATTTTCTCTGCTTTTGCTACCTTGCTTTATGTGACTTCATCTTTCTATGTTTTCCTTTCTTTTCAGTTCTTCTAGAAACGGGTGTCTGAGTGGCCTCAATTGCAATTGATTTGTGGCCATATTAGGGACTCTGTCAGCTAACTGTAGAGGATCTTATTTTATTTTTGAACTACACTGACGCCTGTGTATACCAGTTTTTTTATCTAGTGGGAGGGAAGTTGAGGTCTCATTTGGAAATCACATATACTATTTTGGCACAACAGTCAGTATCCTCAACAGTTTGTCCCTTTAATGTATCAGAAATCTGCTGTTCTCTGTAGCAAGCTTCCAAGTTTGTTCATCTCTAGTATGTGATACCTGTAAGCTCATACTATGAGGTGAATTTAAGGATAGAATGATATAGAATCATATCTTAGAATCATGGAATGGTTTGGGTTGGAAGTGATCTTTAAAGGTTCCACCTTTTAAAGCAGTTCCACCATGCCTGCTTCCCCACTTCCACTTGATCAGGTTACTTAAAGCCTCACCCAGCTTGGCCTTGAACATCTCCAGGAACAGGGCATATGTGACTATTCTGGGCAGCCTGTTCCAGAGCCTCACCACCTTCACAGTAAAACACTTGTTCCTAATAGCTAATCTAAATCATCCTTACTCTTTTAAAGCCGTTAGCCCTTATTGTGTGTTACTGCACTCACTGACAAAGAGCTCCTTCACAGCTTTCCTGTAGGGCCCCTTTAAGTACTAGAAGGCTGCTAGAAGGTCTTCTCTGAGGCTTTTTTCCTTTAGGTTGAGCAACCCCAACACTCTCAGTCTGTCCTCATACAGGAGGTGCTCCAATCCTCTTATATCTTCATGGCTATCCTCTGGACTACTTGGGCCTCCCATGTGGCAGGCGTTAATTCTGCCACTGAACCACCAATGCAGGTTCATGCTTACTTCACACTAGCTAAAAGCAAGATGACAGTACCTTCTGTGAACAGAATTTAACAGAACTTTTGCAGTGTATTGCCTTGAGGTACTTAAAGAGAAAATTGAAAATTGCTGTATGGTTTATAATCTGGAAAGTAAACGGCTTTGAGGTGTGGTGTGGGTGTGTGTGAAATCTGCTGCCAGAGTAGAAACTGAGGGCTTGATGTGGTTTGGGCAAGAGGATCTGTAAGTCAAATAGGCTGGAGGTGATAATGTTTCTCCTGGGTTTCATGGGACTAGCATGACTTACATTTTCAAAATTAGTTTCTAGCCAATTGAAAGACTGGGGTTATGTGTAATTATTCAAGTTAAGAGCATTTTTGACAGTTTTTGTGTGGTTTTTTTTTGTTTTGTTTTGATTTGGGTTTTTTGCTAGAGGGTGGTTTTTCTTGGCTGAGGTATGTTTCTCCCGAGTGTTAGGCAACACATTGGGTATTTTCACTGTATATTTCATCTTATAGGTAAACAGAAAATATACTGATTTCCATACTTCTCTTGAAATTCAGTGAACTATTAAGCCTTTATCATTGTCAGAGGCTTGCTTGGTATGTCACAAGGTGTTTGCAGATTGAAATAGTGGCAAAGCTGGAGTTCTAACTTGATGAAATGTTTGTTGCTTTGAGTCCTGTTATGTAAGTTTAGAAGTGATTATTGTGTTGCGTTTTTGTTGGAGTCTGAGTGACACTAAGTGCTTGAGTGACTTTATTTGGTGATGGTGAGGCATTGAGAATGCTTAATTGAATATTCTGTTGTTTTAGAAAAGGTTACCTTCGGAATCAGAATTTTTGAGTGTAATGCTGCTAGGTCTCTGTATTGGCAACTTAACATAATTCCTGCTGAATGAAATAGATGATCTGGTATTTCTGTAGATTTAAGCAATGAATGCAAACTCCTACCATAGAAGATGGTGAACTAGTATAGGGATTTTAGTGAAGAATAAGCTCTATCTGTCTCTGAATCTGGCAAACCTAAAAGTGAAAAGTCTGTATATCAAATTATGTATTGAAGGGTGGAAGAACATGCTTCTATGTCCATTTATAGATGTTTAAGCCTGCTAGGTGTTTGATTTCAAATTCTGAGCTAGAAGGACTTACTCTAACCACTTATACTGTTATTAAACATGGATTAGTCCCAAATGTAGTAGAAGAGATTAAATTGCAGAAATGTATTTCAAATTGTGCATTGGCATGCGTAAATGAACTACCAGTTGCTACCATGACTGGATTGTCAGGTATCTTGTGTTTGATCTGATTCTTATGACTTACTAGGGGAAGCTATAATGAATAGCCATTGCCATTCTTCTTTCTCAAGAGAATTTCATGGTGGAATATTAAGAAGGCAGAATATATCTGCACTGAGAAGGTGAGGTTATTGCTACTATGCACCTAATTAAGAAATGTCCTGAGTGTTGTAGTTTATCCCTAGCTGGCAGCTAAGCACCACACAGCTGCTCACTTGGTTTTCCCTTGGTAGCATGGGGGAGAGGATCAAAAGAGTAAAAGTGAGAAAACTTGTGGGTTATGATAATAGGTAAAGCAGAAGCTGTGTGTGCAAGCCAAGCAAAATGAGGAGTTCATTTGCTACCTTTTCTTGGCTGGTAGGTGTTCAGCCTTCTTCAGGAATTCCTCTCCATTACATGTGACAGTGACATGGACAGACAAACTCTATAACTCAGAATGTCTTCCCTTTTCTTCCCCCAGCTTTATATGCTGAACATGACATCATATAGTGTGGAATATCTCTATAGTCAGTTGAGGTCAGCTGTCCCAGCTGTGTTCTCTCTTAGCCTCTTGTGCACCCCCAGCCTACTCACTGGCAGGCCAGCCAGTATAAGAATCTGAAAAGTCCTTGACTGTTGAGCAACAAGACATTATTAAGCATTGTTGTAACTCTAAATACAAACCATAGCACAATACCAGCTACTAGGAAAAAAATATAACTCTGTCCCAGCCAAAACCAGCTCACCAGGTTAGCACAATGATATCTCACACATACATATCTGAACCTTCTATTTTGTATCTATCACCAGGTCTCCTCTCTTTCTCCACTATAGAGAATGATAATTCTGTAAACAAGTGTGTATATTGTCACTCGTATGTCACTGGAGAAGATGTGTATGATTGTAAACAGTATTGTGCATGCATAGTATTTTGCAGATGAAGCTCTGTGAACTTTAATAGACAAATAATAGAGTGGCTTGTTAAGTTATGAACTACATACTGCTGTTATAACATAAAATTGTAATTTTTTTTCCATTTTTAGTAATAATTGAATCACTGAGAGGCCTACCTCCAGTAAATGAGGAGAGCATAATTTTTAAGGAAGATCGACAAGCAGCTGGAAAGGTGTGTGTAAAGCATAAAACCCCTGTTAATCTATTGTAAAATTCAAAGTAGTGCTGAGGTCAACTAAATGAAAGATAAAGTTTCTGTGATATGTAGTTTTTCTTTGTGCTTTTGGCTCTTGCTATAGTAATCTGTTTCTTAATCTTAAAATCTCCTAACCTGGAATTCATTGCCTCTTTACAGAATTACAGACTTATACATGATTTATACAGATTTGTGACGTCTTTTATAAGAGGCTGTCCTCTTTTATTGCCAGGCTTTGAGGCAAATATTGGAGAAATTTAGCGTAAAGTTTCAGAAAAAAATGGGGAATATTTACCTACAATCTTCTGTTCCAGTTTAAGGCCAGTGTGTGCTTTATGCAAATAAAATAAAGAATGTTTGCAGAGAAAGACATTACATTAAATACTCTGTGTTTTATGGGGAAGGGAAGCCATCATCTAGAATGGTTACTATTTAATACCTTTGAATGCTAGGTAATGTCTTAAACAAAAAACCAACCTGAAATCACAGCTTTTCTGTGTAGAGTCCCAGAAGTCTCTGCTCTCCACTGAACTGGAGAGCAGAGCATCTTGTAAAGATTAACTTTGAAGAATAAACAATATGAAGATTGTTCCAGGTGTAAGAGATTGGAAAGTAAAATGGAGGCAGAAGAACAGAGATTTGACAAAAGGAGATGACAAAAGTAGAGGAAGCAGACAGTTGAAAGCAGTACAGTTGGGTGGGTGAAGGCAAAATCGACGTGTGAGAGCTTTGTTTTCCTTTTTATGACTTAAACAGTAGTTGGGAAATACACAGTCAGATAAAACATGGTAGTAAAGCTAAACATGAAAGTAGTTTTATTTCATACTGCATTTTGAAAATGTATCAGACTTCTTAAATACAAAGCATCTTAAAGCTTCACGATTGTCTACAATGAAATTAGGTATCTACTCCTGGTAGTTTATTTAATCATTTTAATTTTGTTTGTTTCAGATATTTGAGATATTTGGTCCTGTTTTACATCCCTTTTATGTGTTAAGATTTAATAACTCTGAGCAGATCAAAGCAAAAGGTATTAATGTGCAAGATAGCATGTATTTTGCTCCATCAGTAGAGGACTTCACCCAGTATATATTTGCAGAGAAACTAAAACAGTAAGTCTGACTTCTAATCTGGTTATAGTGCATTTTTTAACATATCTGAAAATCTGGGTTTAAAGTTGAGTAGCTTCTTGTTAAATTTAATATATTAAGCTATTTTTTTGATGTTATGTTACCTAAAATATAACCAGAAAAAAAATTCATGGATACTTCTTTTCCCGCACAGCCTCTCACGCAGATAACACGTGCATGAGTTTTGCCAGCTGAACTTTCTGGATTTTGTTGTGCTGCAGATTCTTCTTTAGTTTCATAACTTGTGATAAACTTGTTTGAATTCTGAACAAGTTTCTGTTTATTTACTAATTTTATTTCACATTACAAGACCAGAACTGTAATTTGATCATAAATAAATCTGTTGTGCAGAGAATAACAATTCTGTATGAGAATTACTTGCTGTAAATTTGGGAGAAGGAAGGGATTCGAGTGGTGATAATAGTATGATGTTCAGAAATTTCTCGGTAGTATTTGTGTATCCCACTCAGCCTGAGGAAAGTAGCATGTGTGAATAGGACTTGTGACCATTTAAAAGGAAGTGTACCCAAAGATATAGAATAAGAAATGGAGTATAACAAATGACTGCTAGCCATTTGAGGATAATTGCCTGAAATAACTGTAGATTTAAGTAGTCCTTTGTTGTACAAATGACTTAGTCTCTTTTTATTAGAATTAATTATCCCCTGACTTGCACATTTTTTGACTAAAGCCAGTAATATTGGTGTTTGCATTAATTGCAACTCTGCCAGTATTAATCCTCAGTGATTTTTTTGTAGTCATGCATGCAGTCAGGCCTGCAGGAGTCTCATGGTTGTTTTTTTTTTTTTCTCCTCCTTTTCTTCCTCTCCTGTTTCTGTGAAAGCAACAAGCATACCAAGCATACTTTTTTAGCTTTCATTGAAGGCGAAAATAGATCACTTTCTCACTCTGCTGCTTGTTTGTTTTTCTGCAGCATTTTGATGCCAGCTGGTCTTTCATTTGTGCAATTAAACTTTGTTGTGTAGTACAATGAGTGCACAGACTATAATCATCTGCTTACTGCATCAATAACTGTGTGCTGTACTCAGCATCTGAGATGAGACACATGTTTTAGTTCATTACATGTTTTGCAACTAGTTTTGGGAACTATTTGTCTTTTGATAGTACTGTACTCTCACATATGGTACAGAATTGAACACTAGGTAAGGTGTTCCAGGCTTTCATGATTTACCAATGCAGCTGAATAGCAGACATTGTTTCATGCCCTGCATTAAAATCAGCAGTGTGAACACCCGTGAAGTCTGGTGTAAGCTGTAATTTCTGAACAGTGTGACCTAAGTTGCATTTCACTGAAACAGTGTTTCTTTTCCTAGTTTTCTCAGTAAAGGCTCTTAAGCTTATAGAGGCAATTGGTATTATTTGTTAAAAGTACCTTTTCACAAAGTGGATGTCATTGAAAAAGGATAAAGAATTTTGATTTCTGTGCTCCTATGTCTCTATAGTGGAACCAGGATTGCATTATTAGTAGGAAAGTTGAGCTTTGGTCAGTGCTTCACAAAAAGGCTTTTGGGCCTTAGCAGCTTGCAGATTTGTTGACCAGTACTTTTTTATTTTTTGCTTTTTGTTAGTTTGACTGTGTACAGACCAGCTTAATGGGGTATTACAGGCTTGAAGTTTTAGAACTGTTACTCAAAACTTCAGCAGTGCTATGAAAATGAAAGCAGTTGGGATTAAGATCTGAAAGAAACCTTAATTTGCAGCTTCCTCTGAAATCTGGCTTGCGATCTGCTTGCATTGTACAGAGTTGCAGTCTTATGAATAAGCTTTACGATTTATAGAAAAATAAATGGAAGTGTAGTGAAAAACTTCTTGAATGCAAAATAATTTGTTGCTAAAAATAAATTTATGTTGTATTGCCTGAAACACAAAGTAATTCTAAAGCAGCTTATGTATTTTCATGATTCCTCTGAGTCACCTTTTGTTAGACTTCCAGATTTTACAGGGTCTGAATTTGGAAATCAAAGTACTACTCCTGTTCTTCGCAAAACCCTGTTCTTTCAGGGTTTAAATTTTGCAATCAGTAGTACTACATATAGACTAATGGCCACAGATCTTGGAGTTTCTTGCATGCTCTGGTATTTCTGGAAGGCATATATCACCCCAAAATCACAAGATGAGAAGGAGAAATGGAGAAGTTGATTCTTAATCATTAAAAAAAAAGTTACTTTTCATTATTGCAAAGGTAATTTTCTACGCAGTTCTTGCAAATTATTTCTGACCTGGAATATTGATTATCTAATTTTTGGTTTGTTTTTTTTTTTTTCCTCCTAGGGAAAAGGGTTCAGATGCATCTTGGAAGAATGACCAAGAACCGCCACCTGAAGTAACTACAAGTTTTTTGCCTTACTGGTTGTGATTACACAAGATAGATGTAGAAAAAATTCTGTGCAGAGTAATGGGAAGATATTTTTTTATCGCAGACAAGAGATTGATATACCTCTTCACTGAAGAAAAAGTTGTGCTTTTCTTGGAGAGGCCTTACAGTTGGTGTTGAGAATACTAATTGTCTTTTTTCTACTTACTTTTTGCAATTGGGAAACTGTATATCTTTATCTTCAGTTTCTGTAGTCCTTCAGGAACATGTTTGGCAACCTGAATATTACTCTTTGTGTAGCAGTGCTTTTATCTTGCCTCATAGTTTTGCTTCTGCTACAGACTTTTTGTCCTTGCTGTTCTCTTACTGCAACTTTGTCTTTTATCTTGCCATAAGCAATTGTTTTTTTTTAAAGGCCTGCTAGTACTCTGCAAACTATACTGCTTGGGCGTTAAAGCTATCTGCCCTGTTAGATTAACTTGACACCTCGTCTGTTGCAGTCTTTGGTTTCTTAGTAAAAGTTTCCTAGTATTTGCTGTTACAAAACACTAGTTTCATGGGAGATGAACTTCCACACAATCCTATGTGGCTGCCTCTCTATGGAAGTGAGAGTTCCTCATGACTATTGGCATCACTTAATGTAGGGTCTGTAAAGATTTATTCAATGACATCCAAGTTCCTGCCCTGTGCTATTTTACTCTGCTCTAGCTATACTTTTCATGACTGTTTTTTTAGTAAGCATTGCAAGGCTGATAGTTTTTATTGAGGTATTTTCATGAGATTTGCTTTCTAGCTCAGCATTTGAGTTGCTTTGCGTTGTAATTACTACTTTTAAGTCTTTTATCCAAAATAGCTGCAATTTCTAGAAGGCTTCTGTCTACCATAGTATCCCGAAGAGATCTCTCTATCTGCTTGTTTTGAATCTTCCAAAAGCTTGCATAGTTGGCATAGTATGTGCTTATTACTCTGTAATTAAGTAGGAAAGGTGCTTTTCTGGGGAGTGGTTGGGGTGGTTTTTTGTGTTCTAACCAATTTTTGGAATAGAACACAGTATTTCAGTTGGAGGGGACAGCAGTCGTCTAGTCCAACTGCCTGACCAATTCAAGGCTAACCAGAAGCTACAGCATGTTGAAGGCATTGTTCAAATGCTTCACAAGCACTGACAGGCTTTGGGGTCTCAACCGCCTCTCTAGGAATCCTATTCAATGTTTGGCCACCTTTTCTGTAAAAAGTATTTCCTAATAGCTACTCTAGATCTCCTTGGTGTAGCTTTGAACCATTCCCATGTGTCCTGTTACTGGATACCAGGGAGAAGAGATCAACAGCTCTATCTCTGCTTTCCCTCCCCGGGAAACTACACGTAGAGATCCATGAGGTCACCCCTCAACCTTCTTTTGTCCAGACAAAGCAAGCCCGAAGTCCTCAGCTGTTCCTCACAGGACATGCCTTCCAGTCCTGTTAGCAGCTTTGTTTCCCTCTGAATGCATTCAAGGACTTTTACATCATTATGAGATTGTGGGACCCAGAACTGGGTTGGTCACTGTGCTTGATGTTGGTCACCTTTTTTGGTTATGCTGTGTTTAATGTACCCCAAGATGTTGTTTGCCCTCTTGGCTGCTTGGGCACTACTGACTATTGAGCCTGCTGTCACCAGCACCCCCAGATTCTGTTCTGCAGAGCTGCTCCTCTCCCAGTTTATACTTGTGCCCAGCGTTACTCTAAGTGCAGAATCCAGCATTTCATCCCATTAGTATAGCCCAGTAGTCCAGTCTGTCTAGATCTCTGTGCGAAGTCTCTTTTACCTCAAGAGTCAACAGCACCACCTAGTTTGGTGTCATCTGCAAACTTGCTAATGGTGCATTCAGCTCACGAATACAGATCTTTCGTAAGTACACTGAACAGAACTGGCCCTAGAAATGATGCCTGAGGATCACTGCTGGTGACCAGTTGCCAGTCAGATGTAGCCTCATTAACTATGATCCTTTGAGCCCTTCAGCCAATTCTTTACCCAGCACAACATGAACTTACTCATCCCACAGATGGACAACTTGTCCAGAAGAATCATGTGAGGGACAATATAAATTTTCACATTCACAGCCATTATCCCAGGCCAGTTGTTCTGACTTCAAGAAGAGATGCTGTGACATGGGCTTTTCTATGCTTGAAGATGTGTCCCGTAATGATACATCAGCCTGTCAGCCCCGAGTATTGATTTTTCCATTATGGTGAGGATGATGCACATTGAAAGACCTTTTTTTTTTCTTCGTACAAATAGAGCTGCGTTAACTTCTCTTGAAGATTGCTTGTCTCTGAGTTCTGACTGTAAATTGCCTTCTTTTCTTGGGGAGACATCTCACAGAGAGTCATCAAGTGTTGCATAGCATTAGACTGTAGATAGGTGATGAGCAGAGCTTTGAAAGACTGTATTAGAGAGTACTTGGAAACTTCTGGCTAGTCTTAGCTTTCTTTCATTAAACAGTTTTCTAGTGATGATGACACAAAATAAGCTCATTGGCTAATTTTGAGCTCTTTTTTTTTCTTAGTCATGTTTTTAAAGCTGTTCAGGTGATAAGCTTGTAAATGTGTAATTTGAATTAGTAGGAATCTAAGTAACTTAAACATAGCTAAATACAGTCAAGCACTCAAGTGTTCTGCAGATATATTCATTTTTTCTACTAAAACTGGTACATTTTTTTGTTTTCTTCTTAATTTTAAATATGGTAGTTGCCTTTAGGTTAGAATCTAAAAGTACAAAGGGAACTTTAGATACACTGTACTGCACTAGAGGAAAGAAGGGAGATTGAATGAAATCAGTGATGGCAAGGATTGATTACTTTCTATGATAACTTGCTTTCCATGGCTGCTCTGACTCTGATATGTCTGCATGCTCTATTTTGGGGAAAACATGTAACATCATGTAATCCTTAATTAGAATAATCTTTGGATAGTTCTGGCAGTTAAAGCTTTTACAATAAGGTATTGAAATTGTGACAGCTGATGAACTGATAAGTAGCTTTTGATATGAAGGTAATAGCTGTTGACAAGGGTGCAGATAAAATTTAATGCTACTGATGCTTGAAATTCTCTTCCAACCAGATTCTCTTTCAGTTGTCTCTTTCAGCCAGCCCCTGGCAGCTGATTCTGTAACTTTCTGTGAAAGCTCCCATGATAAACTTTTTATGCCTTTTGTGGTATATGGTGCATGTTTCTTTTCTGACGGGCTTGTAGTTAGCCCAGCATAACTATAGATTCAGTAGTCCAGTGTCTCTTGACCTTGTCTGTGGGCTCATAGGATGACAAAAAATTATCTGTATGCTGCAAGGTTAGCAGGAGCAGGTAATTGATTTCTCTGGGAGGCAGCTCTTATGGAATGTTACATGAAAATTAGATAGCAACAGAATGTACCTGTTTATTATTTCTGCTCTGCTGGAGGATGGCATGTTGAAGTCCTTAGAAAAAGCAGGAGTTGGTGAAAGGTTTTTACTTCATGGTTTATATCATCTTGTTTGTATTCCTTGTGGCTTTTTTTGAGTAGGAATGTAATTCAGTTATGTAGAAGGGGAAATAGTTGTATTCAGAATTAACTTTTACATGGCTTTTAAAATAAGTTTTTGGTAGTGTTTTTGAAACCCATGCTCTGTATATACTAAACAGATAAATCAATAAGTAGTAAACCGCTTCCTTTTAGAACTGGGAAGGGTAAGAGTGGTGGTGATGGGAACAAACCCACCCCTTTTAAGTCTTACAGTTAGTTCCCTGAAAAAGAGCTCACTTATGCAGACAAATTTCTGTTGCTGATAACTTTTCCTCATTCTAAATGTAAGATAGGATTCAAAAAGTAGCAAAACCTTGTGTAACAAGAACAAAATATTGCAGTGTAATTGAATCTATTGTATATGACAACTTCTCCAATGCTGAAAATTCCTTTGGAGTTATTGCTATTGCAAGTTTAATAAAACCAGTGTTATTTAGTATAGTACAGAAAATTAAAATTTAGTGAAATTTTAGACTACATATATTTTTCTTATATAGTTTAACTGTGCTGAGTTAAGTATTGGTTGCCAAATTAATTTAAACTTATTTTAGAAGTCCTTATTTTAATTCACCTAGTCTGTGTTTTGTCCTTTGAAAGCTTTTTCTTGACAATGACTAGCCATGTTCCTCAGAGATTCCAGTTTTTTTTCTTGCTAACGTCTACACAATGAAAAATTTATATTCAGCACTTCAATGTTACTTTTTAAGGAAAATTAGAAGGAATTATTGAGTATTACTTAATTGAGTTACAAGAAGTTTATGGAGTTTTAAGTTTTGAATTGCATTGAGAAGCCAGCTGATGAATATTGATGGCTTTTTGAATGCAAAATAGGAAAGTGCAGCTTTTAATATTCTTCTAAACTGACTGCAGGATGGATGGTTTTCTAAATAATGATTTATTACTAGAACTACAGTTATCTGTGCAGTTTTTACATGACTATGTTCCTCTTTTTTTATTTTTTTTGTTTGTTTGTTTTAACCAGGCCTTGGATTTCAGTGATGATGAAAAAGAGCGAGAGGCAAAACAGAAGAAAAGGAAGCCTCAAAGTCAGGGAAGGAAGAAAGTCAGATCAGAAACAAATGCATCAAGTGAGTGAATGCAATGGGACACTGCTTTTATGTGTTAAACTGAATTTGAAATACACAATGATACCTATCTTAATGGTGGAGCTTTTATACAGGTAACAGGTATTTCATTGGTTTTCAAAGTTAGATTTGTGAATTTCTGGCTATATTTCATTTTTTTTAAAGGGTGGAGGATTTTTCCCTTCAATGGTGGAAGGTATCTACTATAAGAGCAGGGCAGTTGTCAGAGGCGACTCAAAGGCTCTTATGACAGTGTCAGCTGATGGACAGTGAGAATGTGGGACAGATGCCATCTTTGGGAATTCAAGGCTTGCTTACTGCAGGTGTTATTTAGGCTCAAGATAGAGGAAGGCCATGTACAATTTTTGGCAACCCACTTTATTGACAGTTGGGGAGAAGACACAAGTCGTAAATGGGGTATTTATTCCTCTGTCTGAAAAGGAAGCTCTTCCTTAGTCATGGCATAATATAAATACTCCTTCAAAAAACCTGTTGTGTAGCCCGCTGAGAACCTCTCTGTTGACCTAAGACAGTCAGCTAAACAAGCCTATGGTATTTTAATCAATTATGTATATTTTTTTAGAATATGCTTAGTTGTCTTCACTTTCCTTTCTCCTGCTACTTACAGTTCTCTTCCAGGTATATGCTTGTAGCTGTACTCTATTTGCAATAACCAAATTTTCCTGTTCTCTCCCGTGCCTATTTACTGACACAACTTTTGGCTCTTTGGTTGCCATTTTGGTTGGATCATTTAAATATCATCACTTTTTTCCTATTCTCACTGGTCTACTTCTGTTACATGCTTTTTGGACCACTCTCTTATAGACACTGCTAACTCTCATCCCCTCCCATCTTCCTCTTTGTCTTCTTATACATCAGGTTGCTTCAATTGCCTGCAGCATGCTACCCACCCCTATCCCCACTAAAGTTTTTTATTTCTTGGACTGACTCCTTCTGGTTTGTTTCTCTTGCTTTGTAAAACTGCTTAACCTTGTGCTCCTCTGATCTGGGAAGCCCTTGCCTCTTATCTGGGAAGTCAGTAACTGTCCTTTTAAGCATTTTAAAGTATACACTGTACATCCACCCCCTTGTATTCTTTAAATAAAGCTGTGATCTACTTAGACAGGCTTTTGCGCTATGGTTTTGACAGTTATCCCTTAAGGGAAGTATCTGAATTGTGACACAATTTCCTTTTATTGCTTATGGTTATTTTCTGTCCTGGTTTCAGCTTATCTAGCATATGGCGTGTTTTCCACCATATCCTTATTCTGCCAGTTTGTTGGAGATTCGCTTTTGTCTAGGGCTTGCTGAGGTCATTACTGAACTATGTTCCATAACTGCGAACACAACAGAAGGAGATGTCTCAATCTGTCAAGGCAGTATGGGTCATGATTTGCTATGTTTTTCTGTAAATAACATGGTATGGATGTGTTTAGGTTCACCATGGAATTCAGCAAGGATATCTGGCAAATTGAAGCACAAATTTAATCTCAGCTGAAGTTTTGCTTGGTTAAAGTTGGCTCATTGTTACAGTCTTTCACAGAAGAAGAAAGAACAAAAATATTCACTCATGTATTTTCAGTTCAGTGCTCCTGAGATGACTGCATGCACCAAAGGAGTCTTAAGTCCTAATCTTCCGTGGAAATAAGTAGGAATTTTGGTATCAAACTACCCTTGCAGACTTAACTTTTGAAAGGTGAAAAGGTGTTTACATAGTCTAGTGCCAAGGATTAGGTCCACATAGATTCTTAAAATTCAGTGATTTTATGCAGTGTTATGTCCCTAAAATTTTTTTTTGCTTCTATCCCTAAAATGATTTAGAGATGATGTTTCCATTTAAATTCCACAGCCTTTTGAATACCTCAGGAGCTCTGCTTTTAATATTCTGATGCTCTCAAATTTATATCACTTATCCCGTTAATGTTTTTAAGGTATTCATGTAAAGTGGCAGTACATTTGTTATAAACGCAACTTAGGTTTACGATGACCTGTTCAGACAAAATTAATCTTTGAAAGATGAATGCTGGAAGCTGGTAGGCTAAAGGTACAGGCTACCTTTTTTTCCTGGTAGAGTAAGTTACTTTTATCAGTTTGAGTTTGAATGCTTTCTTGTGTCCTATGTCTGTGTGTAATAACTCAAGTATGAAAGCTGTATACCACTTCAGTGTAAGGTGGTGTTGATTATCTTTAAAATGTGTTGCTTTTAAATTTCATTTTAAACCAGAGCCTCCAAAATAGTCACAGTTTGAGTGTTTGTGCAATTCATTGATACAAGTGAAAATACCTGAAGGGTAAGAAAGTGAAATTTCTTTATTTAATGACTGAATTTGTGACTCTCAGGATCATTCTTGCTATAAGAGTTGTCTATAGCATTCTTGTCTGTAAGAGTTACTAAACGGTAGACCTGCTGGTATTATGTTTTGTTGTTTATGTATTATTTACCAGTATTTGTTCATAAGCTTACTTTTCCAACTTCCTTGACGTCAGCTTGAAAGATTTGTGAGGACTAAACTTAATCTTACTAAAATAGTATTGTTAAACTGTGTTTGTTTTTTTCTTTTTTTTGTATTTTTTTAGGTGAGAATAAAGGACCTCATCAGTTAATTCAACAGCCTGCTTCAACTTACTCAAGGGGATACCGTGGCAGAGGATTCTCTAGGGATCCCTTTCCTCCTCAACCAGGCCCACCAGGTTTTTTGAGACCACAAGTAAGACCACCACAGCTGTATTCCTCAGACAACAGAATACATCAGGAACCTCCAGCGTTTCCGCCATCTCATAGAAAAGAAAATCCAATGATGCAACAGTATCCCTTTCCTCCTCTGGTTTTTGGTTCTGTTAATGAGATGCATCAATATCACCTTCCGCCTTCAAATATGAACATGATTTGGACAGGACCGAATATGTACAACTCATCATACCCTTTTTTACCGCCGCCACCACCTCCTCCACCTCCTCCAGATAGCCATCCTTCTCAGTTCAGGCCTTACTAAATTTCTGCAGATCTGCATACAGAGCACTGCTGTTTAAAATGAGGAAGAACAGGCTGCCAAGATTGGATTGCCTTATTTTGAAGATGCTTCCTTTTTTGCAACAACAAGTTGTTCTTTTGCAAGAACAAGTGCAGAATTTGATGTTTTGTGGGATATCCATAGAAAACTGATATATATATATATATATATGTTCTCTGTTTCAAAAAAAGAAAACTATGATAAAAATAACTGAATATTTAGTAATGGTTTATTTTTATAATATCTGCTAGTTCAGGATGATAAATAAACTTTTCGGAAACTGATATGTCATTGTAGAAATCTGTTTTGTAATAAACTTAACAATTTATGTAGCTGCTATCTAATAGAGATAAGGACATGTCACACAGGTGGTATTTTAATATTTTTAGGGTAGTTGTATACTGCTATATTAAACCATTTTTCTCAGTTTCTTCAAATTTTGAAATTTACTTGCATCAAAACTAGAAATTTGACACCTAGATTTTGGTTAAACACAGTTACTCCTGTTATCCAACTTTTAATATTTCATTAATTTCATATTAACTAAAAGACGAAAGCTGGGTAATCTTGTTTTAAAGCTGCAGTTGCCAGCTCAGAATTCAGACCAGCAACCAAGTTAAATTACTCTGTCAGATTTAGTGTCCTACGATAGCTATATAAGATAACTTATCAATTCAATGTTTTGCAGTTATTTAAAGCTGTAAAACTACATGGTACGGGACAGTTAAATAAGCAAACTTCTAGCTTTTCTTTTCTCCTAGTATAGAAATGTCCATAGATACCATCAGTAAATAGTCAGCCTGTCGAGGAAGAAGTCCTGAGACCCTCTGAGAAGAAAAAGTATACCTTATCAAAATTCCCTCATTTAAATTTGTATCCAAATTGCTGATTGCTGTCAAAACTGTCTCTTCCAAAATCTGAACTTCATACACATTCTCAGCCTGTTTCTAAGAGGGATTGGAATTGTCAGCTGTAGAGCTAGACTGTGCTTCTTTCTTTGCCTTAAACATTTTGTCTGAAGACATTTGTATGTTCTGTGGCACTGGGTTCAACAGGAGGGCAGTGCAGGAGTGGCCACTGCTCTCCCTTGCTTGGCTAAGCCTGGGACCCGGAGCTGACTGTGGCAGGGTCAGGTGATGCAACAGTGGGTGCTGCCCTGGCTTCCCCCTTCTCCCTTCCTCCGCCTGACGAACTGACCAGGTGGGACATTCCTGACAGACCCATGGCAAGAGCACCCCAACACATGCGGATAGAGTTGGATGGGCCTTATAAAAGTACACACAAGGAAACACATGGTGGGCTCTCATTCCCATGCTCTCTCACTCTCACCTGTCACTTAGATCAGACCAGCATAGACCATGCAGCCTGGAAGAAGCTGCTGCAGTGACCATGTATTCCCAAGGGCTGCCACTGCACATGGATGTGATTTATTTCCTTTTCCCTTCTCTCTCTTTCTCTGTGTCTCACTCTGTCTCTTCCATTACCTTACGGTGTGTGTGTGTGTTGGATCAGATCTGAGTGATTTTTTTTTTCTTTTGATTTTTGCCCTGATAGCGTCCTTGTTGGCCGCTGGATCACCACACGGATAAACTACTCCCCCCAGTCAGGCCTGGACACAAGCATGAAGCTTGTCGGTCCAGGGCATGACATTTTTGGCACAGCAAGCAAAGTTTATCTGTATGCAATGGTGACATATTATTAATATGATCAATGTGGCTACTTTTGCTATGCTTGTGTTACAGATTTTGGGTTTCCCTAAGCTGAATATTTCCTTTCATGAGGAAGTTGCATTTTTCTCTGCTAATATTCTTGGTTAATGCTATTTTTGCTCCTCAGGAAGAGAGGGCTAGACCCACTGATCTTGACTGGGAGCAAGAAGGTGGTGGAGAAGGATACTCTTGAGGATGTCATCATCACACTGTTTTTGAGAGTTCTGTCATTGAGATCCAAAATTTAGAAAAACCACATTACTACAAGGAGTTGTTTATTTACCATCACTAGTGATGTAAGGGATAGAAATCCAAGGATAAGAACTGTAGTTTCAGTACTATTATAATGTTATTTTTTGATTGTTAGATTTATACTTGTACTTGTTCACTTGGCCACTGGTATATTAATCCTGACCCTTGGATAATCATGCATGCCATCCTGATTGTCTTTTCCTCCCTATCTTTCTTCCTCTATCTTTCTTCCTCTGTCTGGTATATCCAGGTCCTGAACGCTTCTTGTATTTTGACTGGGCAATTTGAAAGAGGCCTGGGCGTGAGTTGGTAGCTCGTGGATCTGGAAAATATTTCGACAGGGCAGATTGATAGCTCATGGATCCAGAATGCAGACTACCCCTTCCTTCTCTCTTCCTTGGCCTCATTCTCCTCATCCCTTGACAGGGGACAGGACAAGAGGGAATGGCCTCAAGCTCCGCCAGGGGAGATTTAGGCTAGAGATTAGGAGCAAGTTTTTCACAGAAAGGGTCGTTGGGCATTGGAATAGGCTGCCCAGGGAGGTGGTTGATTCACCTTCCCTGGAGGTGTTTAAGGCACAGGTAGATGAGGTCCTGAGGGACATGCTTTGGTGTTTGGTGGGAATGGTTGGACTCGATGATCCGGTGGGTCTCTTCCAACCTGGTGATTCTGTGTTTCTGCGATTCTGTGATCCTCTCCTCTTCTTACAAGGGTCACCTCTATAGACGGCATGGACCTGAGTTGTTGATTTGAGTTCTGTGACAAATATTTAAGTCATGGGGTGGAATGTAAAGCCTGGCTTTGCTTCTTTCTTTGCCTTAAACATTTTGTCTGAAGGCTGGCCATATGTATGTTTGTTTTGTGGTGCCAGCAATGAATAGTGGGGGTGGTGCAGCTGCAGACCACCTCAAGGATAGAGCTTGTGGGATATTGCCTGAGGGCCTCATCTGTGGTGCGAGGTTCAGTGGAGGGGAGATGAAGGAGTAAGCACTGCTCCTCCTTGCCAGGCCAAGCTTGAGGTCTGGAGCTGGTTACTGCAGGGCGAGATGATGTGATGGACCCCCACCTTCCTCCACCTGCCAGACTGCGTGCCGGACCCTCTTGAAAGACAAGTGGAAAAAGCACCCCAACACGTGCTGGTGGGGGTCAGACAGGCCTTACAAAAGAACTTGTGAGGAACCACAGAGGGGGCTATGATGCCCATGCTCTCTCCCTCTTGCTTTCTCCCTCTTGCTGTCTCTCACCCATCATTTCGATCAGACCACCCTGGACCATGTGGCCTTGGAGAAGCTGCTGCTGTGACCATACGTTCCCAAGGAACTGCTGTCTGTCACTGTGGGGATTTTTTTCTCTTCTCTCTCTATCCCTCCCATTACCTTGTGGTGTGGTGTCAGATCGAAGCCGAGTTACCCAGGGGGTGTGTTCAGGGGTCAGGTTGTGATCTGAACCGGTTGGGATTTGTTCCTGTAACTTAAGGAAGTTGCAACCCCATATCTCATCTGTGCACCTGAGTATTTTGGTTTGTTTATGTTTGCCAGAGCCAGAATAAATACTGCTTTTGCTTTTTGCCCTGAGAGTGACCTTGTCGGCCTTCAGATCGCCGCACAGATAAATGAATCTCCTTCCCCTCTCCCACCCCCAGTCATGCCTGGACGTGAGCATGTGGCTCATGGATCTGGCTTGTGACAATGCACGGATGAGGGGATTGTCTTGCCAAGATGCTGCTGCTCTGAACTAAATTTAATTTTAGACTTCAGAAGTTTCCTGCATTAAACTAAAATAAATTAAACTAAAATAATTCTATTCTCTAATCTGTCTAAAACTACTGTTTAATAAGTACACAACTGAGAAAGTTTTATAGATCTCCAATTTTGTGGAAAACGTGTACTGTACAGTGATAGCAGACTCAGATTAAAAGCACTCTAATTTTGTTTTGTCTTTTTTGTAGTAAAGAGAATGTCTGATTCTAATCTGTTGCAAACACCTACATTCTAGGAGAATTTCACCTCCTTCTCCTTTTCCCCATCTGAGTTTTTGCAACAGTTGTTGCTGTTGCTAGAGCTAGGTCACAGGCATGAATAAACTCAGTGCAGGTTTAGAAATTTGTTTTATCTGAGCTTCCTTTGACTCACCTAGAGCTTTCTTTTTACTTGGTTTAGCTGTAACAGCAATTTGTTAATAACCATGTGGATATGATTAAATTGTTTTAAATTAATTTTTTTTAAATTATGTTACAGGTTTTTTGCATAGATCCTAGTGGTAAGTAGTGATTCTGTGTAGAATGCGGTATTTATGCATTTAATGGAATAAGATGGCATAGAGGAATATAGATGTGACATGATAACAGAAGCCTCAAGTGGCAGCACAGAATGCACAGTAGAGGAGTACCTAGGATGTCAAGACATGGGGCACTGTCTGGTGCTGGAACTCTGGGTTGCTAACTGCTCTCCAGTGTTAGGTTAGAGAAATGCTATCCTGACTCTCAGCAAAACTCGTTTTTAGCGTAATGGAGAGAAAAAATACATAATACATGTAAAATGTACCATATATAGTAACATCAAATATAACTGTGAACATGCAGACAGATGAAGAAAGAGCAAGTGTGTTATCAAACATAAAACTGATTCCCAAGTTGATTACAGATTGAAAAGGAAAAAAATGTTAGGGTCGTACTTGATCTTGGGACTTGACTTCTTGTCTCTGGCACAAACAGATGCTATCAGCCTCTAGATTCCAAGGGTAGTTGAAGAGGAAGCATAGAGAACCATGAAAAGGAGTGAGGTAATAAGAAATTTACATACAACAATTTTAACTATTACTACTATTACTACTTTGTTGGGGTTTTTTTGTGTAAAGTACTATTCACTTTTTTTTCTGCAGTAATTGAATCTGGACTAATAATTCTTTCATTATTAAGATTTCAGTTATACTAGGGTGTATCCGTATTTCCCATGGCAACATTTTGTGTCGAACAAAACCTAATATAAAAACAGATCACAGAATGTAGTTTGACATAGATTTATTTTGGTGTAAGATATTTTATTAATGCTTGGTAGCTAACTGCAATACTGATTTTGTGTGTACCTGCTTATTTTTTGTTAAAACAAATTTTGCAGGTGTTCTGCATTTAGTGACTACAAGTCACACTTGAAGAACTTTTAGTTCTTCATTATAAAATTATTCGAGAGCTTGGTATGACTACAGAGTTTGAAATATTTGGAGGATTGATTTTCTTGCCCCAAAATTGCATTACACAAAATGTCACGCTGAAGAATGAACATTACAGTAGATTGCTAAAGTAACATCATCTTAGTTTAAAAATAGAGCTACTATAATTGTCCTTGTTGTAAGAATGTATCTTAAATGCAGGCATTGAATATAAAGTTTCTTCATACAGCTATTTGTAGTCAATAGTGTGACACACTCAAACCCTGGTTTGACGTGCTGGAGAAAGTAGTATAAACAGCAGTGATCTGGGGAGATTAGAACTTGAGATATGTTTGCAAGTTCAGCTGTTTGGGGAAGGAAAATAAGACTGGGTACACGACAGGAAAATGAGTGTCACAGAAATACCTCTTTTGTATCTTCAACTCTCTGAAAAATATCCCTGTCTTTGTACACAGGCCTTTAAAACATTGACTCTAAAGATTTGGAAAACTGACCTGACAGTTTTAGTGGTAGAGTAGCTAATTGTTTGGCTCCAGCTATTTTTATGGCAAGTTATTTCATAGAAATTTGTGTTACTGCATTACTGCGTTTAATTTAACACGTGACTACATTAAAGTGTTAGAACAATATGCTATAATGGGGTTAGAGTAACTCTAGAGCTGAACTGTGCTTTTTGGAACATCAATTCATTCATAGACAGGGACATATCTTTTTTCTCCTAAGCTGGAAATTCAATGGTAACGCTCACCAGCTCAATTACTGATCAGTGCTACTTAGGAGCAGGCTGAGCTTTTAAATCTTAAATAATTTGGAGTGTAATGCCACCCTCTCTAGAGATACTCCAGATTAAAGAAGCCAGACAGCCAGAAAAGAGACATGCAAATCATGACATGCAAATCACGCAGACATCAGGTCCTTGATGACAAGACTTTCTCTACAGATCTACTTCAGCTGGTCTGCACTATTTGCTAATGTAGGTGTAATATTAATGTTTGGTGTATACTGCAAAACCCATTATTTTTCATAGATACTACTTAGACATTACTGTAGTTAACGTTTCTAAGAAGCGACACAGAAGTTCAGAAAGGCTTAAAAATCTCTGTTCTTTCTGACTATAGATAGCATTCAACCCTGATGCCAGTTGAAAATACCAGCAAATAACTTTTTGCTAGGAATTCACTATGGCTTATGTTTTAGCAGGTTCCTGGATACTGATATTGGAAAAGGTGGTGAAGCCAATGTTTTATTGCACAGCATCATTAGAATATATCTGATATGTTATGTTTAAAAACAAACCAACCCATCCAACTTCAACCCCTCTCCCCACTATAATAAAAAAAACCAAATTAAAAAAACGGAACAAGACCCCAATATCCTCTATTAAATCTGTGAAGCAGATTTGTGCAATGAAATATTCAGCTGTGAGGGAAAAAGAGATGTATTCCAGTGTCTCAAGCCCTTTCTGACTTCACTTTACACTAGTCCTTGTGTTTACCAAATAAAAGTCCTCACTCCACCTTAATTCCAGAAGTTGACCTGCGATACGTACAGATATATTTTGGAAGTTCATCATGCCTTATCTTCCCTGTGGAGCAACTTCACCTGTGAATTTGTTTCTTGAATTAACCAACTAATCTACCACTAATACCTAAAATACTGGGGTATTTTCCACTTAAATATATTTGGTGTACGAATACTACAATGCTATGTTTATAGAGTATTTAACTTTCTCTCACTTTTTTCACTGAATTGTTAGGATTTCAGATTTACTAAACTATTGGGGAATTAGATCTTTACAATAGTTTGCTTTAATTCTGTGAGATATAGCTGGGAAGTTTGTAAAAGCCTCCAAAAACCTGAGCATTTCTTATTTTGTAGTTATTCTTCGGTATCAAAATGTGAGTAAGGCAGTGTCAACAGAAAAGTTTTGAGTGTAGAACAGAATTTTCTAAGGTGACTCCTGCCTGACCTCTTGTCTTGTGCCAAAGTAGCAGTGATGGTTTAGACGCACACCTTCAGTGGTTTTCTAGCAGACCAATATTTCTCTATTTA
Source organism: Coccyzus lansbergi (assembly GCA_033558105.1). Classification (NCBI taxonomy): domain Eukaryota; kingdom Metazoa; phylum Chordata; class Aves; order Cuculiformes; family Coccyzidae; genus Coccyzus; species Coccyzus lansbergi. The sequence continues at coordinate 2,151,106 of JAUMJK010000486.1, forward strand.
TTTATGACTCAGATGATGTCTATTTTCACATTTGGCCTGGAGAGCTGCAAAAGAGTCCTGTCACTTCTGTAATGTTTTTAGTTATTCCCCCATGGTATTTAATGTTTTTTTCATGGGTTGCTTTACAGAGAAAGCTTAAGGAATGAGATGAGGGAAAAGCAAGAGAGAGGAAAAACTTGAGGAAAAGCAGAGGCTTAGAGGGAAAGTTTGCTATAATTTCTCAAAAGGCTGAGGTTTATAAATAGAGGTATGAAACCAGTAAACTATTGTACTAGATAAATGACTGTAGCTATGGTAACATGGGAAAATGAAAATTGTAATCACATATGTGACAACATTCCTCTTAAATTTTTAAATAAACAACACTGGTACTTTTCCAGGCTCATAACTCCAGTTTGAACATGAGTCAGAAGTAAGAAGAGACCAAACTTTTCCTGGAGGTGAACAACAAAAGGACAAGCAAGTTTCTTAAAGGAACTTTCTGGCAGGTGCTGTGGGGAGAGAGGAAGCTCAAACTGCAACAGTTTTCTTTGAGAGATTGTTGGTCTTGGAAGGATTCAAAAGCTGACTTTGGGCAAGGGCCTGTGTGATAGTGTCCTCACTTTGAGTGGAGAGATGGACCAGAGGGTCATGTGAGAGCCATCCCAACATCAACTATTCTTGTCATTCATCTGGAGTTCTGTTATCTCATCAGATACTTTTTGCCTCTAGATACTAAAAGGCATGAATAGCCTAGCCTGAATTACTGTGTTCAAGAAGCTTAGCTCTTCATTTTTGCTATTGTGCTCTTTCATTATCTTATAGATTTTTATATCTTAAATATCCATGCTGTGCTAAAATTTGGATTTGCTGGGGAAGATAATGACTGCTTCCATTTCACTGAGTATAAGCTGATTTGAAATTTTTTTCCTTTATTTGTTGTTTGGGAACTAATGCTAATGCAAGTCTTACTTGCTGTCATTTTCCCTTAGTGGGTAAAACATTTTATATTATACAATAAATTTTGAGAATCATATAATGAATAATGGTACTCCAAAAATGTTTTTTAAAAAAACTCAAAGGAATAAAATACAAGGCACACCCCCATCCCAACCCTGAGAATTTTTTTTAACAAATGTTCTCTTAAGAAGTGTTTTTTTCCTAAGTGGAGATCTTTTGGAACATGCTAGGCACTCATGCCAGATTGTATATTAATACCACACAGATCATGACTAGAATTAAAAGTGTGGTTTTTTTGTAGTTTTGTTTAGCTATTTCTAGGTTCTGTTTTCTATTTCTTTGCATGTCAAAGGAATAGTCAATTATTCATGTCTAGTGAATTCAGTGATGCATGTAGTCTGCCTTGGAGGACTGCTGAATCTCCACAGAGCAGTTCATAATAGAATATACTATGATGGCAGGTGAAAATACAGAAAACACTGCCAAAGATGGGAAGGCAGATAAAAGTATTACTGTAGGCATAGTGCTAGGCTTTTACAGAACTAATTAACTTTCAAGGTAAACATATAACTTTGGAAAGCATGAATAATGTTCTTTATTTCAATCACTTGGGAATTTACTCAGGAATATTGAACGCATAGTAGTATTCATAGCTGTAAATGAAATCTGTAGTAACTATGGAAGAATGTTACTGCTGATTTTCTTGTGAATCAGATGCTTTTAAATTTTTAGGTAGTAATTTGCAAAACCATTCTTTTCATGGTTGGATTCGATGATTTCAAAAGTCATTTTTAACAAAAAGATTCTATATTATTTGTTAGAATTTTCTGTATGACTTCTGAGGACTAAAATGGAAAGTATGCATAATGCTTCCCATTTATTAGCATGAAGCTAACCACCTATACACAGACATGGCAGTGAGCAACTGTCACATGCTCTGCCTTTGAACTTGGAAACAGAATTTTTCTCTCTGGCTCTTCTGTGCACACCTGAGTAATATGAGTGACACAGCCCACTTTAAAGAGAGCGAGTTCTATATAATTGTAAAGTTGTTCCATCTGTGTACAAACCTAGGAGTTAGAGGAGCAAAATGAGGCTCCCATGATCCAAGAGGAGGTGGTCAGAGCCTTGCTTGCCCATCTAGACATACACAAGTCTATGGGGCCGGATGGGATTCACCCAAGGATATTGAAGGAGCTGGTGGATGTGCTGGCCAAACCACTTTCCATCATCTTCCAACAGTCCTGGAAGACTGGGGAAGTTCCACTGGACTGGAGGCTGATGTTGTGCCCATCTACAAGAAGGGTCACAGGGAGGACCCAGGGAACTAGAGACCTGTCAGTCTGACCTCAGTGCCAGGGGAAGTCATGGAACAGGTGATCTTGAATGCTATCATGAAGCACATGCAAGAGAACTAGGTGATCAGGCCCAGTCAACATGGGTTCACAAAAGGCAGGTCTTGCCTAACTAAGCTGATCGCCTTCTATGACCAAGTGACTTGGCTGCTGGACGAGGGAAAGGCTGTGGATGTGGTCTTCCTGGACTTCAGTAAAGCCTTTGACACAGTTTCTCACAGTGTTCTCCTACAGAAACTGTCAGCCTCTGGCCTGGACAGGTGCACACTCTCCTGGGTGGAAAACTGGTTGGGTGACCGGATCCAGAGAGTGGTAGTAAATGGTGTTAAGTCCAGCTGGAGGCCAGTTCCAAGTGGTGTTCCCCAGGGCTCCGTGCTGGGTCCAGCCCTGTTCAATGTCTTCATCAATGACCTGAATGAAGGCATTGAGTGTACCCTCAGCAAGTTTGCAGATGACACAAAGCTGTGTGCAAGTGTGGATCTGCTGGAGGGTAGGGAGGCTCTGCAAAGGGACCTAAACAGGCTGGACCACTGGGCAGAGTCCAATGGCATGAGGTTTAACAAGGCCAGATGCAGAGTCCTGCACTTGGGGCCCAACAACCCTATGCAGAGCTACAGACTAGGAGAGGTCTGTCTAGAAAGCTGCCAGGAGGAGAGGGACCTGGGGGTGCTGGTTGACAACCGACTGAACTTGAGCCAGATATGTGCCCAGGTGACCAAGAAGGCCAATGGCATTCTGGCTTGTATCAGAAATAGTGTGACCAGCTGGTCCAGGGAGGTTATTCTCCCTCTGTACTCAGCACTGGTGAGACCGCTCCTTGAATACTGTGTTCAGTTCTAGACCCCTCACCACTAGAAGGATGTTGAGGCTGTGGAGAGAGTCCAGAGAAAAGCAACAAAACTGGTGAAGGGGCTGGAGAACAAGTCTTACGAGGAACGTCTGAGAGAGCTGGGGTAGTTTAACCTGGAGAAGAGGAGGTTTAGAGGAGACCTCATTGCTTTCTGTAAGTACCTGAGGGGAGGTTTTAGAGAGGAGGGAGCTGGGCTCTTCTCCCAAGTGACACGGGACAGGATAAGAGGGAATGGCCTCAAGCTCCACCAGGGAGATTTAGGGTGGACATTAGGAAAAAGTTTTTCACAGAAAGGGTCATTGGGCATTGGAATAGGCTGCCCAGGGAGGTGGTTGATTCACCTTCCCTTGAGGTGTTTAAGGTGCGGGTGGACGAGGTGCTAAGGGGCATGGTTTAGTGTTTGATAGGAATGGTTGGACTCAATGATCCAGTGGGTCTCTTCCAACCTGGTTATTCTATGATTCTATGATTCTATACTGGCATAGCACCAGAGCAATTGAGAATCACTCAGAGGTAGAGGTGCACACTGCATCCTTTACTGAATGAGATGTGTGCCCTTAAAACACTGGATCCAAATGATTGAACTGTATTCAAAAGATCAAACAATCCCTACTGGGCAGAGCAGACAGAAAAAGCTGCAGCTGCAAAAGTGACTGGAACAACCCATTAGGTATGCCCAGAGTATAAAGACCATTTTAACCTTTCTATTGGATGTTCACATCCTTGATTCCACCGTTCCTAGGTTATCTTGTGTAACGGTATGCTCTCTTATGTCTGAGCAAACTTTATTAAAAGGAGGAGGCTTTTTTGTGAACGTTTTTTCTCAGAAATCATGGTCAGTATTCAGTTTTTTCATTACACTTTTACTATTCCAGTGCAGGGAAAAAAAGACTTGGTAACCTTGACAGGAAAAGGATTATCATACCCTTTAAAACTGAGGCATCTGCGTATGACAGCATAGGGTGTTCAGAGAATTATAGTCACCCTCAATGTCAAACTTTCAAATCAACTTTCTTCTACTGGAGTAGTAGGAGGGATAAAACAGCAAAAAGCTGTAATATCTATCAAATTTTGGACTCCTAGGCAAAATATTTCCTATTAAGTTCAAACTCATTTTGGTTGAACACATTGGAAGACAAATTTATTATATAACCATAGATAGAGATAGTTGGTCACAACTTAGGTCAGTCTGTCCTGTGCCCTGTAACTGGTTCAGAGATTCTGTTTGAAAAAGCCATTTCAGGCAGAATCAATCTAGCTCGTATGAATGGCTGGAAAGCATTAAATTTGGATCCTGAGGGGAATGCAATTTCTATTTCAGAGGGAACTCAGGGTCAGATACTAGGCTTTTCTTGTAACATGCTCATAAATCTAAACCAATTAGACACTTTTAAAGACCCATCTTTACACTCTGGTCTGATGTAAGGATAGCAGAGGTATGAATGTAAAATACTTTTATTTAGCTATATTCTTTCTATTTCTGCATATAATTTGGTTACTAAAGTTTAATCTTAAAAAAGCTTTACTTTGAATTTAATTTATAGCAGGATATATATAAATGAGAACTGTACAATGCCAATAAGAGAATATATTTTATGTTGTTTCAAGCAGCTGCATACAAATATGAAGACAAAGACATTTTGCACCCGTTTAATGTTACATTGTTGGGTATTATATCATACCTGCGATAGATACTGAGAATAACAACATCCTCATGGGTTCTATGAATAAGCAAAGAAAAACCAAAAATTTTTTCTTCAGAGATTTACGCTTAAATGTTTCTACAATTAAATACCTTTAAGATATTTTTTAGACTCTGCTTTAGTTTGACTAGGCTAATTCATATTTTTGATGTGGGCATTCCTTGAAGTTTATTTGTCCCTTATTCTATAGGGCTAAGAAAATTGTTGAACATTAGAGGCATGAGGCAAATATTAGAAGGTAGAAACTGAGCTACTGCTGCTACCTTCTTGACACTCACTTGTATCTCAGACCTGAATAAAGCAAATAAGCTAGGCGTTTTCAAAGTATAAGGGATTCAGATGTATATCTTCCTGCAGGGTTAATGGAATATATGTTCAAATCACATTACTTTCTTCTCCTGTAGTCCTCTATGGAAATTGTAATCTAAAATTGTGTTGAGAGAAAAGACTGACCTAAAAATAATGATAAATGCTAGAAGAATCTGATAGTTTCCTACCTATTTTTGTAATAGGAGTAAGCTAATTTTATTTGCATTGAATACTAGTGCAAATGAGACTTTAACATATAGGATTTGTTGAGATACAGAATATTGATTTGACTTTTCAGGGCATTAATGACTTTTTGAAAATTACAGACTAATCTGATTTGCCTTATTATCAAAATTTTGGTACTAGGTGTATTTTTGATAACTAATGACTTGGTAAGATGTGTTTTAGGCTTAAATCCTACATTGCCACTGCTTAGTACTGCTTTTAAACATCTTGTAAGTAGAACTCCTGAATCTTCAATCCAAAAGCTATTTAAATCTCAACTTTCTTTTTTTTTTTCCTAATCCATGCATGGCAAAGTATATACCTGTAAAAATATGTTTGATGTTGGCACTCCTGAATTTTGAATGTTTCATTGTCCAGTGATGATTATATTCTTTAAAGGTGAAATTTTATCATCTGTGCTTCAAACCATGTAAATCTAAAGGTAAAACTGTTGTAAATACACCTAATAGACACACAGGGGATTAAAAAACACTAACCTGTTTTTTTGTGAGGAAAATCTTAAACTCTCTTTCAATAGGACATTTGAGTGGAATATTTCAGCACTAATTTGGGATTATGAACATTGGGAAAAAGCAGTATAGTAACTATCAGCATTCAATTCTTTCTTGTCAAAATGCAGATGTCTTACTTTAAGGCTGTTTCGCAACTTACCAGAAAGCATTATTTATTTCTCTGTCAAATTTCTAGACATAAACACACTTTTTTTAACTTTAAGCCTTTTTTCTTTAGAGCAAATACTCTACAGAAGAGGCTCATTTCCTACAGGTGGTCAATCATTAATCTAGTTAAACTGTGATTTTCTGCTTCAATCTCAGAACAGAGAACATAAGTGAGTAAATAAAGAGTAATCATGAGTGACTCTGGACTAGCTTATAATGTAATAAAACAGGAGACAGAAAAATCTTTGAAGCTTTGTTTTATGTCTTGCTTAGATTCTAATTTTCAGAAGTAATCTCAAGAAGAAAATCCCCTTTTTAATACAGAGTTGGTCTTAAGTATCATCTAAAGGTTTGTATTCAACAAAGATTGTTCATATTGATATAAAGAAATGTGTGCACGCATATAGAATGTAACAACCTATAATATATAAAAATTAAAATATAAATATTGTTATCATTAGAAATCATTTATATGAGGATATATATGTACAACTATTTAATATTTTGAACTAATATAATTTAGCCTATCTCGTGCTACTTTTTGACAGCAGACAAAAAATTGCAGATTAATGAGTTAGCAGTTACAGCAAAGGTACTATATCAAAGTGACTGAGCATGTTAATGCTCTTATTTCATTGAACTGTGTTAAGTAAAAAAATTAAATAATCCTTTTGAGATAAAGAAACCAATTCTTTTTAGGGGGAACTTGCTGCATTTTCCTCACTTTATTTGTGGCTGCTAGGATGACTGTGCTGTGTGTTTTCCCTGTGCAAATGACTGAACGGAGAGATCCACATTCCTTTCAAGTCACCTTCTGTGGTGGCTTACTGTTTTTCTCCACATGATGCGTCAGCAGGTTGAGTCTTTGTGGTCATATGGAAGCTGTGCCTCGTTGCCTTTTAATTTTACTTTTTTTTTTTTTTAAGTTAACCACCTCTAAAGGGTATGGTTTCATGAGCAGTATATAAAAAAATGCACTGAAAAGCTGGCCATGTCCTCTTCACTATGTCTATTTTTTCTGGGAATAACTGATGATCTTTCAGTGGGATCAATTTTGAAACTTGGCTGGGGAGTAAATCTAAGAGTAAGACAAAAGATCTTGAGGAGATCTGAAAAATAAAGCAACTTTCCATATTGCCTTGAAAGACAAAGACCTGTTGGAGCAGATTCTGAGGGCCACAAAAATGATTAGAGATATGGAAAACCTCTCCTAAGAAGAAAGGCTCAGAGAGGTGGTGTTCTTCATCCTGGTAAAGAGAAGGTTTTGGATAAACCTTACTGACTCCTTTCAGTACTTAAAGGGGGCTTATAAGAAAGATGAGGACAGACTTTTTAGGAGAGCCTGTTCTAACATGACAAGAGGTAATGGTTTTAAACTAAAAAAGGATAGTTTTCATATAAGTTATAGTATAAGGAAGAAATTCTTTACTGTGAGAGGTGAAATGCTAGTGCAAGTTGTCCAGGGAGATGTTAGATGCCTCAACCTGAAAACATTCAAGGTCAGTTTGGATGGGGCTCTGAGAAACCTGATCTAGTTAAGGACATCCTTGCTTATCACAGGAGGATTGGACTAGACAGTCTTTAAAAGTCCCTTCCAACCTAAACCATTCTATGATCCTATGAAAGAGGACGGTCTTCTATATTGTTTTGAAAGTTTTCAACAATCACGTCTTTGATGGCACTACAATTGTAGTGGTATTTTTTCTTCAGATTGTTATCATTGTCACACTGTCAGTGATTTAAAAAATAATAGTCTGGAGCTTTAATTTTACAACTATATGTTTAAAGTGATTAATTTTTCTATCATAATTTACTTCCTATGCTTGATTCTGTTATAATATATTATTGCATTTCAAATTCCTTTAAAGTTGTGATTATACAAAAGGTAGGCTTTTTAAAATCAAGAAGCAATTTGATAACTTCCAGATGTATTTACAGTGCCTCTTCATGATCAAGTAATCTTGATGATTAAAACCACCGCTTGACAAGTATTTTCTTATTTTCACTTATAACATCATACAGAAGCTAAAACCAGTAAGTAAAACAGATACTTTATAATATATAAGTAGATGCATGTAAAAGTTTCAACACAGAAAGAGAACTACTTTTATCTGCAAACAAAGAAACATTTTTCATGTCATTCATTACTTAGGGTGAAATTTTGCATTCCTTAATATTTATTAGAATTTCATTTCTGTGCAGCAATTTATTTTTCTTTAAAGAAGCCCTTCTTCCCTCACTCCTCTGGTATGTAAACAGTTCTCTAAAACAGTATATAAGGTACAAACACAAAAGTGAGAGGTGTATATTTGCATTCTATCCAAAAGAATGACCAGAATTTGTATACAGATCTTCTGAATGAGGCTTAGGAAATCTGAATGTGTCTCAGAGATCAGATACTTGTACTGTTTTGAACATAATAGAAAAGGAAAACAACTGACAGAACACACCTTTGTGTAATCTTGTTTTGGTAGTACCTTCTGAATCTTTATTTGTGTAGGCTAATAAAAAATTGCTACAGTATAAATGTTTTGTGTGCAAACGTCTTATGTCTTATACAGAAGACATGAAGATGGAAATAAACTTTGAATAAAGTACATAAGAGAGCTTGTTAGCCATAAGCATGACAAACATCAATCAATATTGGGGTTTTTTTGTATATACTCACAAATTCTCCAAGTTTGGAATCTAGCTCTTAGGGCTTAATCCCGAGCAATTTTGTTATGTGTCGAAACAGAAAGAAATGTGTTATGTCAGAGCATAATGACAGAAAACTTTCATTTATAGCTTTTACATTTAGTGGCTTCATATCATCTTCTGTCAAGAGTGAATCTTGGAAGCATCATAATTATATGATCATTATGAATAAAAGCTTTAGAATGCACTTGGGGTGAGAAAATGATGAGTAGATAATTGCCTACATGGTTTATTAATAAGAAAAGTTTCCATCAATTTTTAAATATGTTACAAGGCTTATATTGCTACCAAACTCTCTCAAGTATAGAATCATAGAATCATTAGGTTGGAAAAGACCTTAGAGATCTTATAATCCAACCCTACCTGCCTGCTTCTAAATCATGTCCCCAGGCACCTCATCTATCTGCCTTTTAAACACCTCAAGGGATGGCGACTCAACTACCTCCCTTGGCAGCCTGTTCCAATGCTTGATAACCCTCTCTGTGAAGAAATTTTTCCTAATGTCTAGTCTAAAATTCCCCTGACACAGCTTAAGGCCATTCCCTCTTGTCCTATCACCTATCATTTGGGAGAAGAGACCAACACCCACCTCTCTGCAGCCTCCTTTTAGGTAGTTATAGAAAGCAATAAGGTCTTGTTTCCGTCTCCTCTTCTCCAGGCCAAACAACCCCAGTTCCCTCAGTTGCTCCTCATGAAGCTTGTTTTCCAGCCCCTTCACCAGTTTCATTGCTCTTCTCTAGGCATGCTTCAGGACATCAATGTCTTTCTTATAGTGAGGGGCTCAAAACTGAACAACATATTCAAGGTGTGGCCTCGCCAGTCCAGAATACAGGGCAGAATCACTTCCCTCATCCTTTTGGCCACACCATTTCTGATACAAGCCAAGATGCTCTTGGCCTTCTTTGCCACCCAAGCACGCTGCTGTCTCATGTTCGGTTGGCTCTGGACCAACATCACAAGGTCTTTCTCTGCCAGGTACCTTTCAAGCCATTCTTCCCCAAACCTGTAGTGCTGCACAGGGCTTTTGTGTCCCAAGTACAGGACTGTGCACTCTGTCTTGATTGAGCAACAAAAGTCTGCCCTAAATGTTTGCCTTATCTCTGCTAATTCCTTTTTAGTGGACAGAATAATTAGGATGACATGCCTTTCAGTTCAAATTCAGAGGGAATAACCATTTTGAAAGGAAAAAGCCTGCCTAATCTCACCAAATTAGTGCAATGTGCTGAAAAATTACTTGTAACTGCAGTCCAGTTTAAATATTGTAGCACCTCAGTGTCGGCCACTGTTCTCACATAATAAAAAACCTATCAGGTTGAAACAATATCTAGGCTGGATTTTGAGTGAGTACAGGTGTTTGTACTAGGCAGGTATTTGCTTTATATTGGTAAGGTCACTAGTCCATATTATACTTAGTACTTCTGTGGACACAAGAAGAGGTCAAGAGTATAAGCCAAGAGCACAGGGATGAGGTAGATCACCTCTTGATGGCAAAATGTCTTAAGCTCCCTGGAAACCTTATCCTGGGTCTTAATTATCAGTGCTGTTGTCAATAGGGATTTCCCTGGATAAAGTGTTGGACTTACAATGTTAGAAAAATTTTATATCCTTAATTGTAGCAAGTCCAAATTAATTTGCCAATCTACCCCTTTTTCATTCCTACCTTTTAAATATCTTACTTTCTCCCTTCAAATTAGATCATAATATCACCACTGATTTAATACTAATCCTTCTTGAGACAGACCACTTTTAAGGGCCAGGATTTAAATATATTGTACTCTTTGGGGAGTATGAACAAGGTGAAACAGGATGTTGTTAATGCATCTTCTTGGCTAGTTGACTCATGTATGGTTGTTAAAATATGTTGAAGCTCTGTTTTGAAATCTATACTTTGAAACAGCAGATCCAAGTTACTCTTTCTAGACTATGCTGAAGGAGGAATATTTTTCCGGTGCAATAAGTCAAAATTGGAAATTTAGTTTTTAGTGCAGATCATGCAAAAACTTATGCACAGATGTAAGTCTGTAATCATATAAGAATTCAAAACATTTCTTTCATATCTGCATAACCATGCTTCAAAAAAAAGTAGTTTAGCATCTTGGATATAACAATCTCAGACAAATCATAAAAGTGGGGGAGAGAAGATTGTAGAAGGAAACAGGATGCATATGCACAGCTCCTGAGACAGAAGATTGCACAAGGATATGATTTGCAGTCTTTAGGGAGGGAGAGGAATGGTATGAAGTCCCTAGTGTATGCAATAACCTTCACCATCAGAATTGAGTATGTGCAGTCTTGCAGCTTCAATTGATCTATTTCTTGTAGCATTTCACCATTTATTTCTTATATACTCGAGCTATACTTTGCCTTTATATTTGAAAACTGTGATCTTGTTGCCAGTCAACAGTTTTTAAAGGTCTGACTTCTCAGTAGAAAATTTATGTTGGGTAGTACCCAGTCATATCCACAGGCACAAAAATATCTTTCTGGTTTGCAACTTAGATAAAGGAAGGGTTTGTTGAGATATTTTTTCTCATTTTCTTGGTTGTTGTTTGTTTTTGTTTTTTGTTTTTTTTTTTTTTTTTTTAAGCAAAAGTTATAAACCTTTACATTTAAAGTGGTTATTTAAAACTGGAGGTTACTGTTGTTCACCTGGAAAACATCAATCTATCAAAATGGAAACATTTTTTGAAAAAGTATTTATTACTAAAATTTCTGAGGTGATATTCTGAAAGCATATTTGGCAACTCTGGAAAAAATGCTTACTGCTCTGATTTCATTGTGTGGCCAAAGGTGGGACAGAGAAGGGGGTAAACCCTTAAGCCCAAAGGCAGCTGAGTGATGAAGGTGCTTGGCTTCATTGGAGGTCCTCTGGAAGTTTATGCGAATATTTTCAATTTTGATTTGTTGGAAAATATTGATTAAGGGGATTTTTTATTTTCTTCTGAAATTAACTTGACATTCTTTGTATGTTCTGGATTTGTGCAAGGTTTTTCCTATGTGTGACTGCCATCCTTTTCTTTGCCTGCACTGGTACTCTCTTACGTGGAAAGAAAAATTCTTCCATGCCACAAAAGGTAGCAGCAGCACTGCTAAATTATTTAGTGGTAGTATGTGCCGTCTGGTGTACTGCGATTAAATGAAGATGGATGTTTGGAACTGGATGACAATTACTTGGATTAACTTTGTAACAAATACTAGTTTCATTCTAGGTATAATCATAGAATCATAGAATAACCAGGTTAGAAGAGACACACCGGATCATCAAATCCAACCATTCCTATCACACACTAAACCATGCCTCTCAGCATCTCGTCCACCCGTGCATTAAACACTTCCAGGGAAGCTGAATCAACCACCTCCCTGGGCAGCCTGTTCCAATACCCAATGACCCTTTCTGTGAAGAATTTTTTCCTAATGTCCACCCTAAATCTCCCTGGCAGAGCTTGAGGCCATTCCCTCTTATCCTGTTCCCTGTCACTTGGGAGAAGAGCCCAGCTCCCTCCTCTCTACAACCTCCCTTCAGGTACTCATAGAGAGCAATGAGGTCTCCCCTCAGCCTCCTCTTCTCCAGGCTAAACAATCCCAGCTCTCATAAAGCCTGTTCTCCAGCCCCTTCACCAGCTTTGTTGTTCTTCTCTGGACTCACTCCACAGCCTCAACATCCTTCTTGTGGTGAGGGGCCCAGAAATGAACACAGGATTCGAGGTGTGGTCTCACCAGTGCTGAGTACAGAGGGAGAATAACCTCCCTGGACCTGCTGGTCACACCGTTTCTGATACAGGCCAGGATGCCATTGGCCTTCTTGGCCACCTGGGCACACATCTGGCTCAAGTTCAGTCTGCTGTCAACGAACACCCCCAGGTCCCTCTCCTCCTGGCAGCTTTCTAGACAGACTTCCTCTAGTCTATAGCTCTGCATAGGGTTGTTGTGCCCCAAGTGCAGGACCCGGCATATGGCATTGTTGAACCTCATACCATTTGTCTCAGCACAGCAGTCCAACCTGTTTAGATCCCTTTGCAGAGCCTCCCTACCCTCCAGCAGATCCACACTCCCACACAGCTTAGTGTCATCTGCAAACTTGCTGAGGGTACACTCAATGCCTTCATCCAGGTTATTGATAAAGACATGGAACAGGGCTGGACCCAGCACTGAGCCCTGGGGAACACCACTTGTAACTGACCTCCAGCTGGACTTAACACCATTTGCCACCACTCTCTGGGCCCGGCCATCCAACCAGTTTTCCACCCAGGAGAATGCGCACCTGTCCAGACCAGAGGCTGACAGTTTCCATAGCAGAATGTTGTGAGAAACTGTGTCAAAGGCTTTACTGAAGTCCAGGAAGACCACATCCACAGCCTTTCCCTCGTCCAGCAGCCAAGTCACTTGGTCATAGAAGGCGATCAGGTTAGTTAGGCAAGACCTGCCTTTTGTAAACCCATGTTGACTGGGCCTGATCACCCAGTTCTCTAGCATGTGCTTGATGATAGCACTCAAGATCACCTGTTCTATGACTTTCCCTGGCACTGAGGTCAGACTGACAGGTCTGTAGTTCCCTGGATCCTCCCTCCAACCCTTCTTGAAGAGAAGGGTCTTCTTGAAGGGAAGAACCCACTAGAAGAGATGGAACATGTAAGAGCATGAGATCATATGAACAACAGATAACCCAATTCCTGATTGGGGCTCCAGCAGTTTGTGGTTGAAGGTCTGGTTTGATGCACCACAGCAATGTGATACTGTCTTGAATTCATCCAGAAAATAATTAAAATAAGAGTTATTTTAATCCTGAAGTATTTAAGAGGAATAATATTAATAGGAAAAGTTACTAAACTGCAAGAGAAAAAAACAGGCAATTAAAAGTTGACAGCTCAGTAAGCCTGAGGATTTTTCCATTCTGAGAAGCAATAGAGGTCAATTGTTTCCCACTGAGTGGTGGCTGTTGCAAGAGTGACGAGTATATTAATGTCTAGATACTGCTCATCACCTCTAGGCATCTATTGAGTGTATATTCAGAAGTAAATAATTTCTGTGTTTGTATATCCTGCCTTGTGGAATCCCTTTGTACCTGGTAGAAAGTGCTGAATGAAGTGACCTGGAGCAGGAGGGTTACTGTGCTAACAGCTGAATCAGGTTCTGTGCAAGTACAAGTAAACTTGAAAATCTGGGCTAGATAAAAGCGTAGATCTGGTTAAAACCCCACAAAACCACATAGACACACAAAAAAACCCCCAAAAAACTTATTCACTCTTCTAGGATGAAATTTCTGATAACTTCTTAGGGCCGATACCAGTTCAAATAGGATAACTTGTACTAGGTGTGTTTAATTTCGGTAGTGTCCCAATCTGCCTTATGTATTTGTGTATTAATGCTCATGCTGGCCTGGCACAGGGCAAGGAGTAAAGCATAAATGCATGTAGAGTTAGAGTTGGAGAAACCATAAAGCACTATGAGAGTGAGATATAGAGGTAAAAAGCAATGAAAACAGTAGATTTTTTTATCTTGACATATGGTTTTCTTCAATGACAGCTTTGGGGATTTCTAAGCTCAGAAACTACATCTTTGGTTGTAAATATGGCCTAGAAAAGAAGATTCAATGCATTATTATTATTCCTCAGTGTGAATGAAATATTATGTTGTTATTTTTACTATTACCTTCCTTAGAAATAAGATTATACTAAGTAATATGCCTGACTCAATATGTAATTTTGTTTTCTACTTCAAGGAACTGGATTTGCATATTAGTCCTCTACCTGAATTACAAGGAGTAATACAGAAGACAACATACTTGGTGTAGGAAAAAAGTTGTTAAATTTACTGTCCCATCAATAAAAGACTAGGAACTATAACAGGAAGAAAAGAAATACTGGGTTAAAGAAAAAAATAATTAAAAAAATATATATTGATATCTAATGTTCCTATTGTATTCAGTGACTAATCACAAACCCAATTATCTTTGAAGGAGAATCTAACCATCAGACTAGGAGGTGGTATCCTCATGGCTTGGATATATGTATACTTCACTGAGTAAAAAATCTGGCTGGTTGGCTGGGATCAGAGAGTAGAGTGGTGAGTGGAGTGAAATACAGCTGGGGTCTGGTCACAAGTGATGTTCCATAAAGCTCAGTATTTGGGCTAGTTCTGTTTATTGTCTTTATCAATAATTTGGAGGAGGGGATTGAGTGCACCCTCAGTAATTTTGCAGACAACGCCAAGCTGAGTGGAAGTGTTGATCTGCTCAAGGGCAGGAAAGTTCTGTGAGGGATCTAGACAGACTGGACTGATGGGCTGAGGCCAGCTGCAAGGAGTTCCACAAGGCCAAGTGCACTTGGGTCACAACAACACCATGCATTGCTACACACTTAGGGAAGGTCCTCAGTGGAAAAGGACCTGGAGATGTTGGTTGACAGCTGACTGAATATGAGCCAATACTGTGCTCAGGTAAGCAAGGAGGCCAACAGCATCCTGACTTGTATCAGAAATATTGTGGCCAGCAGGACTAAGGAAATGATCTTATTCCCCTGTACTCAGCACTGGTCAGGGAGGAATATTGTGAATACTTGAATACTGTGTTCAGTTTTACGCCCCTCACTATGAAAAAGACATTGAGGTGCTCAAGCCATGTGCAAATAAGGGCAATGAAGCCGGTGAAATGTCTGGAGCACAAGTGTTATTAGGAGCAGCTGAGGGAACCATAGTTCCTTAGTTTAGACAGAAGGATGCTAAGGTGTGGCCTTATTTGTCTTTACATAACTACCTGATAGGAGGTTATAGTGAGGCGGGTGTTATTCTCTTTTCTCAAATAACAAATGCTAATTGATCGATTCACCCACTTTGGGCTGTTTAAAAGATGTTTAGGTATGGTGCCTAGAGACATGATTTAGTGGTGGACTTGGCAATTCTAGGTTTACAGTTGAACTTGAAGGTCTTTTCAATCCTAAATGACTCTTTGATTAGTTTCTTACAGATGACTCATGAAAATCTGTTGAATAATAATGTGTCCTTTTTCTTCAGAGGCTCACTTGGGCTCTGTGAGGATGACAATGTAGGAATACATTAGGTCCTGTATCTGTTTGAGCTGAATTATTTCACAGCCTTGAGTGGCTTCAAGGTGTATTTGTAGTGGCAAAGGGGTCAGGTAGCTAAATGCTTTTTAAATATCTGCTCTTTTCTACATGGTGATGTTATCAAGACTTTCATCATGTTCCTGAAGTTGCTGCCTTCTGTGCTTGGTCAATTGCTTGTGTATTTGTTAAGATGCTGTTGCTTGGTTGCTTATTTGAGTTTAGCATTGCTCTATGAGTACCTAGATTTTGTGTTCAGCTTTGGGAGCTGAAACTGTCAGCTTTGGATGGTCTTTACCTGATTTTACAGAGATAACTTATTACCTATTTGGATGCCATCATGATTACAGATGTGTTTTATTGGCAAACTTAATGATTATTTTTTGCTTCAATGTCCTGCTTTTCTTTATTTTTTCGTTTTGAAACATGCTGTTGTCCTGTTTTAGGGAAAAAGAGTTTGTGGCGGTTATATTTGTGAATCCTTTTATGGCTTCTGTTTTGTTAGGCAATTCCTCTTATATATCATCCAAATTCCTAAGTGTAAAGAAGATAGTAGTTGTTGGACTGCAACAAGAACAAAAATTTCGAACGCTCTAAAGGTAGGATACAGAAAACTTGCAGTTATTGTTAGGTGTAATGCAGTGGCAGCATTTAGGTACCTAGCAGCAGCTGACTTGCATTATGGCATAAGTAGAAAACGATCTCCTGTGAAAGGACAGCTTCAGTCTGAGAGAGATGTTTGCAGTACAGAGCTGAGAGGAGAGTAAAGTGTTCAGGGCCGTGCAGCAGGTCAAAGGCAGAGCAAGAAGAAGAATAAAGTGTGAGAAGTAGCCCAGTACTGCTAGGAAGATAGTCTTTGAGCAATTTATTTCCCTAGAGGTATGCTACAGCATTCTTCAATTTTGAGTGAGCTTTCACTTCAACACGGCTAAGATTTAACCCAAGGTAATTACAAAAGAGGTTTTATTATGTAGTTCTGAAGTGCCTGTTACTGTGATATTTTGGTTCCTATGCAGTTGATTCACTGGGATGTGATCTTTGTTAGGACTGGCAACTACACTACTCATACTCTTCTTGTTTGTAAACTCCATATTCACAAAGGACTATTTTTTTAACTGTTACCGGCAAGAGTTGCAGTTACTTGAGTTACTTGAGCTGAATTATTCTGTCTTGGGATAGAGGCTTTCTCACTATGATACCAGAAGCTCCAGCTCTGTCAGGAATCTCAGCCCTTTCCAAGAAAAAGCTCTTCCTTCCATCATCATTGTGTTTGGGAGGGTACTGCAGAGAAAAAACAGAGGTTTCTGCTCATGAACTGAAGATGGTTTTGTGCAAGTTGGTTGAGAAAATGTGTGCAGAATAAGGTCAGAATGGTTCCTTTCTCTCCAATGCCCTCTGAGTTCAGCTTCTGCTCTTCCATCCTCCTGTTTGCTCTCAGGGATATTAGGTCTATGAAGGGCTAGGAAGCAGAGCTCTGCTTTAAACAGACAGGTAAAAGATTTGTCAGACATCTTTCACTCTTAGGTCAGCAAAAGTATGCATAACAGTGTTGTTAGGGATCTGTAGACTGAAAAAAATATTGTTAAAATATGTGTAATGAAAGCAAATGCATCTGGTAGCCATGATGTTAAATTTAAGGACTTCTGAACATAGCATCTCCGTGGATTTAAGTATATAATTGCATGTTGCAAAGTAGTATGAGTGTCATTAAAAATTCAGCAATTAAATTCATTGCACAATGTTATTCATAACTTTTTTTTCCTGATAAGTGTTGTCTCTAGACTATCTGCATTTTCCTAACCACCTGGAAGAGCTCATAAATGAGATCAGGCAGGAAATGTTCATACAGTGGATTATAAGTGATGGTCTATTATAAGTAATTTGCTGTAAACCATGTTATTAATAGATTGTATTATATTTGTAAGTGTTATCAGTCAACCTTCTGCTTACTTTTAACTTTTTGGGCACACTATAAGTAAACTGACTTGGGAATTACCTTTAAAAATCAAGCTGTTTTCTTGCAGATTCTTTAAAAATTATTGTTGTTTTTTTTTAAAAAAAATACCATTCTACTGAAATGCTAGCATTCAGAGAAAAAATAAAGAATTGAAGTCTACCCTGAACTAAGACTATACTTCAATACAATGCTGTGGAAATTAATCTCTCCTGGGGTTATTTTGGTAACAGCTATACTGTGCTAACTTGCAAATCTATGTAATCTTAACAAGCAAACAAACAAACTTTTTTCTAAAGTTCTGTACTGCTTTCAATTACTCTGAATCTTTCTTTTATTATGGGTTTAAATTGATCAGTGACTGTAGGTGTTGTACTATCACTTTTAGCAGCAACCTTAGGTCACTAAGCGTCCTTTCCCTGAGAAATCGACTGGATGAAATTTTAAAGATCATTGTTGCCAAGCTACCTAGCTTCTCTGCACTTGCTGACTGCAGCCTCAAGTGCCAGCATTTCCCTTCCTGCTGTTGCTGTACAGGTGTTGATTCAGCACAACTAGAGATTAGTCTTTGAAAATATAGCACAAATCCATAAATTCAAGTCATGATTTTTTATTTTTTTGTTTCTGAACTTAGGCTTTTATAAGCACTTTCTTAGGGGCAGAAAATGGAATTTTCTGGCTTTGTGGATGCACCATTCATTACTTCTTAATCTCTAGCAAATTTGGTAGTGGGTTTTATTTTGGTGTTGCTTTTTTTTTTTTTTTTAGGCGTATGTTAATAGAATTTGCTCCTTTTTCATGAAGGAAGTGTGTGATTTCGTCACTAGCACTACTCAAAGTAGCTGAGATTGTCATTGTAGATTGTTCCTGCCCAGGGAGGTGGTTGAGTCACTATCCCTAGGGGTATTTAAAAGGCAATTAGATGAGGTGCTTAGGTATTTAAGGATATGGGTTAATGGTAGATAGTTTTGGTTGGACTCGATCATCTCAGAGGTCTTTTTTAACCTGATGATTCTATGATTCTATTCTATGATTCTGGTTATTGTGACCCAATTGTACTCAATCTTTTGTTAGCTTTTACTGCTTGTCTTGTACATAATATCATCTTCTTCATGGGAACTGACATTTATTTGATAGTTATTCAGTATGTAGAACGGTGGATCACAATTTACAGGATATTGTTAATGACACTAAATCCAAGTGAGTTGGAATAATAATTCTAATATTCTATCTTATGATGAACCCGAAGGAAAAACACCACTTAGATTTGAGACACTCGAACTTTCATCTGTTGCATAAGTAAGTCAAACTCCAATAGGTTCAGACACTCAATTCTTGGACAAGAATTGGCTGTTGGAAGGTATTAGCTAGGCTTCTGTTTTACTATTCTTGTTTTCGTATGCGAACATGTTTGTAAATGTTGTTCTGAACGTTTTCTCAAATCTGTGATCTCACAGAACAAAAGCGCAAATAGTGAAAACCAAAATTTTTTGATCCCCACACAGTTTCCCTTTATTCCTGAAATGGAGAGGCCAAATGTTTGCTAGTTCTGCAAAAAGATTTAAATGTTTCTATAAACATTGCTTCAGTATTCTAAATGTGCTGCTCTTAGAATTCCCACTGGATTATTTTGGTCAGTTTGAAATTAACAAGAGTAAATGTGATTTCATGAGCAGTTAGAAATAGGTCATGAATGATGATATAAAATTTTCACTATGTGTTTCAACTCCAATTCAGTGGCAGGCAGTAGTTCGACGCTATTAAAAATAGTTAACAGTTAAACCACTTATCATTTAAGAGCAATTGGAGAAATCCTATGGAAGATAAAACACTTTCTATAGGGAAAGATGTGAGAAATTTTATTTTCTTAGATTATGCTATAGCCCTTCCTAAGGATCCTTTTTGTGGTCTAAGGAAACTACAAACAAGTAGCAAATTGAAGATGATCACTGTGAGAGGCTTGAAACAGAATAGAAGCGATATCATCGCACACAAGCTGTTTGTTCACCATAGGAGGACAATATTCTCTATCACAATGCAGGATTTCAGAATCCACTGCAGTGCATATTGGCGGCTAAAGTGGCAGTGTAAGGAGGAATGGTGCAGAATTATCATGTGTCTCTCTGTGTGAAAGATGTTTTAGTAGTAAAATAAAGATTTGCTGAGAGTGTCCATCCTGAGGTGCCTTTCCTGCTGTTCCCTGTAAGACTTTGCATGGTGCTCAGCTGACACTTCCTTGTCTTTATAAGCCTTTTCTGAATCACAGTCTGAACAGAAATCAGCTGCTTGGAAATATAGCATGCTTTCAGGAAGAATTGTAAATTCACATTAAAAAATGTAAATAATTTACTAAAGCCAAATTACTAATTTCAGCACCTGGAAATTCTATTGTAATGTCTTTTTGAAACTTGCATTTAGGATCAGTGATGGATACAGTCATATCTTTAGCTTGTATTTTCATGAAAGAAAAAAAGAATAATTTAAGAAGGTTAACTAAAACTGAAGTGATTTGTAATGTCATGCATGTTATATGCCTCTGGTCCTCAAGAGGAACTAGGATGAGAAGCTTTTTCAAAAGTACACAGTCTTTGGAGCCTCAGGATATACTTAAATCACAAGCCTGATCTAAAGCCACTTAAGATCAAGGTAAAGAACTATTTCTCTTTGAAGGCCTTGAATTGGCTTCTTAATTTCCTTTGTGTAATTTGAAATACCTTTTTCTACTGGAAACATTAAAACTGAATCTGAAGCTTTCCGGCATTTGCCATCCCATAGCGAGGGCCACATAAAAAAAATTATAAGCTGAAGAAACACTGATTTAAATACCAATTTTTTGTTATGTATGGAAGGGTGTTCACATGTCTTTAACATGTTGCTCGAGATCCCAATTAAACTAAACAACAATTATTTAAGTACTAACTTACTGTTTTAAATAAACTGTAAATATATCAGACACCTTAAGTATTTCTAG
This sequence comes from Coccyzus lansbergi, assembly GCA_033558105.1. Lineage (NCBI taxonomy): Eukaryota > Metazoa > Chordata > Aves > Cuculiformes > Coccyzidae > Coccyzus > Coccyzus lansbergi. Next base: position 2,171,847 of record JAUMJK010000486.1, read on the forward strand.
TAATTAAGGAGTTTATTATAGCAAGCTAAATGGACTGCTGTTAACTTTGAAATTAATGTTCCAAGTCATTCTAAGAAAAACACGCCCATTAGTACTTAAATTGTACTAACAGAAGAAAATCACTATAATATCCCAAAATAAAAGAAAGACAGGAATAATTTCTTGGTAGGCACAAAGTAGAGCAATTTCTTGTGACCACAGGTCACTAAACTTGGAAACCTTTCAAGTTACTTTTAAAAAGAGAAATGAAAGATATAGGTAGTGACAAAGCTGAATTCTTTTTGTGGGGACTAATGTAAATCATGGATTAACTGTCCTATAAAGAGCTAATTAAGACTGCAGGTTGCATGATTAAATCAAGATGATTTAAAACTCCAAAATCATATTCTTAGCTTCTGTTATGATTTATGATTTCACTCAGAGTAGAAAAATTTTTCAAGGAATTTCCCAATAGACTTACAAGGGCTATAATCTATGACAGAGCCCGTAAATATTTGGTTTTGCAAAAGAAACCTACTGTGCATGGGATAATTTATTTTTCTGTGTTTTGTCCTGGCATACTGTTCAGACAAGGCAACAGTGAGACCTGGACCTGAGAACTGAGAAATGTTATCAGATTCTCTTCTCAGTTGTGCCTGTGGCTATTATAGTACAGTGGTCTGGTCTGATTCTGAATTTTGTAAGTGGAATAATACTATTTATGCCTAGTAAGATCTGACAAGGGAGTTTCATATTCCATATTTAATCTAGATGCTTAATGGACCCTGCTCACCACAATAAATCCAATTAAAAGTTTACATCTTTTACTGTTATAGAAAATAGTTGCATCAAACAGTGCTCAACTTGAAGGATATGGTCTAAGATAAAGTGTAGAAAAGAGATGCTTTTTTCTTTTTTTTTAACAGTTTTGTCACTAGGAGAAGTGTTTAGCAGTTTAGCACTATGAGTTGGTGTCAGATACAAAAACTAAAATGGGACTCAGGTAAGGAATGAAAAGTTATTCCATACCAAATTATTACCCTTATTCTGCTCTTACTGCATCCATAAACTGATGAACAGTTGCTAAGGCTTGGGAAGAACAAATGCTTCTTTTTACTGACTGTTTCTTGGCATCAAGGAAAATCACGCATTAAGATTACAAAGCAAAAACTCAGTGGTAAAAAGATATTTTTTTTATTTGATGTCTTTATATAATATGACTTAGTTTTGCAGTACAATTGAGTTGTCATCTTAGTATTGTCTTTTATTATTTTTGCCTTGCAAGCTGCTGTTAAAATTTCAGTCCAGGACAACTTAAATTTTGTGGGATGGTGGCACCTGATATCTCTGATAATTACAGTCTGCTTAAGCTTCAATATCTCTACTTTTAAAAAGCTCCGTGACTTGTTTTGTTAGAATTTTCTTGTAGAAGGAGTCTTGGGAGACTGTAAGTAGTATGCTTTTTCAATTACATAAATGCCTGTTTATTCCAGTCTTGGATGAAAACTCAAAATGAATGATTGTTGCAGCCAACTGTGCATACACATCCGAATCTTGGCTTGTATAGTTTATTGTATGAAGTTTTATTAATTGAAGCCTAAGACGACACTTGACTTACATTATTGTCGTGACTTTGTATGCTAAGTATTTTTTTACTGTACTGCATGTGACTTAATTAACTAAAAAGTGTGTAGGCAAACATATTTTCTGTTCTGCTACACAGCTCAAGCAGCATAACAAAATTTTGTTGCCATGATAAGATAAAACTATTGATTAGTCCATTGAAACCTTAGAGGTTTAAATGAACAAATGTATAGACTGTCATTTTATTCTTTGTACAATAACAGTGGGGCTATAGAGAAACATTTCCAGAAAACAAATAATAAATTAAGCAACATAGGTGTGAAATACATGAAATGGTCTAATAAGTTCAGAGATCTTTCAGGATAATTGCAACTTTTGCTTTTCCTTAATAAGTTTCTGTTCTAATCATCTGAATAATAATACACACAATCTTTTTATTTTGCTTTCCTACTCTTAAGTTTTCCAGTTAGAGAGTTCATATAGTTCAGGTTTAGTGGCAGTAATACTCAAAGAATTTCTTATTTTAATTATAGTGACTGTATATATAATTAAGGTCCATGAAACAGAAAGTCACTGTCTAAAATTTAAGTAAAAAGTACTACATGGCTATACTTTTTCAGGGATAATGGATTTTTTTAACTTGCTTGCAGAGTTTCTTAATATCTCTTTTTGAATTCTATAGCCATAGAATTATTTTGTCAAATAACATTAATAATAGGGATAATTAATATGTTAACATTTTAATGTGATCCCTGAACAACCCCACTAACCCCCCAGTTTTACCCATCCTCATGGCTACACCTTATTTTATATAACCAAGATGAAACTCTATAATTAATTGAGGTTACCTTTGAAAAGTTAGGCTTCTTTCCGTGTATTTTAATTTATCACTAGAATTCATTTCAAAATTAATGAGTCTTTTCAGGGGAAGCAGAGCAATGAAGAACATTTGAGTAAAAAGATGAGGGAAACACTCCATATTCTAATTTTAAAGAAAAAGAAAGAAAATCTAAATTGAAATGACATCATGTGGGGGTTTCAGCTGATGGATTATAAGGTAGAGAAGCGATGAGAAGGAAGGGAAAGCCTCATGGACAGCCAGAAAGTTCTTCAGGCTTTCCTTCAAACCTTTTAAAACTGTGAGGCAATGACTATTCCTGCACTTCTGTGGTCTCATGAAGTGTTTCTTTGCCTCCATCTGTCCCTCAGAGGCATGCAAGCTACTACTACTATCACTAAGTCATGCTGACCAGGGTCTCACAGTTTTACTGAGGTCGAGCTACATGGTCTTTCTCCCTCTGGTACATCCTGGAGTGGGTTCCTGCTCCAATTTGGACAGGCTGGTAGCCCCAGCCAGTGAAGAGAGAGAAACCACAGCTTAAGGATTTGGGGCACAGAAGGCAAGAAATTAATGTGCCTGAGGGGCATGGAGATGGGAATAATGAGAGAATACTTTACAAAATTGTGGAATTTTGTGATCACACAGGTCCAAATACTGTAGTGTATGGGTACACACTACATGGTTATGAGTGATGATGTTAAAATTTTCTTATTAAAGAAAAAGTAATTTTCTTTCTTTCATCTGTTGCATAGCAGAGAGAAGGCACAGAAAAACTAAGTTGTGTGGATGAAGAAGAGATAAAAATACAAACCAAGATGTTTAGGAAAGACTTCATGAAGTTGACTTCATGACCTCATGAACACCTTCATGTTTCTGTCCTAATGTATTCCAGCTAATCTGATGTTTTGGTGTTCAGATGTTAATGTCCCCAGGTAATAAGTACCATCCATGAAAAAGAAGGCTCCAGGTATTTTCTTGTCTGGTCTAATTGTTCTGAATTGTGCCAGTACAGCACTTGACAGATCTCAATGGTGGGAATGAAGACACATAAAAGTTACCTAGAAAATGCAAACCCATGATTTCATCTGTCTTGACAATGAAGTAAAAAAAAAAAAGTGTACTTTTTCATGTCATAATGTTCTGACACTTAGGAATATAAGCTTAGAGCTGGTCATCTTTAAATAATTGAAGGGCTTAATATAGGAATGGTCGAATGTTTTCCTTATATTATTAAAATAATGCTGTAATACAAGAGAGCTGTTTTTTTCCCAGTAGACTTTAAATAGGCAAGGAGAAATGTAGCTAGAAAACCCCTGTGTTTTCAAACAGCTTTGGTGCCAATGCAGACTTTACTGGATGAAGTAATAATCCTACCTGAATGGAGCTCACTGTGTAATACAGAGGCTAGGATAATGGATTGGGTTACTGGATAAGGGAAAACTGAAGGGTAACTTAACTTGAAGTTGGAATAGAGAATGGAGTTGTTGATGGAATTTTGACAGTGATTGCTAGCTAGTTTCAATGGAATTTCTCTCAGGAGAAGAAAAATGACATGAATTTTTTATTCCTATAATATGCCTGTCTTCCGAAGAGTAAATCTGGAAACAAAGCAATGATTATAGAAACTTCAAAACTTTTTCCCTCTGAGGACTACTCAACAAAGCCAGGCACAAGGCAGTCTCTCCAAATGTGTAAAGCTTGAAAGAGGCAATAAAAAAATACATCTGAATTCATGTAGATGAGTGGTAATCTCAAGAAAGAAGTAACAAATTAAGCTACAGCTATAGGAAAAAGAAATGTCAGTGTGCTGGAACTTCTTCAGACTGTTCTTTGCTACAGGACACTCTCTGGCCGTGCTTTGCTTAGGAGTGGGAAACAGGAGAATTTCAGGCTGAGCTGCTGGTAAACAACTTCAGCATCATAGAGTATGACTGGATCTGGGCTCACCTAAGATAGTCAGTAAGGCAAATTGTTATTGTTGAAGATGCTATAAAATAAAATCTTGATCCAAATTATTTTAAGCTGTAGAAACAATTCAGTTGGCCGGTGCTGATACACGGTTTATAAAAATAAACAGTTTTTGATAAGGGCAGAAGTATCATAAGAACATCATAAAAGTGTCACATATATTCACAAACAGTATTTGTATGATCACCAAGCAATTTTGACTGAATATCTATCATATTTTAATGTACTTACGTAACTATTGTGTTCTAGGATGGCAATAGCTGAAGGAAGATCTGGGCAAATTGACCAGATGTAAATTGTTGGTTTTCATACATAAATTCTGGTAAAGCACAGATAATTAAACACAGAAAACTCATTATCAGAGGAAGAACAGCTATATATAAAACCCATGTACTTCCAGAGCTAGCAAAATCTGAGCCAGGACTCAAATCCTGAATATAACAAGAAAGAAACTAGGCTGAGAGAAGTAAATGTGGTTTTAAAATTAACTTTAACTAGAAGGTGCAATTGAAACAATTTGATTTGGCTAGAGTTTGACGAACTTCCATTTTTCTGTTAATTACAGTGGGTCCTTCTGTTAGCTTGCATGGTCTGCTGAAACCTGGAAAGTATGCTACAGTGCTGGAAAAACTGTACCCCTCTTCCTGTGATTTTTGATTGACTCTTCTCTGTGAATTGCAAGCAGCAGCATCCCATTTCAGATAGTTTGGGTCTCAGCTTCTACTCAGGGAGCAGAAATGGCCAATGTGATTTTCTGCTTGTTTTTTCTTGTTTGTTTTCATTTGTTTGGTTGTTTGCCCTCCCTCTTCATGCTGATTCTCAATTGTGCAAGATTGTTTAATTGGATTACATGTCCCAGTAGCTTAGAACGCATACTTTTTTTGCTAAGAAAAAATGTCTTCCTGCTCTTTGTATTTTTTTTTTCTAATGTTACAAGAGAAAGCAGACGATATCTTTGTGTGTTGATTATATTCTGTGTGTTTCCCCAAGATAAATGCATTCATCCAAAACCACTGTTGTTCGCTCATTTTCTATACCTTTTTGTCTGAAATGCTTGTGAAATGATAAGCGGCCATGAAATCTGTGAGTCTCAAGAGGTAAGGCTTTACTCAGAGCAAGAACTTTATAATTGGCTTTTGCATCAATAATCCATTGCTTCATTCAAAAGCTAAGGTTTCTTTAAACAGGCTTCTTCAACAAACATTTTCAAAAGCTTTGAGTAATGAACTGCTTCATCTTTCCTCACAGCAGCTACACTGGTCTAAGAGTAATAAGGGTCATGACAGGTGAATAATTGAATCTTAAAATTATTTCTTTTCAGCAATAACCTGTTGTACTAGATTTTTTCTGAACATCTCTAGAGAAAAAGACACGTTGAAGAGAAAAATACATTTATAAAAATGTTATTGTTAGGATAAGCAAGTAGTAAGAGCTGTTAGTTAAAAATTAAAATGGAAACTAAATTTAATCTTCTAGGGAAATGTGTGATTACAAAAGGCAGAAGATCTGTGCCAACTCCTTCTTAAATAAGTGGAGACTATTGCTGCCCTCTAACAATGTGTGCTGAAGTTTATCTGAAAAGTGACACAAACCCACAAATCTCTATGCAGTCACTCAATTACATTTTCTGAAGAGAGCGCCATGAATTAAGGTTGTACTGAGTATGCTAGTTTAAAATGGCCTGTTAAGTAGTTGTAACATTTATTTTGTGTTTTCTAGCAGAAATAAAAAAAATTATTATGCTTGGTTTTCTGGTGTCTGTTTCCAGGAATGATCACTAGTCATCCCTTTAACTAAGAGGGATAATTTCATTACTGCTGTGTACCCAGAATAATAATTTTTAACCCTATTCTTTCACCAGCAGCAGAGCCAGATAGGGAACAAAGGTAAATTGTAGTGAAATACATGTACCTGGAATAGACTGAACCTCTTCATTGAAGTCTAAAGGAAAACTTTATCACTGGTTTGGACAAGTGCTTTCTTAGCAAGCAGTGGAAATAAAAATTGTACCACCAAAAAGACCAATTATTTTTTAAAAAAGACTTGAATGTAAGTGGACACGTAGGTTCATGCAATTTTGCATCAAAGACTGGCTTCTATCTCAAGAAATAATTTTCTTTTTTTTTTAGTTTATTTGCTATAGCAGAAAACTCTTTTTGTAGAGATTCTAAGAGAATGCTAAATCTCTCTTTCCTCAGCTTGTCTACTAAAGACTTTCTCTGAAAAATCCAAAGAATCTTATCCCAACCTGCCCTGATACAACTCTGCTGTGCAGGATATCATGCCAAGGCTAATGTTTAGGATCAGTCATTAAAATGCTTTCCAAGATTACTTTTAATCTTTAACTCTTGCTGCTATTACTCTTCTTATCCTATTTGACGACTGTTGTTTCTTTTTTATAACTAAGGTACTACTTATGTCTCACAAAAGTGTGGAAGTCAAGGGTAGGATTGTGCTGCATATGACCACAATATTTTGAATGGTGTGTGGATAGCTTTTGTTATAGAAAATATGCCCTGGCTTGTGCAATATATTTGGATTCTATTCCTGGACCAGCTACTGTTAGTGCAACCCGCAGCAGAAAAAAAGCTGTGATATATTAACAAACAATGATTCATCTGAACAGTTGTCACCTAAGACCCAATTTATCTGCAGCAATTAAAACCAAAATTCTTGTAAACAGGGAGAAGTCTATGTCATATTTCTAAAACTAACATAAATTAATGATGGCACAGATGGTATGCAAATGCTAGAGGAATAAAAATGTAGTTAAATAGCCATAAATATTCCAAGTTGATAAATTATTAGAATAGGGGAAAGACAAAATCTCCATAATTGAAGAACTGATAATAACACACCAAATAGGAGCTCTGTGGGCCAGGAGGTGAGAAAGATTGGAAAATCCTATATAAATAAAAGTAAATATAAACTTTATATACTTTTATAAAGTGGTTTGGAGATTTAAATATTACTTAAAGACTGGAGGATGTGTTTTTTCATGGTAATCAGAAAACATAGTCAGATAATTAAATTCAGCTCTTATCCTATGTTGAAAAAAAAGCAGTCACCAGAAAACTTTTCATAAACTATACAGTTAGTAATTGAAAAACACATTTGACTTCTCCAGTACCCCTTAAAAATAAAGACATAATGTTGAATTAAAGAACTCTGAGATTCAATCTACTAGAGGGAAACAACTATGTTTTTAAGAGCATCTCCTGTCAGTAAAGAACATTCTTTGTATTTTTCACTGTCCCCTTTCCTAGTAATCTTATTCTAGATATTGCTTATAAATAGAAAGGTACATAGATTTTTTCTGTATTCCTAATCAGAAAAGTGTGTTCTGAACTTTACTCATCCTAATTTATATGTATACAGCATTAAGGGAAATTTGGGATGTCATTCATGAAAACGAACTTTCTTGTTTCAGTTCTACTTATACACAGCTCTGTTGAGATGACTGTTCCGTGACTAAATTATTTTTATTATTGTCATTTTTGAATTTTTTTTTAATTATGAATTGTGAAATATTTACTTGAGATTCATTTAGATTTTTAAGTCTTTCTTATGTGTTCTTTGGTGGAATTTATATGGTTGCATGAAAGATAAAGATTTAGAAATTTTTATGTGAGTTTGTCAGATTATTAGAACAGGGGTATTATATCAATTGCAAAGTTCCATATTTGTGTTTTCCTTCAGTTTATTGCTATTAATAAATTATTTATGTCGCTAATGGTTGATTTATTTTGATTAATCAGCCATCTGAACTCAGTTCCTCAGGTATTATTTAGAATCCTGTGTTTAGTATTATTTGTTGTTGCTAAGATTTGGAAAAACAGAAATTCAGCAATGTCTGTATCTAACAGAGCTAGTTTCATATGTCAAGCTGCAATAGCCACCTTTATTCTATTGTGGCTATAATCAGAGATAGCAATGGAAAGCTGGATAAACAGATTTTTGTCTCTCTACACTCTGAAAAGTTTTGTGGAACAATACACTTTTGAAAGAACTCTCAGAACTGTATGTAGTGTATGACCAGTAAATATAGCACAGTTCTTTTCTGAATGATGTTAACTTGGAAAGAGCAGTTATGCTCTGGATAAACCAAGCCTTCAGTGTATAATGAGGTTTCCAACAAAACAAGCACACAAGCTGTCATACACACTGGCAGTCTTATCTTAATTAACAATTCTTATTGATGATGATTTTTTTTCCCAGTTGTCACCACTTTTTAAAGACCTGGTTTTGAGAATATAATTTGCTGGTGGTATATTAGAGGTGCAATGCCAAAACTGGAATACGGTGCAGCAGTGTATGTTTACTTAACTATAATATAAAAGGTTGATTTTTTTTTTCTAATAGAAGTAGTAATTAAAACCATATTTGCATCTGTCTATAAATATTGCAAGTCAAACTGTTGTGTGTTTAAATTTTGATCATTGTGAGCATGGCCACATGAGTTTTATACCAAGAAATATATCCCAAAGAACTGCCTATATTTAATGATGCAATAAAGAAAAGAAAGGTATTGTTTTGCTGTTAAATAACCTGTAAGAACTTTAAAAAGCCTTACTCTGTATACACGTGTTTTAAGGACATGAAAGATATTAATGTGTACCTAAGTCTTTAACTTAGGTCCAAGCATGTATGACTTAGAAAGAAGAAAATCATAATAAATTTCAGATACTGTCAAACTTCGAGGACACGAGGTCTTCATATGAAACCTAGATAAATATCTTTGTTTCACCTTAGGACAGGTTCCAACTTAACCTGATGTAGAATAAGACAAGGAGAATAATTTTTCTGTATTTCTCCATTACTACATTTCCACTTGCAGTACCCTCGTCTTTTACTTTCTGCCAACTTGTTTCCAGTCATGAGCAAGTGGGAGCAGAAGGAAGATAGTGTCTTGTTCAAGGTCCTGGAGATGGCCAAGAGGCTTCCTGGGCAATGGGAAGATACAAACAGCAGTGCTGTCCTGGGGTAAGGAGGAGTTGTTGGCCTAAATATAGGCCAACAAGTGCTTTCAGAGATTTCCCTGTTCCTTGCGGAGATGGAGTTATTAACTAGCAACCATGACACTCAGTCCTAAGCAAAGTGCAAGGCTAAAGGTCTAGCATGTAGATCTTGAGGACTGGGTCAGTAAATCTTTTCAGAGCTGTGCCCTAACTGATTAACAGGGGAGGGAAGTTATTCACCCACAATTCAAGATTAATAACTAAAATTAAAGTTTAATAACTAAATTAGAATGGCACTCATTGCTTTATGGAGAAGTAAAATTATTGGAGATACTGGTCTAAAAAAAAAAGAATAGAAGAAAGAGGTGAGGTCTCCACTGTTATTATTTAAAAATGAATCATAGAATCATAGAATTACCAGGTTGGAAAAGACACATCAGATCATCGAGTCCAACCATTCCTATCCCCTCAGTGCCTCGTCCACCCATCCCTTAAGCACCTCCAGGAAAGGTGACTCAACCATCTACTTGGGCAGCCTGTTCCAGTGGAAAGTACAAAAAAATAGAAAACTGCTGGGAAAATGAAGGTGCTATAAGAAACAGGGAAGGAAGAAGGCACTTTAGCTCCAATGTTTAGGAATATTTAAATTTCTAGTTGTTACTCAAATTCTGTGGATGATAAGCACCAATATAAAATACCTAAATGAATATGGACAATATTCTTCAATTCAATTAGCTTCTTTTATGTTCCTTCTTCCTAAAGACTTCTTTATAAGGTAATCTTTTTTTTTCACCCTGAAAAGTAATCTTCTCTCACGCTTTAATATGTTTCCAAACAAGAAACAAACTAAAAAATTTTGCCCCAACTTCTCATTTCGACTAGAAAACTGTAATTTACTACAGCTTTGCAGCTACAGAACAATATTCAGACACATTCAATTTTTTTACAGGAAGGATGATAGTAGGTGGTGCAGGTGGGTACATGTAAATGAATGAAATAATTTCCTTTTATCTGATTTTCCACTCCCTTTATTGTCTGGTTTATTTTAAAAAATGTTTGCATTTTTGAAGGATGGGAATGAATTGCAGTAATACCTGTTTTTCAAAACAGTATGAAAAAATCCAAGCCACATTCAGCCTAGGTTTCTGGAAATAAGTGATGCTGAAAGCCATTCACTGCAAGTTTAAGGTATTGTTTTGTCTTGAACCTTCATTTTTTGGGTACCTTATAGGAATAGAAAAATAATACTGTAACATATTGTGAGACTGTGTGTCAACAGGTCAGAAAAACATCTATAATAAAATTTAGAGTTTACCAGAAGCATTTTTTTGTCACTTTAGTAAGGAGATGGCTTATAGAGAAGAAAAATCAACTTGAACTTCTTTACGATTACATATGTTTCACTAATACATAAACAGAAGGACTTTTGACAATTTTAAAAGCTGAATGAAACAGAAAATAGTTCTTTGTGCTTAAATGGACTGCCTATAATAAACAAATTACCTGTAATAAATTTCCTTAATTCCACCTTACTGTTCTTTTGAATAGGAAAACCTAGTGTGTCAACAGTGCTTTTCTTGTTTTCCATTGTATTTTTCTGTTTCTGTATGTTTTATACTTGATTGCAACAGAGTGAAATTATTGATAAGTAAATAAAAGTTCCTCTGGATTATCACCTTCTCATAGCAATTTGCTGCAATAGAGGAACAAAAGGATCTGTAAGGTGGTGGGTTTTTTTTTTTTGAAATGGTGATTCGTAAATAGTGGGCTAGAATGTCATCTGCAATGTGTTAAAAAAGCCCATTAACAGCTAAGATAATGATAATGACCCTCACCTTCTTGTCACCCAGAGTTATTGAGATTGACCACTCAGATATTGCCACACCTTAATGACTCTGGGTGGGACTGACCTCATCTTCCCTGGATATGCAATAAAGTTCCAGAAATGAAGTGTGCTTGTCATTCCAAGGAAAATTATGAATATGAATACAATTCTGTGTCTATAAAGTTCTCCGAAATCATTGTTTGGTAGAAGCACTCTGAGGATGAACCCCAAATCTTCTCCAGCGCTGTACAAAGTGTACCTGCCTTAAATTAAACCATTAAGAGTAAGTTTCTTTGCTTCAATTTGGATCATGAAACGTGAACAGTATTTGGACAGACTGCTGAGTTTCATAGCAGGAAGAACAAAGACTATAAGAGTTCTTGGTATGTAAGAAACAGAAATGAGGGGACCATAGAACTTCTATACATGCAAATAAATTAGATCAATATTTGTAATGTTAATCACTACTCATGTTAAATTGCACAAAATAAGAATTCTAAGATATCAAAAGTTCTTTCCTATATTTACTGCTCTTCTCAACAGACAGTTTATTTACACACGCAAATGCTTCCCTTGCTTTTTTTGGCCAGCAGAAGAGTAGAAATGGGAATTAGATTACTCTCTGACTCATGCATATTCCCTATTTCTATCTAGAGTTCATAGTCTGATGTGACTGAATTTTTAGTAAATGTTTTGCCAGTTGTCCATTGTTGTGTCTCTTTAGGAAGACTTCTTGAAACTTCTTCTAGAATATATTAATTTATTTCACTTGACTCCTAACTGGATGAAAAATTAATATCTGTCTGTAAGTTCTAGTAATATATTTCTATATAGTGTTGAGTTATAGTTCACATTAAATGGTAAAATAAATGTTGGGTATAGTTTATTCACTGCAGCAGTTGTTTTGGCAGCTATAATTCTTAAAAAGAATCAGTCTCTTGTACTGTGTTTATTTTCTCTGTACCTGACAGAGAAACTAATGTAAAAATCAAGCCCACATGAGAGGCCTTAGGCACAGTCCCTGTCATTTGGAAACTTGTTATTTCTTCTAATGTTTTGCAATGAGTGATGGAATAGTTGGAAATAACACAAAAGGGGCATTTGAATTCTCTAAAACTGACTGATGTATCTCAAGATGTAGTGTTTAAAATTACCTTTTGAATGACTGTAGGCATTAAATATGGTACAAATGCATTTCACATGCCTGCATTTCTCATAAGGAAAATACTAGAAGTAAAATAGAGATGGATTTTGAGCATGTCCAGAGAAGAGCAACAAAGCTGGTGAAGGGGCTGGAGAACAGGCCTTATGAGGATTGTTTAGCCTAGAGGAGAGGAGGCTGAGAAGAGACCTCATTGCTCTCTATACCTACCTGAAAGTAGGTTGTGGAGTGGAGGGTACTGGACTCTTCTCCCAAATAACAGGGGACAGGACGAGAGGGAATGGTCTTAAGCTCCACCAGGGGAGGTTCAGACTAGACATTAGAAAAATAATCTTTCACAGAAAGGGTCATTGGGCATTGGAACAGGCAGCCCAGGGAGAGTGTTGAGTAGCCATCCTTGGAGGTATTTATAAGACGTGTGGATGAGGTGCTGGCATGGTTTAGTGGTTGAACCTGGGGGTCTTTTCCTACCTCGTGATTCTGTAATTCTATGGTTCTTTAACAATTTGGGAATTTGAGGGACTAGGGAGAGGAGATTTTATTGCATTATTTATCAAATATATATGACATTGTGGAATAAATCTTGCTTCTTAGGAGGGAATTACATTGGATATTTTGAAATAACTGTAAAGAAGTGATTTTGCAATGAAATGTTGATACTACTTGGAAGGTCTTTTTAAAATGGAAAAAATATACCTCTAGGAATCTGTTTCCTTTTTGTCCTAACTGACAAATTTACATCTTTGAGATTTTGCTTTCTGTTCCACTGAGAGAATTTCTCATTTAGAGTCTTTAATAGTGTAGAATTACTAGTACATCATGCAAAGAAACAGCCATGGTAAATCTTCAGTCTGTTGATTTACACTCAAGAAAGGTTATGAAAGAAATGTATTTTCAGTATGAAGCTGTAATTTGAAATGCATATTATCAATTAATCTTTAGTTGAACACATCCTACCCTCAAGAAAAAGCAACTGAGGTTGTAAACTTCTCAATTACTCTGCTCAGTGTTATCTTTATTATGTTTTAAAAGGTATTTGTTATTTCCATTACAGCAATGCAATGCCTTTATTTGTTACAAATCCAACACCCACACTGCAAACGTAGAACAAGACTTAGTTCCTGCTACATCAAAGACTTTATTTTTTAGCCTGGTTTTACTGTGTTTTTCTATGGGTTAATACAGTAAAATTAAAAAGTTCAATATACATGCTAAAGGTCTGCTTTAGTAATGTTAGTAGCAGTATTACATATATACATGACAAGCAGGAGAGAAGGGAAAATGATGTTAATATCATGAAGACCTCATGGCTGAAAAAGATGATAATACTGTGAAAGAATGATAATTTGAAAATCATAGACTTTCAAATGGAAAGCAAAATCAGAAGAAGCCTCTAGCTTTCAGTTTTCAAATTTTCTGCTGGACTTGAATTTGGAAGTATTGGATCAATGGAATAGTATTACAATATGGAAAAATGTTCGATTTTTCAAATGTTAAAATTTACCAGCTTGAATACTTCCTCTGTTCTCTTGCTTATGTGTGCAACATAAGGATTAAATTGATTTTTTTTCCCAGTTTGTAAGTTCACTTGCATCACAGAAACCAGCAATCTCATTTCAATGAAAGATGTTCTGAGAATTCTGTGCAATAGTGAAAAACACTGATTTATATTTAGAATATAAATAAATCTTAATTTAAAAATATTTAAAAATGAAGTTTCAGCCATAAAAAATAATATTCATTTTAAAGAAGAAATAATTACCGCTTCTAATAGAATGAATAACAAAGCTTGTAGAAATGGATACAGATTTTATAACTGGGCCTCGCTTTTTTTCCCCAAGGCAAACTTCTCTGATATGCACTGTGTACTTTTGATCTGCACTGCAGATTTCTATTAGATATTTTACTCTTGTTCTATATTTGGGATTCACAGGGATTTGCAGTGTTGATCACAGAAGACGCTTTTGCCCTAAACACTGTGGATGTTCCTATATTTTAAATAAATAATAATACAATAAAAAAAAAGAAAAAATTAATTTAATTTACCACGATAGCAGAATACATAGACCACTGTGTCCTGTTGTCACTGTCTTGCTTCAATGTTTTATTGAAGCCAAATCACATCCACTTGAGATCTAGATCAATGAAAATACATTCCAAAACAGATACGACAAAAGCCAAGGAAAGATTAAACAAATGGGCGAGTTTGGGTGATCCTGTTGGTTTTCTTTTCTTTCTTTCTTTTTTTTTATTTAAATGTTCCCCTGAGCTGTTCTAATTACTTAATTTTAATATCAAGTGGAAATTCTAGTAAGTGGAAATGAAAGCTGGTGGAAAATAATGAATAAAAATATGAACTGTTAAATCACTTTAATCATGGGGAATATAGCTAGTAATCAAAGCCAGCAAAAAGATTTTCATTGCAGTAAAATTAGCATGGGGTCACTATAATGAATCTGCAGATGTTGAGCATCTCAAGACTACAATGGCTAACCAATTACTTTTGCAATGGTATTTTTTTGGGTGAATTACTCAAATACTTGTGTGTTGAAAGAGTCCAGCCAAAATGTTACCCGTGCAGCAGCTATTGTGTTTAATATAGCAGTAATTGTTTGGTATGAGCTGTATTGGTGGGCTAGAAAAGGATTGAATGAGCTGAAATGGAGTAGATGTTTTGTCCTCTTAGCACATGTTATTTGGATGATTATTTTATCAGAGACATTTTTAAATTCTAGGTGGATAACTTTCACCCTTGTGTAAAGAGTTGATGTTTTCTGTGTCTTACTAAACTTACCAGTTTGAAAACAGAAGGCTTGTCATTTCCTTAACTGATACTCATAGTCATTTGTTTTATTTAGTTGCAAGTAGCAAAAGGTAATAATAGTAATAAAAGTGTAAGATGAATTTATTGTAACAGAGGACTATTTCTGCAAGAGCTGCACATCTTTCTGAAAGGAAGAGTTGTGTCAACAGCCACTTAGTATTAGTCATGTGTTCACCTCAACAACATTCTCCAGTGGTGCCTTGAGCAGTCATTGCTTTTTAGCAGCAAGTGGGGAAAAGTGTGAGTTATCCCAATTTTCACAATATGTCACAGAGCAAGAAAACATATTGATGTTTTTTTACTTGAACATAAAATGTTCAAGTTTTGATGATTTGATTGATTTGATTGATTGAAGATTTGATTATTTTGATGATAGGATCTCTTTTTGTTAATGTAGTTTTTTCTCTCGATGTGTAATGTTATGTTGCCATGGGCAGACATGAAAGCAGCACACACAAAACAGAAAGCTCTACTTTAAAAGTGAGTCAGTTTTAATACCATAGCTTAATTTCAGGATCAACATAGATGATGAAAACATTAGCTGAACATGTTTGTGGAGGTTGTTTGAAGACTCTGGTGCCACATCTATATTTCTTTTAGTATCTAAGCTAAGATGGATGAAATTGTCTTGGGGTTGTACTTAACCTAGACTTGCATCTTTTAAACATATCACAGATGTTAAATTTGGGTTTTGTTATGTTCTTTACAGTGTCTGTAATAATATATCAGGGAGAAATAGAAATTTTATTTTTATTTAAAAAAGATAAAATTGAGAGCTTAAAATATTGAAATAATAGGGTTTTTTCTATCTATAATGCTATGAGTTAAGTGGTAATCTTCTGAGGTCTGTTTCCAGTAATGTCTTTTTACTGAAAGCACAAGACTGCAGTAATATTTTTCAGTGCTTACATTTATTCTGCTAGATATAAAAAGTGTTTTACTGACTACAAGTGATAAACTGAGAAAATAAAAAGATTAAAGGAACTTACTTCTGCATATCATATATAGGAAGATAACTTTGAAAGCTTACGAAAAAGAGTGATTTTTTCACCCCATGGAGAATTTTGTAGAGTCCAACTCATTAAATGAGCAAGGTCATGTAGTTAGGAGTAGAAGATGTAATAAAGTTTCAGATACAGGTTTGAAAGTTTGGACACGATAGCTGTATTTTGAGAAGTAAAACTTCAACATTAGAGCACCAATATGTGATAATTTCTTGATTATCCTAGAAACTGTCACCTGGTAGGGTAAGGTATTAGCAATAATGTAAAATATTTTAAAATGTTGTATAAGGGAAATATCATAGAATCATAGAATAACCAGGTTGGAAGAGACCCACCGGATCATTGAGTCCAACCATTACTACCAAATACTAAATCATGTCCCTCAGCACCTTGTCCACCCATCCCTTAAACACCTCCAGGGAAGGTGAATCAACTACCTCCCTGGGCAGCCTATTCCAATGCTCAATGACCCTTGCTGTGAAAAACTTTTTCCTAATGTCCATCCTAAATCTCCCTTGGCAGAACTTGAGGCCATTCCCTCTTGTCCTGTCCCCTGTCACTTGGGAGAAGAGGCCAGCTCCCTCCTCTCCACAGCCTCCTTTCAGGTAGTTGTAGAGAGCAATGAGGTCTCCCCTCAGCCTCCTCTTCTCCAGGCTAAACCACCTCAGCTCTCTCAGCCGCTCCTCATAAGACCTGTTCTCCAGCCCCTTCACCAACTTTGTTGCTCTTCTCTGGACTCTCTCCAGAGCCTCAACTTCCTTCTTGTGGTGAGGGGCCACCATATCGTGGTGTTATCACCAATAACTTATTAAAGAATACTTCAGTTATTACAGTTATTTCACAACTAAACACATTGGATTAAATCTTTGCTTTTGTATAGTAATGTAACCCATATTATCTTCTATATGTTTGTCATCCAGACTTATTCCAATAACTGAGTGTATGAGGACATTTATGAGAAATTAAATGGCTATAATTTAAACAACCTTTTGTGCTATTTGTAATCTAGTAAATGCATTACTCCCTGACCAGTGTTATCTTTACAAAATATCAACTGGTAGTTTATTCATAACTGTTCTTTCTGTCCTCATCTTGGGTTACTTATGAAGTAACCTGATCCCTGGGGGGAAAAGACTTGAAAAAAAAAACCTATTGAAATTTCTGTGAAAATTACCAGAGGAAACTTACAATTTAAAATTTCTAAACAATAGTTGTCTTTGCTTTAGCATGATAGAGCTTGATTTTATGTTTACAATAAAATTATCCATAATAAATATGGAAAGGCACTGTTTACTATGTCTTAATATATCTTGCCCTAAACTTGATATTCAGAGCTGGGTGATCGCTTTTTCTTAACTTTTGCCACAAATCTGTGATTAACCTAAAAATATTCTGAATACGCTTGTACTTGGGACACAGTGCAAAACATTGTGATCTACTCTCACATTCTATTTAAAACAGGATGCAAGTGACTTATTAAGAAACTATGCTATAGAGCAATACAAGGAGAATTATAAGTCATTGGCTCACAACGTTGCTTTAAGTTAGTCTCTGATTCTGTATCATTTTGACAAAAAGAAACTCAGACTATTTCATCATGATGATGGATATAGCTTTTGTTATTGCACGTAACAGATAATTCATCTTATATTTCTAGTAGTAAAATACACTTTCTCTTTCAAATGGATTTGATAAGAAAGCATTAACTGGGAACTAATTTCACTCTTACCTCAACTGGGGGGTTAAGATGGAAAGGATTCTAACACTCAGTGCAAGTTTTGAGCAGCATAGCTGAATTGACTCTTAACCAAAACTTAGTGATTTTCAGTGGTTCATCTCCCTCCCAGTAAGTGGAACTTTTGTACTGCCTATTCAAAATAAGGCAACAAAATTTTTGCTAGCAACATATTTTCAGACTCAGTTAAACACATACCTAAATATCAATACTACTACAAGATTAAAAAATCAATAATGCAGAGATCCTTTTAAAATTGTTGTAATTAGCTCTTAGTTATGCAGATGTAATTAAAGATAACTCCAAAGATATCTTTATTTAGAATGCACACTTAAAATGCATAATTACAGAACTCTGTTACTATAGTAACCATTAAATGAGACTGAGAGCAATCCATCAAAGATAAACTTACTACAACCATGACTATAGTAACTCTGAATTAAAAATAACAACTCTGAAGTTATGCTATCTCAGAAGGAAGACATAGTCTCTAATGCTGTATGTATTTAAAGGAATTAAATGATGCCTGAGGGAATAAGTTTAAAAGTTATTATTCTTACAACCTGAACAAAAGGAAAAGTAATACTTTGTCCTATATCTCCTCAGTTCAAGCAAGTAATTATTAAGACTGGGACATGTAATTGAGGTTTAAAATAAGAGTTAAATTCAGGTCTCCTGTGATCCCATCGTAGTCATATTGTTATGCCTTGGCTTCAAAAGTACAGACTGTCTAGGCAAGACTACAATGCAACTATTTTAAAATCGAGTAGTGTTGGTCAAAAATATACATTATACTCCTTATAAATTGATAGTTATCTATTCTTATGTAAAAAAAAAACCCAAACACTTTTGTCCCTGAATGTTCTTCATAGGACCTGTGTATGCTCTGAATAAAACAGAGTACAAACCAGTTGTTCCCTAAGCTCATAAATATCTGACACTGCACAGTTTTATGACTTTCAAGTGTATGTTCTAGGCAGAAGAAATGTTGACACAGTGAGTAAAATTAGGACAAGTAAACCTTAGTGCACTTTACTTCTGATTATCATAAGCTTCTTGGGTTTTTTTTTTTGTTATTTTTTTTCCCTATGTACTATTGGTTAGAATAAGCAGTGTTGGTAGTAATGAGTTGCCTGTATGCTGTCACAGATAGATATGTGCCTTTATTCTCTTTTCCTTTTTTATAAAGCTGTTTTATTCCCTCTTTTTGAATAACTCTATCAGCCTCCTACTTTTATCCTCCTCACGTTCCAGCCTCCCAGTGTACATCCCTGCATGATAGTTACACTTCATTCCCTCCTTCTCTTCCACCACAAATGATCACCTGTTGTCCTCTTGCCTCAACATTGTCAAGAGTGATGTTCACTGTCTTGCTTTGCTTCTGCTTTTTTCAGAAACTCACAGTCTATATTACCAACTGCCTTTCTGAGCCAGACACTATGGAAAGAACAACCTGAGGAAGGACTAAAAGACTAAAGACTCCCACAAGCAGTGGACTGTTGAAAGAATAATCTGAAATTGTTTGTAAATGGAATACCAAGAAAAAACCCAAACCCATAACTTTCAGTAAGTTTGACAGTATCATTACATTTTCTTTATATTCCTCTGATTTTCTAGATAAACTATCAAAAAAGCTAAATATCTTGGTAAGCCAACTGTATCTACAAAATTCCAGAGGCTTCCATCAATGAGTTATAATGAAACTTTCAACTTTTCAGCTCTGAAGCACAAGTTCTGCCAGGTACTTTTGACTACAAAGCACTGGAGTATTTCAAGCAGTAATTTTCTCAAGCGGTAGTCTCTTTTTTATATGTTTTAATGAGAAAGGATTTAGGTAAACCCCATAATATTGCACAATGTTCTTTAAAGAAAAAGATATCCGGCTCTAAACACTGCTGTCAAGCTGCTCAAATACTTACAAAAAATACTGAAGTAGAGAAATAATAATGACAAGTACCAAAGTATAACTTCTGGAGATCAAAATTATAGAAAATTTTTGTTCATTTCTGCACAGAGTTGTAGTTTTAAGAAAAAGAAGACTATAGGAGTAAGAAGAGAAAAAATAAGCCGAACAAAACCAGGAAATCAAACACCTACATTTATTAACAAAATAGCTACAGTGTAAAAAACTGGAAAAGAGACAGACAGAGAAGTCAAGTAATTGCTAAGAACTTTAATAGAATTTTTATAAACCAGAGGTGAATTAGAAGACCTGCTGTGAAACTCTGTTCTCGAGTGACAGAAATGAAAAAAAAGACATAGGTTTTAAGCAGGAAGTAAACTGCAGTTCTTGCCTTCTTTAGCTGCTGCTTCCATTAACCTTTTGGAGAAACCTTTAGCTAACATGTTTTTTTCAGAAGTCTTAGCAACTTAGAGAGAAAGAGGACTTAAATTACTTTAGTTACAGAAGCAGTGAAGCTGTTATGCACAAAACTCGTTTTCAGTTTTTCTGTTATCCTTTAAAAACAAAATTTATAGTGACTTTAAATTCAAATTCCTAATTATAATGACAATGTTTCATTGTTAAAAAGCCTTCAAATATTATACTCCTGAACTTTTGATAAACATTAAAAAGAAATCACAGAATGGGTAAACTTTAGATTAAATCTTACTTTCAGATTAGTCTTGCAAGGGAAAACTGTTTGTAACACAACTATTTTAAAGTAACTAGAATGACTCTATGATAGGTTTTTGCCCAGGTATATACTTATTGATTCTTACGAAGTCCTCGGAGACCTAACAGAAAGCTGCAGCTACTTGGATGCAGCAGTTTGTTAATTGACCTTTGTTCCTTTGACACCTCCTGGTTTAGGCTCCTCTTTGGATGTTACTGCCCAAATGACCAGGTTGATACAAGGAAGATGAAATGTGGTCTGGTGCTCTAGGTTTCATCTCTAATATGTCCTGATTTTATGATGCTACACAAAAAATATTTCAGGGAATGTGCTTCCAGAGACCAGAATTTGTGAACTTTGCATGAAAACTTCCCACAAAATTTGGAGCAGTCTGTAAAAAAATAAATAAATAAATCATGCAAATATACGTGAGCTTGGGCAATTATGAATTTTATTGCTGTCCTGATAGTAGAAAGTGTACTTGAGGTTATATTTACTTCTTTTATATGATTTTTTTGTGTTTTGTTACTAAGAGAACATGGGAAAAGGTTAATTTCACAGCAAATTTATAAATTAATGCATTTTATAAAAGTCAGAAGGTTCTTTCTATCCAACATTTTTCCTTTTTGCTATTTTTGGGCAATCTCACCTTTTGGGGATTATTTTCTCCCACTTACTCTAACCATAAAAGCAATATCTAGTTTGAAGAAGATATAAAATGCTATTTACTGAGCCATGTTATGCATTTAAGCAGGTTTAGGTACCCAGAGTGATTCTGCCAGATTCACAGATTTCAAAACGTGAATTAAAGTATATTTTCTGCAATTATGACTTTGAGCGACAGTAAAAGTCAATTAAATGTAAACATAAATCTTTCCTGGATGTATTATGCTGAAATGGTGAAGGATTATGAGTGCAAAAGGGAATATTACTGCAGGTAAGTGCTTAGAGATGTAAAGGCAATAAAATGCTGCATCATTTGCTTTGAACAACAGAAACAAGGGGTGTAGTAATTGATAGACCTTCTAGACCACTGAGTCCTCTCCCTTCCTCTGCTTCATGCAAATGTATGCGAAACTAGTTAGCTGTATTTATGAAACCTCTGATTCTGAGTCATAGCACACCTACACTTCTTCACAGGTAAACAACTTAGTGGCATTTCAAAGATGGAATGCTTTAATGAAAACACCCTGGAACCAGATGAATATACTTGTAGTACAGTACAACAACTCTTCCCTCCCCAGGCACAGGAGAAATTGCATGCTTCTTTGGAGAATTAAGCATGCTTTGATGCATGGGAAACAGCATGAAGGGAACTGGATCCCAGCACATGAAATAGGCGTATGCGGAACATTAAAGTATGAAAGACAAGTCATATAAAAATACTGTAGAAAACATAATAATTTTCTTTGATAACTGAAAAATAAGTTTCTGATTTGTGACTGATCTTGTCTTATGCTGGTGACAAAAGGTCGGCTTATGTGCAAAGGTGCACTGAATTAAAATGTTATGGAAGTTCTTACCCTGAAAACATCTTGCTAGCAGAGGTCAGAGCTGGTGGTAAGTTCAACAGTTTATGAAGTGAACTTACTTGGCACTGCTTGAGAGACCTGTTCTAGAAGAGTGTAATGAAAAAGAATATAAAATCTCCCCGACATACCTTTGTTTTATTATGTTTATCATAATATCTGCCTCTACTGAACCATTCTTCCGAACTGGACATTCACCAAACATTCCCATAGGATCCCTATTACAACGTATTATCTAGCTCGTGTATGGAATACAAGGTATTTGGTGTTTATTTGCTTGGCTGGTTTTTTTGCTTGTGGGATGGTTTTGGTGGCTTTGTTGTTGTTGTTTGTTTTGTTTGTTTTTTGTTTTTTTTTTAAGATATCTCTGGAGCTGCTGTGCACCTTATTTTAGGAAAAAAAGTCTTCCAGACATCAAAGACTTCTGTGAAATGAAGTTTTCTGCCAAGCTCTAATTTGCAACCATTGTTTCACATACCAATAATTACTGTCAACAGCTCCTTTAATAACTCATGAGCACCTGCTAAGGCTGCTGTCCCTAGCATAGTCTCATGAGAAGAAAGAATTGTAGCATTGTCATTTCTTGAGGAAGAAGAATACATGCTAGGAACTGAGTAGTGCAAACCATTTATATTACTATTTTTTAAATGAAGAGTGAATGGAAAGAGGTACACCTTCTTAACTCTGAATTATCATTGTGCTTCATGAATTATTTTGTCATGGAGGAAATATTCACAGAAACCCAGATCACAGAATCACAGAACAACCAGGTTGGAAGGGACCCGTCGGATCTTCTAGTCCAACCATTCCTATCTAACACTAAACCAAGTCCCTCAAGACCTCATCCACCCGTGGCTTAAACACCTCCAGGGAAGGTGAATCAAACACCTCCCTGGGCAGCCTATTCCAATGCCCAATGACCCTTTCTGTAAAAAACCTCCTCCTAATCTCCAGCCTAAATCTCCCCTGGCGGAGCTTGAGGCCATTCCCTCTTGTCCTGTCCCCTGTCACTTGGGAGAAGAGGCCAACCCCTTCCTCTCTACAACCTCCCGTCAGGTACTTGTAGAGAGTAATGAGGTCTCCTCTCAGCCTCCTCTTCTCCAGGCTAAACAACCCCAGCTCTCTCAGCCGCTCCTCATAGGGTCTGTTCTCCAGCCCCTTCATCAGCTTTGTTGCTCTTCTCTGGACTTGCTCCTGAGCCTCAACATCCTTCTTGTGGTGAGGGGCCCAGAACTGGACACAGTATTCAAGGAGCGCTGTCCTAGAGAATTGTTATGCTTCTAAAGGGGAAGATATTTACTTTTAAAGGATTAAATTCAAACTGCAGTTGAAAGGGTGAAAGTCACCTGGCCTTTTTTTTTCCTGACATTCAATTAATTGGAATTGAACCCTGATAAGAAAATTTAATAATTAAATGTAAACATAAATTTATGGTACCCTGAAAAAACCAATGCACTATGCCAAGTGATCCATTAACTGAGTTTCTTATTTACTTCTTAAACCCTTGATTGATGGGTGGTTACAGACCAGAGGTCATTTAATGAACACCCCAAGCACTGAGCAACTTATGCTAAGTGAAATGAAGGCGCCTTAGCATAAGGCCTCACAGATTTACATGTCTGCCATGTATACACAGGTCCAGGGTTTCTCTTTGCAACATTAGGGAGTTGTTTTTTCTTGTACTCCTCTTGCTTCTCACAGATATTGCTCCTCAGTAGTCCTTGATTTGTCACTTTGTAGTCTATTGATTCATAGGCTGGAATGATCACATAGCTGTTTTCCATGGGAAAGTATAGTAGTGCATGTAACTAATGATTGTTTGTTGCTAAAGGAGAATTCTCCAATCAGCTTGTTACACAATAGCTGGTAACAGCTAAGTTAGGTATAAAATGTGCTATGAACTTCAATTAAATGGCTTCACTTTGATCACACTGATCACTGCGTGTTGTCCCATTTCTTCTATTGCGACACTTGATATTCAAGGGACATTGAGAGGAAAACAGCTGCACAGCGGACTGAATTAGAGTGGTGTAGGAACTGTAGTTTCCAGTAATGTAAGATTATCCTGTTTTCACATAATTTTGGTTACATTTCCTTCAGTGTTTTTAGGTAATGTTAGACTAGATCTTAGGAAGAATTTCTTCACCATTAGAGCAGTGAGGCACTGGCATAGGTTGCCCAGGGAAGCTGTGGCTGCCCCATCCTTGGAGATGTTCAAGGCCAGGTTGGATGGTCCCTTGGGTAACCTGATCTAGTGGGATGTCCCTGCATGGGGCAGAGGGTTGGAACTAGGTGGTCTCTGGGGTCCCTTCCAATCCTAATTATTCTACAATTCTATGATTCTGTGATTAAAGATGAGATGAAGAAATAATCAAAGATGCACATCCATGAGTGTTCAGATAAATAACGAAATATCCTATTTCTTATTTTGATCTATGCCATTCTTCTTTCAAGTCAGTCAAGTCTGCTGTAGCAGTCCTTCCAAGGTTCAGTATATCAGAATGTATAGCAGTGTTAATACAGGATAAGTCTTGAATAAACCACCCTGAAAAAAAGAGATAATTTTCACAGAGTAAACAAAGTTTTGAATTTTAACATCCTGCTTTCTTAACGTGGTGGATTTTAAAGACTATCTTTTTCCTCTGCAGCTTCCTAAATTTTTTTCCCGGCTAAGGGTATAATGTAGGAAGCTGGTATTTCCAGTAGTCTGAATAGTCAAGCATCCCTGATAATGCATTTTAAAATACTACTCTAGTCCCACATAGCTTTAACCATTTTCACAACTTTTGATACTTCATCTACAGTCACTGCAAAACCATTTTGGTTTTATATTTTATAGTTTATTCTTTTCTAAGTTAAATTAAATTGAATCTATCATCCTGTCAAACA
Source organism: Coccyzus lansbergi (assembly GCA_033558105.1). Taxonomy (NCBI): domain Eukaryota; kingdom Metazoa; phylum Chordata; class Aves; order Cuculiformes; family Coccyzidae; genus Coccyzus; species Coccyzus lansbergi. The sequence goes on from JAUMJK010000486.1 coordinate 2,196,760, forward strand.
TGTTGTTGAATTAAGTCTTTTTTTGAATGATTAATAGTACTAGTGCTGTTTTTTTCTACCTAATAAACTAATAATGTGCAGCTATAAGTTTAGTCTCATGTACATCCAGACCTTGAAAACCTTGAACCATACTAGTTCAGTCTTCATCTCTGGTACAAAATGCTATTGGTTTCTTTCATAACGTCATTTATTCTTTTTTTTGGTAAGAGATTTGAGATTCGTCTTAAATCTTCTTATTATGTGGTTATTGATGCTTCCATTATAACCTTTTTTCCAAGGAGTCAGTCAAAAGGAATTTGAAGGTCTCAATTAATTAAATTCACTTGCTTCCTTTTGCGCACCCTGTCTTAGCCTTCTGCAAAAATAAGAATAATGTTATTCTAGAACTCATGCTCGATGACATATACTTTTTCAAAAGTACCAACTGATATTTTTGCATTTTCAGTTTCGTATGAATGAAGTAAGTACTTTATAAACCTTTTTTGCTCTTTAAATTCCAGTTTGATCATCGTCCAAATACATAGAGAAAATACATTGCACACTCATCTGAAATTATGTCATGTTACATCAATTTCACTTAACTAATTTGCTGATTTACTACTAATAAATTTCAATTAACTCTAGAAGCATATATTTGTTCCAATAAAATCTTTCTAATTTATACAAAGAGATTTGTTTTTTTTAGTGTGCCTACCAAATTTTGACCTGTTCTGTTCTATCTCAGTCTTTTATAGGTATTATTTCAAAAGCTAATTTAATGATGTCAGATCTATTTATGGATACAGATGTGTGGTGCTTATATGCTTGAGTTTAACCTGCAACATATAAAAATTAGATTTATTGTTGCTGAAAAGCTGGTAGTCAAGGAAAGCCTTTGCTATATCTGTAGACTGCTAATAGGTGCATTTCCTTTATCATTCCATCAACAACCTTAGTCCTGCAAAAGAAGTGTTGACTTTTCATGGAAATTTGCAGCTTTATGTTTTGACCCAGGTTACTTTTGCCCTGTATTCAGGGCAAAATCACATTCATAAAATGTTATTGTGTGAAATATTTAAGCATGAGCTAATGTGTCTTTACTTATTGTTTGACATTTGGCACCTTTAAATGTTCTCCTTGAATGCTGTTAACCAAATGTTTTCCTACTTAGAATGTGATTTGATATAAGTAGAAGTCACCAATAGAATCCATTGAACTACCTTTGATGATTTCATGTCTCTTACTAATTTACTTTATGAAACTCTGAAAATGATCTGTGATTATTTTTTTTCAAGGCTTGCAGTTTGTGCTTTCAAAGGTACTAAAGCTGAAATAGCTGGTACAGGGATTTTATCCAAGTCATCATAGTTGAAAACTGCTGAATACATTCTGTTTTACATACATAACAAACCATGTTACATATATGCTGGAAAAATGATTCAGAAGAATCCTAAATCCATAATAGCTTTTACTTAAGTGAAAGCTTAATTCAGGACAGAATAAAATCAAGACAATTTGGGTAATCTATACTAAATTTCATTAGCAAAAAACCCTATTCTGCTGTATTCGAGAGAACTAAAGTTAATATTTTAATTGTAAACCACATAATTAAAAGAGATTACCAAGACAAATGGGAAAGTGTTTCAAAGAAAGGAGAAAGCATGAAGTTCTAAAATTATGCTTAAATTCTTGGCTTAGATGAGATACAGAGCACAGCTTCATGTGGCAGAAGCTGCGGAGGAAGAGAAGTTTGCACCAACAGTGACCAGATTGTGTGCACATACTGCTTTAGAAAAACAGAAACTCAGGATGCCCTTAGAGACCCTTACTAAAAGGAACAAACTTTAAGCTCTTAAGCTATCAGACCTTTAAATTAAGACACAATTGTGATGAACAGTGTTAATTTTGCATAAGCTTTTGAGATTTTTACCTTAAACTCTATTATTATTTCTTAATCAGAGTTGGAATTATGCATTGTTTCTTTAAATACCCCAACATATGATATATACTTTTAAAAATAAATTCCTATTCACGTTGATAAAATGGACCCACAATAAATGTTTTTGTACTTGCTGAAATAATTTGTGAACATGGTCCCTATTTACTTCTGTTGAGGTTTCAAAGTTAATTCTATTCCAATGTTCCAATATATTTATAGCTGACATCTTTTTGCAGCTACAGAATCATGTTTTATCCTTTGTGCAGTTAAAGATATTTTTTTTTCAGTTCACAGTTCTTGCATCACCTCCACATATGTGCTCAAAATTTAGGTTCTCAGGAGTTATCTGCACCCCTTTTGAAGGAATATTGAGACTATGAACTGTTGGCAGAAATGCAAAAACTAAAGCACAGAGCTGGAGCAACACAGACAATAGCAGCTGCACACAATTGAGCTGACACAGACTTTGAAAACAAAAGCTACAAAGAGGCTGTACAGGAATAAGTATTTGAAAACATACAAAGTACTAAAAGTTCATTGCTAATGGATGTCCAATTGATTTATGCAAAAGCATTTCTCATAGCTATTTTATAGGAGACAAAGCCCTTCCTCGTGGGGTGATGCTGGTGGTTACTGTTGTAGTTATGTTGAATTGCTAAACAGATATAAGCCAAATTTAGTGTCAGCCTTCTGTGGTTATTGTCTGCATGGAGCCTTGGGCAGCTGGTATTTAATGGAAGATACTTTATGGGATAAATCTTTAGGTTCCTAAAGGGTAGCTGATTTTATTGGTGTCGGAAGTGGTTCCTTGAGGTAGGCTAAGACCGGAATACACTGTAAGCATTTTAGGTATCAATAGTAATTGGAATTATATTATAGTGTTATTGCTGAAGATATTTATTATTTTTAAGATTTTTAGATGTGCTTTACCTTATAAAATATTATTTAGTTATTTTAGATTAAATACAGAGAATGGTATCCTTTCTTTCTGCAACTCAGAATGGATGTCACGGTTACTGACAGTTCTTTATTTTTTTTACTTTCTTTAGCAATATTTGTTGTTTGGGGTTTTTTTTTTGTTTGTTTTCCTTGTGGATTTTTTTAATGGAATCTAATTTAGTCTCATGATAGATTTTTGAAGAAGTCATTGTTTCTCATTTATCCTGAAATCTGGCATTCAAAGACAATTGTGTCCTTTTTTTGGCTCTGAAGTCCACTTTCTACAGTCTCTGAGGAGTCTAGAGTAGACTGGTGCACTACTGTGTGCAGTGTACTGTAGTAAAGCCCACAAACAAAGGACACCTTATAGTCCCTAAGTCCGCCAGAAGGACTTGTTGTCATGTTTCAAAAATTTGTGCTCCATTGCACAGAATCTAAGAAGCATATTCTGTGTGGAAATAGGATATAAGAGCCAAGTTAGGAGCAGAAAAAAAACTGACGACTAAATTTGATTAAGAATCCTAAGTGCCTACTAAATATCATATCAAATTACATTTAGATAAAGAAATGTACATATCAGTAATTTAATCAAGTTTAGTAACTTTTCAAACTTAAAAAATACAGAAGTTAACAAGAGATAAAGAAGTAAAAAAAGCCCCCTTATAAATCATGTTCTTTGATTATTTTTTTTTCTATATCCTAACAGAAACAGATAGACAAATGTAGAAGAACCTAGAATGCACATTCAACAGAGAAACTGAGCAGATTTATTGAAATTTCTTTCAAAGAACTCTTGGGGACATGCATATGTACAATTCAATGATGTATGGTTACATTTTCCAGATGTTTTATTGAAAGACATTGTGATGTAAAATAATGCAGTAGACTATATAATGAAATCCAACTCTATAAAGCAAAGAAAAAGAAAACCAGTCTCCCTGACAGCATAGTTTCTAATGGTGTCTTTCAAAATTACAGATGCACCAGATTTAAATACCTATGCCCTTGGTGTCTAAAAATAATCCCCAAGGCTTGCCTACCAGTCTTTGCCTCTGCAATAAAGAAAGATACTTTTTGGCTATATGACCCTCTTGATTATTTGTTTTGTCTGAGTAATAAAATAATAAATTACAGCATGCATGAAAGTCAGCTATAGTACCAATAGTGCAAGTATGAAAAGATTTAAGAAAGGATAATGAAATATTAGAAGCTTTCGTTTAGGTATGAAAAAAAAATTCAGCGTGTCAATAGTTGACATTTATTGACCCTTTTTGTTAACTTTTTTGTAGAACAATTACTTTTCTCCACTTCTGGATTGTACATGAGAATGCACATTCTCTGTCTTTTTTCCACATGATTTTTTTCTGTTGCTTTAACAGTACCACCATCCAGTTCCTCCAAATGCATAGAAGTCAAGAAGCAGTAAAAAAATTCTTTCCTGAGAACTATGTGTGTACACACAGACAAAGAGATAGGTATCTGTTTTTACATGTATGTATTTATGTATATATGAGGCTACTGTGGGCTCTGTTAGTCACAGTATTGACCCTTTACCTCTGTAGCTGTCCAGGCTGGCTTTCCAAAGACCACTGATTGCTCCTAGGTGTCTCCTTAGTGTCATTTCTAGTCCTGCTACAGGTCAACCAGAAAAAAAAAAAGTTTTAGAAATCATGAGGAGAAAAGGATTCCTTGAAAACCGAGTACTTTATTTCCAAGAACACCCCAGGGCTCAGTGCTGGGTCCAGCCCTGTTCAATGTCTTCATCAATGACCTGGATGAAGGCATTGAGGGTACCCTTAGCAAGTTTGCAGATGACACTAAGCTGGGTGGAAGTGTGGATCTGCTGGAGGGTAGGGAGGCTCTGCAAAGGGATCTAAACAGGCTGGACTGCGGGGCAGAGACCAATGGCATGAGGTTTAACAAGGCCAAATGGCAGGTCCTGCGCTTGGGTCACAACAACCCTTTGCAGAGCTACAGATTGGGAGAAGCCTGGCTGGAAATCTGCCAGGAGGAGAAGGACCTGGGGGTGTTGGTCAATAGTCAACTGAACATGAGCCAGCAGTGTGCCCAGGTGGCCAAGAAGGCCAGTGGTATCTTGGCCTGTATCAGAAACGGTGTGACCAGCAGGTCCAGGGAGGTGATTCTCCCTCTGGACTCAGTACTGGTGAGACTGCTTCTTGAATCTTGTGTTCAGTTCTGGTCCACTCACCACAAGAAGGATGTTGAGGCTCTGGAGAGAGTCCAGAGAAGAGCAACGAAGCTAGTGAAGGGGCTGGAGAACAAGTCTTACAAGGAGCGACTGAGAGATGTGAGGTTGTTTAGCCTGGAGAAGTGAAGGCTGAGAGGAGACCTTATTGCTCTCTATAACTACCTGAAGGGAGGTTGTGGAGAGGAGGGAGCTGGCCTATTCTCCCAAATCACAGGGGACAGGATAAGACAGAATGGCCTCAAGCTCCGCCAGGGGTGGTTCAGGCTCGACATAAGGAAAAAATTCTTCACAGAAAGGGTGATTAGGCAATGGAACGGTCTGCCTAGGGAAGTGGTTGACTCACCTTCCCTGGAGGTGTTTAAGGTGCTGGTGGACGAGGTGCTGAGGGGCATGGTTTAGGGATTGGTAGGAATGGTTGGATTCGATGATCCGGTGGGTCTCTTCCAACCTGGTGATTCTATGATTCTGTGATTCTATGTTTAGAAAGAGGAACCTTCATAATCTCAAATTTTATAGCAGTGTTCTGATCAAAGACCTTATAGGAAAAATTCCCAAAGAAGGGCTCTAATTAAAACTCCTTCTACTTTTCCCCATTCCTCTTCCACCGAACTTTATCTCAGCTGCAGTTATCACAATTTATTAGTGTCATAACAACTTAGGTCAAGTTATGCTTACCTGGTATTGCTGTCTCTGAGGTCACTACCTTTATTTTATAGCTAAGATTTCTACTCTGTTCTGACACGTGACTTCTTTTTTTCCTCCTGTCTGTTAGCTTTTGTAATTTTCAAATTTGTTATTCTTGCCATCTCCATTCTCCAGGCACTTGGCATTCACCTGACTAGGAATGGCCAAACATGGGACATATCTAGCCATTCCCAGTACACCCAGATTACTAGAAAAACAGGTGTGATATATTAAGGTTTTGAGGTATGAAATGAGATTTGTTCTCTTACTAACTCATGGTTGTGCAGTTGCTTGCAATGTTATTTAAGGCTGTGCTTGAACGCAAGGACCACTCCTCTCTTCATTGAAAATGTTAGATTCAGTCTTAACCATTGTTCTTCCTGCTGTTTGAACCATAAGATAAAAATGTTAGAAATACTGAGGCCCAGCTGGGTATCTTTTCTCAATTATGCTGGTAATGCTACTGCAGGCTGTGCAATATACTGAATAACTTGTCTTCTTTCAGAATATGCGATCCATTTATAACTAGATACATTGTTCTTCTGCAATATTTTAGCATCTTTATAAATGTAATGATTGCAATTGTAGATTATGAGAAAAATACAGATGGGGAAGCTGTTTCAGTCATGTATAATTTGATTTATTTGCAAGTTGTTAGTATAAGTATGAATAACCACCCATTTTGGTGACAAAGGAACAGAATGCACTACATATGATGTGTCAGGCTCAGGGCTGCAGAGCTTTGCTATATTAGCAAGCATGGTATTGCTTCTTTTAACTCTAGTTCTTCATGCAACTGCACTTTTGCCTTCACTTACAGAGCTTAATTCCATTCTTAAAGCTGATCCAGTCTCTATACATCAATTTTTGCAGTTAATTTTGAGGGTTTTTGCTCCACTGATGTCCATCTTCAATATATACTAGCACATTTAAAATATATATTTTTGACTTAAAAAAGAGAAAACTACAAAGACTCATCCTCTATAGTGCATCCTATGTACTTCAAGATCGTACCATTAAAAATTCTTCTTGTATTTGACATTTTCTTATTATGAGAATTCAGAAAACATGCACATACCTGATAACTGTACAGATTTGATAACTAAAAATGTGTTATTTAATCTATTCTTTACATACTATTCCAAGATTTTATCCCTAGTCCTCCCTTATACTTGGAATACTCAAAGAAGAATAAATATTACTTAAAGGAATTAGAAGTGTGTTGGCAGAAGTTCAGTAGCTTCCCATTTAAAATGCAGGGGAAACAGTAGTTAGATGAGAACTCAGTATCGCTACACCATACTTTTATTTCAGTCATCCAATTACAAATTAAATGCTCAACTGTAATAACCTTTTACAGCCATTCTAGCAGTGTAATTTTGCAAAGATTAATGATCTATCACATCACATAGTGACTATAAATGTTAGTATTTTATATTGTTTTATCAGCACTGTTTTTAATTTTTTTTAGTTGTTAAAACAGTTTCAATATAAGGTTAAAAGCTCTGGTTTGTAAGATATGCTTTCTTTGCACTACTGGTACCAAATGAACTCTTATTTGCCGGTAGCAATATTAGGAAAATAAGAGGGGCACAAAAGAGCTGTAACATTGAGCTGGACATTTTGCAGCATTATTGGCCTGAAGAGGTCAGACACATGAATGTCTAGCATCAGATTTTAACATTTATTTAGCAGTTAGGTACACTACTACCACATGTACTGTAAAACTTCGCCATGTGCTGTGCTGTACTGTGCACAAAGGAAATGGTTTGAATTAAGTGGCATTTATTCATCCAAACATAGCCAGGCACCCAAGCTAAGAAAATGGGATTTCTCAGCTTGATTTTCTGCATTGGTTTTTTTTAGGTAACAAGCTAACTTTATTTCTATTTTGATATTTTAAAAGGTATTTCATGGTAGCCTATTTTAGGGTGTATTCTTGGGAAGAAAATGTCGAAAACTATCTTTGTGTGAGGAAGAACTATCCAGGTGAAGAAAGATTTAGTAGTATCTGGTTCTCTTCCAAACACTCATAGAAGAAATGAAGAGTGTCAAAGGTCATCTTTTTTTCCAGATTCTTCAAGCACTCAGGCTAAAGCCTGCTCTAGATTCCCAGCTCCAGGTGGCCAGAGGTGGCTCTAGTCTCTGAAATAAAAGACACTTTGTTGAGGTTAATTTTTCTAATTAAAACAAAAAGTTATATCATCCACGTAAAAAATAGTCCATAGAAACAAAGGCTTGTATTTTCAGGACTACTAATGCTTTCCAAGCCGTTAAAACATTAGCACTCAAACATGAAGGCAAAATAACTTATGAGGAATATTTGCTAATGAGTGTGAAGTATATAGAAGGACCTTTTATTTCTATGTTTAACCACGTTATAAGTGATTTTAGAGTCCACTTTTCCAGTTACAGATTTATGGGTGAATCATATAGAAAACTAATCCATGGGGCTTAAAGCAGAGCAGTTTCTTGAAATCTAACTCAGTAGGGTCAGTAGATAATTATGCAGGTCAAACAGTACATGAATTACAGGAAAAAAACATACCCATATCCTAGTCTTACATGTGCATCATTACAGCTGTTTCCTTTGTAGTATTAGCTTTCCCGTGCTTTCTCCTGACCTCCTACTTACTTTATCCTTTGTTTGTTGAAGTACCAGGTTGTCTGATTGCTCCTTGAATTCTTTAGTTTTTAAGTTATTAAAACATAATTAAATTGCTATAGTAGAAAATTAATTTCATAATTTTCTTGGGGAGAATTGTCATTTCCTTTGAAACTGAAGTAGCACTTTCTGTAGACAAGATTTTGTCATCTGATATGCATTCACATATATGTATATACATGCATATATTCTGTAAGCTGGCACAATATTTTTATCAGCATAATCTTATCCCATAAAATCAAATGTATTTGCTGGATCTTAATAAAAATTACAAAACAACCACTCTCTCATTACAGAATGCTGTTCTACAGGATGAGCATTATCTAAATGATGGTTTTATTTATATTCCCATCACTTAACCCCTTAGAAAAAAATATAAAACTCCAAAACGCTATAAAAATGTTGTAACTTCTGGCTAAATGGGCACTTAAAAGCTCTTTTCCACCCTATTAAAAATGTACAAATCTTGCAGTTCATTGTATAACTGAAGGTCAATGTGACTGAATGATTGCTGCACTTAAGAAGTTATTATGCTATACAGTGCCGCCATGAAAAGAGAAGCATTGGTTTATGTTTTGGCTTTTAAAGCTACATTTGCGTCAACAGGAACCTCATGTTCAAGCTGGACTTGAGCAAAGAACAAAGAATAGAGAAATAATTGTGTATTGGGGAAGGGGGGATCCTACATTTTAATAAGCAGTTTATAAAATAGATCTTCCAGTTGTTTGTAAAATTGAACACCCACTTCAAATATCAGGGAGCAGTAGGCATAGGTTGTTTTGCAAGGGAGAGTCAGCTGGGGTTGGAGAGTGGTAGCAAGACTGGCTAGCTTGTTTGAAGTTTGTATATTTTTCATATTGTTCTTCATAGTAGTAATGAGTGAGAGAGTGATCTAGTTGCAGATGCTTATGAAGACTATATAGAATTATAGAATCACCAGGCTGAGGTTGTTGTGCCCCAAGTGCAGGACCCGGCATTTGGCCTTGTTAAACCTCATGTCATTGGTCTCTGACCAGCGGTCCAGCCTGAGAGATATGAGAGAGATGTCTTTAAAATATTTTCTTGCATAATTTTATTTTCTGCTTTAACCTTTATTTTGGGCGGTGACAATTCATGCTACTAACGCAAACAAGTTTCAGTAGCATTTGTTACTGCAGAAATCACACACACCTGAAAATAGACAGTGTTTCTATTTGGGAATGTTACTTTTTACTTAGAAAAGATAGCCAATGAACCATAAAGCACGGGAGTAAGACACCTAATCTGCATCTTCTTTCAGGGAAGAGGAAAAAAAAGCCTAATTTTTACCAGTCTGTGAGAGCATTAGAGAACCTCATGACCATAATCTGAAAAATCCTGCTCTCTACCTCTAATTTCATAGCTCATTGTATTACTAAGTACATGATACTGACCTCAGTGCCAGGGAAAGTCATGGAACTCAACCAGCTTGCTTGAGTAGGGAAATCTTGAGTGAAATTAGGAAAAAAAGGAATATTTATAGGCTCTGGAAGGGGGGACAGGCCTCTTGGGGGACTACAGAAGGGAAGCGAGGCTATGTAGGGAAAAAATCAGAGGGGCTAAGGCTGAGTTAGAGATCAGATTAGCTAAGTCTGCAAAAGACAATAAAAAATCTTTTTATAAGTATATTAACAGTAAAAGGAGGACAAGGGAGACCATACAGTACCTTTTGGACTCAGAGGGAACAGCAGTGACAGGGGACGAGGAGAAGGCTGAGGTACTTAATGCCTTCTTTGCCTCAGTCTTTAATTGTAAAGAAAGCTGTTCCCTCTGTGTAGATACCCGGGAAACAGAGGAGCAATACGAGGCTCCCATAGTCCAAGAGGAGGTGGTCAGAGCCCTGCTTGACCAACTGGACACCCACAAGTCTATGGGGCCAGATGGGATACATCCTAGGGTATTGAGGGAGCTGGCGGATGTATTGGCCAAACCCCTTTCCATCATCTTCCAGCAGTCCTGGAAGACTGGGGAGGTACCTCTGGACTGGAGACTGGCTGATGTAGTTCCCATTTACAAGAAGGGTAGCAGGGAGGATCCGGGGAACTACAGGCCAGTCAGTCTGACCTCAGTGCCAGGGAAAGTCATGGAACAGGTGATCTTGAGTGCTATCATCAAGCACTTACAAGAGAAGCGGGTGATCAGGCCCAGTCAACATGGGTTTACCAGAGGCAGGTTCTGCCAAACCAACCTGATCGCCTTCTATGACAAAGTCACTCGGCTACTGGATGAGGGAAAGGCTGTGGATGTGGTCTTTCTGGACTTCAGTAAAGCCTTTGACACAGTTTCTCACAGCATTCTGCTACGGAAACTGTCAGCCTCTGGCCTGGACAGGCGCACACTCTCCTGGGTAGAAAACTGGCTGGATGGCCGGGCCCAGAGAGTGGTGGTAAATGGTGTTAAGTCCAGCTGGAGGCCAGTGACAAGTGGTGTTCCCCAGGGCTCAGTGCTAGGTCCAGTCCTGTTCAATGTCTTCATCAATGACCTGGATGAGGGCATTGAGGGTACCCTTAGCAAATTTGCAGATGACACAAAGCTGTGTGCAAGTGTGGATCTGCTGGAGGGTAGGGAGGCTTTGCAAAGGGACCTAAACAGGCTGGACCGCTGGGCAGTGTCCAACGGCATGAAGTTTAACACGGCCAAATGCCGGGTCCTGCACTTGGGGCACAACAACCCTATGCAGAACTACAGACTGGGAGAAGCCTGGTTGGAAAACTGCCAGGAGGAGAGGGACCTGGGGGTGTTGGTAGACAGGCGACTGAACATGAGCCAGCAGTGTGCCCAGGTGACCAAGAAGGCCAATGGCATCCTGGTTGGTATCAGAAACGGTGTGACCAGCAGGTCCAGGGAGGTGATTCTCCCTCTGTATTCAGCACTGGTGAGACTGCTCCTTGAATCCTGTGTTCATTTCTGGGCCCCTCACCACAAGAAGGATGTTGAGGCTCTGGAGCAAGTCCAGAGAAGAGCAACGAGGCTGGTGAAGGGGCTGGAGAACAGGCCCTATGAGGTGCGGCTGAGAGAGCTGGGGTTGTTTATCCTGGAGAAGAGGAGGCTGAGAGGAGACCTCATTACTCTCTACAACTACCTCAATGGAGGTTGTAGAGAGGAGGGAGCTGCCCTCTTCTCCTAAGTGACATGGGACAGGACGAGAGGGAATGGCCTCAAGATCCACCAGGGGAGATTTACGCTAGAGATTAGGAGGAAGTTTTTCATGGAAAGTGTCATTGGGCTTTGGAATAGGCTGCCCAGGGAGGTGGTTGATTCACCTTCCCTGGAGGTGTTTAAGGCATGGGTGGATGAGGTCTTGAGGGACTTGGTTTAGTGTTAGATAGGAATGGTTGGACTCGAAGATCCGATGGGTCCCTTCCAACCTGGTTGTTCTGTGATTCTGTGATTCTGTGATATTCTTCTTATTGCAACTTTTAACATATTTTCTTTAAGGAATAAGACTATTCTAATATTATCCCTTAGTTCAGTGCATCAAAATGACTTCGTGGTTGAAAATAAATTCTTGAATTGTCTGGTACAGTGAGAGACTATAAATGCAAATACTTTCGTTTAACAAAAAAGGTGATTTTTGTTTAATGGTTTTTTTTAGATCCTTAACAACATACCATATATATTGTTTCCCTGTGATATTTCTGGTATAGATAATGGTTATTTATCAAAATAATTCATTATTTTTTGAATGAAAATTAGTTTATAGATAACTAAGAGGCAACATTTTTAGAGTGGATGTCCTCCCATTATGTAATAGAGCAGGGTGAACATTTAGGAAAATTATTGAAAAACCCTTATCTGAGATATTTCTAGAGGCTCAGTTAGAAGTTGATGTCCGTCTATCAACCTACCTATATACATCAGATATTGAAATCTCCACTCCTGTGTAAAAAGTGAGCTGTAGTAGTCAGAGATGGTTGTTACGGTGGGGTTTGTCAAGCATCTTCAGGACATGCAGATAGTCATGAAGTTCTTGCTCTGCTAAAACTATTCTTTCAGGGTTAAAAAACAAAACAGCAAAAACTCAAACGCCCAGAACAAAAAAGCCCCACCAATCCCCAAGTGGTAAAAAGATAGCACTCCTTTTTAAACACTTTAGAGTAATGGATTGTACATAAATCACTTTACTTTTGAAAAGAATCTCAGAAGAAGTCTTCCTATGAGGAATCCCTGAAGGAAAAAAAGGGAAAAAAAAGAGAGAGTTTAGTTTGCAGTCAGGGTCTGATATTTGTTTGCTCAGCTAATGGTTCCATCCATATTTTATGTTTTCCATTCTATAACTGATTTGAAGAAAATGGCTTTGGAATGTAATATTTTGGTGTCAGGATTAAAATTTCACTTTCACAATCTGTTTTCTTTAAGAACATTCCATATGCAATTGCTAAACAGAATAATTCTTAGAATTCTTAGAATTTGCCTTCCACATTACTCCCTGACATTGTTTACAAACATCTGCAGGAGATATTAACGTTAAAATTGTATAATACACAAATCAGAAAATCTTTCATATACAGTTAATTGCATACGATTATTCTGGAGCATATCTATTAACCCGTTACTAGATTATACCTTATCTAAATAAATTTGTTATTAGATTTCGAGTTATTGCTATTGATTAATCTAATATTTTATCTATCATCTAATTTAATATCGGTGACAAATAATTACTGAGAAAGGACTTCTCTCAAGGATGGTATTATAGGTATATGAAGTATAATAGTGATAAGATGAGGAAAGGATGCAGGAGCAAAGTGTACAGTGGTGATTACAGTGGAACACAGTGTCAGTCAAAAGACCGTGGAATGAGTGTTTCATTCAAGTACATGGCACACATGCTACATCATTGGCTTAATCAAAACCAGCCATGTAATGCCAATACATTTGCCTAATTATCCTTCATGATGGGATGGAGATAGAAACAGCAGTCGTGTTGGTATGGTAAAGGATTCTCCTACACTTTATCGTGATGTAAATCAAAGCAGCTTGAAGTTACTATGAAACCCTGTCAAACATAATGCAAGAAGATAACTTGACTTTAATATTTTGTCTCCTCTTCAATGGTAAAAAAAACTTGCCATAACAAAACCAAAATTTTAGGCTCCAGCTGCATCCTTGTCCTCTCTCTACAGTTTGGTCTCAGCAATTGTACGCGATTATAATCTAAAGTTTTAGAACAACCCCTTTCCTTTAAGGAGGATGGGCAGCAGCATCTGACTTTTGGGAAGGTTGCAATTTTGGAGAATTCTGACAATCCTGAGTTCTGCTTAAGAATATTTTCTGGCTTTATGCTTCTCTTTCAGTTGTTAATAACTTTATATGAATTGGTACTTATGAATTTGTGACCTCTAATCAAAGCTCCTTGTTCTAGAAATAAGATCAGAGATGTTTGTATGTCTCTCAAAGGCAGGACTCATATACTTATTCTCCAAATAAAAATAAGTTGATGTATTTCAATCAAAATTTCAGTCTTAATAACACCAGACAGTTTTGAAATATTTCAAAATGGGACCTTAACTGTATAGAAAATGTGTTTTATTCAAATGTGATACACAGGACTTAACTGTAATTCATCATAAATCTCAGTGGTAGGAGGTATCAGTAGGAAATGAGTAATATCAGGCTTTTGAAGTTTAAAATATCTAGACACTAATTATTAGTAAAATATGTATAAAAAATTCACTTGAAAACCCACAATACCTGGTTCTTAATAATTTTTATATGATTATTTGATTTTACACACAAGAATGATTCTTAACTGGCAACTTTAAAAATAATGAATGGGCTGAAATTGTCTCTTCAGGGGTCAAGAACATTCATGCTTTGAGAAATGTCCTGTGATTCCTAAAGAATTTCTTCTCTATGAGAGCGATGAGGCACTGGAACAGGCCGCCCAGGGAAGTAGTGGTTGCCTCATTGACGTGTGGAATCAAACTTCACGACTCTGGAGAATTATAAATCAGGTATGTTTATTGCACTGGGGTGCAATGGGGATTTTCTCCTTCTAGCTTGCACACCTTATTTGCTAACAAGCAACTACTTATAGTGTGAAGGTGAGCATATTCATTAACATGGGCTAGACTATTACAATTAGTTTGCTAAAAGGGCATTACTATTACAATTATTTCCATTATTCCATTATCATAAGTCCACTCTTCACCTTAGCTGAGTTGACTGTATTTCAAACCACAGAAACGTTTAGCCTTGGACAGTTTCCTTTCTCACTGAAGCACAGCTGCACGGTTCTGGCTTGAGCACCTGGTATTACTGATAACACATTCTTGTTTTGAAGAATACCTTGTTTCCCCATCCCTGGAAGTGTTCAGGGCCAGGCTGGATGAGGCCTTGGGTAACCTGATCTAGTGGGATGTCCCTGCCCATGGCAGGGGCGGGTGGAACTAGGTGATCTTTGGAGTCCCTTCCAAACCTAACTCTTCTATGATTCTATGATACTTGGTTCCAAAATATTCTAAAAGGCCTTGTTGATATATGTGTCAGATAATGACAAAGATCCTTATTTAATAGCAGTGAAAAAACTGTACAGATTTTTTCTTCAAGTAATCTTGGAATTTAAAGATCATCTGACTTATTTGTGCATGACCTTTGATGCTTGCTTTAAAATTCAATTTTCATAAATATGCTTGATTCTTTTATTTCCCTCTTGGAGAATTACTGTCTCCATCTCTCCTTAGAATTCAATTTCATCTCATATCTTAGTATAATCATATGCTATATGTCATCCAAACATAGACACTGGAATTGTACTATATGTCATCCAAACATAGACACTGGAATTGTATCTGGATAATTTCCAAAATATGAGTCCACAAATTTCTGTAAATGTAAAATAAATTATACCATTAGTCAATATATATTTATGAGATAATGATGAACATATTCACTTCAAGTAACGAAACTGAAAATCAGCTTAGCAAAAAAAACCCAACCCCTTTTTCTTGCTCTGCAAAGCATTCTTGACCTAACAATTACCATCTGGTAGCTATAAACCGCAAGAAGATATTTATATTTTTTTATGAAAGTAAAGCTGTTAAATTTATTGCAATAGATTTAAATTTACTGAATTGAAAATGCATTCTGACCTATAATATTTAAAAGGTAACTAGCAATAAAAACAAAATCTCATGGTTATTTAATTTATTTCATCATTATTCAGGTAAAATATGCTATGCAATCCGACATTGTAGAGGAACTCTCAACATGGTTCATTGTTACATGATAAGAAGGAAAATTTATGCAGCTGCAGGTTTTTCATTAGATATGAGATGTAACATCTCTTCTTTAGTTTACTCAAACTGCTTCAGTTGTTCAAAATACTAACCTATAGACTTCCAATTTTTACTAAGTGATTTATTAATTAATACCTTTTGCTATTTACTATATCAATTTCCCATCTCTGTCAGTATATGTAACTGTTCCTTCCAATTGATTTATGTAAAAAAGTTTGAGGCCTGATGCAGGTGTCTCATTGAGTTAATTGAATTCTTCCAGATTTACCTTGATGTGAACTAAGAAATAGCCTATTTGCTCTTAACTGTCTTATAAAAGGGGGAAACTTTAAATGAACTTGTCAAATTTATCATCGCTGTCAAGATAAAATTGATGTAGTCTTGTTTAGAGGCTATCTAAAACGTACAGAAGTTCTAAAACCAACAAAGGCTTCTGAAAAGTCACTGATGTAAAACAACAATTGAATGCTTTATAACACCTAGTGTAAAGATCAACCTTACTAAAAGGAAGGTAAATTATATTGTGCTATGTCCAGAATTGTCACTGATGCTTAAAGAAAACTCACAATAATTAGAATATGATCCGTTTTCCCCCTCTTGCAGTAGGAGAAAGTTTAAACAATCTTTCTGATGAAATGGTACAGTTCTTGTCCTTCTGTCCCATCTGTCTGACAAGCTGAAATTCTGAGAATAAGTGTTTCACTTCCTTTGCTTTGGTCTTTGCAAGCACTGAAAACATTTGCTTAGCGGATCTGGTTGATGCAAATACCAAAACCATTATAATTAAACCAGCAGAACTACAAACAAGACAGGAAAAAAGCCAAAATACTAATTGCAACAGGCAGAAAAACTGTTGGTTGTACAGAGCAGAGGGAGAAAACTTATGTACTTGAACAACTTGTTCGCAGTGATGCTGCCAGCCCTGTGGCTCACAACAGATACTATGGAACATCAAATTCCTTTATGCTTGTTGCCTCCTCATACTGTGGGACAGAAGGCTCATACTGGATCTTAACAGTCCAAAATGAGTAAAATCAATCTCAATTTCCAAACAACCAGACTTACTAGAGCAGAGAACAATAAAATTCTGCCTGGTGCTCTGTGGCATGGCTGGGGTCTTGAAAAGACACACGGGATAGAAATTAGACATATGTTTGCAATACGACAGTATACTGCTCTGTCATTGACCCACTTCCTCCTGGCAACAATTCAAACAAAGCCAAACACAGTTAAAGGCAGCGGAATTTAAGGAAGTATTTGCTCTATGTACTTAACTGAGCTAGAATGGATGCTGCATTGGTGTGTGTGGGGAGAGAATAGGTACGATGGGTGAAGAAGGGATATTTGCATAATTACCTCTGTGAAAGTGAACTATCTTATACTCCATTCAATTGCTTACAGCTGACATATATTATTAGAGCTTTTGCCTTTTTTTTTTTTGAGCTACAAAACCACCCTTGAACAGCTGAGTTTCTGCATGGCATTAGGTTAAGCCTATTAGCATATGAGGTTTTGACCACTGTGATAAAGCCAGTGAAAACTTTGCTAGTGGAAAAGGGCAAATCTGTAAATGCTGATTCACCAAGGCTGAAAAGTTTTACAGCAACATATTCAATTTTACAAAGAGTTTTACTGAAATACATTCAGTACTGAGAGCAACCTGTCTGCTGTCTTTTCAGTTTTTTTGTGTTTCTTGTTTAGCTGCTCTTCCGCTTTTTGCGTCTGCCCCCGTCTGCTTGGAGAACTGTACAAGAGCCCTGAAGTGGAGAGCTTCACTACATGGGTGCTGTCTGTATGTCTTTTTGTTCTGGGAACATCATGTTCCAGGTCTTAGCCCCTTTAGCCTGTTGTAGTTCAGGAAACCATTTCAGGCAGACCTGCAAAATGCCTGCTTTAAAACTACCCTGCTTTTAAAAGCATTTGTTCCTTCTCTCCCTAGACACCTTTTCATCTGAGGGGCTGCAATGGCAATCCCAGGGTGAATGCTTCGCTGGCATATGAAATTTTTCATTTTATACCTGAAGTGTATCTTGCCTGATATTCATGATGTGGTGACAGGACAAAGGGGCTAGTTCACAGGTTTGTTCCTACTCAGTTTTCTTTGTTCCCTTGCATTACTCTAAATCCTCTTTTCTTTTTGACATCATAAATTCTTTACTACGAGGGTAATGAGACACTGAAAATGGTTTCCAGGAGAGGCTATGGATGCCCCATCACTGTGTATATTCAAGGTCAGGTTGGACAGGGTGCTGAGCAACATGATGTAGTGAAAGATGCCCCTGCCTGTGGCAGGAGGGTCAAACTAGATGACCATTAAAGGACCCTTCCAACCCAAACTGTTCTGTGATTCTATTTTTCTTTAACTCACATTTGCTTGTAAAGAAAGCTTCATTAAATATGTATTTTACTGTATGGTAGACTTTGAGGAGCATTCATACCCTTTTGCAGTGTCTGGATATGATCATGTTAATAGTGACTTTACTATTACTGTGGTTCATCTATACAAAGTATTGTGTTAACTTCCTTCTAGGTCTGATATTTTCATCAAAAAAACCTTACATTTATTTCTGTATTATGTTTTTGCTCATCAACATTTGAATTTTTCAAGCTTGTCTGGAGTCTCTGGCCATGATCATCTTCCATAATAACGTAGTATTGTTCAATTAGAGAAGGGAAAAAAAGATTAAAGAAAGGTCAAAGAAAATTGTATGTTTCTAGTGAAATATATTTGACAGCAAAACAATGTAATTAAATACAAGGAAAAAAGGGGTTTTCAAGAATGGTCATACATACATAGATATTTTGCTTTTTTTTTTCTTTTGTTCTCACCTTCACCTGTGCCTCAAATATGCACCAGCTATTTTGAGATAAAAGATTATCAGCTAATAGGTATTCCTTTTTTAAATTGTGGGAAATTATTTTAAAGATTAATTTAATTACGAACTATAATAAGTTATATATTTACCACAGTATCCAAGGTGTATGTTTTATTTTGTCTACCTTGTGATTCCTGGAAAAAGTTGTATATGTGGATCTCTGTTTAGATTTGCTTATAATCTTTCATTACAGGATTTACTTCATATGCTGTTTTGGGGATGAGTCTGAGACAGCATTAAGAAAGTCTGGGGACATGCCTCCTCATGCATCCAAGCCAGAGCAAGAGGTGGAAAAGGAAGAGGAGATATCTGCTGAGCAGTAAATAAGTGATATGTCTCTGCTGGACTGCAGTGGCAATCACTAAGTAGAGTTTCTCAGTGGGAATTTTCACCAGCCAGCCCTGTTGGTTCAGATCAAACTACCTGTTTTGTGTTTTTCTCTTGCAGTGATAGAAGCTTTGAAATTTAAATATTCCACCTTGGACATATACTTTTCTCTGAGGGACAGAATTGGGTGTCCTTGGGAGCTCCAAGACTTCCACTGCTGAACAGTTCTGGCAGCTTTGGCTCTGGCTAGTTCATGTCCTTGGGAACCTATTCAAAACTTGGGGCAAATGACTCAGTTTTCTCCAGCTGCTGGAAATCTCGTATTTTGACAGATACTGTTGGCAACCAAGAGAAAAAGAGAGAAGAACGTGGGTCAGTAGAGAGTTTTCTAACATTAAAACCAGCCTTTTATGTAAGGGTTAAGGAAAAAACTAGGATCTCAAATCGTCACAGAAAAAGAAACAGAACCTGGAAATGCAGGTGAGCAGGAAAATCATTTTAGTTTTGTTTTCTCAGAACAAAACATGCCAACAGTGATTAAAAAGGCTCAGAAACATTAGACACAAATTAACCTCCTCAGCCAAGTGTATCTGTCTCTCACAGGTGTAGGGAACATCTTTATTCCTCTTCCCCATGGCATATCATCAAAACAATGATGTTCTTATTTTTTGAGGCAAAGTAAAAAAAAAAAACCTGAAGAATTTGAGAGCAGGACATCTGTTCTTAAAGCAATAAATGTTTTTCCCTGTATTTCCTTAAGCTCACATTTTAATCTTTTCCAACAAGTTTTGATAACTTCGATTCTAATCAATTACTTCCATCTCTGATGAGGAGAGGAAAAGAGCTCATAGATGTCTTTCTGTCTCTATTCTGCCTTATCAGAAACTCTCACATGCAGAGCTACTGAATAACATTTGACCACTTTTGGATATTCCTCTTTAAGCTTTTCAGATATTCTGCTTTATGGGAGACATTGTTATTTTAAAATGTTTTCCATGCTTGGAACAGGTAGTTCTGAACCCTTTATTGCATTTTTCTTTCTTCTTTGATGTATTAAAGCAGATGTGCTCATCAGATTCTTGGTGGCTGCTTTACAGAAATAACAGCTTAGCTTTCAGTACCTCCATGGGCTGCCAAGGCTCCCCTGGAACTGTGAACCCTCAGCCTTTAAATTTCACATGCCTTGCTCCCTTGAATACTTAGACTGTCAAAGGTTCTATGTTCAGAAGCTACAAAAATCAGGAGCTAGTTATTTAAATAAAATTATTTGCAGAGTGCAATTTATCACTGTCTGCTTTTATATCTGAATTCATTGAAAGACAACATGCAGTAGAAGTACTAAGTTATACAAATGGTTTCTCTTAACAATGGTATTGTTAGCCAAGTAACAGTAGAGGGTCTTAAATAGAAAAAGAAAAGCATGTTGCTGTTACTGTTACTTGAATGCCTATAGTGAGTGACTCAGCCTTGCTTTGCATTCTTTCATACCATATTTGAATGTATGGATGGTAGGAGGTGGAGTTTAACTGAGTCTAACCTCAATTTTCCTAAATTTTGATGTATTTACTAGAACAATCTACAGTTATGTTCTGTGGAACTGTAAAGGAGGGGAACATTCCAGAATGTAATGTGATTAGATGAAAACTATTTACTTTTAAATGTTACAAGAGAATTTTCTACCTTAGCCTGACTATTCATTTGTTTTTATGTTAGTAGAAAAAATCCAAGAGGATTAAAATTAAATATGAAGCCTATATCTAGCTTTGTATATAGCAGATACTTATGTACCATATGCTATTTGTATTGATTTATTTTACTAGAATGGATATAATTGAATAGATACTACATAATGCATATGTTAAAGGCTGGGTATGGAGATCTCAAAGAAAAAATTGCTGTATAAAATGGAAGACATCAAAGTTGTTGAGTTCACATACACAAGCTGTCTATAGGTTTTCAATAAATACTATTTCAGCATCTTTTCAAGATTTACCATGCCTTTTTATAGCTTTTAAAAGGAGACGAGACTTTTATTTATTTGCAGATGAGCTTCAAGGTGAACTGAAAGGAGGAAGAAGCTGTGAAATGGCACACTTTTTTCCTCCTTGTGCTCTTACAGTGATGTGTTTTCAATACTACTTTCAAAGTGGATAAATACATTATTTCAATGTGATGTTAACCTCAATAAACTGAAGAAAACCTGAGGTGCATTGTTTATTAAGGACAATTAATAGTTTTGATAAGCTAATTGCAGGACTTATGACATTTTGCATCTTTGCATTAGTTTTAGATTGAGTTGTTGATGACAATATCTAGCCTAGAAGAGTTATTGGTATTGTTCTTTTTCCTTCTCTGCTGAAAGGTGTTACATCACTGAAATTATATGGATATTCTGTGAGAAGGTCTTAAAATTGAAAAAATGGAATAAAAAAGCATTAGCTGGGTTGTCACTTTAGTGCTTATACTGCTTATTTTTATAATTTTTTCCTAAAAGAAGAAAACATATACCTATCCAGGCTTGCTGAATGAATAATAAATTAGCTGTTATCTTTTATTCAGTGACTTATTCCTTTGTGAATTCATATGGGTATTTTTAGTTTATGAATTTGCATTATCTTATGGAATCTGCAAAGCATTACATCTGCTTAATTGTTTTGTGCCCATTACTGATGTGATTTTTACGTGGAATGTTTAAAATGAAATGAATTTTCTTATTTTGCTTCCCGTCTCATGAGTTTTACTTTTTCATGAAAGGTTTAATAGGAGTTGAAGTTCCTGTTTCAATAAATCTATCATTAAGAAACAAAGCATTTTTTAAAAAAAAGGTATGTGTAAAAATTATTTTCTGTACATTTTTATATTTATATTTTGCAATTCATTCAAGAACAGTTAGAAAAGTTGTCAGCTATTCTTTATAAATAGGACCTGGTAACATAATCACTTTTGAAGACTTCTTAAGGAAAATAAACCTTAGTAAATGTAGTCAGAAGTGAAAGATAGACTGCATATAAGTACTTGGCTGGATCATCACCATCCCGACACAGTTGTCTTGAGCAGCAACTTCACTTAGCATATTTGCTTCACTGAATTGCTAGGTTTGTTTCTTAATGATGAACTGCACTCCCAGTCACTGCAATCTGGTTTTACAGCAGTTAACTGAAAACAAGGACAGTAAGGTTATAATGTTGTCACTGACATAGTCTAGCATCTTTGTTCTGTCCCAAGTAATATTCAAGTGGTAAGATTATAGTGCCAGTTCTTGTTAGTGAACTGAAATAATATTTCAGTTAGAAGAACTCATTCTTATGGGAGAGTAGGAAAGCAGTGAAGCTTAACTATTTTTCCAAGGAATTTTACTTAGGCCTCAAGTTTTCTGTGTGCGTTAAAGTCCTCACTAGTGTGTATGTATCACATTTGAATACATACACATGATTATTTTCATAATTGCTAATGGGAAGATTAGTCTAAATACACAGATACCTATAAATACGCATGCAGCCCAAAATTGTACTAAGGAATTTTGAATTAAGTCTTGGACAATTTTTTTCTACCATTTCATACCCCTAATTTCTGCTCCAGTACGTTTCTTTCCAATATCTCTTATGGATGATTAACTGTGATACAGTAGATACCTACTTTGTAAGGAAGGGTGAGTGCAACTGTAGGAGTGCTTTTCTTTGTGGTTGTATATATGCTGGTTTTGACAGCCTTTTCAAAACTATATTTGCAGGAAGTTCTTGACAGCACTGCTTCTGTTTGAGTATCCTTACCTGATGCACTTCCAAGAATCCTCAGACTCATTCAAAACACTGCCATCTTTTTGTCTTTTCTGTGACCTGGTCTGATACTTAGCTGGGAAATACCTGTCAAAATGTACTCCGACCATAATCTGTCCTTTGTATTCGGTATGGAATATAAATATATGAATCGATTTGGTTCATTAAATATCGGCTACCGTAACATTTTTCTGCCTTAGTTAACTACCAGTCATAGAGGAATTATAAATAACACAGACATGAAATATAATTGTTGATTCTTTTGGCAGTAGAATACTACTCATAATGCTCATTCATTGTAATTACTATTACTGAGCATATTGATTACATGCACGCTGAAGGCACAACAGTGACTGTCAATATTGTGTGAGGTGCCGTACAAAGGTCATTGCAGAGACTCTGAATAGTGCTACAAGCACACTGCAGTTAAACAAGCCAGCAGATGTTTATGACACAAATGACACTGTAGCTCATCTTTCTTAGCAGCAGGACTAGCAATAGTGTTTATATACAATATTTCTGGAGAAACTGTTACTGTTTTTCATTAATACTTCTGTACCTTCACTTACAGCGTGGAGAAGATTATGTCAGTTTCTCTGACTGGCTCTAAGAGTTCCACAAGGCTTATGGGCTTATTTTTACTTCTCATTTTCCTTCAATTTCAAGAAATATTTTAAAAAAATATCAAAATCTATGTATTGGCTGATATTAATCAAACTGGTTTGGGAATGTGTAGCAAAATTGAGCAAAATGATTAACCATACAACACCCAGATGAAAACCGTGCAGACTGGAAGTAGGAGTCACCTGTCTGTGTACATATTTCCTTAATTATTTAAATGGTTCAATGCCTGGTTTCCCGACATGTCCCCTATACTTAAAACAGAAACAGAGTAGCAATCTCTGCCATTTCTTGACTTGCAAAAGAAATACTGAAATAGCTTATACCAAGCCATTCTGTTTGATCTGGTTTTTCATTTGTTCTTGAAGGTGGACATTTTCTGAATGATTGTGCATGCATATGAGGAACCAATTAGCAAAATATTATTGCATTAACTTTTGGTTTTAAAGTTGTTGCTTATTTTTTTTCTAATTGTAAATTCTATGGACTAGAGAAAAATTCTAGAAGACTTTTCTTTTGTCCGCTCACATAATAGTTTCAATTTCCAGTGTTATTTTGTAAGGTCATACACATGAATTTTTGAAACTCAGTACCAATACTGAAAAAAATCCCTCTGAAATAAACAAAGTTCTTGTTCAGAGGATCTAGAGTATAGTGTACTGATGAGCTCTAATAGCACATCCATGTAGAATTTTCTATTTCTTCAGGGTTTTTTTGGAAAGTGCAGTTCCTACATAAAAGGAATAGAGGTACTGTCTCTCCTTTCAGCAGTGGAGAGTAGATCCTTATTACTGATGTGAAGGACAATGAGACAAGCTTGAAGCTGCTTTAGATATTGACTTAGTATTTTAACTTTTATTAGAACCACGTTCCCAGACAGTGAGAACTTGGTCCTCTACTTGTTTAAATTTCTCTGACTAGGTAGCCATGCATTTAATCCAGATCAGTCATGGGAATATGCATAAACCTAATAGGAAATAGGTGATAACAGGATGTATTTGAAAGAGATAATGATTTTTTTTTTTTATCGTACGTAGCTGTAAATCTGAAGAACTACTAAACTGGGGCTGAAGATAAGAGTTGATCCTCCTTAAGTAAATTTTCTCTAGTAAATGGGGTTAATAAGCTAAGTGTAGCAATTGACATTTTGATAGCTTAAAGTCCAGGTGCCTTCTATTATGTCTGGAAATTTGCTTTCAATTCCTACTCTGAAAGAAATCATGCAGTCACATATAGTGCTTCCAGAACTTGAAATTACATTAATATGAAAAAGTTGCTAGCACAGTCTGAATTATATTCCCACTTAATAATATGCATTTCTTAGAAGACAGTAATTTTCCAATTTGTCTAGAATAGAAAATAGAATACCATAGAAGCAGTTGTTATATATATCACAACTATTCCCCTAACCCTCTTGTCCACTGTTTTATGTATTTTCCTGATTTATGGTTGAAATTTTGTAGTAATAGAGCGTGGTATAGTAGAAATGAAGAGAATGTATTTCTTATCATTATAGATCCTAACTGTCACAAGGTGGCAGATTATCACAAATTTATTGGGCAGTCACCTAGTGGTAACAGCAAAATATCCCAAACCATCACTTACAAAGAATTATTTTCTCTAACCTTTGAGATAAAGGTAGATCTTCAGATTACTGTTAGAAACTGAACCAAAGCAGCAATTGCCAACTAAGATTAGGATATTCAGGGTTTTAGATCTTCTCAGTTATTTTCTCTTTGCTGTTATTTATCTACCCTTTCTATTCCTGCAGACTATTCATTATTAAAAAAATCTTAATCAATTTGACTATTCATTTATGTGCATCTTATTCCTGACTGTACAGCTGCCTTTCATAGAAAATTGAGAAAACATTTTCCAGTAGCTAGGGATGTTCTGGATATTCTTAGATGCAAAGATAAAGCTCAGCTCCTGGATTGATACTTCTCTTTGATTTAGAGTATTGCATCAGGATATATCATTACAGTTTGATTAAAAATCTTTAAGCTAATTTTTGTTTCTGGATTATTAAAGAATGTTGATTGAGATCCTTGAAGCATCTTCTTGGATGCACTATGGGTCTGAATACTCATGGTATTTTTAATTTCAAGCAATGACAATGGTGTGGTCAATAAGTCTATTACGCCTGTGATTAGCAGGTCCTATGAATTCTATGAGAATGATGTCATAGTAGAAAATTGAAAATAAGTCTTACATTGTCATATTTTTATTTCTAACATATTACTCATCATTTCATCAAGGTCAGGCATTTTTTTCTTAGTCAAAACTGTTTTTTCTTGATTGAAAAGTACAGATCATGTTGATAGAAAGATTTGTGTCAAACAAAGTATTTTGTGAATCCATATCAGCACTGCAATGTTATTTTGGCTGGAAGGATATACTCCCTTCCCCTTTTATATTTAAAAACTTTAAAATCAAAATGCCTTAATACTTCAATCAAACACTCCGTTCTGAAATGTAATTTAAAATTTTAAAAAATCCTCAATTTGAAAATTAAAAGTATTTTTCTTTTTAAGTTGAATCTGTCATTTTGTGATGTCCTAGGAAGTTTACAACAGTGCCCAGTTTAATCATCTTCATCTTTGAAAATATTCTTCTGAAGAACTCAAGCAATTATTTTAGGTAGTTTTCTAAAAACTGCCAAACCCCAGAATCATGTTATTTCTCTAGTTCTGGTTTGGAATGATGAATTTTTATTTCTTCAAGACTCTTTTTCTTCAACTTTTTATTTAGTCTCTTTTTCGTTCATTTTGCAATTTTTCCTCTGGAAATCTATGTAATAGCTCTGGACATAAGAGGGACTGGTTTGAAAGGTCCATGTTTTAAAAAAGTTAGACTAAGATATACCTAAGAGTTAAACTTGTAAACCTATGTTAATTGTCCTGACAGTTAATGGAAAATAATAGAACCTTTGGCCTGAGGCAAAGAAAATGAGATCGTCTGTGAGAAAGCTGAAGTTAGATGAGATACTATAATAGTTATCAAAGCATAAAATATGTTAAAAGTTGTCTGTAGACTGAAAAACCTAAAGAATAATTTTATTTCATTATTATTTTTAGATTTATAACAAAGAGAGCTTTGTAAGATAAAATATTTCTAACACCTCACTGTTGCTTCTTTCCTTTCAAAATTTACTTGCAATTAGTGTTCCAGATATTATGCAAGAAGGTTGCAATATTTTTAATCTGTCTTTTAAACAGAAGCATCTTATTTTGCATAGCCTATTGAACATTTTCTGGATACCCCTTCTAGATTCACTACTGTCAATCCCTGTAAATAGAACTATATTTAAAAAATATGACTCCCGAATGATTTTTATATAATTTCTGTATCTGAATCTGTGCACATATTTTGTGATTCCAGGAGTTGGTAATCTTGGCAACATCATCTGTTTCTGTCAGAAATTTTGTCTAGGAAAACTTTTACAATTTTGCTGAGGATTTCCTGAGATCTTAAATGAACTATGATTTTGCTGTTAGACACATGGAAATCTTGGACAAATAGTCACATGATATGTGAAGGTCAGTTTTAGTCACAGACAGATTGGTGCATCTATGATCTGTCCTATAGATGCTTCTCAGCTGATGTGTGTATGTGTGGTAAGTCAGAGACATAAAGAACAGAGCTTACTGCGTAGGAGCAGTGAGTCATTGGACTCACTCTGCACAGCTATGAATCTAGAAGCAGATAAGCATGCACATCTTTATGAATGCAGTACAAGAAACAAATGCAAGGAATAATAATATATGAATATTCAAGCTTTTACTACATTTGCATTACTTTTATAGCATTTTTTTTCATTATACGAAGTGCAGATGTCTACAAGGTGGTAAGGTAAGGGTTGTTAGTACTTCAATTTGAAAAGAAGAAACATTGCTATCAAACCACATACACAAAAGTCACAGGATCAAAATCACCAGGTAGTTCTGCAAGTAGTGTCATAAGTTATTGTCTTGAGGTCCTATGTAGTAGTTTGTTCTTTCTTTGGGACTGTCACAAGATTGCTATTTTCTTATGCTTGTTTTATGTTGCACATCTCATTCAACTGCACTAGTGCTCTCTGCAGGATTCATCAGTGTTACTCAGTGACTGTTGAGAACAAAGTGTCTCAGGTAAACCTGGGTCTGACAGTGCCCAGTTTCTGATTGCTAAGTACCCTGTAATGGGAATAATTTCAATGACCTCTCAGGTGTGTAGCCATCAGAGAGCATGTATAATGTTCTAGTGGAAACAGGAAAAGAGAGAGATACTGGGGACCAGAAAGACTTGAATCTGCATAAACAATACACTGCAAAGTGGAACTGGACTGTCCAAAGTGAGAGTAATTTGCTGCTGGGTAAATATTTCACCCTTAAAACAAAGGAAGTGTAACTATCTGAATCAAAGATTCAGATTTCTTTAAACTTTGTGTTTGGGCATAGCAACTAGTCAGTCACATGTAAAGCTTTAAGCAGAGTTGATATTATAGGGCAACACCAGTGTGAATTTTTGAGCTTTAAATGCTTTTGTCCTGCTTCTTCACACAGGAAAGCTAAAAAATGTTCATTGCTTTTGGACACTTCAGGTTCTGTAAGTGAAAATTCAGATGTGTTGAAATTATTGTGTATTAGAAACTTTGCTGTGTCAGAGTTCAGCTTGTTTTAAGAAGAGAGAAGAGCTTGTTGATATCTTTATTATTCTGTGGCAGAAATCTGATGATCCAACAGAGTTCAGTTCACTAAAATCATAATCTATCAGTGTCCTAAGTACTAATATATCATATTCTTTTTGTACCTAGGCTGCAATGTGACTTGATCTACAATAGGATATAAGAAAAAATTATTTCTGCCTTAAGCTTTGTAACCTAAAGTGCCTCAGTTAGTGAAGAGAATAAAAACCTCTTTCAGTGGATCACTTACAGGTCAAAACGGTGCAAATCGTGGAAGAATTTCACTGTTAGAATTTAGGCGTTTCACCATCAGATTACATGCCCAAGTCTAGGAAATATTAGAGCACATACTAACTAACACCATATGTACATCCATGGGTTTCCTTAGGTCCCTCTGGAAAAATGTTATTTATCCTCTTTCTTCTACATGAAAATAATTTCTGGATTTCAAGGTCCTGAATAATTTAGGTCTTTGTTCTCAAATCTGGATCAGATTGGCTTTGCAAAGGAAAAAGTAAGCTGGGACACAACTGACTGTGTGCTATTAATTAGTTAACGTGATCATGTTGTTCTTCAGCCTTATGATCCAACTCAGAATTGCAGGTGGTTGCCACCTTCTTATGTTTCAAGTGATCTGATAGCCACATTCCAATTTTTCTCTGCTTCATTGATGTATTGACAGAAAAGCTCTCGTATCTGTCCTTCATGCAGGGCTTCTTTGAAGTTTATTACTCAATTACACAAGTTCCCTGTAACTCAAATAGGAATTTCACATTGGCCAGACTAATAACTTTCTATGGTAAGAATATACTGAGGAGAGACAGCAGATCACTATCTTTAAGGGCATGATTTGTCTGATGAAATGTTGATGCCTGAACATGTGTCAGATGTGTATGTTCCCATTACAGGCAGAAGATCAAAACAAGGAAGAGTAGGACATAACTCCACTCTCTCTCTAAGGCTAAAAATATGTGAATAAAGATTTTTCTACAAATGCCGGTTTCTCTGATGACCATAAAAGGAGGCTTGGCTGAATAGTTTGGAAGTAGACATGCAAATTCCCTCCTTGTTGTTTAGAATATACCTTTAGGCAGAATAAATCTTTCAAGTTGGACACAGGTGAACAAGCACAGTTGATCAAATAATAATTTGAAGCTCAACGAGCTAGCACTTTTGATGGACTCTGTTTCCCTTGGAAATTTATGACTAGATCGAACCAAGCTCTAAACAAGTTCCTTGACCATAAATGGAACCATTCCAAAGGCAAGATGTTGGGGCAGCCTCATTCAAGAAGTAAGAGGTTTCCTATTTTCACCATAAGGGTTACTGCCTCTTATAAGCAATGCTCCTTGTCCTCTTAAATAGTGTCTGCTGCATCTAAAGGTTCAAGACACAATTAGAGTTTCAGCCTTCAGTGCTTAATGTGATTATTCCTGCTACATTAATTTTTCAGCTGATTTATCAGAACATGTAATTCGTCTGCACGAATCTCAGAGGCTGGATTCCTCCACAGAGGTCTAATTGGTTTTGCTCTTGTTGAATGCAGTGAGAAAGGGAGAGATTTTATATTTGTAATGTCAAAATGATATTAGAGTGGAACATTTTTCAGATATTGCTGAAAGATCAAATGAGGTTTGTTTCGGGCAAATCTCTTGATTCTATGCCATAGCCTCTCAAACTTTGTAAAAATCTTGAGATTTTCTCTGTTCCGAAGCATATATCCTCTGAAATATATTTAGCATTAGATAAATAGTGAAATATTCTAATAAAAAGTATTTGGCTTACTTTCTTGAGGAAAATTAGTAGGAGGAAGGCTGTGAGGTTTTTTTTCCCCCCAAACTGAAAATCATGTAGGACACAGCATGTCCCAACCTGGGATATGGGTAAGCACACTCAAATCTCACAGTACAGAGTAACCTGACAATTACAAGTGAGTCTAAGTTGGCATCATCCAGTGAGCATATGAGAAACTTTACACACATGACAAAAATCTTTGTTGTTGCATCAGACTGTGCATGGCTGGAACTTTGAAGGAGCAACTTCTGTTTCTACTGTAGATTTGGACATGCCTATAACTTTCCTGGAATACTCCCTGTTTACCTTGTGCCATACGTAATCATGGCTCCTGTGAGATCTGTATTTCCTTATTCCTCAATCAGAGAATTATTTTGTTAAAAGAAAGAAAGGTAAAGGAATAAGGGTGGGAAAAAACCCAAATAAAAACTGTCCTTTTATATGTTCCATGTCTGCAAAAGTGATGCTTTTGAGATGCATAATTTTGTAAGATTTTTCTGGGACCAGAATGTAACAAGGTGAATAAACACAGTTTCTGCCTGCTTTACACACTGGTTGCCTTAGTAACTGTAGCATAGCACAGCTGAAGTGTGTTATACACTTAAAAGGGAGTTTAAAGGAAACAGATGGGGAGTGATTATCACTGGTAGGATCAATTAGACCAGAAAATTGTGAGGCACTGAAAATAATACCTTCAGCTACTTCAGAACTAATTTTGCAAGTGGAACGGAATTTTCAGTGTGCCCATGTAAGATACATGGTATTGTGTTTGCAGCATTTTTTTGTCAGTTTGCATGATTGGGAAAGACGTTACTTTCCTACCTTTTACCATAAGATGAACTTTATAGCTTTATTTTATTTTCAGTAATTTCTTCATTATCAGTCAGGAGCTTCTGGTATGAACAACGGGGGTTAAAATACTAAAAAATAAACTAATACGTAATAAATGAATTACCTTATAAGGTAGTTACATTTGTTAAGTTTGAAACACAGGCAAGAAAGGAAATGCTAACACGTCTTTACAATAAAATAGAGGAGGAAAGGAATAATATGATGCTTGGAACTTTGATATTTTTGTAGAATATGAGTTCATTCCTGTTAAATATTCTTTGAAGAGGATTGACAGCTAAGTTAAAAATTACTGTTAAGGAAATAGAACTGATGTAGCAGAAATGTTCTTCTCATATCCTTGAGAGCTTATGACCCTTTCCAAATGTAAAAAACACCTTTATCCTGATGTGAATCATGGATATATCAGAAACATACCTGCAATCCTTTTATTGCTTCTGAATCCTTTGTATGAAAAGTCTCCAAGTTTTGTATCTTAGCACTATCAGATATCACAGACACTTTGCAATCAGGCTTTACTTTTAAACTGACGTGGTATGAGACTTAGTAGGGCTGAGTAGGGCTTAGTAGGGCTCACTGCCTTTTTAATGCTGTTGGCTTTGACATGGCTTTTACCAATTAGGTAATTGCTCAGCTGATGAGCTAAGTAGAATAAAACAGGACATTATGGATAGGTTCATAGAATCATAAAACAACCAGGTTAGAAGAGACCAATCGGATCATCGAGTCCAACCATTCCTAACAAACACTAAACCATGTCCCTCAGGACCTCATCTAGCCGTGCCTTAAAAGTCTCCAGGGAAGGTGAATCAACCACCTCCCAGGTTGTGCAGAACTTAAATGACTATGTTATGAAAGTGAACCATCAAAGGCCTTTCATGTGGATTAGACATCCTGGCTTTCTGGACTCATGTAAAGTGAGTGACTTAGGTAAGATGAATCACTTCATAGGGTTTTGCTACCTCACTTGACTTAGAGAAGTAATCATCACAGTAATTCAACAGGAGATGAAAACTATAACAAATCCTAAAACAGAAAATCTGAAAGGTATTGTTAATACATTTAGTATAACAAATACAGTTTTGAATCACACTGGAAAAAGGATTGTATGTATTAAATGAATTGGGGAACACTGGAAATCAAGTATATTGTGCCAATTTTAATGATAGGCTTTTTAAGGATTAAGATTTGACTTAGCTTTTAGTCTGTTTCATTTGTTTTAAGTTTCCCTGCTGTTTAAAAATTAATTTAATAAAACCAGTCTGCTTTGGCACTGCCAATTCCTTTCCCTTAATTTGAAATTCAGTATGACATGAGGTCCCAGAGAGCTTTCTAGTGAAATATCTGAAGAGTATGAAAAAGGGAAAGAAATCCTTCAAAGAACTTTCTTGAATTCAAGTGCCACTAACCCCAACTCAGCAGAACAGCAGTCATTTTCTGAAATGAAGCTAATTGAAAGACCTTGAAACTTCCTTGATGAGTGTGTGCTTGAGGTAAAGCTGCTTGGAGGATGACATACTACAGTTTGCTGTATTCTTTTGTTATAGAGGAGTGTTTACTGAGATTGAGGTGAAAGTGAACTTCCTTGTACTGTGCTACCTCTTTTTGTATAGTTACTGGAACATGTAGTAATCCTTAATGTCACCATAATTTCAGAGGTCTATCTAGTTTTGTTCTTGTTCTTGTATGACTAGTAATAGCTATTCTTTTTTCTTTTTTCCTCTCAGTCCTTTCAATTTCTGAACTCTGGCTCTTAATTGCATTAGTGGCTATCAGCATTACCTTAATTTCAGGAGCTTGTGACACATGGCAATTGAATCATCAGTGCTTGAGAGACTGGTCTTCTTCAACTATCCACATGATATGAAAACTTACTCTTGGTTCTCTCCCTGCAGCACTTGGGATTATTTGGCCTGACTGAGCATCCACTACTTGGTTGCATTTGGTGGAAACCCATATGTGTTTAAATAGAGTAAAGATAGTCCCATCTGCCATGCAAAGAAGAATTCAATTTGCTGATAATTTATTCATGTTTCTATGTTGATGTTAACAAGACTTCACTAGTGATAACAAATCAATAAATCAATAGCTTTCATAAAAAAAGCAGGAATGTACATTTAATGAGACTGGTATAGCTGAGCATTTATTCTGGATTTAAAAAGGCTAAAAGGAGAAAGATATATGGCAAAAAATTTAGCTGTTCCAGAATATCATATATGTTTTCATCTGTATACATTTCAGAAATAGAAAGACCTCTATTAAACTAGCACTCGTCAAAATCCAGGAAATATGTATTATAAAAAATATGTCAAAAGAAAGTTAGATCCATTGTCAAATCCTATCTGAAATGCCTTTACAAAATACTCTTAATTTCAGAATGCATCCTGGACTGTGAAGCATTCAGTATTAAAGCTCTCACAAGAATGTCAATGTGCTTTTGAAGTAGAGAAATTCAAAACCAAATTAACAAACATTTTCCCTTTGAAGTAATGAACTTTATCATAATCTTCAATATTTTCTATAGGCTCCTTGACTCCTTTCTTAATTTATGATCATGATATCCATTTCTTACAATAACAATAAATCGTGAGGAAAGTGTATCCACAGATTCTCTGTTATGTATCTGTATGTGGATATGCATATATACACATCCCTATGTGCACATATATTTATGCATACCTATACCTATATATTTCTCCTGTGTTTTTCTTTTTGGCATATTTGCTTCCTCTTGGAAAAGCAGCACTTGTTTCAAGGCATACTGTTACCATTTCTTTTCTTTTAGGGAAATGTCATAGGCCTTGTATTTTAAGGTCACACAATATCTCTATATTCATCTTTTCAAATGTTTGATATAGCAAAATTTCTGCCGCAATAATGCTGGTGAAACTGAAATTCATCTTTTAGAAAGATATTCAGTTCCATTTTAAAGACTTCTCACAAGGAATTTACCTTCAAGAGATTTTATTTTGGCAATTGGTTTCTTGTTAGGAGTCCTTACTCTGTTCTCTATAACAATTTTTTGTCTAATCTCAACCTTTAGTTGCCACGTTAGAGAATCCTCTGCTATCTGGATGAGGGAAAGGCTGTGGATGTGGTCTTTCTGGACTTCAATAAAGCCTTTGACACAGTTTCTCACAGCATTCTGCTACGGAAACTGTCAGCCTCTGGCCTGGACAGACGCACACTCTCCTGGGTAGGAAACTGGCTGGATGGCCGGGCCCAGAGAGTGGTGGTAAATGGTGTTAAGTCCAACTGGAGGCCAGTGACAAGTGGGGTTCCCCAGGGCTCAGTGCTAGGTCCAGTCCTGTTCAATGTCTTCATCAATGACCTGGATGAGGGCATTGAGGGTACCCTTAGCAAGTTTGCAGATGACACAAAGCTGTGTGCAAGTGTCGATCTGCTGGAGGGTAGGGAGGCTTTACAGGGGGACCTCGACAGGCTGGACTGCTGGGCAATGTCCAACGGCATGAGGTTTAACAAGGCCAAATGCCGGGTCCTTCACTTGGGGCACAACAACCCTGTGCAGAGCTACAGACTGGGAGAAGCCTGGCTGGAAAACTGCCAGGAGGAGAGGGACCTGGGGGTGTTGGTCGACAGCCGACTGAACTTGAGCCAGCAGTGTGCCCAGGTGGCCAAGAAGGCCAATGGCATCCTGGCTTGTATCAGAAACGGTGTGACCAGCAGGTCCAGGGAGGTGATTCTCCCTCTGTATTCAGCACTGGTGAGGCCGCTGCTTGAATATTGTGTCCAGTTCTAGGCCCCTTACCACAAGAAGGATGTTGAGGCTCTGGAGCAAGTCCTGAGAAGAGCAACGAGGCTGGTGAAGGGGCTGGAGAACAGACCCTATGAGGAGCAGCTGAGAGAGCTGGGGTTGTTTATCCTGGAGAAGAGGAGGCTGAGAGGAGACCTCATTACTCTCTACAAGTACCTGAAAGGTGGTTGTGGAGAGGAGGGAGCTGGCCTCTTCTCCCAAGTGAGAGGGGACAGGACGAGAGGGAATGGCCTCAAGATCCACCAGGGTAGGTTTAGGCTGGAGATTAGGAGGAGGTTTTTTACAGAAAGGGTCATTTGGCATTGGAACAGGCTGCCCAGGGAGGTGGTTGATTCACCTTCCCTGGAGGTGTTTAAGACATGGGTGGATGAGGTCTTGAGGGACTTGGTTTAGTGTTAGATAGGAATGGTTGGACTAGAAGATCCGATGGGTCCCTTCCAACCTGGTTGTTCTGTGATTCTGTGATTCTGTGATATCTGTCATGGTATTAAAGTTCAGTTCTTTCCCTGTGTGCTCTGTACTTTAGCACTTTTCTCTATGTGTGTAGTAGGAGAACAATATCTGTGAGAAGTATTAATGATATGGAAAAATGTATCATAGTTTTTTTTAATTTTGCAGGTTGCTAATATAGTTATGTTATCCCAGGTAATCAAATACATGCAACTTTCCGCTATGCAGAAATTAACATTCTGACTTCACCAATTACAAGTCACAAGCATTGTTGAGTGAAGGTAAGTGATGACTTGTGAGTGCAGTAAAACTTCCACAATGCTATGTATCTAACCCATACAAAATGCGATTGAAGATACTTTGTAGAATATCTATATAGTATCTTTTTAATTTTATTAAAGCTTATATTACAAACAAGACTTAGTCTAGATGCACATGGACACATACTTCTCAGCTTTGGGCTGAACAGTTACGTGTAATTTCAAAGATTTCTGAAGTAGTGCATTCAATTTTATACTGAACTAAAACGTATTTACAAATATGAAATATTTCTAGGCTGTGATTTTATATGCTATGCTCCATTATGTAATAATTTAATTTGCAAGAACTGTTAATAGTTCTTTGCTTGCCAACTTTCTATCACAACTTCTTAGCTCCCACAGGAACATTATGCAGATGTCTTCTGCCACAGAGTCGAACTAATTTAAGTGTGGTGACAAAAATTATTCAAGTGAAAACATTTGCTATATATTATTTTTAGACTACTTGAAAGTTGGTTTAAAAAGTAATAATATTTTATCTTGTAACAAGTCTGAGTTTAATTTGAGTTTAAATACTTCTTTGATTTTCACTTGAGAAGACACTTTGGTATGTATTTGCAGTATATTTCATAACTCTAACAGTGTTATATGGCCTCAGTGCGATCATTACTTTGCATTTTTTTAGATTAATTCAGTGAGATGTCTTGTTTATTTTTGCAAAAGAAAATTCAGCACAAACACAGATAACTTATAAGCCATATGAACATGAATTGCTTCAAATTGCAAAAATAGAAAATCTATTAAGATATGATTCTTCAAGTAGAAATCATAGTCTCATGTTAGATTTACCTTCCTCAGAACCTGATGGAGCAGAGATGGAGGAAAACATCTGCCTTGTTCAAAGAGTGATATCTCAGAACTAATACTGACTACATCAGCAGTCCGTCTTTGGATGGGGAAGTGATGAGTCAAAACTGGTCTCATAATCTATGTAACTCCTGAAAAGATCTTAAAATTTGTATCAGCAATGGCAACTTAAAACAAAATAAAAAAATACCCTGAATCTTATGGAATTAGCTTACCCTGGGCATATTCAAACTGTCTTTGCAGATATTGCTTTTTGAAATCTTTTTCTTGGTCAAGCTGTTTTTTGCTTACATAAGTTTCATTGGGCAGCTTTAAGTCATGATCTGATTTTACGAGGTATAGGCAAACAGTACAACATATCTCCTGAGGGGAAAAAAAAAGAAATGTCTTTAGCAGCCTGCTCCAAGGAAAAATCAGGTTGTTGTGGATAAAAAGGTCATGGACAGATACATTAAAGCCACTAAGTGTTTTGTTACATTACGATGTGATGAGTTCACAATGATACTGAGGTAACTCTAGCCAGTTCTAACTGTGTGCTTGTAACAGCTCAGTTCCTGGCATTTTCATTTTGGGTATAGAGTATAGGCAGGTCTGCATAATCAGAGCAGAATTCTGACAAGCTTCTAAAAATGTGAGAAGTCAGAAAAACACAGGAAATTAATATATAATCAAAAGTACATAAAGCTACTGAGAAAAGGAAAGGGAAAATTAGCACTCTCAGTGCTCCATACATCATACTAAAGGCAGCAAGGAATGGTCAAAATAAATGTGATGAAAGAGATAGTAAGACTTTCCAGAATATCTGTTTAATACTTGTCATCTGTGGTCTGTAAAACACATTAAACAAACAGTTTGTCTACACTTTTGAAGGGTTCCTATGAATAGATGCTGCCTTTTGGAGGGCTGATTGACTAGTTGATCTCTTCTGATTCCTTCCAGACCAAAGATTTTGTGTTTCTCAAAATCAAGTAACAGCATACTGTCCTATGAATCTTCATGTTGATTAGTAAAAAAACAAAGTCAAACCTGAAAGTAAAAAAAATGTATAGAGATGATGCTATCAAAAAGCTTTTACTTACTGTGCCCTGGGTAAGAAATCAGAAGTATTTCAGAAAAATACTTGCACACTTCAAGTAAATACGGAGATAGTTTAATTGATATTAATTAATTCTTACACTCCTGCAGATACATATTTCTGTTTTCTGGTACCAATATTTTCAAAAGTAGAAAAAGGAGGAAAAAGCTATATGTTATAGTACATATCTATTTTATTTTGTCTGTATTTCATAGGACACTACAAATAGAGCAAAAATAACTTAGTAGCAGTTTATGATTTTATGACAACACCAGAGGACAAGGGAAAAGCAATGGGTGTAATCTCTCTAGACTTTGGTAAAGCCTTTGACAGAGTCCCCCACAACATGCTTCTTTCTAGCTTCGAGAAATATGAATTTGATAGTCAGACTGTTCAATGGATAAGGAATATGTTGGATGATTGCATCCAGAGGGGAGCAGTCAAAGGTTGGTTTTCCAAATGAAAAGCAGTGATGAGTGTAGCCAGGAAAGAAAGGTGTGTTCCTCAGTTCAATCAGATGTCTAAAATTATATGATGATAATGTGGACTGTGCCTTAATAGAGGAAATCATTTGTAATATTCCTTTTGCACTACAGTTTTTGTTGGTGAAAGGTATGCTCTGGAAAGATAGAGTTTTCAATCAAGAATTGATGCTGAACGATATTTAATGACAACTCATTGGTTCATTCTTCTGATTGCCTATCTCTTGAGATGTCTGTAATCAGCTATTACCTTGCTGAATTGGCAGTTGTTTTTCCACTTATCCCCACTCCAAATTTTTTTTCCTTAGAACATGGTAGAAATTCTTTCGCACAGTTCAGTCTGGTAGAAAAAACCCCAAAATCTAATGAAATATTTGAATCTGTAAAAAAAAAATGTTGAGAAGAAAGAAAAGTCTTAGATCTTTGTATCAATGAATATCATTGAGATCTGTCTCATGAAATCCATATTTTTAAAAGAACATTGAAAATTGGGAGCAGATGAAGAAAAGAGCCATAGACAAGTTCCTAAGATTAGAAAATGTCTTGCTGTGAGGAGCTGAGCTCAATCTGTTTACTTTATCAGAAATAAAATTGACATGTCACTTGATTACAATATATAAGGATATAGTGGTTAATAAAAAGAAATTAAATCCAGCAGAGAAAGCTGTAATTCATGTCTGTTAGCTGAGTCAGAGAAATTTGCATTAAGAATTTGGGAAAGGTTTTTAACAGTAATGACAATTAAGTGCTAGAATAAATTACTATAAAACTTCTAAATTTACTATCTTTAAGTCCTTTGCATGGCTGGAAGAAGTCACAATATGGGATATTCTGCACTTCTTCTAGCTGAAATATTGCTGACTAGGGGATCAGGAGGGTGCTACTGCCTCCCTTATTCTTCTTGTGGTAAATACTGTGCCAAAGGCACACTGGATTGTTTTCTTAAAATTTTCCTGTAATTATGCACCAATTACTGCAGTCCAACACAGAGATACATGATTAAGATCTAATGACCAGCTATATGGAACATGACAAAATAGATCAATGATTTTTGTCTTTTGATTTGCAAATTCTTGGACTTCAAGCAGAGCATTGAAACCTTGAGTAGCAATGTAATCGTACTGAGAGCAGACTTGATTTTGCTCCTCATTTTGTGATGGTTGCCTACTTTAAACATTTTTAAAGCTAATGCTACTCATAACTTTCATGTTTCTCGATTTGAGGTTCAATGAATTTTTTTCCCGTATGTTGCTTTTTGACTTGTGAGGATTGTCAGGATTTTTGGTGATAAAGATTTACTAGGATAAGAAAATCTTAAAAGCTTTTCTGTACTTATAGTTCTCTAACACTTCTAATTCTATTTTTATTATTTTTAGAAAATAAAACTACCTACTATTAGAACACAGGTTGTCATCCAGGCAAAGAAAAGTGAGAGACACTAGTCAAGGCAGAGCAAATACCAGAGTTTCAGAAATTATTCTGAAATTATTAGGTAAAATCACATCTTGACTACAATTAACTATAATCCTAACTTGTATTACAATTACCTCTTATTAAAAAAAAAAACCACAAACAACCCACAAGAAAGTAAAAACCTCAACTATTCAGTGAAACTACTATTGGAAGCCTGATTAGGATTGCAGACTCCTAGTGCAAGGCAGTGCATGAGTAGACTCTGCTTCTGTATTTCACAATTTAATAAAGTTGGGAAAAGAAAAATTGTGGAATCATAGAATCGTAGAATGGTTTAGCTTGGAAGGGACCTTAAAGATTATCTAGTTCCAATCCCTCTGCTATAGGCAGGGACACCTCCCACTAGTCTG
The DNA here is from genome assembly GCA_033558105.1 of Coccyzus lansbergi. Classification (NCBI taxonomy): domain Eukaryota; kingdom Metazoa; phylum Chordata; class Aves; order Cuculiformes; family Coccyzidae; genus Coccyzus; species Coccyzus lansbergi. The sequence continues at coordinate 2,236,075 of JAUMJK010000486.1, forward strand.
CCCAAGGCCCCATCCAACCTGGCCTTTAATACTTCCAGGAAGTGGGCATCCCCAACTTCCGTGGGCGACTTGTTCCAGTGTTTCACCACCCTCATTGTGAAGAATTTCTTCCTAATGTCTAAATCTGCTCTACTCCAGTTTATACCTACTCCCTCTTGTCACCCCTATACAGTCCTCAGAAGAAAATCACAACAACCTCCGCTAAGAAGAAAATCACAACCTCCTCCACAAAGAAGAAAAGGAGGGTGATTGTTGTAGGGGACTCCCTCCTCAAAGGAGCGGAGGGACCCATTTGCAGACCTGACCCGCTCCACAGGGAGGTCTGCTGCCTGCCAGGGGCATCAGGGCTGGAAGTAGCTGCGAAACTCCCCTCCCTGATCCATGAGACGGACTACTACCCTCTGGTAGTAGTCCAGACTGGTAATGATGGCCTAGCCAACAGAAAGGCTAAGGACATCAAAAAAGACTTCAGGGCCCTTGGGAAGACGATGGAGGGCTCAGGGGCACAGGTGGTGTTCTGCTCCATCCCCAGGATACATGGAACAGACCCGCAGAATACTAAGAAGGACTCAATTAATGCCTGGCTCCGAACCTGGTGCGAGGAAAAGGGCTTTGGGTTCTTTGACCATGGAGTGGTTCGTGCACCCCCTGACATGGGTGCAAAGGTTGGGACATGTGGGTCTCCTAGTGGGGCTAAGGCCCTTGCTAAAAACCTAGCTAAGCTCATAAATTGAGCTTTAAACTAGGTGTGAAGGGGGAGGGGATCCAGTCCAGACTAGACAACTGCGTGCCTGGACGTAGGCCACTGGAGTTTAGGAGGGGGTGTGCTGGTGAGGACCACCAGCGCGTCACCATACAGGAAGTGGGGGAGAGTGCAGCCTCGCTCAACAAGGGAGATATAGATATTCTGGCATCAACTACTCCAGGAGGAGTAGTCCCCTCTAGGAGGGCTGAAGGCTCAGCTACTCAGCTGAAGTGCATTTACACCAATGCACGCAGCACGGGGAACAAGATGGAAGAGCTGGAAGCCGTTGTAGGGCAAGGTGCCTTTGATGTCGTTGCCATCACGGAAACGTGGTGGGATGACTCTTATAACTGGAGTTTGGGTATGGTGGGGTATAAACTCTTCAGGAGGCATAGAAAGGGTAGGAGAGGGGGTGGAGTAACCCTCTTTGTAAGGGAGGACTTGGACACCTCTGAGATGGACTGTGGCGATGAGGAGATTGAGTGCCTGTGGGTTAAGATCAAGGGAGCCCATAAGAAGGGAGACTTTGTGATGGGAGTCTGTTACAGGCCACCCAGCCAAGGAGAAGCAGCTGATGAGCTCTTCTTTAAACAGCTGGGGTCAATCTCCAAGTCAGTGCCTCTTGTCCTTGTGGGAGACTTCAGTCTCCCTGATATCTGCTGGAAGTACAACACAGCAGAAAGGAAGCAGTCTAGGAGGTTCCTGGAGTGCATGGAAGACAACTTCCTTGCACAGCTGGTCAACGAACCTACGAGGGAAGGTGCCCTCCTGGACTTGCTGTTTGTCAACAGAGAGGGGCTTGTGGGGGATGTGATAGTAGGGGGTCGCCTAGGTCTTAGCGATCATGAGATGATAGGGTTTTCTGTTCTAGGTGAAGTGAAGAGGGTGCTAAGCAGGACGGTAGCACTAAATTTTGAGAGGGCAGACTTTGAACTGTTTAGAAGGCTGGTTGGCAAAGTCTCCTGGGAGACAGCACTTGAGGGCAAGGGAGCCCATGAGGGCTGGGAGTTCTTCAAAAAGGAGATCCTGGCAGCTCAGGAGAAAGCCATCCCCGTGTTGTGGAAAAAAGGTCGGCAGGGGAAAAAAACAGCTTGGTTAAGTAGGGAAATCTTGAGTCAAATTAGAAAAATAAGCAAGATTTATAGGCTCTGGAAGGGGGGACAGGCCTCTTGGAGGGACTACAGGAAGGAAGCGAGGCTATGTAGGGAAAAAATCAGAGGGTCTAAGGCTGAGCTAGAGATCAGATTAGCTAAGTCTGCAAAAGACAATAAAAAATCTTTTTATAAGTATATTAACAGTAAAAGGAGGACAAGGGAGACCATACAGTCCCTTTTGGACTCAGAAGGAACAGCGGTGACAGAGGACGAGGAGAAGGCTGAGGTACTTAATGCCTTCTTTGCCTCAGTCTTTAATTGTAAAGAAAGCTGTTCCCTCTGTGTAGATACCTGGGAAACAGAGGAGCAATACGAGGCTCCCATAGTCCAAGAGGAGGTGGTCAGAGCCCTGCTTGGCCAACTGGACACCCACAAGTCCATGGGGCCAGATGGGATACATCCTAGGGTTTTGAGGGAGCTGGCGGATGTATTGGCCAAACCCCTTTCCATCATCTTCCAGCAGTCCTGGAAGACTAGGGAGGTACCTCTGGACTGGAGGCTGGTTGATGTAGTTCCCATTTACAAGAAGGGTAGCAGGGAGGATCCGGGGAACTACAGGCCAGTCAGTCTGACCTCAGTGCCAGGGAAAGTCATGGAACAGGTGATCTTGAGTGCTATCATGAAGCACATACAAGAGAACTGGGTGATCAGGCCCAGTCAACATGGGTTTACCAGAGGCAGGTTCTGCCAAACCAACCTGATCGCCTTCTATGACAAAGTCACTCGGCTGCTGGATGAGGGAAAGGCTGTGGATGGGGTCTTTCTGGACTTCAGTAAAGCCTTTGACACAGTTTCTCACAGCATTCTGCTACGGAAACTGTCAGCCTCTGGCCTGGACAGACGCACACTCTCCTGGGTAGAAAACTGGTTGGATGGCCGGGCCCAGAGAGTGGTGGTAAATGGTGTTAAGTCCAGCTGGAGGCCAGTGACAAGTGGTGTTTCCCAGGGCTCAGTGCTAGGTCCAGTCCTGTTCAATGTCTTCATCAATGACCTGGATGAGGGCATTGAGGGTACCCTTAGCAAGTTTGCAGATGACACAAAGCTGTGTGGAAGTTCGATCTGCTGGAGGGTAGGGAGGATCTGCAGGGGGACCTGGACAGGCTGGACCGCTGGGCAATGTCCAACGGCATGAGGTTTAACACGGCCAAATGCCGGGTCCTGCGCTTGGGGCACAACAACCTTATGCAGAGCTACAGACTGGGAGAAGCCTGGCTGGAAAACTGCCAGGAGGAGAGGGACCTGGGGGTGTTGGTCGACAGCCGCCTGAACATGAGCCAGCAGTGTGCCCAGGTGGCCAAGAAGGCCAATGGCATCCTGGCTTGTATCAGAAACGGTGTGACCAGCAGGTCCAGGGAGGTGATTCTCCCTCTGTATTCAGCACTGGTGAGGCCGCTCCTTGAATACTGTGTTCAGTTCTGGACCCCTCACCACAAGAAGGATGTTGAGGCTCTGGAGCAAGTCCAGAGATGAGCAACGAGGCTGGTGAAGGGGCTGGAGAACAGACCCTATGAGGAGCGTCTGAGAGAGCTGGGGTTGTTTAGCCTGGAGAAGAGGAGGCTGAGAGGAGACCTCATTACTCTCTACAAGTACCTGAAAGGAGGTTGTGGAGAGGAGGGAGCTGGCCTCTTCTCCCAAGTGACAGGGGACAGGACAAGAGGGAATGGCCTCAAGCTCCCCCAGGGTAGATTTAGGCAGGAGATTAGGAGGAGGTTTTTCACACAGAGGGTTATTGGGCATTGGAATAGGTTGCCCAGGGAGGTGGTTGATTCACCTTCCCTGGAGGTGTTTAAGACAGGGGTGGATGAGGTCTTGAGGGACTTGATTTAGTGTTAGATAGGAATGGTTGGATTAGAAGATCCGATGGGTCCCTTCCAACCTGGTTGTTCTGTGATTCTGTGATTCTGTCTCTCTCCAGCTTTCTTGTAGGTCCCTTTTCTTGCTATTCCCCTTTTCTTGCTATATCCCTTTTCTTTCTATTTTTCTCTCTATGTCCTTATATTCTCCTTCAATCTGCTTCATCTTTCGCAGCACTTTTAGATGATGCAATATATTGTACGCATACAGTTGCAAGCTAGTTCCTGTTCTGTAATGAATGACAATTTTGTACATAACAGTAAAGAGACCAATAAACACCATAACTGTAGTCCATGAAGAAGCTGCACCATTCTTCATTTTAAGTACCAAATGTGAAACACCATGCAATGAAAATGACTCCACAACCCAACCTCTGTATCCTCTGAGGAAATAGCATTTGGAGCATTTTTTGTTTGATTACAATTTAATGTCACGTCATTTCAACTATATGTTGGTCTATCTTTGCAGAACAAAAATTTGTGTATCACCAAGTATATAATAAGTATATAATAGAAGAAGAAAATGAAAACTTTGTGCAAAAAAATCAACATACATCCCTATATGCCAAGATAACTTCACATCATGGAACTATCCAAGTGGGAAAAATGCAGTGTTAGATTTATTTGCATGCATTGCAAAGATTTTGCACTAAGAATACATGACAAAAAATCTCAAGGCAAATGTTCTGAGCATTGTTATTGTATTAAATATTGAGACTAATTAGAAAAAATTACCTTTGTGGACCCATCAAAAATTAATATTAAAAAACCCAAGAAAAATTCTTGTATACAGCTCACACAGTAATCAGCATTGAAATTTGTGTTTCATGGAAGTTGTAATTTGTTCAAAAGTTTTCAGTCATCTATCTACCACAAGCACTACAGAAGTGTTTTAATAGTTTCTGGAATATGTTCTTACAAAGCAGTTTTCTTTCCATTTGCATTTAAAATATTATTTAGGAAGTACTTTTCTTAATTAAGAAAATACTGATTTTATTTCTCCACAGCGGATGAAAGGGAGAAGATGAAAGATGTTTTTATTCTTTTATTGAACTTCAGAAGCAATTTACTTAATGGGTTAGAAAGATACATATAGACTATGTAAGGACTACTGTATGTGAAAGAAAGCACTAAAGTGAATGTGTATGTGTGAGGCATCCCATATGGTCCATTGTGCTATCTTCAAATATTGTTCTTTCTGTTTCTTAAAAAACATTCCTGTTACCTGTTAAATTAAATACAGAAGGTATAGAAACACATTGGGGTTTTTTTTGACAAAACAGCTAGCTTGATTCCAGAAAACAATGCAGTACTGACTTGCTTAAAATAGAAATTCTCTTAAAATTCCTTGTAGGGTTGCTCATACAAAAGCACAGTAACCCTGTCTTAAAATGGATTTATAATATATGATTCCAGATCTGCATCCAAGGGAGAATATGTGTCAGAAAAGAGGAAATTAGAAGATTTGGTAAACGGAAAAGGCCATACTTTTGGGGGGACATCAGCTTAACGTGATTGTGAATGAGTCTTTGTAACTTAACATGTATGTGTGAAAAGCAAGTGATTGTTTTTATAAATTACAAAAGAGAGAATAGTCTTGCTTTTTAAACTAGTGTAGTGTCTAATATGTTTAAAAACTCTTGTTTCTCACTTCATGTATTTGTTGAAACTTGAAAAAAATCAAATCCAGATTTCCAGAGGAGAAATTACAGTTTCTAACAATAATGGCCTGCCTCTGAGGATGAGGACTTGGACTCCTGTTCTTGTTACAAAGGTTGACAGATCTTGATAAACTGTGTCAGTAACCATTTTTTTTATTAAATAAGTAACATCCTCTCAAATTTTGATCCACTTCTCTTTTATTTTTAATTCTTGGAAACGTTTCACTACTTACCAGGACTTGAATGATCCTTTATTGCAGTGACCTAGGGTCATTTCATGATTACTACAAAACTCTTGTTTTAAAGATTTTCTTGACTGAAGCAATATATCTTTTTGTTTCAAGTAATAATCATGTGACATAAAAAATTCCTTAATGCAGTTGAACAATAACTTTCCTAGCTAAGGCACATTCAAAATTTCTTAAGCTAAATCCTGTACTATTCCACTAAAATTTTATTAAAATGGAATGTATATTTTATAATTCAATCTTTTTTTAAAATTTCCTTCTCATTTGTTCTTTTATCTTTTCAAATATCTCTGTCTTTCTCTCAGGAAACAATTCTGTTTGAATTCTTAAAGCTTTTTTTAAAAATTAGTATTTTGCATTCTAAATTGAAGAAACGACACATTAGTAATCACTGTAGTGCTGTGCAAGTTAGAATGATTCTGACTTTCCAGCATTTGGAGTAAAAGTAAGTACACTCTGCAAATAAAGCCCCAAATAGATCACAGTATTCAGTATCTGGGCATTTCAGATTAGATATAAGGAAAAAGTTCTTAATTGAGAGGGTGGTCAAACATTGGAACAAGCTTCCTAGGGAAGTGGTCATGGCACTGAGTGTTCAAGAAACATTTGCACAATACTCCTAGGTATATGGCTTAACTTGCCCTGTGATGACTCTGGAGTGTAAACTGATGATCTTCATGGGTTCTTTCTAAATGAGGATATTGTATGATTCTTTTCTGTGTGTCAGATTTATTCATAAGCAGTCACTATTACACATCTTTTCAAGATTCCTGTTATACTGAGGAAAATGTCTCCATTGAAACTTTATTACCTGTTGCTTATAAAATAATTGCTATGCATAAAATATTTTTCTAAAAAATGAATACTATAAAAATATGATGTAGATAAAATATCAAGGAACGTGGGAAACTTTCAGGTAACAATCAAAAATGAAGAGATATTTTAAGCCCTTCAGCTTTAAGTTGGTTGTGTTTATATCTGTCACTTAATTATCTGAACACCTTCTATGATATTAGCTCACCGAAGTGACTAAAATGCATCTTAAATTCTGTGTTCTTGTACGGTCTCCCCAGGGGACATATGTGTACAGCAAAATATCTTCTTTTTGTGTTTGTCTATTTCTTTTTCATATGTGTGTGTGTGTTTTATGTGTGTGTGTGTTGGTTTTCACCTATTTTTCTTCCCCTTACATTGACAACATTTCTGTTAATTTTCTTTTAAGAGAACAGTTCAAAGAAACACACCTCAAACCTGGGGTAGCCAGAGAAAGGTTTTGTAACCCTTATTTGTAAGACAGTATGTCCTGTAGTACCAAATGACTCCTTTATATACTGTATTCTGTGACATATATTTTTATAATCTAACAAGCCATGCTACATACTACCCTTGACTATGAGGTTAGATTGGGAAGAAGGGAGGGGATAAGAAGTACCCAGGGAGAACTGGGAGATATGAAGAAGGACAGTCCCATTGAAAGCAGGTCAAAAAATCATCAAGGATTTAGAGAACAGTAGACATAAAATCAATGTATTTTCAAAACAAAAAGTGAGAAGAAAGAAGATGCAATTTTCAAAGCTCCATTCTGTGGAAATTTAAGAAGTCTTTAAAATATTATCATAGAATCATAGAATGATAGCATGGTTTGATTTGGAAGGGACCTTAAAGTTCATCTTGTTTCAAACCCCCTGCCACATAGGCAGGGACGCTTTCCACTAGACTGCTATAAGGAGCTGGGAGACACATAACAGATAGAACTTCAATATATATGCAGAAATAGGTATCTTAAATGTTTGAAGAACTTCAAATTGTGCGTTTTCCTAGAAAGGTGTCCTTCAGAGTAAATTAACCACATACAAACATGGTTTATCTATTTCAGTTTTAGATGAGAAACACATGAATATGGAAGAAAATTATTTACTAATAGAGTAATAGTGTTGATAATGGTAATGTGGTTCTACTACTTAAGATTTATTGTTCTGTATGGTCAGTGTCCATAATCAACTTTAAGATGCATAGAGTTACTTACATACTGTTATGTCCAGAAAAAGTTACACTACTTGCATGTAGCTTTTAAAATGTATTATATTAACTGAACAATTCAGACTTTGGAAAAACACGTGAGTAAATTTCCTGGATTGAATGGTGAAAACAGAAGTTTAGACATATCCTAGATATAAATTTTAAACTTGTCTACTTTAAAAATCTGTGCTATTTACTCTTCTTGCAAGTAACAGGCATCACAAATCTAAAGTGAATAGGTCAAAAAGAAAAATATATTTTACACGTAAAAATCAATATAAAGAGTTTAATACATCTGTTAGTATAAAGTTGTTTTTTAGTCTATGAAAAGCAAACACCTTTTTGAAAGATGTTGATTTTTAGAAGTTTTGTGAAAGAATGTGTTTTCACATTTCAGTTTATTCAGAAGTCAGGAGTGATTTACATGTGGAAAGTAATTAATTATAATTATTTTAAGACATTCAGGAATAACACTAAATTTGATAGGTATTTTACTTCAGTTGCTTTTAATTATGTATTCCCCACTGAAAGATAATTCTTAGTTACTTACATAAATATGTTAACTCTGAGGTGTGTGATTGCAGAGTTGAAGTAAGGTGGGTTTTTTGTTAATGCAAAACATTTTCTACTTGATAATAATAGAATCAATTGAAGTTATAACGAAGATATATTGTAATGAAAATTTTATGTTAATTGGGAAAGTAGTCTGATAAAGTTGAATCATTTTTTTTTTGTCTGAACTCAAAATAGTAAGAATAACTTTTCTAATGGCTGACTGAAGCATATGGGATATGAATTTTTAAATAATTATTTAGATTAAGAACTGATTTCAGAGGAGTAAGTACAGGAGTCTATGTTGAAGGGAAAATATTTTAAGGTTATATTCAGATGAGACTTTCTTTGAGCCTTTATGATATTGAGATGTTAGATCAGAAGATGAAATGAACAAAATAAGCAGCAAACTGTATCAGCTTGAAATGACTTGAAATGACTGGTGAGGCCGCTCCTTGAATACTGTGTCCAGTTCTGGGCCCCTCACCACAAGAAGGATGTTGAGGCTCTGGAGCAAGTCCAGAGAAGAGTGACGAGGCTGGTGAAGGGACTGGAGAACAGAACCTATGAGAAGTGGCTGAGAGAGCTGGGGTTGTTTATCCTGGAGAAGAGGAGGCTGAGAGGAGACCTCATTACTCTCTACAAGTACCTGAAAGGAGGTTGTGGAGAGGAGGGAGCTGGCCTCTTCTCCCAAGTGACAGGGGACAGGACAAGAGGGAATGGCCTCAAGCTTCACCAGGAGAGCTTTAGGTTAGAGATTAGGAGGAAGGTTTTCACGGTCATTGGGCATTGGAATAGGCTGCCCAGGGATGTGGTTGATTCACCATCCCTGGAGGTGTTTAAGGCACAGGTGGATGAGATCTTGAGGGACTTGGTTTAGTGTTAGATAGGAATGGTTGGACTCGAAGATCCGATGGGTCTCTTCCAACCTGGTTGTTCTATGATTCTATGACCCCCTAGTATTACTTACTGTGTGTAAAAAAAAATGAATATGATGTGAAATGTGCAGATATTAGCTATGTATCCATGAGGTGAAGTGGGCTCCTTTCCTGGGAGCCATCAACATGTGAGAACATGTTCACACCTGCAGGGATGTTTGGTCAATCTTTCATGTCAGATAAAACTAATTCCTCAAGAAAAGGAGGTTGCTGGCTGACCTCATTGCTCTCTAGATCTTCTAGAGGAAGGGAAGTGAAGAGGGAGATACTGATGTCTTCTCTCTGGTGATAGGACATGTGAGAATATTTCAGACCTGTGCCAGCGATGTTTAGAGCGGATATTCTTCCGAGGAAGCATTTCTTTACTGAGAAGGTGTTCAAATACTGGAACAGTTTTCCTAGAGATATAGGTGATGACTCAAGCCAGTTAGTGTTTAAGAGGTATTTGGACAAAGCCCTTAATGAGATGCTTTAGCTTTTGATGTGCACTAAAATGGTTAGGTAGTTGAACAAGTTGATTGTTGTAGGTCCTTTCCAACTGAAACCATAGAACTGTAGAGTATGGCATTGGAAGGGATCTCAAAGATAATCTGGTCCAATCTTTCTTGTCAATTTTTCATTTTTTTTAAGGAAGAATGAGCCTGAAATTCAAGACTTGAGCAGTAAGAAATAGATGATCCAAGTATAATGTAAAGAGGTTCTTTTAAATGATGTCTTTCCAAAGTGTAAGTATTTTGACTTTATCAGAGGCATATTGCATTTCTCACATGTATTTGTAAGTATATATTTTACAGAGTAGTCTTTTCCCACTGAATCAGTGTCAATTATTCAATAGTTCTTTTGCTTTACAAAGATATTAATGCTTAGTAGTTCTTTTATTTGGCATGCCACGTAAGCAGTCCTTTTTTCTTGACTCACTTCTAATGTCATCAAGTTAAGTATCAGTCATCCTTCTGACGCTTGTGCAAAAAAGATCACAATCTCAGATGTTTTCTGGACTTAAAATAATTGTGGGCTGACTTGAAATGTTAGAAATTTCTATGAAACATCTGAAACTGGATTTTAAAGCCAGAAATGTCATTTTTTCAGCATACTTGTATTTAGTGTTCATGGCTATTCCTGTAACGCAACCCATGTGACAGGAAGCCCTCTGTTTGCCAGGAGTTATTCACAGAGAATGATTTTGAATCAATTTTGTATATTTCTATCTCTTATATTACTATTATTTAACTTTTTCTTGTTATTGATTCATTAAATTAGTTTTTCTTCCCAACTCACAAGCCTCTCTACCTCATTTCCATCTCCCCTCTCCCTCTGCATTTGTGTGAGAACAAGGGGCTAAACCAGGACACGTCTATTTCTTTTTTTGCCATAACAAAGAAAACAGATGCTATTTTCATAATTTTATTAAGGGTATTGTTAGTTGACAGTATATTTTTATTTTCTCTAAGCTTTCATAAGCCAATTTTCTTAAAGGGAGTATGTCTTTGTGACTCACATTTGATATCTAACACTAGTTAGAAAAAGTTTGAGACTGGCTTTTATTGACTGAATTGTTACCTCCATCAGTCCTGAAAACTTTTGGCAATATTTTTATTAGTCTCTACATCTGCCTTATGAACTTTTAAAAACAGATTATCAGATAAAGGGTATTTTTACACTATTATTTTCTGAGAGAAATTATTCTTCACCAGCTGTTCAAAACTGTATTCTTTAGACTCTCAATGATGCAAGTCATATATTCTCTGCCAAAAATGCAAAGGAGGGAATAGAGACTTGATAATCTCTGCACTGAAGCTTTAATGAAACAAATCCTGTGTAATCATGCAAATCACAATTTGGCTGGCTTTTTTGGACAAAGTAGCTCATTCTCCACCTGCTAGATGGTAAGCCATGCACAAAAAGAGAGAAATCTTCCTGCTCTGTCATGACAGTTCAGTAGTAATACTGTGTCACTGGTGTTTGCATTCTGTTATACTGATACTCAGAGGATTTTTTACGTAAGATTTTTATTCCAACATAAATGCCAGTATGAATATTAATTTTTTTCAAAGACAGTTTAATGCTAAAATAAAACTGACTAACATAAGTCAGTAAATTGCTGACTTTCTTTGATGTATCCCAGAGTAGAAATAATAACTTCTTTTGTAACAGCCAAGTGATAGTGGAGACTGAATATCTCAGGATTCTACAATGTTTTCACATATGAAGAGTAACCCAAATCATGTTGTGCGCTGAATTTGCATTATAATCTATACTGTAAGGTTGGTAATTTTTTCTGGGCTATATATTTTCTTTAGCTTGAAATAGTATCTTTAAGATTTCATTTTAGTCAACACTTCCACAACAGGACATGTAAGTAATGTCATCCTGGTTGTATGTTCATTTTTTCCTGTTTTGGACAGTTATTGCTGTATAACTCATAGTTGGCTGTATGGGTCTTTTGTTATTAACTATGATCTATGGCTTGATAATAGTTATACTGCATCCACTTGTGTTTTGTTTTCTTGATTAATCAAATATCTTATTTATTAGAAATTACTAATACCTTCAGAGATCTATTATTATCTATTTAAAAACAAAATTTACTTAAATACCTAAGATCTGACTTCAATAACACCTTACTTGCTGACCCAATTAATGAATATTCTTCAAAGCTATATGCATACCAAGTATATCTTTATAAGAAATGTAATAAAACACAGCAAGATATTTTTGATTTCACATGCTAATAATCATGCAGCTGCCCTTAGCTTTTAGACTGCAGCAGACCCTGGTTACAACCCTGAAGCTTATTTACATTTCAAACAGTGCACTCCAGATTTATCTTTGCACTTCTGATGTAGTTGCATACTTAGGAATGTGTTCCTGGAAAATGCTTTATAGAATCATAGAATCACCAGGTTGGAAGAGACCCACTGGATCATAGAGTCCAACCATTCCCACCAAACACTAAAGCATGTCCCTCAGGACCTCATCCAGTCGTGCCTTAAACACCTCCAGGAAAGGCGAATCAACCGCCTCCCTGGGCAGCCTATTCCAATGCCAAATGACCCTTTGTGTGAAAAACTTCCTCCTAATCTCTAGCCTAAATCTCCCCTGGTGGAGCTTGAGGCCATTCCCTCTTGTCCTGTCCCTTGTCACTTGGGAGAAGAGGCCAGCTCCCTCCTCTCTACAACCTCATTCAGGTAGTTGTAGAGAGCAATGAGGTCTCCCCTCAACCTCCTCTTTTCCAGGCTAAACAACCCCAGCTCTCTCAGCCGTTCCTCATAAGGCCTGTTCTCCAGACACCATGCACTGTCTGTCCTTTTTATAACTTACTGTGTAGATTAGCAATCTGCAGAGAGTAGACAACATGATGTGAAATGTGTTTACTGTTCTGGTGCTGCTTCAGTTCTGCCTTGTAATGGATACTACTGTTGAAGAGAATAGAGGTTTTTATTGTGCTCTCCTTTCATAAGGATGAGTGCTAATATCTAGGAAGCCTTAAAGAAGCCTAAGGGCAAAATAAACACTTGTGATTTAGCCAGTTGTGTTTTCACGTATTTAAAACTCAGAGCCTTATATTGCTGAAAGGGAATGCCTGGTGAATGTTTCTGGCAAAACAGAAGCTTTAAAGATTAATTCCCTTAAATAAAACTTCTAACTTATTTTACATACATTTTTTTTTTCAAATGTCTCCTAACCATAATAATTTATACATCAGAAGCCCAATTCTCATTGCCTTTACAGACCAATCTGATTTATATACATAAGTCCTACACCAACAATGTTACCATGGTTGTATAATTACAATTTAACCTTACAAGTGACTTACCCAAATATAAGGTACTGAAACAGTGGTGGGACTAAGTTTGCATATCCCAACAAAACAAATAATATATAATTTGTTTTCTAGTTAACTACAAATTTCTTTGTATAAAAATATTACTCCCTAATAAGCAGACTTGTGTTAATCAAAATTCTCAACCCTGAAATTTCTCTTTTTCTTTCTCTTAAAACCTGAAAATATTGACAGAACCTATTGGCATGATTTTTATTATTTCCTGGATAAGCATTACTCTGTGGAAATTTGCTTTAAGAAAAGATATTCCTTTTGGAGCCGATAATCTAATTCACTTGCTAGAAAGTTTGCATTTCAGTGAAATAGGACTTTGAAAAGCTTCCATTACTTTATTGATCTGAGAATGAAGAGAGCAGGAAGAGCTACTATTTTTTGTGAGTGAAGAGAAATTACTGATATTGATCAGCTGGTGACATTGTGATAGATTACATATCATTAAATTGCCTTTTTGAAATGAAAGATAATAATGCCCTTTGCGATACTTTCCTAGGTTTGCCAACAAATACTCTCCCCATAATTTCTTACTGATAAATGTAAGACTGCAAAGGGACAAAGGCAAAAGAAAATCCTACAGAACTTCTTTTCTTTGTAAAAGAGATGCAAACAATAGTGACCACTTAGAAAGCTGATTAAATATTGATCTTTGACTTTTTATTAATTTTTCAATATAGACACTTCCATGTTTCTCCTGAGCATTTGGTTCCTAGTCTTTTTAGGAAGAAAAAGTTCATCATAGAACTTTATTTGGGAAGAGTCCTAACACTGGAGACAGCAAAAATATACTTCTGTAGGTAGTGACCTTCTACAACTTTCCCTTCCAGAAAAATTTCTGTAGTAGCTTAACTACTCCTGCCTTTCCATAGTGCTGATGCTTGATATTTGCAACTTGTGTCAGTGCAAAGGTTTTGTTTTTTTTCCTAATTAAACCTTATACAAATGTAGTAAACAAAAGCACCTCTAATCACCACTACTGTTTCATTTGTTACTGTGCTTAGAATTTCTGGAAGAAAATGCTGTGATTGTTCTTATTTTTTTGTTCTTGTTTTGTTGTGGTGTTTTGTTTTGATTCATAGAATCATAGAATCATAGAACAACCAGGTTGGAAGGGACCCATCGGATCTTCTAGTCCAACCATTCCTATCAAACACTAAACCAAGTCCCTCAAGATCTCATCCACCTGTGCCTTAAACACCTCCAGGGAAGGTGAATCAACCACCTCCCTGGGCAGCCTATTCCAATGCCAAATGACCCTCTGTGTGAAAAACTTCCTCCTAATCTCTAGTCTAAATCTCCCCTGGTGGAGCTTGAGGCCATTCCCTCTTGTCCTGTCCCCTGTCACTTGGGAGAAGAGGCCAGCTCCCTCCTCTCTACAACCTCCTTTCAGGTAGTTTCAAATATGGAAGTTGGATGAAGATTGTGATAACATCTATATTCTGCAGCACTTTATTCTCATGGATCTAGATTCTGCAAAACTCCGGGGAGCTGTAAAGGTGAATGCAAAAGGGAGAGGTCTGCAGCTGCCCAATTCTGTGATCTCCTCTCCATCAGGTTAATAAACTGCATCTTGCTCTGTAATGTCCTGCTACTTCTCTCCTTCTGAGCTGGGTCAAGGAGAAAGTTGGATGCATTGGAGAGAAAGGTGAAGGGAAAAGAGCAGAACCTGCACCTGATGCAACTGACCGCTTTGCCAACTTTTTATTATTTCAGGGTTGCCTAAGAGGTGACAAGGTGAGTTTTTCAATACAATTTAAGTATAGCTAACTTCAAGTTTGGCAGAATTAGAATCATAGAGTCATAGAACAACCAGGTTGGAAGAGACCCACTGGATTATCGAGTCCAACCATTCCTATAAAATTAGGAGTCAATAACACTCTCCAGAAAAGTCCTATACATTCTTTGTTCCTTCTTGCATTCCCTAGATGACTATGCAGAGATAAAATGAAATAAATGTAGTTCTGAATGTACACAAAGTTACCTATGCAATGTTCTTGTAGAATCTAAGCATTATGGGTTCAATTCTATAGCATTATTATTCAACTTTTGTTTAACTTGCAGATGAGTTGGCATAAAAATTGTAAGCCCTCATTTAATAAGAAACCTATTTTCCCTGGGACGTTTTTTCTTTAGAAACAATGTTTTTACTTCTACTTTTTTTGAAACATAGCGGCCTGAAGAGTCTCTCAGTGAGTCACTTATGTGAATGTTTTTAGTTTTTTAGTGGTTTTTTTTCCCCCCTCTTACTTGTTTAATTAAATATTGTGTTAATAAAACATTTTTTATCCTCCTTCTCCTGTTCCTAATGTGTTTAAATTGTCAAGTCTAGAAATATTTACACATTGTGCTGCATACTTCCATTGGCACAGGAAATAGAGAAAAAAAATCTGCTAGGCTGAAACACAAGGTTTTAACATTAAGAAACTTAAAAAAATAAAAATGTGATGTAGTATCATAGAATCATAGAATAACCAGGTTGGAAGAGACCCACTGGATCATCGAGCCCAACCATTCCTATCAAACACTAAACCATGCCCCTTAGCAACTCCTCCACCCGTGCCTTAAACACCTCCAGGGAAGGTGAATCAACCATCTCCATGGGCAGCCTGTTCCAGTGCTCAATGACCCTTGCTATGAAATTTTTTTTTCCTAATGCCCAACCGAAACCTCCTCTGGTGGAGCTTGAGGCCATTCCCTCTTGTCCTGTCCCCTGTCACTTGGTAGAAGAGGCCATTAACCTGCTCTCTACAACCTCCCTTCAGGTAGTTATAGAGAGCAATGAGGTCTCCTCTCAGCCTCCTCTTCTCCAGGTTAATCAACCCTAGCTCTCTATCTGATGCCTGGATTATTCCCTTGTTGATCATTCTCAGCTAATAAAATGGTAATTAATTATGTAATTTGTACAGTGAAAAATAACAAAAACTCTCTGCGGACTCTGAGGAACCCTGAATCTAAATGATTTACTTAAAATTGAGATACTTATGACTACAGCATAATATTTCAACCAATTAATCTCTTGTAGCCTGCTGCACATATTGGTACTTAAAAAACCTGTCAGTAAATCAAAGAAGTTTTTATTTCATTTTTTAACACCAAGATATTAGTTTTACAAAAACACATAGTGTCAGTAGGTCAAACAAGATTTGCCTTAAGGAAATGGTAAGGACAGCAATTCTCCTCATAATGTTTTGTCTGACTCTGGATCAGGAGAATTCTGAATTGTGATGCCATATGGCATTCTACTTTCTGAAGTATATGGGTGAATATGAAACTTACCTTCAGTTTTAAAAGCAAGGGTTGACAAAACCCCATGCCTACCAGGTCCCCATTGTACTAAGCAATAAAAAAGAATAACATCAGGTGACCATCCTGCTTCTACATGTTGATTCTTCCCACTCTGGCCATTAGAGCCTAGTGTCCTAAATCAAGTTTCCGTAACTAAGACTGCCTCATCCATTATGTTTGCCACATAAGAAATTTAGTATTAGTGGTGAGGTCATCTTAAAATAATTTGAAATTCTTGTCAAAAGCAAGACTGAACAGAAAACCTCATGGCATTTATCATGTAGTAAGAAATATTAACTCCAAAACACCTCTCAGGATCTTGCAGTGCAGTTTCTGATGAAAGCACACCTCTTTCATTGTTGATCCCCTAGTGAAGACTGGCAAAGAGAATGTTATCAGTGTTAATCCTTAAGATGAGACTGAAGGATGCTTTCAAATTATTTGAGTATCCATGAATTTGTAACAGAACTTGATATTCTTCTGGCTTCAGAGACTAATTCTTACAACAAAACTACCTAATTTATTCTTGGCTGATACTTGTTTTCAAAGAAACAAGGCATTATCATGCAAAGTACAGCAAGAGAAGAAGCAAATAATTCCAGGAATACTCCCAAAAGAAATAAGACATGGCACATATAGGAATGAACAGCAGTTGATATACGTGTTCAAATTCCTGGGAAGATGGAATCCAATAGGGAATTTATTGATATTTATGATATTTATCATCATGTAATGTCTAAACTTTAAAGCATTGCCTACAAATGCCATCACAAGAGATAACATTTCATGATTGTAGATAAAACAAATTACTAATCCACATTTACATCATAAAAATATTTGTGTGTGTTTGGCTGCTTTCTCTCCTGCTGCTTAAGTGTATATCAGTGTGAGAACAGTGTAATTAGGGAATTACTAAGTCTTAGTTAAACATCACTATTTATCTTAAGCAATCAACACTTTCTAGAAGAGAGTAATCTAACATGGATAACTAAAACTCAGCATGAGAACTATCAGCAGAGATTTTGTCTCAAACAATTAATACTTGCTGCTGATAATGAAGTCTAAATATCAAATAGCACTGTTAGCACATCTTCTTGTTCTTTTGTACCTCAAACTATTCCTCCTTTTTTCCCTCCTAGTCTGACCAAATGGGGGTGTATACCAGTTTTTCTTTTTCACAGTTTGGTGCTACAGACTTACATTTTAATAGTAGGTTTAGAATGCACTGTTCCTAGTGCCTAGTTATCAGCAACATTTTTTCTGTTTCCTGAGTCATTATTTGAGACATCTTCTTGCACTGTCAACTTGAGACTGTCTTTAAAATCCTACATGATACACATAATTAACTAGCTTGGAGAAAGATAACTGACTGAAAGCTGGACAGGGTCAGGAAAAAAATCCCCATACTTGGCACATTTTCATATGACCTAATTGACCTAATGGGACAGGAGGAATTAATCATGTTTTCATTCATTTCTCCTGCCATCTGCATCTCTCCTTGTACTGTGTTCAGTGTTTACAGTTTTCCCGTACAAGACATCCAATACCTTTCTGCTGATGGTGGCCGCAGGTTTGTCTGCTTTTTATTGACAGTTTATAATTGTCCACCAAGACTGAAGGCTAAAGGGCCACATTCTTTAAATGGAAAATAGATTGAAGGGTTCCAACAATAGCGTTGACAACAGATCTGCAGAAGTGAAGGTAGTAAGCAATGTGGATGGCATGTTTGGAAAGTAAAAGAAAACTCTAAAACATGTAGAAGGACAAATATCACTTCAAATTGTATGAATTTATTTTAATTCAAATATTAATCTGTGTTTTGAAAAACACATATATTTTGAAGTATTTTTCCAATAAATTATTTGTAACTCATCCTGGGTAAATTAATATTAGAAAGTGACTGTCAGATTTACCTAAATGCCATTCCTTGTCTCTGAAGTAAACACATTCGACCATTCTATTGGGTGCCATTTTTCTGTATTTAAGTCTGGGCCTGGTTTACATCAGTGTAAAGGATCAGGATGTAAAAAAACTTAATTATTCTGAATTGCTGTAATTTCTGTACATTTGCACTGCTTCTATAGAATTCCTGTTCCTTTTTCATTTTGCTAGTTAAATGTATCCTGTCTTTGCTTCCGCTAGAAATTATTTTGTCCTTACACACTATGAACATCAGTTCTGCATGCATGACTGCACATAGGACAATTTAATCTTGACTGTTGTGGTTAGATTCTTAAAAAGTATTAATATGTAAAAGTTTTGGTTGCACATGTTGCAAATGAGAATGTTTGCAGACATACATTTTGTCAGAAATATGCTTCATCCTTTTCATAATTCAAGGTGTGACTGGGCAAGGAAGAATCACTGAGAGAGTTCTTAAATAAATGAACATCAAGTCCGAGATACTCTTTGAGCCAAACCCAGTTATATGATGGTAGCTCACTTGGGAAATGCTTCAAATAAGCTTGCAATTTGGCATTCTTTCATAGCTCAAGTGGGAAGAGGATGCTGAACTAAACAGACCTTGATTTCAATTAATACCATCATTCTTATACTCTGTTAATAAATTTTAGATTAACATGGTGTTCTCATTACTCTCTACAACTACCTGAAGGGAAGTTGTAGAGAGGAGGGAGCTGGCCTCTTCTCCCAAGTGACAGGGGACAGGACAAGAGGGAATGGCCTCAAGCTCTGCCAGGGGAGATTTAGGCTGGAGATTAGGAGGAAGTTCCTCACACAGAGGGTCATTGGGCATTGGAATAGGCTGCCCAGGGAGGTGGTTGATTCACCTTCCCTGGAGATGTTTAAGGCACGGGTGGATGAGGTCTTGAGGGACTTGGTTTAGTGTTTGATAGGAATGGTTGGACTAGAAGATCCGATGGGTCCCTTCCAACCTGGTTGTTCTATGATCCTATGATTCTATGATTCATGAAGAGACTCTGACTGGGTTAAGACTTGATCTGTCAGAAGGAAAAAGAGCTTGCCTATTTCACAAAACAGATTGAAAATAAATATATAGTAATTTGTCTGCATGTAATTTTTAAGACTTCCAGCCTGCTTCATTGTGCTAATAGTTAATCAGAAACAATAATATTCTGTCCTTATTTTTAATAAAGTATTGGCTGGAAGAAAGATAAAATCTGCTTGAATGATAACTTTTTTTGATGTCTTCTACTATTATAGGTAAAAAATTTGTCCAACACTTTCTTTTTTTGTTATATAAGTAAGAATGTAGAGCATCTCCGTAACTTTAGTTAAGTTGCATAAGATCTTCATTTGGATAACCAAACAAAAAGACACTAAGTATTTTCTTTTTAGTTTGATATATTTCACTCCCAGAGAGGAAAAAAAATGGTAAATATAATTTCTTATTTACAGAATCACAGAATCACTAGGTTGGAAAAGATCTCCAGGATCATCGAGTCCAACTATTCTTATCAATTTAAGGTAGTATATTTGTTTTATTTGGACATCTTCAAGCGTATTATTTAAGGTTATGCATACATACAAACTGCTGCTCCTGTCATGAAAAAACTTGGGCAATAAATAATGGAAAAGAAATGGAAAAGAATATATTTGTAGAAAGAAACATATAATTCACAGAAAAATATTTGTACAGGTAGCATAACCCTACCCAAAAGCTATAAATAAAGATATCTAGACCGTAAATATAATCAGAATGTGATAATGTTAAACATATTTTCATAGAGCTTCTGAGAGCTGGGAAAGTCATGATTCACTGCACACTAAAAAAAAATTAATGACATATGACTATTTTCTATCTATTTAAGCAAATAACTTAGGCATTGCTTTATGCTCCTATAAGACACATCTGGTATCACTTAGCTTACCTTTACTTAAGTAGGGTAAAACCCCCAAGATGTAATATTTATCTTTAGGATATATCTTGGTGAACAACTTGAATTAAGAGGTGAATATGACAACTACATTGGAAAGCAAATTAAGGATGCTATAGAGTTTTTTTGAGGGTTTTTTTTTTTGTCAACACTGTATTAAATTCAAAATGTAATCTTTATTTCAATTCATAAAATCTCTTTCACAAATTTTCTTACATGGTCCATGTCTCATTACTCTCAGTAATCTGGACATGCTCTCTGCACAACAGTACTTGTGGAGTATTTGCAACTCTGACTTCTAAGAACACTGTTAAAGCTAGATGTCAGATTAGATTTGACAGTTTGATATTTGTCAGAAGATGACAAATTATAAACAAGGGTTTGGAGGGCTGTCAGCATGGGCAAAGATAAAATTCAGTCATGAAGTCCTTTTGCAGATCTTATCCTAGCATTCAAAACCAGGTCTCTGAACTTGTATGTTTACACAGATTCAATAGACATTAACGTCAAACTGTAATATATATATACTGTGCTTTTTATCTTTATGGGTCATATTTAGTAGTATGGAGATGACATCAAATCTAAGTGTAAGAAACAAATTATTTACAGTCTACAGAAAACCATAATTTTTAAATTTGGCTTTTGTTCAAAATTGATAGAAAATGTTTTAGAAAATTGAGATTTGCTGTTTCTGCTGAAGGCTCACCGGGAATTCAGATATAAACCCTCAAACCCTGTCACTGGACATAACACAGTTCAATGTTATTTTCTGGTATAAACTCGTTTGTTACAAAATTTGTAATCTGTCATGACACTTTTTTTGTTTTATTTCAGAAAAATTCTATATACAAGTAACACAATACATACATATAAACTTCATTATTAAAAACTCTTATCTTAAAACATGAGAAATTAATTTGAAGTGTAGAAGAAAACTGCAAAGGTAGGTACAGTCCTAATAACTTTCTTACACTGCTTTACTAAAATGCTCCATCACAGCCTAGAACAGAGATGTATGGACTCTTTTTTCCATCATGCTTAGCACCTGAATTTTGTGTTCTTAATGGCAAAGAATTGGGTGGTCATTATCCACTTTCACAGCCATGGAGTGATTTTTCAGCAATGATAAGCACCTCTTCAGGCATTCTTGCCTGTCAGATTACTTTCAGCAGCTACCACTTCCTACATACTCAAACACCCCTGTGCCTCCTTTGAGGCAGTGAATGACAATGCATGGCTACACGTGCCTGTAGTTCTTGGAGTCTTAGCTTCTCAGGTAAGTCCCAATAAAAAAAAGTAAAAGGATAGATTAGTTCAGTCTCCCAATTTAATTAGGTGAAAGTAATGTCCATAGTTGAAAGTTGCTTGCACTTTATAATTTGTTCTTCACTTTCTAATTCAGGTCATACACAAAAATAGTAACTTACTCTTGCAGAATTTATTACTATACTTTGGATCTACAATAAGAAGCATGTACAATAATTTAATGAAAAAAAAATTCAAGCAAAAATCTTGCTTAGTTTTCTTGCCTTGCACACAACAGCTCAGCTTAAGATGAACATGCAATTGTGGGAGACTTACATTAATGTTAAGACAGAATTCTAGCACTAGTTGCTGTATTGAAACATTGTTAACTTTAGTTTAATACTGGCTTATAAGCAAGAACTGTTCTCTGCAGAACTTAATAAAAAAAAAAAAGCACTGTCTTTAATTAGGCATTAAAATTTGTGTTCCCAATTTAAGGAGCCACTCTAATATTTTATATACCATGGGAACTTACTATTATACAAGAGTGTCATCTAGTGAATGATTTGGGTGAAGGACATAAAACCAAACGACTCAACAGAATCTAGATTTTGAGTCTATAATAGATACATTATAAAATAGTTTATCTACTTATAACTAGTCTATACTTTCTATAAGAGCAGACGGTTAGAAGAATACTCTAAGAGTTTAAAATTTTTTTCTTCTGATCATCTCTACATAATGAAGAGGAATTATTAAAAATGCACTATGAAAAAGAAAAGTATATAATGACATTTACTGCTTCAAGATGTGGTACACATCTTTCTTTAATACCTTCAAATTTCATATACTAAGACCACAGTCCAATACGCACAGTCTAAAAGGAAAGTTAATTAGAAGTTTTCTTTTACTAACACAAGTTTAACATTAATCTGAGTTGTCAGAAATATTAAGCATTTGTTTGCTTTAACTTAGGAAACAATAAATAATTGTTTCCTCCGAAAAGATCAGAAAAAGATCTGTGGAGAACACTTCTATTAAAGGACTTTTTATGCCTTTATAAGTTAGCTAAACTCTGCAGTAGTCTGTTTTAATATGTATGCCGATACAGTATGCCTGCAATGGAATATAAGATCTAAGATGAATCTGAATAAATTAGTTTCATTATAGAGTTTTCTTATTCTTTGATATTCAAAAATATCAATGATGTATCAGAAAAGATAATCAAGATAATGTGTGTGCTGACTCTTTCCTTTAGGAGCACTGTCAAATAGCCCTACTCATTAACCAAGCTATGGACAGTATTTAGTTATTAAAAAAATGCATGTTCTGTTCACTATGTAATATATGGCTCTAAATCTCTTAATATACTGAAGTTGGAAATACACTTTAATCATTCAAACAATTACAATCCTTTTATTTTTTCATATTTTTTCATGAAAGAACATTTTTTTCCAATTATGATCATTAAGGATCACCTCTCCAGAGAGAGGGTCATTCTTTGACAATGCTGACATTAGCTTCTCTTCTGATATGTTTGAGACCAATTCCCCTCCCTCCATTTTCTTCTTGTAAAAGCTTTTATGTGTCATCATCTCCTTCAGTAGTAGTGTGTACTTTAATGTACTTCATGAAAATTTCTTTGTGTTTATTTTTTATTTAATTTAGCTGTATAAAAATGAACCTATAACATATTTGAAAGCACTTTTTACTGGAAGAAAATGGAATATTGTCCCTGAAAATCAAAGTAATGGTAACACTATATTTGCTAAGCCATCATCAACCTTTGAGACAGACTATCATGACTTTGGAAAAACAAATACGTTTAAAGAATGAAACCCTTTTGTAAGGACAGATGGCACTTACAAAACAAGAAAATTATCAGAATGTGCTTTTTCAAAGCACTTACTGCAAATTGAGTGTTTTTATCTCACAGTGAGAACCTTCCCACCTCTGGATTCTAGCTTGGCTTAGTGATTTCAGTAGTTAACAGATGCTTCTGTATTTTGCTGAATTAAGACACTATGTTACAAAAGAAGTGCTATTTACATAAGTGCACTCATAGAAAGTTTAGAAAACAATAACTAAATATAGAAATATCCTGTGAATTTTCCATTAATTAGTCCCACTTCCCATAACACAGGTTTAAATGGGACATATTAAAAAATTATCTCTGAGAAACAACTATTTAGTTGTTCAAATGATTTTGAAGCATATGTGAGCCACTGCAGACTATCCAGACATCAGTCTGTGGTGTCCCCAGGTACTTTGCTGGGATTTGTTAAATACTATTTTTTCTTGAAGTGGCTAATCTTTCACTAAGAGCATCTCAGGAAAAGTCACAGCAGACTCAGAGATGACAGAAAACCCCTTTATCTGGGGACCTAGAAAATACAAGGTAGAGTTTATTTGGCAGCCTGATCTAGTGGGATGTCCCTGTCCATGACAGGGGGATTGGAACTAGATGATCTTTAAGGTCTTTTCCAGCCCTAACTATTCTATGAAGCTATGATTCTGTGATTATCTTCTGTGTTCACAAATACAACAATAGCGGCTAGATAGGAGGACAGAATGAGGAAAGGACTATATTCTGGAAGGACATAGTTATTAAGGAAAGTTTGTGTACAAATAATTTTATATTATGCTTGTTCGGAGTCTCCTTTAAAAGTTGTTTGTCAGAACTGTATGTGTTGTTGAACACGACTTTAACCATGTTTTAATGGTAGTGATGTACTGTCTATATCCAGAAGGTGTTGCTGTGAGCTGCTCAGCTTGTTACTTGTTAGTTAGTTGCCACATTTGTGCTTCCTCCTTCTACTGGATAAGGCCTGATTCCCACTCTGTAAGAAGTGCCGTATCTTCAAGCAGGTTTGCCAATGCTTTTCCTAGAATCTGCCTTCCTTGGACTATGTTTGTTAGCCCATTTTTGTTTATCATTTGCCTAAAACATAGCACCCATGGAATGATGCAACTCCTGTCTTCTCAAGTTTTTAGATAACTGTATTGGCTTCTACACCAGTTTCTTTCCTGAGGTGCTTGGTGCCACCTGAAAGTGCTGTTAGAAAGAGGATGCAGACAACTCACCATAGGTTTGACTGAACACCATCAGACCTGCTTTGCATGGGCAACAAGACTGAAGAAACATTTCTGGTGTGAACTGTGCTTGGTTCCATTTCACTTGACCCATCTAGTTCCTCACTTGCCTTGTTTTGACGTGTCCCAGGGACCTAAACAGGTTGGACCGCTGGGCAGAGTCCAATGGTATGAGATTTAACATGGCCAAATGCCGGGTCCTGCACTTGGGGCACAAACCTATGCAGAGCTACAGACTGGGAGAAGTTTCTCTAGAAAACTGACAGGAGGAGAGGGAGAGGGACCTGGAGGTATTGGTCTACAGCCGACTGAACATGAGGCAGCAGTGTGCCCAGGTGGCCAAGAAGGCCAATGGCATCCTGGCTTGTATCA
The DNA here is from genome assembly GCA_033558105.1 of Coccyzus lansbergi. Taxonomy (NCBI): domain Eukaryota; kingdom Metazoa; phylum Chordata; class Aves; order Cuculiformes; family Coccyzidae; genus Coccyzus; species Coccyzus lansbergi. The sequence goes on from JAUMJK010000486.1 coordinate 2,260,935, forward strand.
GAAATGGTGTGACCAGCAGGTCCAGGAAGGTTATTCTCCCTCTGTACTCCGCACTGCTGAGACCGCTCCTTGAATCCTGTGTTCATTTCTGGGCCCCTCACCACAAGAAGGATGTTGAGGCTCTGGAGCGAGTCCAGAGAAGAGCAACAAAGCTGGTGAAGGGGCTGGAGAACAGACCCTATGAGGAACGACTGAGACAGCTGGGGTTGTTTAACCTGGAGAAGAGGAGGCTGAGAGGAGACCTCATTGCTCTCTACAACTACCTGAATGGAGGTTGTAGAGAGGAGGGAGCTGACCTCTTCTCCCAAGTGACAGGGGACAGGACAAGAGGGAATGGTCTCAAGCTTCACCAGGAGAGCTTTAGGCTAGAGATTAGGAGGAAGTTTTTCACGGTCATTGGGCATTGGAATAGGCTGCCCAAGGAGGTGGTTGATTCACCTTCCCTGGAGGTGTTTAAAGCACGGGTAGATGAGGTCCTGAGGGACATGGTTTAGTGTTTGATAGGAATGGTTGGACTTGATGATCCGATGGGTCTCTTCCAACCTGGTTGTTCTATGATTCTATGATTCTAACTTCTATATTCCAAAGTCCATAAAAAAGCCAAGATATCCTCAACCTAAAATGGGAACACCCTCCACATCCCACAAAACAAAACCCAAAACAACCAAAACCAAACCACAACAACAACCAAACAAAAAATATTTTATGCCCAGGTGAACATTTAAAATGTTGTTTAACACTCAGTGGGTATTATCGCTATTGTACAGTACTGATAAGAATGGTGATGGAACTTTTAATAAGATAATGCAGCTGTTCTCAAGTACCTGATTTATTAAGGAGTGCTAATGATTGACATAAAACATTTTTACAATTCTCAGTATCTGTGTAAGGAAAAGACAGACATCATTAGTTGTTTGCAGCTGATATATTCCCTGTAATTTTTATAAATTTGGCCTAATAGTTATGTGTGTTAACAAGGTGTACTGGAGTTTTAAGTATTCTACTTAAGTTATTTGTTAATTTCAGTTTTCAATCTTTCTCCTACAGCAAAGATTACAAAATATTGTAAAATATTCTGTACTTAGAATGCTATAGTTAATTGTACTGCCAAACAAATTATTTATTTAAAAAACACCCTGTTGTGAAAAAAAATAATGATAATGTTTTGCAGTAGCTTTACCAGCATGTTTAAGACTCAAAAATCTGAGGCATTATTTTTCTTAGAGTAATTGTGTAAAGATAAAGTGCTATGATTTTTACCTCTCTAGTTCTTGCTTGTTTAACAGGGACTTCATATACACATAATAGGTTTTACTGGAATTTTTCTCATAGCTTAGATAGATTCATGGATATATTTCATTACCCAGGAGCTGGGGAAGCTCTGAACTTGAACATAGCTCCACTGATTGCAGGTTGTGTGGAGGGTGGTGATGGCCTCTTCTGCCGATTGTCGGGGGATAGGACGGGAGGGAGTGGCCTCGAGCTCTGCGAGGGGAGATTTAGGCTGGACATCGGGAGGAAGTTTTTCACAGAGAGGGTCACTGGGCATTGGAACACGCTGCCCAGGGTGGGTGGTTGGTTCACCTTCCCTGGGGGTGTTTGGGGCACGGGTGGATGGGGTCCTGAGGGGCATGGTTTGGTGTTGGATAGGAATGGTTGGACTCAATGATCCAATGGGTCTCTTCCAACCTGGTGCTTCTATGATTCTATGATTCTATGATTTCACTTTTCTCATTGTGACTTGCAGAAACTGGAGACAAACATAAATTTGATTTTTGTGATTTTGCATATGCTCAGGCTATCCAAGATGTAGTTTAAATTATTTTATATGAGTGTGCAAGTCCCAGTTTTCTTATATCAGTTCATAAATTACTTTGCTACCAAGTTCTTAATAATCTACATTAAAAAAGAGCTAAAATTTATACATGAATATTTACTTCTATTTGCATTATTCTAATTGTGTGTGTTTATCAGATATGGGGAAAGGTAAAAAATACAGAAATCTTTTTATATTTCAAAATAACACTGTTTGTTCCTTGTTTACTGCAAATTTTGAGTTGTAGCCTCTCAAGAAAGTAATCTCACTGATTCAGGGGGACAGTGGGAGTGGAGAATATTTAAATAAAGCCTTTCACTAAGATTTTGCAATGTACCCTTTTTAAAAACAATCTATTAGAACTCAAAGTAATTGTAGGTTATATCATTGATCATTGATGCTACTGAATACAAATATTTTTTTCTTTAAATTTACTGAAATAAAACAAACTTTACCAGGCAGAGAGAGAGTGCTTTCTTGTAGTGTGAAAGATGAAGACTGAGTTAAGGATAGCTTTTCATACTGCAGGAAAGAAAAACTTTCAATGATCTTTGCAGATACTGCCACCAAAAGACTAAAAAGAACATGTAAGGGCTATGCTAGTTTTCATTATGACATTAAAAATATTCCAAAATGTTTAATGACTTTTCATTACAACTGTTCTTGCTACAGTAGTTTCTTCAAGATTCTCACTGAGGTGATAAGCAGAGATGACTTCTAATTGTGTGATAGAACAAGATATATTTCCATATTGAAACATTAACCTTTGATTGCTAACAAAAAAGCTTAACACTGTGGAAAAGATAAAATAATAAAAAAAAAAAAGATAAAACAAGGTGATGGTTTTACAGTATAACTGAGATTACCTTCACCCTCTGTATAAAAAAAAAAAAAAAAAGTGTGTTTCCTTTTACCACTAGTAGCTCTTGGAATTTTCAAAGGATAGTAAAAAAGACATAAACATTTTTGAATTAGATAGAAATACAAAACTTGTTGATAAAACAATCCAAAGGATAGCTGGTTCTTTTTTTGGAAGCTGGTAATCAGCACAGCTAAGAAGGGAGGGCAACTAGAAGGAATATCTGATTTTATATTGTTGAAAAAGTGAGTCAGAAGTAAAGTTTCTTGGAGTAGACTGCAATTCTAATGATCTATCACTTTCGTATGATGAATATAGTTACATCCCATAGTTAAATAGTAGGTACCTATTCATTGAAGAAACATTTTCATTTTAAATATTTGTTTTAGAGCCATATTGTTAATGAAAATATTGGTCTTTTATAACAGTACTAATCAAATACTAGTTCCATTTCCAGTTATTATAAAATTGCAAACTTCCAGATTAGGAGCATCAGGTTGCGTGTATCTATATTCAGTTTCTCCTCCCACTTCTGCTTCCTGTATTTATTTTTCTCTCCTCACTATTGCTTTGCTTTTATGCTCTGATATTCATCAGAGTTTCGATTAATTTGATCTCCTTTTCAAACATTTTTCAGAGATAAACTTCTTATGTATATTTCATGTGGAGAATATTGATATCTGTAAACTTTGATGTATCTGATAAATGCCATGTGTTTTGATACAAACAAATCCACTTTTTGAACCCCAAAGATGAAAGAATCCAGTTAGAGTAGAACAACTCTAGTTTTTCATGAATCTTGTATTTCTGTCACTTCTGGAGTGGTTAATGCAGTTGAGCAATCAACTGACTGCACAAGAGAAAGGACTGAATTAAAATAGCCAAATCTTTCTAGACAAAGGAAAATAAAATAAAAAAAAGAATGGTTGTTCCCATGCACAGTTGTGTCTTTGGATTGGTCACCTTGCTGGCTAGGATGGAGAGTATCTGTGGTTTTGTTAGAAAACATGCTTCTCTGTCCTGGCACACTTCCAAAATCCCCACGAGGTTTCATCTTCCAGTGCCTTTCACCTCGGGGAAGTGTGGCAGGAATAATCATTGGGAGCTCATTTGTTTCTTGATATATTTTATTTTGAGGATTTCTAATCTGCATAAATCTTTTAAATCTGTGATACCTGTAGTAAATATTTTAGTCTCCTGTATGCAGAAAATACTGATACCATTATCTTAGAACAAAAGAAGCTGCTTGATCTTCTTCAGAAAAGGGTGATTAGCTTAGAAACACATCCCTCTTAGTCCTTAGTATCCAGTTGCTGTAATATGTAAACTTTTAAGGATATCTACAGCATTTGCTTTTCCTCTGTAGAGTTTAGATGAAAACAAAGACAGCAAAACACATCAACAGAATATGCTTTTGAGAATGTCAGTATTTTTAAATTTCTTGGACAGAGTAGGGGATGACAGTCCTGCATATTTTGTAAAGTCGTGTTTATGTTCTCTCGCACTTTAATGCAGCCTGAGGACATAGGAGTTACCAGTTGGTTAATGCTTTCTAAAAGTCATAGGCTAAAATAATAACAGTTGAAAAGTAATTCCACTTTGTCAAGTGAAAAATGTCATCCAATGTTATTTCTTATTAAAATCAATGCATAATTCAGTCTTGTTGTTTTTATGAAAAGAAGAAAAAAAATCTTTTACATCTAATTTGTTTCCATGATCCACATCTGTGCACTTGGAGTATATTTTTTCTCATAATAGCAGCTGATGACACAACTGGTGTTTACTCTAAACAGAGGAGAATCTCTAAAGAAAAAAATTAGATGATTTTTCCCCCTTACCCTAAATTTTGCATTCTCAAGAAGGCTGTTAACTACTTCTTTTCTTTAGAGTAATAGCTACTCTACAGTAAGAAAGTGTGAAAATTCTATTTATAATCAAGAGCTAGGAAACGTGTAGTCTGGATACATGTGAACAATGACCCAGGCCCTTGAAATTTATTGAAGGGCCTGTTACAGATTGAAAAGAAAATCTTTCCTACCTCCTCTGTCTTTTGGGTGCACCTTTACTTTCTATCCTCTCTTTTGCATCTATCCTAGTGTAGTTACTCAAGAATATCTATTTTCCAAAATTACTTTGCCAACCTTTAAGAAAGACAGGGTCTTCTTTTTGTATTGAGGACCGGGAACAATTCACTTAAAGGTTTCTCCCCCTGAGGTTCCTCTTCTTCTGTGTTTAGCAGAATATATCTGAAGCTAAAGTTATTTTTTGATAGTTATGGCCTGCCCTGTTATATAATAGGTGGCTGGTACTGTAAAACAGTGATATATGCAAAAAACACAACACTAATTCCACTCAAATTTTTGAGTGTTTGTTTGGGCTATTCTCAAAATTTCACTGCCTAGCCACAGATATCCACCTTTCCATCCCAACTTGTTAAGCCTCTCTAAAACATCTGTAGCAATTTTCATTATATTGTAAATATAGGGGACCAGGGCTATTTTTTTTTTTTGACCTTTAGATGTCCTAGTTATGGAAACACACATTTTTATCTTCCTGCAAAGTCAGAAGAGAAACAATAAAGTAACTTGCAGTTCTTCCTAGTGCCAAGTGAGAAATGAATCTGCTGTCTACTTGAATCTATTTGAGAATTGTGGCCATCCATAATTTCATGTTTACTGTATAGTAAAGTAGAGAAGAATGCTCATCAATACTGCAGAAGGTAGAGAAGGAGTGCCTATACAATATTTCTTACCTTGGATAACTGCACTGCAATTAAAGGGTAGGAGCTACAATTTTGTCACATCACACTGTCATACTCATTTTCCTAAGTGAAAACACGGACAACTAGGGTAGTCTGGTGATGTGTCAAGTAGCCAGGGAATCCAAAGGAAGGACAGACTTGGGTGTAGCAGCCAAGCTAAGGAGGAAAAGGGAACTAAAAGTTAGCACAATGCTGGAGGAAAAGACTGCCAGCTGAGAAGGGCATAACCTGTACAAGCTTAATGAGGGAAGGTCTGTTCAATCCAGGAAAAAATCTGTTTGTTACATAATAATAACAGTGTTCACTGAGCACACAGTGGAAATTCTCAAATGCTCAAGGTGGTCTGAGTTCTGAAATGGTAAGACTTTAATGAGAACATTCAAAGAAAGTTCTGTCAGCCAGGGTGTACTCTGACTTAAACAGTTTAGCTTGTTCATAACAGCTGAGCAGTTAGATTTTCTACCACTCATTGATGAACCTCTTGGGAGCAAATCATGTTGCTTAGAGTTCTTCCAAAGGTCAGTGGGTTGGAGGACTGATGTTTTGCTTAATATTCTGTGGTTTGCTTTGGTACTTTCTATTGTGTAGGCACATTTATTCACCTGTTACACCTTTGTTATCAGTGCCCTTATATGTAAAAGACAGCAGTTTTTTTTAATAGATTATCGTAATATAGCTTCAATTAATTCATAGAATGCACAGCTTCCATTTTTATGTAAAATAATACCCATCTTGTCCTGTAAAAACTACTTGGTTAAATATTGAAATGAAATGTGGCAGCTGCTGCAAACAGATTTCCCTGCCTTCAACAGTGAGGTAAGAATCAGACTATTTGACTATTCAATCATTCATGGAGAAACTGAACAGAAACATCGTGACAGTTCAGTTTTTAAAAACTGACATTCTTTTCCAGGCAGCACTCTGCTCTGAGTGACTTTTAATAAACAGTATAAAATCAATATTTCTTTAGACAAACATGATCTAGATATATATACTTAGAGCGTGAACTCTTTGAAAAAAGAAATGGGCTTTATTTGGATACTACAGAACAATGTAGTGTGAGTTTTCTGAATGGAGGCTCCCCAGTTTTACTACTGACTATTTCAAGCATTCCATGCTTTATGTACGTTGCCTTAGTATATTTAAAAACACAATCAGTATCTTGATTGTCTTCCCTTCTCTTCTACTGTGGCCTCATCTTGCTAGTAAAGATTAGACTACATATCCTTTAAGACCTGCTGTTTATCAGTTTCACAGCATAACATGTGTGTTTTGAAGATAATAACTCTAAAAGCTTTTGTAATCACCTAAGTGTAAGAGAAAAAAGTTGCCTCCCTTCAGAAAAGATATAAATAAGCATGTTTGTCTTCTCAGGCCCACAAATGTGCCATGTCTGCTGGCTTTCTACTAGGACATAAAACATTTCCCATCTGGAAGCCAATGCAATGGCACTGTTCTTGTACTATGAAAGTCCAGTAAGCTTTCTTACTGCTAGCACTGCTGTCTGCTTATGTAGTCAAATGGCTTCTTGGTTCATACATCTGTGCAATGCCATATCAGCAGTAACCATGAAGAAATGAACGCCAACAGTCTCACTTCTATGACAAATGCAGTAGAGAATGGGATGAGAGTGCTGTATTTTCATATTTTGTCTGATATTTCAATTTATGTGTTTGAGAGTAGGGTGTAGTGTGTGTATATGTGATTTCAAGACATATCTTCAAGAATAAATAATAAATCTGAATATATGATATATGCAGAACATGGAACTGCTGAACTTAACCAGCTGTTTACAGATGGAATATTTTAACAGATGTTTCTTTTTTAAACATGACAATTTTTGAAGTGTGCATAGGTATAAACTCACCCAACTGACTGCTTTTTATTTAGCAACTACGTATATATGCAGTCAAGCACTATATGCTCAAATTAAAATAAAGATCACATAGACAGTTTTCAGCAATTCTCTTTCATTGCCATCTATTTTCAAGTACCGTATTGTTTCAACTTTGTCATGGTATACCTTATTTTGTTAAATTTATATCTTACCCAGAAATTCATTGGCCAAGTTTTCCAAGAAATCCTTTTTTTGCCTATATATGAAATGGGAATTTCATCTAAAAAAATCAGCATGTGGTCAGCTCATAATCTACTTTTCAAATGGAGCACAAAATTACAGTTTCCTGTGGTACTGAAGGTGACAAAACAGGAACTGTGTAGAGGGCTATTGATTGAATTGAACATGTTGTTTGCCAGCACAGGAGGGTGTTCCCAAAGCTTTACTAACAACAGAACTGTAGGTCGAACAGTGAGTTTGTTTTATTTTAATTCTGATTTTCTGTCTTTGCTGTCACGTTACATTCTGAAAGAATTGACAATAAAAGTCCTATCTCTTCTATCTAAATTATTCCTCTACAGAATTCTTTTGTTTACAGAAATTATTTCTTCTTTTTCTTAGTTTTGTAAGTATCTGGCTTTCACTTCATCTGGAACAAAACTTCTACACATGAAATTCAGTGAAATGTGCTCTACCAGTGTAGGATTCAGTCTTGAAAGTGGTACCTTTAAGCTACTCTACGAATACAGGCATATAAGCACTATAAAGTGATGCTATTACTCCTTATTGCAGGGTTATAAAGGTGTCTGAACGGGACGTTCAGCCAGAGCTGAATACAATGCCTTCAGCTGTGGTCTCTTAAACTTCCCTGATTTTAAGCTGGTTCTAGCATTTACAGTTTTCTGAAGCATTTTGACATCTCGTTTAAACTATTACCACAGTAGCACAGCCCAGTGGCTCCTTATTTTTAGAGCCAGTAATAAATTTTAGCAGGTACACATGACTTTTGTAAGATTCCAAACACAACACTATACTTCTGGGTTATACACAGGATGAAATTATATATGCTTTCCATGCCTCCTGTTTTCCTTTCTGCTCTTCAGGGATAAGCTAAAGATGTTTGGGTTTTGCTTTTAATGTGGTTTTGTTTCGTTGTTGGTTTGTTCATGTGTGTGTGTGGTGGGGGGGGGTGTGGGGTGGGGTAGGTTTGTTTTATTTTTCTGGATTATTCCTGCTTCCTTCTGTTTAGAACCTAAAACTATTCTGCTTCAAAATTTTAAAATGTAGGAACGATATTTCTTGTAATTTCTACTCACTTGCTTTCCTGCTTTTTCTTCGGGAAAAATACTTTTCAGATATAAAGATGCAAATGTAAGAGACAAAAATATTGTTTTACCCTACAAAATAGTCAAGTTTTTGATTATGAGGACATTCATTTGACTACATGATCACCAAGGTGTAGCAGTAATCTCTACTCTTGCTTTTAATCATTACTTGGGTCTTTGTGTTGTGGTTGAAAAAGAACAACAAAGAGCAGAGATAATTTGCAGATTAGAAATGAATATTTTAATTTTAAAATAATATTTCAAGATATTTCCACTGATTCAAAATCTCAAAATGAAATAAAACCCTTTGAAATCAACTATTCCTGATTTTGAAGTAAATATGATATAAATAAAACGCATGTGACTAGCATATCCTTGGACAAATGAAAAGAAGTGAAAGAACATTCCATAATGAAAGGCATGATCACTTTTCTTGATCAAGGTCAAGGTCCACATTTCAGCACGTATTCATCTCCTGCCCTTGTCATGCTCAGTTTTGTATTTTGTCTAGAGACTGGAAACTCCAAGCTGATGAAACAGACCAGATCTTCATTTGGTACCCCTCTTTGGCTACTTCGTTCCACTGTAAAAATAGACAGGATTAGTTGTTACAGAAAGGTTATTAGTAATCCAGAAACTGTCAGTACCACACTAAGCTAAAAACTAAAGCTGAGCTCTTGAACTTTGCCTCACAAATATCTGGTAAGTGGTCGTATGCAGAATAGTAGAATGGTCTGTCTTAAACCATTAATGGGTGAAGGATACCCAGGGTCTTGAAGGAGTAGAGACTACTCACTTACCTGACCACCACTTGCAAAATACAGGTTGAAAGTTGGTGACCAGTGGTAAAGCTCAACTGCTTCTGTAGTCTCCATCTGCTTTGCTCCTAGGTTTAAACAAAAGTCTCTGAATCTGCTACATGGAAGAAATGATAAAAGCCTGAAGGTAAAAGAAGAATAAGATAAAGTTCAGATAGCTATCTTTTTGCTCTTCTAGGCTATCAACTCCTACACAATAAGGAGACATTGTGCTTGAACATAGCTGATCAGGGGTGGGAATGGAAGCTGCAAATATTTGCACACAAGGAAATGACAGAAGAAAGATGCCTTTTTAGAGGGTATAGCAGAAGGGGTGGGAATTTTATCATTTGTCTGAACCACCTCAAGTCTCAAACTAAGAATGGATCTAGGAAACTGCAGAAGGGAAGAATGCCACACAGATAACAGTGTGTAAGATGTGCAGTATTCAAAATACTTTTTTTGGCCTGCATATTGCCCACCATAACTTGCCACAGCACAAGAAGAGGCGAGGATTGAACGTGAAGGGAGAGTTGCTCCCAGTCTTTGGTTATTTTGGAAATTCTTGTAAAGTGTTTTGAGAGTGTGACTATTATGGCCTTTAGCAGGTGTGACTAGTTACAGGGCAATGTGCTATCAGATTAACAACTTCTTTCTGATAGTCATTATGTCTTTTTGCATGATTGTATCGTTAGTCAAAAGAAACCCCATAAGGTAACTATGGAAACACAGAACCATCACCCAGCATCACCTTCACTCATGTTTATTTTTATCACTATTGAACCTAGTGAGTTGTGCTTCATAGGCTGAAAAATATTTTTCTGGATCTTTTTCTTATTGTTCAAAAGGTGCAAATAGGAACTGACATAAATGTTCATCCAGACTCAACTTAAAATACTTCTTGCTAAGGATATGTAAGGTACACAAAGTATCCTTACCACATTAATTTTTTTCGAACTCTTGTAGGAGTTCCAACCGTTTCTTAAATTTTGTGAACTGAATGTGTAGCGGTTCAGTTCCTCAAATAAGAAAAGATGGTTGTGGAGTGAAGTTTACATGAACTGTTTGCTTTCCATACCTCGAGAATTATAGCTTCAGACTTAGATTTCTAAATATTGATTTAAGACCTGAATATTAGAAATCAATTTTTGTAATTTTTTTTCCAGGCTTTATCTAAAATTTAGCCTTCTCCATGAGGAAAAGTGGCCATCATTTTATCAGGCTGTGTAAGTTCATGTTCCTGGTGAAATGCAAAGGCGCTCTTAAAATGCCATTGTTTTATACTGATAGGAGAAGGGTCACATAAGCAGTGATCAATATCATCAATAAAAATGAAGACAGTTTTAAAAAGGGAAAGTATTTTCCAGCTCTGTTGCTGTAATGAGCTGAAATTTTACTCCACGCCTTTCCCTCCCCTGCTCTCCTTTTTGCCCTATCCTCCCAATCTTTGACAGCAGCAGTAAATTTCATTTCACTGGTAAACTGCATGTAATTCAAACTTGACAGAATGGGGACACCTATTGAGAGGAAAATAAAGAAGGCATATACCACTTCTTCATTTCTTCCCCCCCCCTTAAAACCAGTGCTCATTGTTATTTTAGTCAAAGTAGCTGATATATGGCATATGCATATAACCTTAACATGATTTCTTGTCAAAAATCATCTTTCTCTGATGAACATGCATGGCAGATGTCAGACTCCTGTGTCAACTGTATCTAAAGTTGGGCCTGGTGTAATCTCTGAAAGTCTTCTGAATTCTGCTGTATGATAACTTATTTTTAGAAAAACAAAGATTTTCCTTTTTTTTTTGACTTCCATACCAGCTTGCCATGCTCTTCTGCTTTGATCCTGCAATTACTCCTGTAACTTAAGTAGACCGACAATATTTATGAAATTTTTTCAGGAGCACCTTTGTGCCATATGGTAATTGTGTAATCTTACAGAACTGACAGAGAAGTTACTTAAAATCTCATCTTGCACAGTATGCTAAAGGTTCCACAGAGCCTCTGACAACTGTCTTTAATACCAAATTATTGGTATACTTTAAATACTTTCCCTGTGTCTATCTGAAGCTATTCTACTTGTGTGGATCCATGATGTGATCACATCATCCACATGAGCATGCTGATCATTACTACAGCTGTTTTCTGGGATGACTCACTTCTTAATCCATTGATTATTTGATAGACAGCAGATCTAGTCTACCAGTAATGGCTGAGGAACTTCCTTTGAAGGATTACTACTGACCGTGTGATTATAACATTCACCTGAGATTTGATAAAACTTATTCCTGTGTGGAATTGTTTAAGAATTTCCTTCCCTGACCTTGATCAGAATGTTATCCCTGAGAAAAAAAAATGTTTCCAATGAGGATTTCATTAAAGCAATTACATTTTGGCAAGGCTTTTTTCTTACTCAATCAGTATTTGACAAAGTAAATTGTGTCAACGAAATTTCTCAGAGATTCTGGTCTACAGGTAAATTATTTTCTTATCCTGCAATGATATAAATGTTTAACTCTTCCAGGTTGGAAGAGACCCACCTGATCATCGAATCCAACCATTCCCATCAAACAATAAACCATGCCCCTTAGCACCTCGTCCACCCATACCTTAAACACCTCCAGGGAAGGTGAATCAACCACCTCCCTGGGCAACTTGTTCCAGTGCCCAATGACCCTTTCTGTGAAAATATATATATATTTTTAAACTCAGTCCTTGATAACTTTTTTCCTAATTCCCATTAGAAAAAAAAAGCCCTCTGTATATTAAGAGAGGATGAGGCAAATCCAAAGAAGTAATTTTCCACAGGAATGGCTGAAATTAGATTTCTTGATGAGTTTGTGCATCTAGATACAGCTTTGTGAAGAAGCAAAAATAAAATCAAATTGTATCTAATTATAATGTAGAGGATGATATGTGCATGTCCCATTTAATTACTAATGAGAATAAATTGATTTATAGATAAATGAGGAACAGAGTATAGATGAGGAATGGAATCTCTTTGTCTAGGGATACCAGTATTTAGGCAGAGATGTTAATGCAATATATGCTTATTGTGGTGGATTTTATTGAAGTGCTATTAATTTAATTGTGTAACTGGTAAAGTGGAAAAGTGGAAAAGAAATAATAATTAATGTGCTACCCTTATCAAATTTCTTCTTTCTCTTTTGGAAGAGGATAAACAGAGGTATTGCAACTTCATAAACAGAATAAGTAACAGTTTGAGGTCAACCATGTATAATTTTGCCTGCACTTTTTTTTTGTAGAAGCAGACACTGCAGAACATGCTTGTCCAAGCTGCAGTCTGCCACACACTCTATTGGGACTTCGTTTTTCCCATGTAGGTTCCCATAAAATTCTTACAGCTACCATCATTATTTCCTGCTAGCATGCTGTAGCTGCTATGTAGTTTTCTGAGAAACATTGAGTGGCCTTTAGGGGGTACAGTGGAAACTTTTTCCTTGTTTTTTTCAAAAAAAAAAAAAAGATCATTTAAAGGTAGTAGATCTTCATTGTCATGAGGAGCCTGAGAAACAGTGGGGAACAAAGCAAATTGCCTGATTGCCCCCTACCTATTAGCAGAAAGGGTAGGAGAAACCCTGCAAGGAAGGTTAGGGATCAGTTGACACTGTATCTATTGGCAGTGTATTAAATTGTCTAATCCTGCAGAAAGCTGACAGTCTTACCTGTGTGCACAGCATGGTCTTTGCACATAAGGCAACACCTGCAGATTTTTATTTTTTTTTTATTATTATTATAGTCAGTGAACCCAGCCTGGAAGGAGGCTCAGAAGTAGATTTTCAGAGAAGTCAGATAGAAATATCAAAACTTTTAGTAGTTAAAGCCTGTTTCCAGAAGGGGGAGCTGGCCCTTAAATAAGTTTTTACAGATGGAAGGAAGTTAATGGATTTTATCAAAGGCTGTTTACTGTATAGGGCTAAGGACAGATTGGTTATGAGTCCCTTTTTCAATGTCATATATTAGCAGATAATACTGAATAATTTAATAAAAGAAGTGTTTACTGTGAATGGTTATTTATTAAAAATGGTAAAAATCCCCCCTATTAGAATGGACTAGACTCTAACCCTAATGAAACTGTTTTACCATGTGTCAGAAGACACACCTGAAAGAAGATGTCAGAGCTGATGTGACTTAGACCTTGATCAATTTTGGAAAATAATAAGTTTTTTTAAAATTTTTTTTTTTACCATATTAGGAAATGAAAGCAAATAAATTGCATACTTTAACTTCAATTCTGAGAGGAAAATTGTGGTCTGGAGAGAATTGCTGTGGCAGAATCACAAGGCCAGGCTGAGCTTGTAATCATCTGCATATACTTATCTTTTGAATACAAGTCGTAAAGTAAAAGAGTTCCTTTTTCATTTTTAACAATTGTTCTCTACTGGTCAGCAGCACTATGCAGGAATCAACATGATGGAGGTACAAGAACCACTTCAAAAAATGAAATAGGTGATTGTAAAATAATTTATAAACCTTTTTTTTGGAAAGTGCAAAAGAACAAATGAAGAATAGTAATACTATGAAGCTGCTCATTTTAGCTGTTTGATCACAATTAGTAGTATTTTGGTGACACTTTTAAAATATTTCTCCAGGAGTATTTTAAGAGACACTCTATGCACACATGTTGCTTCTAAACATTTTGTTACACCATTCTGAAAAAATATATTTTTATATTACAATTCAGAATGCCTTGCTAAGATGAGATCTTAATTATATTTAATTATGCTTTTCTTATGTTTAATTTCTCTCATGCAATTCAACTTGCTTTTACTAGAATGCCAGCAAAAGAAATTATCTTCAAATTTGGCCGACAGTGATCATTAACAATCAAACTAAATAGTCTTAATTTCCCAAATGCTTGGAGTATCTAATCTCAGTGTTCCACAGAAAGAGCTTGAATTAAATTTTTGGAGGCCTTTTCCCTCATGTAATGAGATAGGGTAAAACTGCTGGCTGAATCCATAAGGACATGAGCAGAAAGCAAAGACCGCAGAGGTTTTAACTCCTGTGAATCAACCCTTTAAGCAGTAGGTTCTCACATTTCTGGTGATGGCTCTTGCCTGGGGTAGGGTATCCCTCTCCTGTTCTTCACAACCATGAGGTCAGTGGTACCTCATCCTAGAAGGACATTTAGATCTGCAAATTCCTGCAGAAGTGAGTTGCCATGTCCAGAGGTAGGGATAGAGAAAAATCTTTCCTCTGGCTTGTTTTTTTAACCTGATAATACAACATAGCTTAAGGAATAGAAAACTGGCTGGATGGCCGGGCCCAGAGAGTGGTGGTAAATGGTGTTAAATCCAGCTGGAGATCAGTGACAAGTGGGGTTCCCCAGGGCTCAGTGCTAGGTCCAGCCCTGTTCAATGTCTTCATCAATGACCTGGATGAAGGCATTGAGGGTACCTTTAGCAAGTTTGCAGATGACATTAAGCTGGGTGGAAGTGTGGATCTGCTGGAGGGTAGGGAGACTCTGCAAAGGGACCTAAACAGGCTGGACTGCTGGGCAGAGTCTAATGGCATGAGGTTTAACATGGCCAAACGCCAGGTCCTGCACTTGGTACACAACAACCCTATGCAGAGCTACAGACTGGGAGAAGTCTCTCTAGAAAACTGCCAGGAGGAGAGGGACCCGGGGGTGTTGGTCTACAGCCGACTGAACATGAGCCAGCAGTGTGCCCAGGTGGCCAAGAAGGCCAATGGCATCCTGGCTTGTATCAGAAATGGTGTGACCAGCAGGTCCAGGAAGGTTATTCTCCCTCTGTACTCCGCACTGCTGAGACCGCTCTTTGAATCCTGTGTTCATTTCTGGGCCCCTCACCACAAGAAGGATGTTGAGGCTCTGGAGCGAGTCCAGAGAAGAGCAACAAAGCTGGTGAAGGGGCTGGAGAACAGACCCTATGAGGAACGTCTGAGAGAGCTGGGGTTGTTTAGCCTGGAGAAGAGGAGGCTGAGGGGAGACCTCATTGCTCTCTATAACTACCTTAATGGAGGTTGTAGAGAGGAGGCAGCTGGCCTCTTCTCCCAAGTGACAGGGGACAGGACAAGAGGGAATGGTCTCAAGCTTCACCAGGAGAGCTTTAGGCTAGAGATTAGGAGGAAGTTTTTCACGGTCATTGGGCATTGGAATAGGCTGCCCAGGGAGGTGGTTGATTCACCTTCCCTGGAGATGTTTAAGGCATGGGTAGATGAGGTCCTGAGGGACATGGTTTAGTGTTAGATAGGTATGGTTGGACTAGAAGATCCGATGGGTCTCTTCCAACCTGGTTGTTCTATGACTGTTCTATGATTCTATGAATTTAAGCAACAAATGCCAAATCCCAGGTGTTCCACTTCATAAAAATCCTCCTTCCAAAGCTGCTTTCTGTTTCTTGTATTTCTGAATGGTGGTGGTGGAATATGCCTTCTCTACAGTGAATGGCATGTCTAAATGCCTTTTGGTCTCAGTATTTCTAATCTTGGACCCATACATTTTTCTAACTAATTATATAGTCAGACCAGGAATAATAAGTTGAGCTGTCAACAGTGGAACAAACTAACTCTACCTTTACCTTAATTTTGTATTTGAAAAAGCATCTTCCTGCTTGAAAAAGAAAGTAAGAAAACATCAAAATGTAATCCTTTCTAATAGGATGGAGTCTGCAGTAAATTAAATGTCAATTAATGCAACAAATACCCGATTAGTATCCTTAGAGAGACTACCATTTTCGGTACAACTGCAAGTGAGATTTTAGATCGATTCACGTTATGTTCAGGGGGAGGTAAAAAAGGTATAGGGAATGTAATACACCAAAATTGACTGAAATTGGAGGCTATAAATAAGAAAAGTTATTTCACTTTTCTGGGGACTATATAATTAGAGAGACTTCACGGCACATTTGTCACAACCCGAACCCATGAGCCACACACTCGGGTCCAACCCTGACGGGGAAAAGTAAGAGCCAGAGAAAGAAATCACCACATCGAAGGCAGCAGATGATCTCGAGAACACGTCGTCCAGGCCATGTGGTCCAGGCTCCTCTGATCCAAGTATGTGAGTCTGTGCCAGCATGGAGGTGAGCCCTGACCCCTCCCTTCCGACTTCTTCTATCCCCAAGTCTGTTTTGGTGGGCTCCAGAAGTCAGCAGGTGGGGGAGCAGAGGGGGCAGCAGCAACAGCTGCAGCCCGTCCCCCCACAAAAGCCAGCTCTGGGGTCCCACTTCACCCCAGCGAGGGAGAGCTGTGCCTGCTCCTGCACTGCCCCTGGCTGAACCGTGGCACAACAGACAAGCTGGTGCCACAAGTGGGTAATCCTCTGACAAAACATTTAAGATAAATAGATAAACATAGTCTGACTTGACAACATCCAAGGTTATTCAACACATATATTTTGTTCTTAAGAAGAAAGTTACTTTGAAAAAACCAAGCTTTTCATAGAATGAAGAACTATGTCTGGTATATAGCAGTGATATAAAAAAATACGTTAGGGAATACAGTCTTGGTTGTGTGATCTGTGCCTGCCTCGGTTCATTAGAGGTTTCAGCAGCAATCCAGGCTTTAAAATGCTTTTAATTTCTCATATTCTGAAAACCTGGATGTTTGGGGTTTTTTTGGCTTCTAGGAAACCTACATAAAAATGAAATCTCTGATAACTTTCAAGTATAAAGTAACATTTGAGAACAGGTTCCAATTTTCAGAATGTTATCGAAACTTGCAAGATAGTTCAATGTATTTTCAAAGGAAGAGGTATTTTTATGTGCATGTTTATAGATATGTATGCATAAAATAATATGTATGTATTCCATATATGATGTACTGGGATGAAAACACGTATCAAAATGTATTCTGATAATTGTATATCATAGAATCATAGAATGATTTGGCTTGTAAGGGACCTTAATGATCATCTAGTTCCAACCACACTGCCATGGACAGGGACACCTTCCACTACATGAGGTTGCTCAAAGCCACATCCAACCTGGCCTTGAACATCGCCAGAGTGAGGCATCCATGACTTCTCTGGGCAGCCTGTTGCAGTACCTCACCACCCTCATTGTGAAGAATTTCTTCATAATATTTAATCTCAATCTAGTTAATTTCAGCTTAAAAGTCTAAGTCCTTGTCCTGTCACTTCACTTCCTACTAAAGAGCCATTCCCTAGCTTTCCTGTAGGCCTCCTTTCAGTACTAGAAGGCTGCTTTAAGATCTCCCCAGAGCCTTCTCTTTTCTCGGATAAATAAACCCAGCTCTCTCAGGTTGTTCTCATATGGAAGGTGCTCTGGCCCTCTGATCAGATTTGTGGCCCTCCTCTGGATTCACTCTAAAAGACCCATGTCCTTCTTATGCTGAGAACTCTGGAACTGAACACAGTATTCCAGGTAAGGTCTCAAGACAGCAGAGTATAGGAGCAGAATCACCTACCTCCCTCATCCTGCTGATCACACTTCTTTTGATACAGCACAGGATACGGTTGGCTTTCTGGGCTGTAAGAGCACATTCCTGGCTCATGTTGAGCTTCTCATCCATAAGCACCCCCAAGTCCTTCTCTTCAGGGCTACTCTTGATCCATTCTCTGACCAGCCAGTATCTGGGTTTGGAATTGCCCTGACTCAGGTGCAGGGACTTGTGTTTGTTCTTGTTGAATTTCATGAGGACTGTACAGTCTGTCAAAGTCTCTCTGGATAGCATCTCTTTCCTTCAGTATGTTGACTGCATCACATAGCCGAGAGTCATCGGCATACTTGCTGAGGATGCCCTCAATCCCTGCAATATCTGCAACAAAGATGTTAAATGACACTATTCCAATACCGACTCCATGTATCTCCAATATTTTGTCCAGTTTGGGACTCCAGTATGTTGACGGGAGCATCATGGAATCAAATGCAGAGATCAATACGATCAGCAAGTGTTCAATTTATTGAGCTTAGCTGTTTCTTTATAAACCCTTTTTTGGTTACATAACTGGGTACCCATGAGGGTATCTACAGTGTATTATTGGTTAAAGGTAGCTGTCCATAAAGCTATTACTAATATATTATTGGCTAAACTACCACACATGCTAAGAAACAAAGTTACACTAAAATTAACTATGTTGACAGTTCTCTTTAATTGTTTTTCTTTCAGCTGGTACTCGTTCCCAATGAACTAGCTGTTGTATTCCTTTCAGTTGGCCTTTGTTTATCTTTTGGCTCTCTGTTTCAAGGCTTTGTTAGAATTGCTCAGTATCAATCAGTGTCACAGCATCCAGGCCTTCTTCTCTGTGAAATGTTCCCACACCAGTATTTGAGCAGCTTCTGTCGTGTCTTATGGTACAACATGAAGAATAATGACTCTTATCTGGAATAACTAAAGATAAATAAATAAACAAACTAAATAATTTCATTGTAGAAGACATTTACTACTTTGAGAAAGGTCACATAAGTCTAAATATAATACCTTCAATAAAATGTGGTAACACTGAACTTCCCCACCTTCACCTCTTAACTTCTAGAGTTTATTGAATATTATTAAGTATTAATACTAAGTATTTAGTATTAAACAGCAAATTTTCTGTGGCATAGAGACCAAGAAAGATTTGCATAAAATACTAGTGCATATATACTTTATAGTGTTGTGTGCTATAATTGAAGTCAAAGCAATTTTTGTCCAAATGACAGGTATTTTTGTAGCATATTATCTTGTCAATTTATACTGAAAAATACAATATTGAGATGACTGACAGTGTATTCAAGTTTACACTGAATTTCAGAAATATGATAAGTAACCTAAGTTGAGAAGATAAATTAAGAGGAAAATAAGAAGTTTAAAATCTTCATTTTGAACTTCCGTCTCAGAAAGTCTGTTCTAGATCTGCCACCCTCAGATGTCCACTATAGCACACTGTTTTTCAGTGCTGCTGCAGTCCATCACTAGCTCAGTGTTCCCATAGCTAGCTATTTTTGCACCTGTGCCTTAAGAAAGCTGGGCACAAATCCTCCTTTTGAACCATATGGAGAAGCAGGATTTCCTTAGAAATTTTAATTGAGACAGATGACAGTCACTCTATAAACCCTTTGTGAGGGCTATTGTTTCTGTTTTGTAAACGAAGAAGAAACGTAGAGCTGTGTGACCACAGCACTATAACATAGAATCATAGAATCATAGAATCATAGAATCATAGAACAACCAGGTTGGAAGGGACCCATCGGATCTTCTAGTTCAACCATTCCTATCAAAAAACATGTGTAATGATGCTTGCATAACCATGGAATGGGAGAATTTAACAGTAAATTGTCTGAGGTTTGAAAAATGGCAACTTCACAAAATGTTCTTGCATACAGAGGAGGGATTTCTTCTTAAAACCTAAACCCTCTTAGTTATTTTTTTTTGTCACTCCTCTTTCCTTAAAGATTTCAGAACAGTTTTTCAAAGATTGACTTACATTTATGAGAATGATATGGTTCAATTTAGTGAGTTTTGACCTGATTTTTTTCCTGTTATTATAGAGAAGAATAATATTAGCAATGTTTGTGTAATGACAGTGGGAGAATTGTTAATGTCGCAAATTGCTTAAAAAAAAAAAAGACCTACGATCCTAATTCTGTTCCTGTATGTTAGATAAGTTAGATAAGTTGGAACACATACTGATTTAATTGTTTATGTGTTGATGGTTTTAAAGCTGAGTGAAGGAGATAGATTCTCTCCCACCCTCTCCTCTCTCCTTTTCCCCGCTTTCCTTGAAATTCTCTGGTATATCTGTACAATACTTCAATATTTATGTTACTTATTTGATATAATATTTTTAGACCCATTATGAGTTCTCTTTTTCTTTTCCAGTGTTGTGGTTTGAGCTAAATTAGAGTCAGTGTTGTGACTAACTCAGTTGCTGCTGGTAGCCATTTTTCTGAAATTTATCTGCATGTTCTCTAAAAGTGATGACACGGGACATTGGTAGGTTAAAAAGGCCAATGTTTCTACTTAACCAAGGCCATCCTCAAGATGGTGGAAGGGGACCATACTTGTGAGGAGCAGTGGATAGGGCCGGTGACCCTAAACTGACCAGCAGAGTATTCCATCCCATATATACCATATAATGTACATATATAACATATATCATATATAATGTATCATGCTATAAAGTTGAGACATGACAAGGGTCTTGCTCTCTTCTGCAATGGCCAGTGTCTACTGAGGACCTCACCTGTCTCTTTGTTCCTGATCTCAAATCTGTGTGCTCCTGAATCCACTTCCTGAGTCCAGCTCCCTCCGAGCTATGGACCCATTCTCTCATGTCTGCTCTGCAACATTTGTGATGACATATAGTCATTGAGGGGTGGGAGTGTGATCTCATATATTTGTACATATTTTATTACATTTTTATTATTTTCATTATTATTGTTTTCATTTTATTAAAGCAGTAGTTTTAGCTTCCAATCCGTAAGTCTTGATCCTCTTGTTTTCCTCTCCCCTTTCCCTTCAGGGTATGGTGGGAAAGCTATTTTGGAGGCTCAACTGCACAGTTTTAGCTGCCAAAATTTGGCTGGTTGGGGATAAACTGTGACATCCAAATTGTGTGGCTGCAAATAAGTTGTATTCTTCAGCAGACCAGGTGTTCTAGTGATTTCTTTTAATGGCTTGCTATGATTTTATCAGAATCCTTCTAGCTGAAAAAAAAGTTTAAAAGAAAAAAGTATGTGTAGCTTTTTAAAATGTATTAAAAGACTACTTCAAAGCACATGCAAGTTTGGTAATCTCTGCTTTAATCTTTTACATATTGATTGATATGTGTCATATTGCAAAGGTGCTGTGATTCTGGGTGACATATTGTCTACCTCTGGCTTTGCAATCCTCAGCATATGCCTCTTGAGCAGAATGCACTGCAAGTTCTGACAGCTTTCTCAGTTTCTCTAATATGAGCTGATGTTGTGCATCATTTTCATATAGTATTTTCTAATATGTATGGAAGAGGAAATACAACTGACCAGATTTCTTGTTGCTGTGGTAATGACATATAAACTCACTACGTACTCAAAAGCAAGTCTTGGTCCTGAATCTTATCATTGAATATGAACACACACAGTTGATAGGATTTCTGAAGATATATGCTTTCTCTCCTGTTAGGAATGAAAAAGGTAGCTGTTACTACTTTTTATAGTCTAAGCACTGGATGATCTTCATAGTCTCCGGTTTTCAATGAATTCTTTAGTACTGACAGCAAATCATAAAGCTGTATTAAAACTAATTGATTTATAAGGTTTAAAGAACAGGATTTGAGAGTGCTTCCTCTCTGGATCTCATTGTTTTATTTTAATGTGTACCTAGTTTTGTTATGATGCCATCTTGGTGTAAGACCAGGCACTAGCCTTCCCACTACTCTACTTCCATTCTTCTTAACAAATAAAGTTAGTTTCTGTTAGTACAGTCTTTTTCTGTTAGTACAGAAACTTCCAGCTAGTACTAGATTTAAAACTTATTTCTGGATTTATCTGTATTAAGTTAATAAAGAAGCAATCAGATCTGAGCCTGTGACTATTTCTGCTGTGTCTGTTTCCATGGTGTTCTTTGCTGCTTTTTTCTTTCTCTTGTCTTCAGAAACACACGTGCACACCCTCAGTACAAGGAAGATAGGGGAGGAAAAGAGACAGTAATGATAGTCCCTCCTTCACCTTTGCAGGTCTTGCATCCCCTTTTATTCTGCTTAATAATGAGTGCTTACTTTTGCCCACAGGATAACCCCTGTGGTGTCAGGGAGGTAGAAAGAAGCCTGGTGTTTTGCTGTACTTATCTTGACAGCCAGATGTGTGGCGACAGGCATGTTAAGTATAACATTTACTGAGTGAGGTAACTAGAAAACAAGAGATGTACAAAACAGAAGATTCGGTGTAAAGGTATATGAAATAAAAAATTTTAGTGAAAAAATCAATTTCTGTAATGGAGTTAGGTTTGAACAACAAGCTGATATCATGACTTGTATCTTCACAGTTTCACGGCTGCAAATTCCTTCTCATATTTACACAATTCTTTTGAATTTTGGAGTTAATACTAGCAGTTAAGGCCACTTCACATTCCTACTTGATTCTCAAGAATCCATAAACCAACCTAGTTGCTCCTTTAAAATGTTGTAACAGATTTAAAAAGAAGGAGTATTACCTTATATGTACAGGTATTCATATACAACAGAAAATAATAACCGAAAAAGTAAACATTGCATTGTGAATTATAGAAAAGAACTGAATTCAATATCTCCTTCTCTGCATGTAGTGAAATACTCTTATTCATCTATGTGAAGTCAGGAATTGATTTTGGTTTTGTCTGTGTTTTTTTTGGTGGTTGCTGGCATACATATAGTGGGATATTCAACACATATACAGAAGCTTTTCCTAAAAATCTAGTTCCTGCTAAAGGAAAAAACAATGCAAGAAACACAATCTGCATTCTTCTTATAAGATCTTGCACAGCAAGAACACTTCCCTTGGAAACCTACATTTCACAGACTGAAATGTTCCATGCATTTTGATAAGATTTCTGTAAAGAATGTTGGTTGGTTTTGGGCTGTTGGTTATATTTTTTGATCCAGGGTGAGGTGTGAAGGAAAGTTACTATTTTCTTCCCTATTAAGCATTTCTAGAAACAGTGAATGTGTATTCATTTAGTTATTTGCCAGTGATCATTTAAGATTCAGGCTATGACCCATGATGAGATACAGAAATATTGTATTAAAAAGAAATTAAAAGATACATAGATATTCCTCCCAGCCTCACACTGCCCTCTGATCCTCAGAGTATGAAATCAGAGGCTTGAATTAAGGGTTGTGATGCATCCCTCATGTTGTTTTGATGTTTGTAATATATTTCTCACCTTACTGAGAATAAAACTTGTCTATATTTATGCACTTTTCTACTCTTTCCAAAGCCAGTACAATACTAAGAGACTTTACAGCAGACTCTTTTCCTTGGAAATCAGAGTCAGAGAGAGACCTTACTGACAGTTTTTGGTTTCAAAATGGTCTTGGAATGCGCCTGCCTTGTTTTCCTTTCCAAGAGAAGAAAAGGCCTTCTTTAGCTTTCGTGTGAAATAAACTCCTGTAGTCTTGGTAGCTCTAGCTCTTAAATTCCTAATTCGCTTGCAGAAGTACAAAGTCCATGGCAATATTTTTGGCATCTTTGCTCCATTTAAAAATGGTTGTGAACCATTCAAGGATTGGAAAATGGATGATGCAATACATCATAACTGTTACAGGAATAGTCTAAATTATGTCAATAGTGAGTTATTACCAACAAATTAGACCTGTTTATTTTATCTGAACATTGCCTAGAATAGTTGTGGTTGTATATGCGATCTTAAATACTTCTCTCATGGTATGAAGTCCTTGCTTATCTGCCAGCTGGCTATAGGGAAAAAAGTTTAAAAAATAGTAGCAACAAAAGTTAAAATGGCTTAGCCAGAAAAAAATGTAATAGCTGGAATATGTTTCCAGGATTCTTAGTCTTGTGATTTAACCACAAGACTTGTGGTTTTGTTTTTTTCTTATTTTAACGTAGTCATTTGCATTATAAAATCAGTCCTATGTGGTTTATTATGAATGTTACGTGTTTTAATATGATTCTTGGTAATACAGGGTGATGGTGTCTTTTGCTTGCAATACAAAAGACACAGTGCTGAAGCGGCCCATTATGTAGCTTACACAGAAATTCTGGACCTCTGTACACACAATATGCCACATAGTTTGCTGCAACTATGACGATTCAAAAGTTCCTTCTTAATCCTATTTCCCGAGGTTATAAAATGTAACATATTTCCCAGATATTTGCCTAGCACCTAAATATATAACATTATCTTTTTTCAGAACTGAACACAAAATATGTGCCTTGTTTCATGACAGGTTTGAATTTCTATTAAAAAATGAAGTGATATTCAGATTAAAAAGAAAAGTAATCCAGGTTTAAAGAAGCACTATGCACATTTCAGCTTTTTCTTTTTTATTCTTCAGGAAGTAGAATGGTGAGGGTTTTTTTTTAATAGCATGAAATACAGAGTTTGAATAGAAAAGTGCACTAAAATTTGTTTGAAAAAAAATTGCAGCCAATAGAAATTAATACATGAGATTAAATTTTGTCTGTGAACAATTAACCTCAATAGTACCAGACTAAACTTGATTGAGTAGCAAGGAGACCAACATCTCTGTTGTGCCATGTGAAGACTGTGAGACCTTTTTTGTTGGTTTCCCTCAGCCGCTGGAATCTTCTCCTATAACTTTAACTATGAAAGGGAATTAGCTGGTAGCAATGCAGTCTTTTACTTTATTATTATTATGCATAGTTCAAAAAATGTGGTGGGGTATATGCACTAGTATCTTCTATGTTCAAATTACTGTTACTTTCCTAATGCATCTATTTAAAAATTTTTTTCTAATCCTTGGGTTTCCATGCAGAGAATTTTTTTCCTGACTGTTTCAATCAGATGCCATCAGGTTGATAGAAAATAAAATGCAACTTGAAGAAACTGTGTTCATAAAATATAAAAAGCTTCAGTCTGAGATCTTTGAAGTCCCAAGCCTAAACAAAAATATTACCATCTTTAATAACTGCAAACACACGGCATATGAGTTTCTGTACCAAAGCTTTCCTTGTTTTCTCCCAGTAGCTACACTTGCATTTTAAACAGTTGCATAACAAATGTATCCCACCAGAACTTCAATGATTTGTAGTGTTTTACTATCAGTAGCACTTTTTAACACTGAATGCTGTTGGAAGAAAAAAGCAATCAGAAAAGTATTTATAGATTAATAAACTAAATAATGCAGGAAATTATTAACTTCCTATTGTTTGAAAAGTCAGTTTAAATTTATTTATTGGTTGATTGGCTAATTCTGGTGCTTTACTGAGAGGACTTCATCTTTATGTTGTTCCTATCCTGCTCGATTTAATTCCCTGTCTGTCGAGCTACCATCGAATGTTAATTTTAATTTCACTAAATTCACTGATTTTAGACTTCAGAAACGGTTCTTTTTTGTAGCCAACTAGACAAAATTATTCATGCTATTACCTGTTTTAATGAAATGGAAACAAATATAAACTATTTTTCTTCCCAAATAATTAATAAATGTCATTTGGAATGACTAATTAGAAAGTTACAATGAACTACAAGTATTATTGTCAGTTATTTAAGGCCCTCTGACTCTAAAAGTAAAGGTAGTTTCCCACATGTAGTAAACTACAACATGTGGACCATGTGCAAGTTGTCTTCCTTGTCTGTACTAGGATTCTGATGTGTGTAAGGTTACTGCTGCTGCCGATATGGTCTTGTGGAGTCTGGTCTCACATAGGTTTCTTTTCTTGAGTTTAAGCTCTAAAATGGGTTGTGAACAGAGTCTGGCGGCACCCACTTTCTCATTCTTGGACTCCAGAGTAGATTTGTAGCTACGTAGGCTGGGAGTTGCATAAGAACTGGCAATTAACATAAAAGTTCATTTTTCCTGGAATACATCTGACTGTAGCCATCAGGAGATGTGTAGGGAATAGTAAATACACAGTCATTCAAATATATAGGAATGCTTTTCCAGTATACTCTCCCAGCTTTCAACAATTTATGATACGTCTTCCTTAGCCATAGGAAAATCTTTGTCTTACATTACAGACTGGTCTCCATTCTGAAGCTGTGCAGTGACTTCTTGAAATCTTATAAAGTATTAGCACCCACAATGCTTCATGGCAAGGTGCTTATAGATTACACATTATGTGAAGGGACATATTTAGTTTGGTTTTGAGCCTACTTCTTCCTAGGTTGATTTATTGGTATCAGGTTTGTATACTTGGAGATAAAATGAGTTATCACTTTCTGTTAACTACTTCTGATTTGCAGGCCTTTGTAAAATTTACATCAGTTAAGTCTCTTATAATCTGTGCCCAAATGTATTTGGACATACTTTAAATAAAAGCAGTTTTGTATCTTTCATCCTTTTTTTTCTGTATCTTTTCTAGCTCTGTTATGTCATGCACACAGTTTTAATGCAGCAGGGCAGCATGCAGATGTTCTTCATTTTGTTCTCAACATTGTGTTTTGTTTTTTCCTATTCCTGCTGAACTTTGACAGGACATTTTCACAGAATCATGAATTATGTGTCCTGAGTGTTCTGATTTACTTCACTACCCTTTGTTATGTGTGTTTTAAATCAAGAGTGAGGGACATTCTCCTTCCTCATTCAATACAGCACTTCATGGTTGATGAAATTCCACTTAGATAAAGACTATATCATGACTTATAGTCTAAAGATGCCGTGGGAGCTCTCCAAGACAAGTGTGCTTTATGGTACTATAAAGCTGAGGAAATAATTTTTGGACTTGGTAAAACGCTCCAGTAACAGCCTAAAGAATGATTACTTAGGCTTCAATTTTATTGGTAATAGATAAGTACAGACTTAATTTTATTATTTGTTGGGGATTCTTTAATATTTTTATCCAGCTATTTCTTTTCTTATCTGAAAGAGACTGCCAATTATTCTTGAGAGTTCAATTTTCTCTCTTCATTAATGGTACACTTCGCTCTTTTTTCAGTTACATTAGGACAACCGAGAAATACCTACCCTTCTTCTGGACCTAGAACTGTTCAAGAACTAAGAGCAGCTGACTGACTTTGCTATTTTGGGACTTAGTTTTTTATTTCTTTGGTAAAGTGTCTTGTTTGAAATCTTTTATTTGAAGGTTCCTTGTATACTTTTATCGTTACCTTCGGTGTACAAAGTCAAGGGAATAAGTAGTGGATAATTCTGACAGTAGTGAGTTTATAGAGTGAATTGTATGTGTGCATTCACGTGGTTTTGTATTTCCTGGATACTTTTGTTCATTAAATTGTTAAGAAAAAGTCTTAATAGTAGAGAACCCTAAAGAAATAGGTGGAGTCAAAATGCAGCTGCATCTGTGGACAGGAGAATACTAGGGCCTCCGGTTTAATCCTGAGAGTTTCTGATCTGGTTGGACTCGATGATCCGGTGGGTCTCTTCCAACCTGGTGATACTATGATACTATGAAATATCTCGGAGTTTTAAGAATTTTAGAGGAAAAATTGTAAAGAGGAAATAATGTTTTCTTTCATGTGAATCATTGAATATAAAAATCAAACTCTGATGAAAATCAACAAAATGACAGTATGTTCTAAAAATCTAATTGGATTGATTGAACACAGTGAATGAATTTATGGGGTTTTTTTGTTGGACTTGAGTAGACTATTAAATAAGTATTCAAAATTTATAAGCACTAACTAAAGAGATAAAGTACTAAAGCTGACTTTTTGGGTGGTAAAAAGCTGTTTTAAATGGGTTGTGTTCTGATAATGAAATCTAATTGGCTGCAGAATTGCCTCCAAACAATAAAGGTCAATTTCAGTTGCTTGAAATCTCTAAAGTAACCTGATAAAACACTTCAGCAATAGGCACGAACTCTCTGCTATAGAAAGGCTAAGTTCATGAAGTCCTTGAAGGTCCATAAAGTTGCCTAATTATGTTGGTTTTGCTATTAGTAGATAATCTAAAAATGTCTTCTCAATCTCTGGAGATTCCTTAAATCCCACAGGTTTGACTGAATGTGCAAATAATTCCCCACACTCTGCTTTGGTGAGGGCTGACTCCAAATAAATTCAAGCACTCAAAATTCCCATAGTATTCAGGAGAGGATATTTTTGTAGGCAAATTTATAGACACAAGCCCAAGCTGTGTCCTGCAAAAATGTCATCATTCCCTTCCTAAAAGCTACCTTTAAACTAATGTTCTTGGGTTAAAGCCCAAGGGTCTGGCAGCCCTCACTCCTGATTTAAAACACACATAACAAAGGGTAGTGAAGTAAATCGGACAGCTGCCAGGAGGAGAGGGACCTGGGGGTGTTAGTCGACAGCTAAATGAACATGAGCCAGCAGTGTGCCCAGGTGGCCAAGAAGACCAATGGCATCTTGGCTTGTATCAGAAACGGTGTGACCAGCAAGTCCAGGGAGGTTATTCTCCCCCTGTACTCCGCACTGGTGAGACCGCTCCTTGAAGACTGTGCTCAGTTCTGGTCCCCTCACCACAAGAAGGATGTTGAGGCTGTGGAGCAAGTCCAGAGAAGAGCAACAAAGCTGGTGAAGGGGCTGGAGAACAGACCCTATGAGGAGTGGCTGAGAGAGCTGGGGTTGTTTAGCCTGGAGAAGAGGAGGCTGAGAGGAGACCTCATTGCTCTCTACAACTACCTGAATGGAGGTTGTAGAGAGGAGGGAACTGACCTCTTCTCCCAAGTGACAGGGGACAGGACAAGAGGGAATAGTCTCAAGCTTCACCAGGAGAGCTTTAGGCTAGAGATTAGGAGGAAGTTTTTCACGGTCATTGGGCATTGGAATAGGCTGCCCAGGGAAGTGGTTGATTCACCTTCCCTGGAGGTGTTTAAGGCACGGGTAGATGAGGTTCTGAGGGACATGGTTTAGTGTTTGATGGGAATGGTTGGACTCGATGATCCAATGGATCTCTTCCAACCTGGTTATTCTATGATTCTATGATTCTATGAAATAGATCAGGTTTAAAATCTTCCTTCAACTCCATCAAATTTTGTGCTGGAGTTATTGTGATATGCGTCTGTAGCTGTCTGTGGAAACTGTTGTAATTTTATGCCTGTTTAATTGCCAAGTTGCAGACTGTAATCCTTCCTATTTCTTCCTATTGGGCAAGAGTGGAGACATTTCTCTGCATTTATGATGAATATCCGAAGTAATCTAAGTCTTTCTTCTATTTTTTTTTGTGTGTACTGACTTTTTTAATTGTTTATTTTTTGTTTCATCAAACTTTCAAAAACCAGTTGTGCAAGATCTGAAGCAAAAGCCAGAGCTTTGATTTCTTTTTGTCTTTTCTTTTATCAGTTAAATCACTTGAATCTTTGAGGCTGTGTGATTTCATTATTTGACAGACAACTCTGCATTCTTCTGCACTGAATGAGTCTGAAGTATCAATAAGAAGCTGAGCATTCAATAATTTCTGTTCAGGGCCCATGGATGTGCAAAAGTTCCATCTGTTTAAAGGTTTCTAGCCTGATCCTTCTCCACAAGAATAAAATATTATCCATGCTGGACATTTTGACTTATATTTCTGCAGCAGAATTTATATTTCAGTTTTGACTTAGGTATAAATAAGGCACATAATTCTCAGTAGCAAGATAAAATACCAATCTTTCTCAAGGGTTTTGCTATGAATAAAAGACTTAGTGAATGATGGTGAAGTCTGAGGAAACTGAACTTTAAATGTTACAGCATTATTTATATAATCTTGCCTGATCACACATGAACAGCGACAGTTGTGAGAAAACAGTTAAATGGACATATATGCATTTTATTTATTTTAACAGAAAATATACAAAGGGTTTAAAGCAATCTTGTCTTTCTGACTCTCTACATGCTTCTTAAATATATATGTCAGCCTTTTTGATCCAAGGTTTACAGCACATTGTATATACTTGATCATTATGAATTCATACTCTCCATTTTCAGGGCGATGTGTAGCATCTTGTGGTGCAGCATGGACATTGATTATAGATCTACATTTCCAACAGATTTGTTTTGTAAAAACAAGGCTATATTTACTGATGCTTAGAACTGACATGTATTGCTGAAAATTGCTGGGTGTCAACTTCACAGTTGCTTAAGACATTTGGTGATCTTTTTTGTAATAAATGTAGAAACATTGTATTTAGTAGAAGGTGACTCTGCAGAAAATGTGGTATCTCAAAATATGTAGCTTATCTGGATAAGATGAACTTAAACAATATCATTGCTTAATAGAGTGCCTGATGTTTTTTTTCCTCTCTCTCTCTGCATATACACATACATATATCACATATATCTCACCAAGTATGTCCTCAAATATACTACTTGTACCAGGTATACTTTGACAGAGAACTGCACTGCTGTTGCAGAGGGATTCTCTTGGTGTCTAAGGACAAGCTGAGCCTGAGGGAAGAAGCTTTTCCAATCAGTGCAGAGAAGGCAAAAGTGAGGATTGGATGGAGGATAGTAAGATAAATTAAGAGTCTGAAAACTCATAAGGACTTTACCATTGAGATGATTGTCTCCTAATCATCATCTCGCTTCAGGGAATGAGTTTACATGCGGAACATATCATGCTCACCACTCAGTAAGAACGAGGTGCTTGGCCTCTCACTAGCTGCAATCTGGTTAACAATGGTTATTAGTCCACAAAAGTAGTGCCAGTCTCCAGTGCTTGGAAGACTTCCTTGGATGTGGAAAACTGCAGTGCTAATATCTAGGGAAAACCATTGTAATATTCTAAGCCAAAGCACTAATGTTTTGAAAACTTAACAAAAAAAGGAACTTAATAAACTCCCAAATAAAAGAACAGAAAATGCAATATTCTCTTTTATCCATCTTTTTTTTTTTTTTTTTTTGTGGTTCAGTCAGCACAATGAAAAATCCATTATACACACCTCAGCTCTGCAGTAGGCCCTAATATGAAAATATACTACACCAGAACTGTGACAAATTGAAACAAAACCATTAAATTGATAAATCAGACCCACACCAGAGGACAGTACCTTGAAAGTTCTGTGAATCAGTACCAGAAACAGGGAAGTTCTTTGCATACTAAACCCTTTATAAATCATAGAATGTTTCACTGTGGGAGCACATTATTATATTAAGGAAGATCTGTGAGAAATTGCTTATGCTGTGGAAACCCAGAAGTATCTCTAGTACTGCAGCTCAATCAGAAACTGCAAACTTTTGAGGTAGTTTGACCTTTTTTTTCAATCAATATCAACATAAATCAAATCATTTGAGTTTTTATGCAGTTTTTATCCGATCATCCCTCCCAAAAGAGGAGTGCTTTTTCGCTAAGTTATAACTTCATTATCCTCTTTCCTTTGAAAATGTTTGGGATCTGTTTGGTTTGTGTTTTGCTTGGTTTTCTTTTGTTTGTTTGTTTGGTGGGATTTCTTTTGCCAGAACGGATTTGTTCCTGATAAAACCTTAAGAAATCCACTTTTCTAACTAAAAATCATTTTGATGAATCGTCCAACCAGCCTCTGCTAAGGAATAGTATTCTATCTGGTTTTAAAAGACAATTTAATATTCAATGTGTGATTTTTTTAGTGCACTTTGCAGAGCAATAAATATAGAGGCACTGTAATTAATACTTTTTACAGATGGTATACTGACACTTTTCCTACCAGTGACTGGAATATTAAAATTTCTGTGGGTTTTAAAATTATTAGTTTCTAGCAGTTGTGCTGATAATGTAAAAGGAGCAAAACATGGTATTAGTGTTTATTATCTAGTATTATCTGGTTTATTTATGGTATAAATGTCCTAAAGTCACATTTTCACATCAAAAAATGACTCAACACATTAATTGTTTGATGAAAGATCAGGAGATATCTGCTTCTGAATGTACTATAATAATGTATATGACTTAACCTTAAGAAGTGGAATCCTGAATGGACCTGTCTTACAGCTTTATGGATTGAGTTCATTTAGTACTTCAGAAGATGTTTGTGAATAAGATACTGCAGATTTGCTGGTAAACTTGAAAGTGCTGACCACATACATTATGATAAATGTCAGGTTCACAGGAAGCTTAAATTGCAATAGCTAAATACTGAGACTTGTTCTCTATGATGATAGAGGATGGGGAGAAACAGGGCAAAGAAATACAGATGCATTTTATTTTGGTTTTTGTTCGTTTGTTTGTTTAGCATTTGTTTTATTTTAAATTAGTGTGAACTCTGAGTTTCTAAGGCCTGGAAGCAAGCATTGAGACTCTAAATACGGAATATTATGATAACATCTGTTCCCACTGATGCCTCATCAAACAGTAATTTTTTCTTTCTACAGACAATTTTTACATCTTTATATTAACAATAAAATGAAAGGTCACAGGAAGGTATAGACTTATAAGTGGCTTTGGCCTTCTCTGGCAGTACAATAGTATTCTAAAAACCAGATTCTATCATCCCCAACCTTTATGCTGGTTGGGCAGGTCCACAGTAGCCAGAAAATACATGCCTTTTACTAATTTGCCTGGTGATTCCTTAGAATATGAGAGATGGTCTGGTGTTCTAAAAAACTGACAGTCTGTTTTGTATGTATTACCCAAGACAAGGTAAGGGAATAGAAAGTGTAGGTAAAATAGCGCTAAAGCTTAAGAAAAATAATAGAAAAAAACCATGGACTCTTTCTAGAGTCTAAAGGTACTGTGAACTGTACTTCATGGAAATTGTAGGTCTAGTTGGTGTGGAGTGGCTGAGAGATGTACTTAGTGAGAAAGGATGCCAGTATGCGCAAAAGCCCATGGATGTCACACAGTGTATTTTATTACTGTTTTTTTTTTTTAACTTCCAATTCTCTGAAGGAACTCACTGAAAAAAAAAAAAAAAAAAAAAAGAAAGTCGCATTCTGTTTTATCTGAGCTATTCCTCTATGACTAACTTGGAATAATTTGACTAGTGTTTTATTTTTAGGCATTGAAAGGAGAAAAGAAAATAGCAAGCCCCTTCCAGGGTTTTCTGACAGACTACTTCCTTATTCAATCATTTACTTTTTTACAAGTTCATGGGAGATACATTTCTCAAATTATGTTCAATGTGCCACAGAAATAAATTAATACATTGAATTTTATTAGAAAAAAATGTGACAATTAGCGCTCCAGGATAAAATATCAGCACTCTCTAATAGCATTAAATTAAAAGAAGCTACACTGTCTTACAGAAAAATGTAACAATTATGTGAAAACCAACTTTGCTAGTTGTAGAGTGAAACCAAGAGTAAACGAACTTGTGTCTGAGGCTGAGTCAGATTGTGTGTAGCTCACGTCTCAGAAACCATTAAATGCCAGTTTCAGATGGTTACATTTTGTCATATTTTGAAGCAAAGTGCATGCAATTTCTACGAGGGAAACAAAAACCATTTTTGTTTGGCACAATGAGAATATGACACAGTGGAAAAAATACATGCAGCCTGATATGATAGATAATTAGGACTTTAAGCAGCCACTTGTATTAATATAAAATTTAAAATGATGTAATGGCTATAGTTTTTCTTTTCTGTGTGTGAATGAATGATATATATATAAGTTAAGTTCAATAGGATTTGCCTAATGTGATGACCTCTTGGTGCTTGGATGGTGCTACTGCAAATGATCTGATTCTGGGGACATATGCAGGTACATGTTTAAAAGTCTACTTTATGTCTCTGAAAAGATTTGCTTTGTCAATGTGTTTGAGAAAAGTTGCTGTTCTGTGCTTGTGTTCATAAGAGAATGGAATTTTGGGGCTCTGTAAGTAGTGCTGCATTTGGGTACTTTCTACCATCCATTCCAGTCATGGTGGAGGGATGTATCTGGAGTGAAACGGAATTTTTTCTAGGCAAAAGGACGAAAAATATGCTTTATTTAACCATGCATTTTAAGAAGGCTAAACAGAATTTTACATGTTGGATGCCTACACTTTAGCTTGTAAATGAATGCTTAAGTGTGGTTTGATTCTTTAGGAGGTTCAATGCTTGTCATCATTTTTAAAGGGTACATTAGGTGCTGAGTGCCCTTAAAATTCATGTTAAACTAGATTAACTTCTAGCTTTAAACACTGCCTTCTGATTTAATTTCCTAATTTTGCTATATATAAAATTTTTGGTATGTCTTTACATTTTTAATTTGATAAGTTTTTTGGTATTCCCATTATGTGTTCTCTTCATAACAGAGTGTCAGTAAGACAAGGATAAAGTATATGTTCTGTCAAAGCATCTCATTTTCTGGCTACTTATACACAGGGATCAGGCTTAAAACTGAGGAGGACTGAAATTGTGAGTAATGTATACCTGAATGTTAAAAACCAGAAATTGTAAAATCCTTCAGAATATTCATATTAATTTTATTTAAGCAAGACTAGGCCAGGTCAAGCAGTAATGGCTGCAAATTGTGTCCATTTGTTTGGTGCTTAGTTAAAAAAACAAACAAACAAACTACCAATGCCCTCCCCAAAACTAACAGTTTACTGGGGCTACACTTATATCTCCCATTTCAGAGTCTTAATTACAGAAATTGTCAGAAATCCAATGAATCACACCCTTTTAAAAGCTGATCATATACTAAATAAGGAAGTAAAAATTGCTTGTTAAATTTGCATAATCACTTTCATCTCCAGGGTCATATTATTGAGGATTACTCTAGCAAATATCTGCATGTCAGGATGAGAATATTTTTTAACTTGTACTCATAAAGCCAGACATTTCAATTTTTGTTTTCAGTCTGTAGTGTTGCAAGCTGTAGGATAAGTTAGCAACACCGGAAAAATGTTATTAATTTCAGAGACTTGTTTATTCAGGCATTTCTATTTTGGTATATTCCAATCTGAAAAAAAACCTCGTAGGCATTTTAGAAAGCCATTGACGTGGAACTTTTTGGGGAGAACTTCAAGAACAACACATATGCATGAGCTCATATGTTCTTAAGATGCTATAACACTTTCACATTTGCTGATTTTCTGGAACATTTAGATTTATTTCTGTCCAAGCCCAATGTGAGGGCTTGCAAGGAGTAATCAAACCTAGCCATCTATATTGATGTCAGAAACTTCAAAATCTAGTACCTCATTTGGATCCAAGTACTTTGTGAAAGGAAGATGAACAGAGTGGGTAAGAAGAGAAGTCAGTTTCTTATTTTCAATACCTGCATTATAAGAACATATCTGTGAGAAACAGTGTTTCATGGTAACTGTGTGTTTGGAGAGAGATGCAAAATGGATGATATTTAGTTGGGTATTCTTAACTAGCTTCTGCAACCTCCCCTGCATGATTTCTTTAAAGATACATACTCTTGCCTTCTAAAAATTTTGTAAAATACGTCAGCAATTTAGGCAGTTGCTAAGAAATCAATTTGCTATTCCAGTAATAGTTCCAGTTATGGAATTTCACACATGAAAAGAGATGCATTAACCAATTACTTTCAAAATGACTCTACTTGTGCCACATTAAGTAAAATGTAAATGAAATATTTCAATGCAACATTCAAATTTATGCCACATTTATGTTTCTTTATAAAAGACATCAGTGAAGAAAAGAGAGATTCTTTTGATTAAACAGAGTTTGGGCTTTAGAACCTAACTGACATTATGGATAGTTCCTTAATGGACTTATTGGGAGATTCCTTTATTCCTCTGGCTGTGCTCTGAGGGTTTTTATTCTGGTTTATGCATGTTGAATTTTATAGCAAAAGCTCCTTTGAAACCTTCAAAAGGTCCAGAATCTGGGATATCTCTACATAAAAATTTCTTGGATTGACAAAGGGTAAAACTCTTCCCTAACTTTCAGTGTGAAGAATCATTCATGGTGAAATGTCTTCCTATGTGAACTTACTGTTGCATATTAAATTGCATGTGATCAAACATGCTAGATACTAACATCTAAATACATGAATGTAGCTCATTATTGATTCATGCCTTTGGCTAACTGTGAAGGTAATTTACTGCTCTGTTTTTCCAAGAAGTTTGAGATGATACGTGCTGGTAAATTGAGCTGTTGTGAGACAGAGACAGAGTAGTGCAATACTCATAATTCCTTTAACAAGTAAGGTGGTTTCAGTCCCATGTAGGCCTGAAGAGATAAATATACCTTGGTTACCTAAAGGACAACTAACTTGCTAACTTTATGTCCTTCACTGGTTACTTCAAGCAACTCTTTCCATTTGAAATATATGCCACAATTTAGATAAAGACAAATGTTACAAAATAAGAATTTTGAATAAATAATTCAGCTAACACCAGTGCAAAATTCTTCAATAATGTATAGCTCAAGGACCTTTTGGCAAAAGTTGCAGTGAAAATGTTCCTAAGTCTGCAACTATAAATTATTCAAGTTGCTGTAGTAAGACTCAAAGTAAAAGTCTTCATTCCCTTATAGTTTCTTCTATGCAAAAACTTGGCCACATCTGATAGAAATAAATGGTAAATATGTTGATATTGAATCCCTTTATATTTTATATCCATATGATGTGAATAGAGGCTTTCCTCCTACGTTCATGTTTTTGTGAGCACTGAGAAATACTGAACTACTTCTCATTATGTGACTATATTAAACATAATTGTCTAAGGTTCACACATTTTCTGCATTTTCGAGAAAAAGAAAAACACAGAGAAAGCTATATATAGTCTCAGTTTGTAGTAATGCTTTTAGGATGGTTCATGTATTTTTTGTCTTGATTATGTCATTGTGAAGGATATTGGAGAAATTATTGACTTGCCACACTGTGAAAAATAAGAATGAAAAAGAATAGCGGGAAACCTGGCCCTGAACCTGCCCGTCTTCAACATGTGTTGGGCACACATTTTTTCTCTTTCACACATCTATTACTTTAGCATTCTTTACGTGGTACTGAGTAGAGATTAAACCTTGGAGAAGAGTTACCTGGAAGACTTACTCCACAGACTGTACAACAGCAAGATGAGAAGGAAATTGCCTTTTCATTTCTTTGTCTCTAATCTATTGTGACTTGTTTGCCAGAATTGGTTTTATTTGGAAGCTCAGATTAATTTTCTGCTGGATCAGTATGCTTCTCTGCCAACACTGCTGTCATAATCACAGCTTTCATATTAGCTATCTGTGAAATCACTTGGAAAACTGAAGATGGTGAAGAAAATAAGAGTTCATTATCAGAAACTCATACTGCTAGTCTGTAGATATACTCGATATATCTGCAGAAGTTTCTAAGAGAAGCTTCATTGTGATTTAGGACCTACCTACATAAGAGAGGTTTTCTGGTTAAGCATATATTCAGTTTTTCAATGTTACACTTTATGGTTGTGATCCTCTATTTTAATAATAACAATCCATGGCAGATTATATATCTTTATGTCTCTATAACTTCATCATTTTCACCCAACTCCTATTCCTGTCTTTAAGAAGGGAGTCATAATTGACTAATAACCTCAGAAAAGGATCAGCATTTATACTGCTAGCTGCTGGATGACATACACAGTATTAGAAATTAGAAATCATGATTTACTGAACAATCATAGGCTATAAAATGAATAAATAAATCCATGAGCACCAGTCTCTGGATTAGTTAGGAGACTTTGAACACTATCAGTATCTAAGTTTCCTTCCCCACTCCTTTTTTCATGCAGATACTTGTTTTAGTCAAGACAATTTTGTCATTTATCACTCCTGTCTACCTTCATGTTAATGAGTCAATGTTATGACATGCATTAGTGTGGCAAAAGTATTTTGACTGAAAGGATTCAGAGAAGCAGCAAAAGTACTAAGAAGTTACACTTGAAAAGAGTAGGATATTTTTTTCTCTGTCTCCAGTAAGACAGGATACTGTTTAGTGTAATAAGAATAGCAAGCTTAATGAGAATTACCTAAGATAATAGAGCTGACAAACCGTAGAAACTAATCTAGTAGTTTAAAGATTTCCGAATCTTAATATTAGTTGTTCGGCTGATGGGGAGTATCTGCCATCTGGTGGCTAAATGTGAAATGCAAGTTAAAGGTGAAAAAATATCCAGACTTTGAGGGTAGCCTTCATTGTCTGCGAGCAAATGCTATTAAGTGGGAGGAAGAAGCCTCTATTTGGAGCGGATCAGCAAAGTTAATCTAGTTTTGGTTACCCCGAGTAGCTGATGCCAGTAACAGACAGACGTAATCTTAATTAATACAATTTTGAATACTGTTGAAACTACTGAACATGATCTTTAGATCATATGCTTGTTAAAGTGAAGTATGATTATTCTCCCTGCTCTGTTGTGGGGGAAAGAGGGAAGTCAACCAAAATACAACAATTAACATGTTTGACTCAGTCAGTCCTAACCACTAATAAATGGGTTTTCATGCAGATGAACTTGGCCTACTTAAAAGTGATCATGATCTTAGCTAGGCTACCAAAGACAAGGAATTGTGGGAAAAAAAAAAAAAATTGTCGAGAAAAGGAGGACTGCAGTTGAATGTCTGGTTGAAATCACAGCCAGATATAAGTAAGTTTTTTCCTGCCTCATTAATAAGTAATTTGTGCCAAGTTAGATATTCTTGCATGTGCATGCTTATTTAACTAGGCTGTGAGGGGTCCATCAAAACTGAGTGTCTCTGTTTACACATTTCCTTCTTTCTCCCCTGTGGCCTTCATTGCCTATTTTTTAATCTTCTTTCTTTTTGCCCTTTACTGCTACCTTGTGGTGTATGGTAGAAACATCATTCAGTGCCTTTTCCCCTCTCCCGTTTATTTGCTATTGTTAAAAGTGCTTAAAGAAGGTTTTAAAGCAAAGAAAGGCGAGTTATTTAGTTGTGCATAGTTCTCCACAAAGCTTTAGCTTGTATTTAAGTATTTCTCAGCTTTTAAAGTACAAATGGGATATGAACACCACTGGGATATGTTTCAGTCCAAAAACTGCTCCCAATTTCTTGACAGAAAACACAGTTTTGAAAACTACTTCTGATACAACATTTAGAGGAACAAGACCCTTCACGCACTAACATGTGAAATTATCGAGTATATAAACTTCAGAGTACTACTTATTTACTTAATTCACACCACTGACTTTTAACAAATGAAATAATTGCACAGCATTTGCTGTGGGATTCCCCCTGTTATGACCTGGCCCTGACCAACCTGCACAACAGGATGGGAAGGGTAGATTTCTTTTGGATATTCACATGGCTAGTCCAGAGAGACCAACAAATCTTCCCCAGAGTAAATTCAAAATCCAATATTTATTTTAGATACAGCCTTAATTGCAAAGCAGATTTCAAGCTGCAGTTTACTACAAGAACTCAGGTGCAATTCTGAGTGTGGCTTGTCAGATTTGCAGAACAGACAGATGTCAATCTGCACAGATCATAGTCTGTACTTTGAAGGTAGTCAAAGTTCTCAAACAAATTAAACCAAAACTTGGATTTGATCCGATATACCTGAAAATGCCAAGGAATAGTTTATGAGTAAAGGATTATATGATATGGTACATATGTTAATGACAAGTCAGAAGTAGTGTCATCTCTGAGAGTCTTCTCAGAGAATGTCACCCAAAGGTTTAATACTTGCTGACAGTGAGCCCAAGTAGGCTGTCACCAGAGCAGTTTGGAAAGTTTCACAATACCTATCAGAGAGGCAATTTTGCAATGCTAAATTATAGGTAATTTATTTAAAGTGATGGATAAAACAAGTTTGGTATTGCCCTTGATAAATTCACTTGTTGTGTTAGCACTAGATGATTATAACTGGCTAACAATGATCATGTATACATACATATATGTATATATATATATACATCTATGAAAGAAGTTACAACTGGAACTGGAGTTTCAGTGGGAAACTTCCAACAAAGTCAGAGGTGCACAATTCTTACCAAAAATGTGTCCCTTCTTAGGGGGAAGAGCTGTAGGTCACTTGACCCCTCTGTCAGGTAGGGTGTTTGATTCCTCCACAACAAAAGGGGTTTTGGGTGCCAACTGTATACTTTTTGAAAACACTTTCACACCTCTCGGTGAGGTTGGACTAAGACAATTAGTATGTGTTGACTGGCTGTTGACACGGCTGCTTGTGTAGTCAGAAGCTCGGACTCGGTGGTTTGCCATGCCTTTGGGATGGGGAAATCAGTACATGCTTTTGGGGTGGTTTTTCTCTTAACTAAAGCAACATCGGTGTCACTCTGCTGATTTGAGAGACCGCCACTCAATCCATCTATCTTGTTAATATTTGCTCATTGTCACAAGTAGGAACCCTGTGGGTCACATTCTCTGAGAAAACTCACAGAGGTGACACTAATTCTGACTGGTTGTTAACACATATACGCGTATCACATAAACCTTTATTCCTAAACTGCTAAGTTTGGGACTAGAGATGGATCCAGCTGCACCTAGGCTTCCCTCTGAGGCCAAATTTAGAAAGCAAGTATGTCTATCTTGAACCTTATAACATCCCTTAGCTACCTATCTGAGCCATACCTATTTCATGTGACAGTATGCATAGTGTGTGTTTGGCTCTTCAGCTTTACAAAAAAATTGCAATATTTATCTCTCTCCTCTTTATTTTCATATCTTCTATACTTAATTCAAATTTCTGCTACTTTCTGAATTTCCTCTCCTTTCTGCTTAGTTTTTGGAGTTGAGAGACTGTTTATATGAGACTGTTTAATGAATTTTCTACATCAAACACGGTTGCTGTAAGTCATATGATTTCCTCCATCATTTATTACATTGGATTGCTTTCTCTCATTAAAATGCTGCCTCTGGCCATGCATGCTGAGACTTTTCTTAGACATCTTAAGTTCATTATTATCTTTAATTTGACAGAAACAAGACAAATCTATAAAAGAAATATAGTACCATTGTTTAATACCATCTTCATATTTGTACCTTTTGTACCTCTAACACTTCTGTAATCTGGTTTGTAGTAAAGACTTTTGCTATATAGGTTAGGAAACAAAGCCCAGTAGCTTAAATCTGTCGCCATCAGTTCTATCTCCCCTTCCTGATGCTCAGGGCAAGATTTATTGAGACTGAAAATAAATTATGACTTGTAGCTTTCATGTGAAGCTTTGGGTTTTTGATAGATCCTCTCAGGTTCTTCATTTACAATATAATGCAGAAATTTAAATCCTGATTTTTTCTTTTTCTGTACTACTTAAAATTGTCCTCATAAAGATATTCAGTGATGCTGCAGGTTCTATACTTCTCTGGCTTCATGAAAGTCCTTTCTGGAATTTACTGTTCCAATGAAAGCTAGTTATCATATACCATGACAGCTTGTGTGTCTTCAGAAGTGTAGAATACAGTTCGATTTACTAGTGGTGAGCTTTCATATCCATCTTTTTCTGAAAGTTTATCACCAACTACTTAAAAAGAGACATTAAAATTATTGGCCAAAAGAATTCTTTAACAAAAGAGGTCAAAACTTCTTAAGCACGTGCAGAGATATGCCATGCTTAAATTTAGTCAGAGGTGTTATAACAAGGTTATTCTTGTGTAAAACTAACTCAGTTAAAGGTTAATGTATACAATATGTCCAAAACTCACATAGTTCTAATAAGGCCTTAATTCCTTTCCAAGTCAGTCACTTGGGCTGGTTCAAGCAGTGGGGACATCTATTAGCTGTGTAAGAGGTCCTCTGCAGAAGTCTCCTAAGTCCCAATCATTTTCCTGTTAGTTTTAACAATTTGGGCAACAAGTGTACTGGAATGACTTTGGTCACTTTTTTTTCGCTTGCTTGATACAGGAAAAAATGTGACTATGCATGTGCAACCAGCCTTACACTGTTATTGCAATGAGTTAGATGACCCAGAGTGTGCGTTACTGTTCTTGTCTTCCCTTCATCCTCCGTGAAATGCTGGCCAAAGTGTCCCATGTCTTTAGTGTTCATGGAAGGAAGAATCCCAACACTCTCTCAGTTGGGCTGGATAAGGGGGCTAGGCACAGAGAAACTATCCAGAGCTCTGACATTAACCCTCAAGAAGATCCAACACGTGGCTGTAACCATTGGTCCCAATTCTCATTACAGTCTGGAACAAGAAGACCTATAGGGACATCCAGTCCTCATAGTAGGTTCTCATGCCCGTCCAGGTGGGGATGAAAAATTAACACAAAATGGATTATTGAAGTGGGGAGATACTGGATGTAGTATACTTTAAACTGGCTCTGGAAATGGCTTATGAAAGTAAAGCCAATGTTATAATGTACTCAGAAGAGATCAGTCATGCAAACAATAAAACCAAAACCAAACTGCTGGAAATTGAATGACGGAACTCTGATAACCTGTGGGAAATAAGACTGAATGAAAGAATAAAAGCTAAGGATGGGAATGGGGCTCAATATGGAGCTGGGTGCTTCCACTATGTTTCCCTTCCCCCCATCTTCCATGCCATGATCTGAGTACAAGGCCTTCAACAGAAAGGAATGCATCAAGGGCACATCGTTACCAGCAAGTTTGGGATGAAACATCTAGAAGCAGGCAGTCAACTACTGTTACTAACAAGGGCCTTGCAAAGACAAGAGCCTAATTATTTTCTAAGATGATGGATTGTAGGTGCTGTTCTGACAATTTGGCCTACAGATGATCTGTGTTCATCATTGTAATATCATTATAATTCTAAAACACACCTCCACACCTAAGGCTACCTGCCTCTTCCCAAAACCGAGGGAAACCCCTCCCATGGCCACACTTACTGAGCTTATGCAGTTAAGCTTTGGCATGAGAAACAAGGATTCTTTCTCCACCAATCAGCAATTAATATCATGACCATATTCACTCAAGCTTCTGGGCCCCAAGATGTAAGCTTACTATGTGTGAAATAAGGAAAAGTTTTGAGCATGTGGGCAGGCATGAAGAAAACAGAAGTGTCACTAAAACTGTAGAGATTAGTTTACAGGGTGAACCCTATCTCTCCCTCTGTGTTCCCGGGGACTTAATTGGGGCAAGACAATGGTGGGGAAAATGTGATCGAAACTTTAGGGGTCAGCCAACAGGCTGGATTCTAGCCCACTTCTTTGCCTCTCCTCTGACCCCAGGGTTCAATTGAGGTAAGCACTTTATGTATTTGCACTAAATATAAATCTTAACATCAAGCTAATTAACATCAAGCTAATTGTTAGTATATCTCTCTGTACTTTAACCCTATCTATGTGTTGTCTTTATTCATATCTGATTGTTATTGCTCTGCGTATATAATTTCTTACTCTGTGCCTG
Source organism: Coccyzus lansbergi (assembly GCA_033558105.1). Classification (NCBI taxonomy): domain Eukaryota; kingdom Metazoa; phylum Chordata; class Aves; order Cuculiformes; family Coccyzidae; genus Coccyzus; species Coccyzus lansbergi. The sequence goes on from JAUMJK010000486.1 coordinate 2,303,993, forward strand.
TACGTGTTTGGGTGTAGTATCATAAACAATGCTGTTCAATGTATTTTCGCAAATGTTACCTCTGTGTGGCTATTAACAAATCTTATTAAGTCATGAGTCATTATTCTTGATAAAGTCAACTTGTTTGTATAAGTCCTTGTGGTTTGTTATCATTGGTAAGAGGGATTAAAAGAGGAGTTATCTACTTCAACCAACTAGGATACATTTATTGCCTTTGTGACATTGTTGAATTTAAAGTGACTTGGAACTCGACAGACTGGGTGATTATCAATTACCTCTGCATGGTTGTTACATTACTTATTGTGTATGTAGCAAACTGAGTGATTATCAATTACCTTTGTGTCCTTGCTACAGTTCTGACAGACTGGGCATCATACTGTTTTGTCACTGTCAGTTCGGAAGACTCTGGCGAGCTGGCTGAATAATGTTTATGCATATTTTCCACTCTTGTGACACTATTAGGCAAAAAAGAGTCAAAACAGAATGATAAAATCTCCTCTTGAAGTCTCTCATATATATTTTCAAATCTACCCACTTGTGATGTTAATAACACTGTTCCCCTTGACACATGATACAGCCAATGTATGAGTAAGTGAGAAATGGCACAGTTCATTTTTTTTTCCTTGTGTGCATAGATGTTTGTGAAATGTATAGAAGAATAAGCCATCCAATGGCTGAGAAATACCTGAGTAAGTTATTGTATGTAAACCCAAGATATTAAACAGCCAAAAGATGTATGTATATAAATGAAGATGCATGAGGGGCTTTATATAAAATGTTCGAAAGAAAAATATGAGTGAATTTTTTATAATAATGATCATAACTTGATTTCAAGTAAAATATAAAGGAGTTATATTAACAATAATATAAAGGAGTTATATTAACAATACAGTGGTTCAACTAGTAAAATCTTCTTGTGGCTGGTGTCCACTAAACTCAGAATCCAGGCATGCGTCTGACTATAGTTTCCTCCATAGATGTGGCAGGAAAGTTTATTCCATAAGTCTTTGCATTTCTTGTAATGGACTTTACAAAGAAATCAGATTGCCTTTTTGCTTTTTGTTTTCTCCAGTTATTTTCTGAAGCACTCCCATAAAGCTATTTCTAGGCTGTTTGATATTTCCTGCTTTGATGAACCATGACACTATCAGTTATACTCAGTGGGACATGCCATTTTCTATACGAGAAATAATTGGCATTCCTTGGGGAGTTCAGCAACTGAGGGAACAGTACATATCTGAAACAGAATGTGCTTGAGGGTAGATGTCCCAGAAGGGAGGATTCTTCAGGGTGTATCTAATGAAGGTCATCACCTAGATGGTAGAAAAAAAAATGTCTCCAAGTTTGTTAAAAGGACTTGAAATCCTGTTTAACCCACCATTACAAATGATCAGTTAATTTGATCACCAAGGGCATACCTTTTTCTACCCTTATCCTGTTAGGATATTGGTAATGATTTCTTTCCTTCTTGTACTTCCTATTATGTTGAACAAGTTCTGTATGTGTACAAAAGCAAAATGTCTCCCTTCTAGCAATTAGCTAAGCCAGTGTTACAGAGTTATAAAGCTTTGATCTTTATATGTTTTTTTGTCTCCCTTTACTGCCATTTAAGTTAAAGACTCTCATACCTGAACAGCATGCTTGTTTTAAATAACATTCCAGAGAGATATTTTAATATGCAAAAGCTTGGTTATGGTATCTTATAGCAAAAATGCTATAACAGAAAGAAGATGACATTTATATCAGCAAATGCATGTAACGATGTTAAAAAATCCCTCTCTAATGAAATGAAATACAGAATAACATTTTTTGAATGTAAAAATGAGAAATGCAAAATGCATTTAAAATAAAACGGGAGGTCAGTAATATTTACTTGTTCTGATGATAGCTGAATGATCATTAGGGGTTTGGGACAGTAAAAGACTGCACTTTTGGTGAAAGAAGGGCATAGGAGTGAAGCAGGTACTATGTGGCCAGACATATCGCTAAACCAGCAATATAGCAGTAGTATAGGTTAAGATGTTGGTGTAGTAGCACTGACGTCCTTTGGGTTGTGAAGAGCTTTGCAGCCTTCGAAAGTTTGCATCCCTTCTGAGCCTTGATTCAGCTGTTGCATCTTCGGCCTTTGTCCGCTCCAGCTGTAACATTTCTTGGCAGAATAGTCTCTGTTATACTCTCCAGGGTGTTGCCTTCTTCACTTTTTTCCACAATCAGACATTTCTTCTTGGATGAGGGAAAGAGATCTCAAAATATAATCTGTATGTCAGCGGATGTTTGTGTGTTGAGGGACAAAGGGGGAAGGCATTTTAAAATATAAATTGATAAACATTAACATGGATCAAAAGAGTCATATAATTTCCAAAAGATTGCAGAAACTCTTCCAGAAGTCTGTTTTCCTTGACTTTTTCTTGTTAGCCAGGGATTTGCTGTTAGAGCCAGTATGGAAAAATGCAGCGCATTTGTTAAGGCTGAGGGAAGTAAGAGAGACAGGTGAAAGCAATACTTCTCTATCCCTTATAACTCTTATGTTTTTTCTTTTTTTGCTATACATTGGACAAGCCCCTGCTTCTTGTTTAAAAATACATTTGCAATCTACTTTGTTGAAGTACTAGCCAGTTAGTATTTTTCAGACCTTTAATCTGGATAAGAGTAGTAGTATATGACAAAAATCTTCTAGAAAATAATGCTTTTTTTACATCTTTTTCTCATTGGTGTCTAAAATCCCTGGGTTATACCTTAAACTATTTCAGAAGACTTTTTCCCCCCATAAATGTGCATGTGTGCAAGAATAATAGGAAAGAAGGGGTGAGTAAATATATAAACTTTGTGTGACAGTTTCTGGAAAATGACAGTATCTTTCTCTGAAAAATTGCCTTAGATTTGATATTGCCTTTCTTCACAGTAAATTTCATTGTCTTTAAAGGTGTAGAAACTGCTTCTCTGTAGCAGGACAGAAATAATTTTAGTTCTAATTAAAATAATTTACTTCTGTCTTGCTATATGTATTTGCGATTAAATTTTTGCTATCTGTGATCTAAAAGTGTTTTATGTTTTTTTTTGCTCTTGTAAAATATTTTCTATGTAATAAGGATACTGTTTATTTCAGGTGACTGAAAATATAATGTCAGTGTTTTCCTTTTGAAACAAATTCCTTTTCTGAGCTTATGCATTTTCTTTTTTTTTATTATTTTTGTTTATAAAGAACAGAGTTCCCTCATCCAGGAAAACAGTTAGAAATAGTGTTCAATGAGAAGACAGGGCAGACTGTGTCAGTCAGCTGCAGGGCATTGTTGGCAAGTGTACTGCCCAGCTCTGCTTAGATGTGACCTTTCATCATCTTCATCCTCTAATTCCCCACACTTCTTCCCCAAACCAGCCTAAACCCCTTTCCTGGCTTTTGACTCCTGCCCTAAACATCCCATAATGAGTCTTGCACAATCCCATAAGAAATCCCATGCTCCCATAGGCACTAAACCCCTTCAGTATGTAACATGCTCTGAATAGCCTCTTCTGATAGCTCACAGTGGAGGGCGTTGGGGCTATAACTTTCCTGAGACAGCCCTGGCAGGAGCTGGGATTAGTTTACTGGGTTTCCCCCATCTGCAGCTGTCCCTCTGTGCTCCTTGTTGCATGTGAAGATGAGCTTCTTATCCCATAACCTAACATATGACAGCTCAATCTCAAAACTTTATAAATTGCTGTGTAGCAGAGACATTCCTGATAGGATACTCAAAATAGAACACAGCGACCTACAAAAAGCGCAAAATCATGATTGATAATGTTTTTAAATTCCAGGAGAATGGTAGTAATGCTAAGCAATAAAGAAGACAGGCACTGTATGAGAAGAGAAGCTTGTGTGAAGCATAGAATATTGCTAATTTCTTCATGCAAATCTTAACCTTTGGTTTGAAAGCCACTGATATGAAACAGATCTGCACTGCGGTCATACTGGGATACCAGCAGGAACTACAGGCTGGGGTTTCACAGCCTGTGGCTTTTAGGAGGTGAGACTGGATGATTACAACAGTCCCTCTGGTTTTAAAATCTGTTACTTAATGAACAGACAAACTCAAGTATTTAACAATTCCACCTGTAACTCCCTACCAATCTTGAATTAAAAGGAAATTTCTACTTTTCTAAACAGAAATGAGAAAGTATTAAAAATAAAAGTACCGAATGAGGGCAATATCTTGACTGTTTGTCATCCACCTCACATAGTAAAAAAGTAATGTACCATAAAAGCAACACAAGTTCAGTTATTGGCTGCAAGTTCAACTAAGCATAAATCTTACAATAGTAAACTGTCCCCTCAGCTTCAACCACTAATAATTTCTATTGACTACCTTCTGATCTGAGCTGTCTCAAAAATGGTCTGATTTGGTAAAATATTTACTTAAAATCAAACTCTTCTCATCAATTTACCTTGTGAGACCTTGTCTGCGTCTAGAAAGTAAAGGAAATTTGCGGCAGTTTTGCAGGGTTGTTTCAATGTACGTGAGGGAAGCCTGTTTATAAAACAAGCTATTTTATAGTTCTGCAATTAGAATAACATCTCTGATTTTAAAACAGTTCTTTTCTATAATCTTCTTGGAAAGAGGTAACTGATTAAAATCCTTTATGGAAGATCTCTAAACAAATGTGACAGTTAATATGAGGACTTAAATAATATGTTCAAATTGCATTTAACCAGTGAACCCTGGCAAGATCTAACACTTGGTATATCCTTTTCCCCTATTATGTTGTTCCTGCTAAGGAAAGTGTTAGAAACAGAGAAGTGAGTAAGAATTATATACCTTTAGAAATGGCAAAATTCTGTTCTCTCACACACCCACTACCTTCAACACCAGCCCCTGTCCTACACTTAACCTCACCTGTCCAACAAGTTTACTTGTTTTGGACTTCTCTAAATACCTTCTCTAAATTTTAAAATACCTTTCTTTATTGTTTTTTTAGTCTACTACATGTTTTATTATATCCTTTGAAAAATATGTAGTAGTTTTCAGTAGACAGTCATTTGCAGATAAAGTTGTTGAGTTTTGGAGATTTTTTGGAGATTTTTTGGTTTTGGTTTTATTTCTTTCATCTGAGTACAAATATGTACTTTTTGTGTGTTTTTGTGTGCTTTGGCATATTTGCTGACTTTCCAAAAGCAAAAAAAATCCTACAGCTATGTCAGCTGATGCTTTTTTTTATGGATCATCGCTGAATGATTCTGTCTAGTAATTTTCAGTATCCTTTGTGTTTATGGTGGACCAAACCATAGATGCCGAATGCCTCGGGGTTTGTTTTCTGTAACAGATTAGAGACTTCACTTATCTCTTTCCCCTGAATATCATGTCCTTCCAAGAAACTGGAAAGTGTGCAGCTTCTTTCAGCATCCTGCCATGTTCTTTCCCTGTATTAAATGTTAGTGCATTTTCGGCAACTGACTTTTTGCTGTTCTATGTAATATACTCAGGGTTTCAGAATCAGAGGTGTTCTTTTCCCCCTAGCTTTTCTGCTTGAGATACTTCATATATAAACGGTATAGGCTGCCTGTGTTTCTGGCTCTTAAAATACAGATTGGCTTGTGGTTGCAAATTGCAACATCTATGTGCTGGCAGCGTGGATAGGAGCTCTATAATAAAGTTTGCAGGCGTATTGGGATAATTGTTGATAGTCTGCAGCATTTGGGGCTACTCTGCGTATTCCAGTTTAGCAATGATACGATCTCATGGTTTGTAAAGCACACAAAATGCTGCACATTGAGCTAAGGAATGGTTTCATTTTCAAATTGGTGCGGGCAGCAGTAATCTCTGTTGCATGGTACTTACTGGAGACATAAAGACTCAGCGGAATCTTTTATGTACGCCAAAAGAAAAAAAGAAGAAAACAGAGAGAAGGAATAAGGCAGAGTTTGGAAAAAGATGGCACTTGTGCAAAGGGAGGAAGTATTTTCTGGAGTAAGTTATTCAAATTGCTACAAAGAACTGAGGAAAAGTCTGTCTGGTAAGAGGGAAAACCGAAATAAATTTCCTAGAGCAATACAGAGGGTTCTTCTCTTGGTTTGAAATCAGTAAAATATCAAAACTGTAAGAAATGTCATAAATAAGCTGAAGAAAAGAGTATATATTGGACAATTGGGAAGCAGAAGTTCCAAAGAACTGTTGCAGATGGGATGAATTTTAAATTTTACAGTATTTACTCTAATGGCTCAAGGATGTGACTGGCATGACAACTTCTATGTTCTTACTCAAATAGTCAAAACCAACTGCCTTGCACTGTCAAAGAAAATTAGTAGTTAATGTCAAGTATATAATTTGGTATTATTTTATTGTAATTGAAATGGAAAAGTAGTATGCCAGAACAAGTACCAATATCTTGATTCCATAAATAATGAATGTTTAGTGAAGTCTAGTGATTTTACTCTTACACAATAACTTTGAGAAATAGCATTTACTTTAATTAATTTATTCTGCAAAATATTGGAATTAAAAATATAAGAATGGGAATACTTAATCTATATTATTTTAGATAGACATCTGTCTAGTTCCTGCAGTTAAGTGAAAAGGTCTATGAGAAAATGACAGCAAACTGCCAGGATAAATGAATTTTATATTTTAAATTTTATATTTTAAAGTTTTTTATAAATATTACACAAGTATTACTCGCATAATGATAATTAGATTCGAAACTGAAATGCTAGACAAATATTTAACTGATGTGTTTAAATGAGTGTAATGTGAATACAAAGCATCTGAATGTATTGCTCTTATGCAGTAAGAAAAATACTGCATTGACAAATATGCTCAGATCCTTCAAACTGTCACTAGATGGTGACACTAACATTTAAACAGGCTGAAATTGATCAGCTACATAGCTCTTTCTTGCTACTGAAGAGCAATGCTGAGACTAGTATTGTCTATATAGTCTGGAAGCAATAATATCCACTACCTATGTAAAACTGGGAAAAAGTGTAACTATTTTTTATTTAAAAATAATTTTTGGAACCACTCCTGAGTAAAGGTCATTCAACCATTTCCTGTCCTACCTCACGCTCCCTTCTTCTTCAAAATCCATTACGTTGTGTACATTAGTGAAGATGTAAAAAATACCAGGGAGCTACCTTTTCATAGTTCAATATTAAAAGACGTAGTCAGGAACACTAAAGGTAGTTGAAAAGCAATTTTTGGAACAAGAATCTATAGAGCTGTTCTGTTCAAGTGTATATATTTATGTATTTCTTATCATCTCAGCAGCACTGTGCAATCAATGTGGTTTGAAGATCAGAACTGGAGTTTTTGGCATTGAGAAGGGGATGTAACTTCCTGAAAACATATTTCATATGTAGTACCAGCTACAATTTTGAAATTCTATTCAGTAAAACTTCTAACCAAACATTAAAGCACATACATATGTGTTTTGCTGGTTAATGACTAATTACCATGTTTGAGTTCCAAGAAAAGTTTCTTTGAACATTCTGGTGATTTCAATGATTTCATCAGAATAAGAACAAATTCCATTAGTTTTGCATGGGACAGAGTTTAATTCCAGGCTCTTTCTCCTCTTTTTTCCACCCTTGGACTCCTAAGGCGGCAAAGTCCAGTTCTGGGCCCCTTACCACAAGAAGGATGTTGAGGCTCTGGAGCAAGTCCAGAGAAGAGCAATGAGGCTGGTGAAGGGGCTGGAGAACAGACCCTATGAGGAGCGGCTGAGAGAGCTGGGGTTGTTTAGCCTGGAGAAGAGGAGGCTGAGAGGAGACCTCATTACTCTCTACAAGTACCTGAAAGGAGGTTGTGGAGAGGAGGGAGCTGGCCTCTTCTCCCAAGTGACAGGGGACAGGACGAGAGGGAATGGCCTCAAGCTCCGCCAGGGGAGATTTAGGCTGGAGATTAGGAGGAGGTTTTGCACACAGAGGGTCATTGGGCATTGGAATAGGCTGCCCAGGGAGGTGGTTGATTCACCTTCCCTGGAGGTGTTTAAGGCAAGGGTGGATGAGGTATTGAGGGACTTGGTTTAGTGTTAGTGGATAGGAATGGTTGGACTAGAAGATCCAATGGGTCCCTTCCAACCTGGTTGTTCTGTGATTCTGTGATTCTGTGAAATAAATATTTTCAGATCCTAATAAGATCTGTATAATGTAAATATCAGAGACTAATGAGCATTTTACTTTAGTACCATTTTCTATCCTTTTAGATGTCTCTTACTGGTTGTTCTTGCTAATCAGCAGATATCATGGAAAATCATCATCATGGAAAATTCTCACAAAACCTGGATAATGCCAACTATGAGGCTCTTTGTCCAACTGTAGCTTTGACAGAGGCTGCTCAGTTACCTCTGTTAGTAGCAAGCCTTACTTGCTTATGCATAAGTATTGAAATTCAACTCTCTTCATGGGTATAATTGAGTCTTCCATCTCTTATTTTCCTTAGCTGAGAAAAATTTACTAGTTCTTCAACCCAGTAGGCCATTATATTGCAAATTTAAGATGTGGTGAATTTGAGGTGAAAGTGCTGTCAAAAATCAATGACAGCAAGGGATGATTAATCTCAGGCTTGTTCAGTGGCTGCTTCAGTATGCCTATACACTAAAGAATTAAGTAAAGCTGGCTTGTAACCCATGGTTCAGAAAGCACAGTATTCTGGATATTTCTGTGTAACAGATTGGTGAGATTGTTCTCTACCAAAAGAGAAAAATCATACCAAGGGTAAAATGTTCCATTTAATGCATTCAGAATAAAGGGAATATTCCCTCTGGAAAAAGTGAAACTTGGCATGAATGCTAAAGTAACCTATAACTATAATAGATATGAAGAGATTAAAAACTCTGCAGGTCCACTAATGAATATCAACCTGTAAAAGAAGATTAAGAGTCTATGACTTTTAATTATAGCAAATAAAAATATTTTGCTTTCTGACTTCATGTTGAAAGTTTACTTTCCATAGGGTGATGTCTCCCTTAGCTTTACATTACTTAGATTTATTAGTATAATCATTACCCCTGAACAAATCTGCTTGTTATCAGAGCACCAGTGTTTACTTCTGCTCTATGAAAAGACTGATCTACCCCGGAATGTGTCAATGTGATCAACATTGTTTTAGTTTGGAACACAAGTGCGATTTTCAAGTGAATAGCCTGTCTTTGCTTGCTATACTTTAGTTGATGTTGAGAAGTCTCTGAGTGTTTGAACTGAATTCCTCTCAGACTAAATTACAGATGCTGTCTAGGAGTGTGCTCAATGCACATCAGTCATCAATGGGCATTTGGTCCCTTGAGTGAGAGCAGAGCTAGTGGAAATAACCTATAATACTCTCATAGCTTGATCAGTAAGATCTCAACCTAATTATTCAGACTTGCTGATCCTCTCTTGTGTATCTATGCTAAATCCTAAATATGGTATTGAACTACCAAATTTCAAGCTTTTTTGCCTATTTTAAAAGCCTCATATTTTTCCTAGCAAAACCAAATCCTTTACATTTGATAGACAGAGCAATAGGAGCTGTAGGGGCACAGTTAACATCTCAGTGGCTAAATAAAAATATTATTATTGCCCATAAACCACATATTCACATGTATAGTTGGGGATTGGGAGGGGTTAGGTGCTGCATCTATAAAGTCGCTTTTTTAAATTATGAATGCTATTAAAGAAGACCAGATGTCCCACTGAGCTGATTTTGCTCCCAGTGCTTTTCCTGCAGGTACTATAATAAGTAATTATTCTAGCTTCAAAATAATTAAGTCTGCTTGGAAGAGCCAAAGTTTTCAATAAACATGCCAAACATTACCACTTTTTTAAGTGCTGTTTCCTACATTTGGCTGAAGGGGTATTATTTGTTGTTTACTGCTTTGTAAGAAAGTCATTCCAGCTAACTAGTTTGTCAAGATTATTGACCTATAAGAAAACACCACTTGTTATAGAAACAAAACTGCAGCCCAAGCTTTAGATGATTTGATGTGAACACTGTTCACAATTCATGATGCTAAAAATTATTTATGCCAATAATTATGCTGACATGTTCCTGCTTCATTTTTCAAGTCTTGCTCTGCACAGGTGGTGGGAGTTCTTAACTCAATATTTCACAATAAGAAACAATGACTGGGCCAAATTATGCTCTCTGAATAACTTCCTGTTTTTAGTATACTTCTATAGGTTTTAGCTCACATTACAAAACATCATGAACTTAACTAACTTAGAATTTCTTTCTTGAAAGGCATCTGCATTGAAAAATCTGAACCACTAAGTATACATACATGGTTTCTTCCTTCCGTATTTTTTTATTTCAACACTGTTACGTTATGGTCGTGGTGTATGTGTATATATAAACTTAAAGGTTTTTTGTATATGAGATTTCATTTCTGCTCTTCACTTTCCTCAAGTCTGAAAGGAAAGACTCTAGTCTTTATTTAGAACTTAAATTTTTCTTAGCAAGTCAGCACAAGGCTTTGTAAGTTAGGACTCCTTCATTTATTTAACCTATTTATCTGCTAAGCTGGTGGTTTCCATTAGGGAACCCTACAGGAATTCCTAGTAATGTCAGTACTTTGGATCAGCAGATGATGAGACAAAAGATAAAACAGATTCTCTTCTGCCCTGATATGTGTCTAGGTACGTTCTTACAGAGGCTGAAAGACAATTACTATTTCTTTTATACAATGCTGGAAAAGCTAGTTAAATGGCCGTGAATGGTGCTGTTGATGGATGTTTTGCACTGTATGCACTTCCTTACTGTTAGAAAAATGTTTTACTTGAACTATAAAGTCTGAGAACCAAAGATATTTGTTTCAATAAGAGAAAAATGTACTATCTTCGTGATCATAGAAGCCATTAATAATAAAAGACAGGCTTCTTTTACTTTACATTCAACAACCAAACCAAATCAAAATTTTTCCTGTTACTTATCTTGCTTTAAGGACTTTATTTCTCCCTTGACTTCTACTCTTTATCATTTAAGAGGTATAAGAAGGGAGGAGAGAGATACTTGCAAAAGAGGTTAAAGAAGACAGAGAGATGCTGCAGAAAGGAAGTGGCATCATATTACCATACAGCAGGAATTACAGAAAGGAATTATTCCAAATGGTGCTGTATAAGTGAGAAATAATGTTATCTGTATATATTATATTTGAAGTATTGCCTACTTCAGTTTCTTAGGAAAAATAAATAAATCTACCTTCTTCAGCTAGGATTTGCAATTTCTTTAGCCACTGAGACCTATGTTCTTAAGTATTCTTCAAGAAATAATGAAAAATAGCTAAGGTCTTGAAAATGAAAGATTATAACATAAATATGATGCAGACATTACTACATGAGCCAAATTAATTCCAACACAGGGTCAAAAACCAGTGAGGAAAGGTCCATAATCTTCAGTAAGTACTTGATAAGAATCAAAACAAACTCTAAAGTTGTGGTTGTGGAAAATAACCTTGAAGTTCAATAGGATGACAGATAAATAAAATCTTAAATTGAGCTCATATATGCTGACATGTTACACCACTGTGTAAGGTGAACAAGTAGTGCAACTTTGTGGCTTACATGCAGAAATTCAATACTAATGCTGGAAAATTGTTGTTATGCTTGTTATTTATGGCTTCTAATGGCAACAAGTTGAGTTCTAAAGCATTCAATTTCATATTTTACACCATGCTGCATAATATATGGTCCAGTTGTAAAACGTCTTTTACTCACAAGAGAAAACTTTTCAGGCTGACACGTGAAACATTTTTCAGAGCTTTCTCCCTAGTGGAAAATTATACCTCATGTACATACAATACATAAATAATTTTCTATACTGTCAGGACATATAACTTAAAGGCAAGAGGGCATAGTTATTACGCAAACTTAGAGAAATAGAAAGAGTGATTATGTAGTACATGCTGTAAATTACGATGCCGTATTTTGAAAATTGTGCTATATTCATAGAGCACATGCAAAGAAAGTTGTGATTATAATGTGTTACGATATGTCTTCACCAGTTAGTGGGTGAAATTTAGAGCAATAGAACTTATTTTATGTTATTTTGATCTGGACAGGCCCATTTCACAGATTGAACAGTAACTCTCTGCAAAAAGCCTAGTGGAGAAGAGACATGCTAACTTTGCATCATGAAAAGTTGTATGTGACATGTATAAAAATAAAGGAACTTCCCTTAAATCTTTGTGGAAAATCACGAAGAATTGCAGTCACTGGCAGAAAGTGATTATGGTTTCTCTACTGTCAGAATCATAAGTAGCTGTACCCATGACCTAGACATTTCTGTACTGCTGATGGATGAACAACAAAACAAGAAAGTGTCGTCTTTTTAACAAGTGAGACAACACTATGTGCCTGTGAAGTACAGCCTTCCTCGCTGCCAATATCACACAAGTGTACCCCAAGTACATTTCAGAAGTTTCTTTAAGTTTAAGATTCAGTGAGCATAAGTTCTCTCACTCACTTCATTCTCTTTGCATAGTTCAGGAGAGTAGATAGAGTAGATATCACTACAAAAATGGCCACACTGGTATTTTAGTTAACACAATACATTTGTCCTCTGTGCCTGATGATTTTGGTAAGTAAAGCAGTGGGATTACATGTGCTGTTCTGGATGGAGTATTGATAGTAATCTGTGATGCATACTATTTGAATCAAAGGTACATTCCAAAGTAGTGGTGATTGGAGATACATTTCATCTCCTAAATATGTTGATGCCGTATGTATGGTTCAGGTCCAAATTTCTAGTATGGGCAAATGTGAAACAGGTCTAGTGATGTCAATAACTGTTGATGGAGCCTTGTTTAGATTCTGTGGGTTCTAGGAAATAAGTCCTCATGAAGAACAGAATCATAAAGTTGTTAAGAGCTTTCAAATCTGCTCTCCTAAAGCCCAGAGTTGTGATCTTACTGTCTACCTTGTTTCCTCTTCTCGCAATCCTGATGTCCATCACGTCATTATTACTGCAGCCAAGGCCACTCCCAGCACTTATAAGTCCACCCAGTTCTTTCTTGTTTGTAAGTATGAAGCTGAGTAGAGCATGTCCCCACGTTAGCGTCTGTATCAACTGTGTCAGAAAGTTATTATCAATGTACTCCAGAAACTTGTGCCTTTGTCCATGCCCTCAGTGCTGTTTCTCCAGCAGATAGGGGTGGTTCAAATCTCCAGTGAGGGTGAAAGCCTGTGAAAAAGAGGCTTCTTCCAGTTTTCTAAGAAGGCCTCATCTTCATCCTGATCAGGCAGGCCGTAGCAGGCACCCACCACAACGTTATCCATATTTGCCTACCAATCCTGACTCATCAGCTCTTAGTGTCTCATTGCCTATCCCCAGCTTAGTTCCATGCATTCCCACTGCTCTCATGCAAAGGGTGATCCTTCCTCCTCACTTAATTTGCCTATCCTACATAAAAAACCTGTACCTTTCATAGTAACACTTCAGTCATCCAAGTTGTCCCACCATGCAGCTGTGATCCCACTGAGGATGCAGAACTTCAGTTCCACCTGTTTGCTTCCTGTACCACATGCACAAGTGCAAGTTCTTTGGAGTGGTGCCCAGTCATACTGATTTCCCAGAAAAGGTACAAGACCTTTTCCTGTAATACTGACCTGCAGATGTTCACATATTTATGTGTGTATGCTTGAAGTGGGCCTCTTTCATCCCTGTTTGTTATCAAAAAGTTTCTTCTGCCCACAGTGTTTTTTATACCAGTCTGGTCCACCACTTCTCAGGTGATTGTTGGCCATTGTCTCCCTCCCATGACATTCCCCGTTTAAAGTTCTCCTTACCAAATTGTTCAGCATGTTGGTAAAGATGCTTTTGACCCAATTGGTCTGGAGTGTCTATAAAAACTATTTGGTTTTTGTTGTGGAAATATAACCTTAATTCCATGATACCAAATCTTGAATACAATTTTACAGCTACTTTTATTATTGAAGAATAAACCAGTGCTGTGTCAAACAATGACAAAACCATAGGTAATTGGTTTCCTGAGATACTAAGATAGCGTTAAAGTTTCCTGCACAAAGTCTTAATTCCTAAGACTGTTTGGAAATCAATCAAACCTTAGCTGAGATAATGTTTGGCTAAATACGCATGTGAGAGAGGGTAATTACGAAACCTAGCTCTCTAAGGTCAGCACACTGGTACCGAACACCTATTCATAGGAAAAAAAATTGGGGCTTAATCCTGACAGGGAAATGGATGACCAATTTGTCTTTGGAGCAGAACTATGGAAGAACTAAGTGCTGTTTAAGATTGTTGTTTTACTTACTGTTTTATTTCCAAAATTTTTAGTGGTATGGATATTCAAATAGCCTGCAGATAAAGCTTGAGTAAAATACCTTTTGGGAGGGGAGTATAACATATGCGCTATGTTCCCTAGTACTTGTATCTTTCCTTCTCTGTTGTTTTTTTTTTCTCCTTTCCAGTTTCTTGCTGATTATTTTTCTCTCTCTTTTCTTGTTCCTCTTCTAAATATATTTTTCTGTTTCCTAAATGAATCTGTAGTGTGTCAATATATTGCTGACAAAGAAAAATAGGAGAAACAACTTCATCTCCTAGTGTCTTAGAGAACTAAATATTGCAGATCTGTATTTTTTGTAAAATATAACCTCTTGGTTAATATTTCTCCAGAAAAATTAATTACAATTAATAGAAAAGCTTAAAATACCAACAAAAGGTGTGAGATAAGGCTTTAAAAACAAATGTTTTTGCTTTTCTATGACCATGAAGTTTACATAGTTATTTACATCTCTGCAAAGTCATTGAAATTATCCACGATGCCAAAACTGTTTTGGAATACAAAATTTGCCTGGTTTATTCAGGGGTATGAAAGACAAATAGTTAGAAAATCAGTTGTTCTCCACACTTGCAATACTGATTGCTGACTGAACTTACTTTAAAAAAATATAATTATTTTTTAAAATTTATTTTCAGAACAGTGAAATTCCTTTCCTTATATAATTTAAACCTCTTGTTGTTCTTTATGATAGCTCCTTTCATTATTTGCAGTTAAATTCTTACTCTCTTGATCAGTCTTGCCTGGGTTTGTATGTGGTAACTAATGACTGAGAGACTAAAAGTAGATTAATGGACAAAACAATTCAGAGACAAGTCCTATGTGTCATAAGTTCACAACTGCTACAAGCAACTTATTTTCAGCTCTACATTTCTGTTTTCTTTGTATCAGAAAAGTACCATTCCTTTTAATTTTACTTGTTTGATGTAGTGCCACTGGAAGATTCGTGATGTCAAACAGAAAATCTTGAACATAATAAACTACTTTTTTTTTTTTTTTACTGTGAAAAATATGTTTAATAATCCTTTAATTTTCCTTACGGTTAGCTATTGGAAATCACAACATGTATTACACAAATCTTGTCTGGGCAGTTTTTACTGAGGGAAAATCATGCAAAACACCATTTACATGCTCTATAAAAGGAAACAAGCCGTCTGTCTTGCTAGACACTGACTTTCTTCTCCATCTACACATTTGAAAAATAGTCCAACATAAATGTAGCTACTGCATCTAAAAGCTTTTAAAAAGCCATTTAAAACTACTTGAGATAGAGATAATTGTCTTTGCTTCACCAGGAGTGAAAATAGAATGTGCAGTCAACAATAATATAGTAAAAACAGAAAAAAAAATTACAAGAACTTTACTGGTTTAATTTCTCATACAGTGTCAATCATATTGTATTACTAAGCTTTTAGGAAACGACTGCCTGCAAAGCATTTTGTGATATGCCAAGAATCTTGGTAAGTTTTTGAATTTTGTGCTTAATATAGAGATATATAAGAAAGTCTATATCATTTGATTTGTGATATAAATGTAAACCTAATACAGAAATGTAGTGATACTGTCCTGAATAGGAACAAGCTATACTGAAACATTATTCTGCTTCTCTAAGTCTTCACTTTCCCATCTGTGGACTGCTGACAGTAAGTAGAATGTCTAAATGTAGCTATTAAAAAAAAACCTTGCTACTACTTTTCAGTTAAATAAGGTTGTTTTGTAGCAGGTAGAGACACCATTGTTATAGTAGGAATGCATCTTACTTTTACTTCTTTTTTTTTGCAAAAAAACCACCCCAGCCTCATGAAGGGTGCTGAGACATTCAGATGGGGGCGAAGTCTTTCTGTGTCTCTAAGTAAAGGACAACTGAGACAGTGCAGCAATATGGTCTGAGTAACTTGGGGATATGGATTATTAGATACGTACTTAGAATTTCAGCCTTTTGCACTTTTTCTGTTTCAGAGTGACATAGGTAGGAATTACCTTTCAGTGACATTCCTGAGCTAAAATAATGTTATTAATATAGCCACGTGTGTGTGCATATGCTCCCTGAACATGAAGCAACTGACTTAGCCATGCATCTAAAAAGTTTGATAAACTATATTATAACTTGGATTAATGTTTGACTTACGCAGGCAAGAAGAGGAGAGATCTGGATGGATGGAAAAAATATTCAGCTTGTATTTATTCTGAATAATTGTAAAAATGCCATTTAAAGTTGAATGTATCCTTGGCCTATCTGATTTGTAAATATATAATTACAGGTGGCCAACAAATGTTGAGCAGTTCTAGTATTATAAAGTAGTGTATGGATATGTCCTACTTTGACAGAACCAATGGACATATTTATCACATTGAAATTAGACAATATTAAAAATTCTATTTATGACATTGAATATTTAAATAAAGTTTGTTCTTATTCTGTTGGAAATCCCACAGTTCGATAGCCTAAATTAAAAACAAAAATCTGAGGGAAGGAAAGGAAGATATGAAATTCTTTTGGTAGATGAAGTATGACAAAATTATGAAATAATTGGAGAGTACTTTGAATATGAGAGTATTTTTCTGTATTTCTCCTTTTGTTGCTACTTCAGGAGTATAACAGGAAGGCAGCTTCGATATAGGTCCTATCAAATAAGCACCTACATGAATTAGAGATTGTGCCTCTTGCTGAGGTATGTTTTTATCTCTGTACCACAGACATATTTTGTTTAAGATACTTGTTATTCTGGTGTGCAGCCTTTAACATTTGTTTTTTCTATTCTCTCCTGTGGTGCCCAGCAAACAACTTAGCTCCCATGTCTGCTTATTAGCGTCTAATATGTCTTTGAATGTGACTATGTTCTCCTTTATATGTCTGATTACCTCACTCGTGCCAAATAGCTTCTGGCTGAGCAGAAGGAAGTTTCTTATAATAGGCCAACAAAGGCCCCTCTCCAATGGTTTCAGATCAGTTTTCTGGTTTTTTCATGTTATTCAAGACAAACTCCAGGAAGTCAATGATATAGGATTAACATTAAAAGACTATGAAAATTTGTGAATGATTCTGAATGTCTAACCCAGACCACTATGTTAAAAATCTTTAGAAGTATACTTCATGCATAAACATTTTGTTTCTATTACATGGTAAAGGAGCTGTCTCAATGAAAGCCTGGCCAGACTTTATTCCTCTGGAATGTAGTATGTGTTTACATGAAAAACTTCCTCCTAATGTCCAGCCAAAATCTCTCCTGGCGGAGCTTGAGACCATTCCCTCTCGTCCTGTCCCCTGTCACTTGGGAGAAGAGGTCAGCATCCTCCTCTCTACAACCTCCCCTCAAGCAGTTATAGAGAGCAATGAGGTCTCCTCTCAGCCTCCTCTTCTCCAGGCTAAACAACCCCAGCTCTCTCAGACGTTCCTCATAAGGCATGTTCTCCAGACCCCTCACCAGCTTTGTCGCTCTTCTCTGGACTCGCTCGACAACCTCAGCATCCTTCTTGTGGTGAGGGCCCAGAAATGAACACAATATTCAAGGTGCACTCTCACCAGTGCTGAGTGAAGAGGGAGAATAACCTCCCTGGACCTGCTGGTCACACTATTTCTGATACAAGCCAGGATGCCATTGGCCTTCTTGGTCACCTGGGCACACTTCTGGCTCACGTTCAGTCGCCTGTCAACCAACAGCCCCAGGTCTTTCTCCTCCTGACAGCTTTCTAGACAGACTTCTCCCAGTCTGTAGCTCTGCATAGGGTTGTTGTGCCCCAAGTGCAGGACCCAGCATTTGGTCATGTTAAACCTCATGCCATTGAACTCTGCCCAGCAGCCCAGCCTGTTTAGATCCCTTTGCAGAGCCTCCCTACCCTCCAGCAGATCCACACTTCCACACAGCTTTGTGTCGTCTGCAAACTTGCTAAGGGTACACTCAATGCCCTCATCCAGGTCATTGATGAAGACATTGAACAGGACTGGACCTAGCACTGAGCCCTGGGGAACACCACTTGTCACTGGCCTCCAGCTAGATTTAACACCATTTACCACCACTCTTTGGGCCTGACCATCCAACCAGTTTTCCACCCAGGAGGCTGTGCGCCTGTCCAGGCCAGAGGCTGACAGTTTCCGTAGCAGAATGCTGTGAGAAACTGTGTCAAAGGCTTTGCTGAAGCCCAAGAAGACCACATCCACAGCCTTTCCCTCATCCAGCAGCCGAGTGACTTTGTTATAGAAGGCGATCAGGTTAGTTTGGCAAGACCTGCCTTTTGTGAACCCGTGTTGACTGGGCCTGATCACCTGGTTCTCTTGCAAGTGCTTGATGATAGCACTCAAGATCACCTGTTCCATGACTTTCCCTGGCACTGAGGTCAGAGTGACAGGCCTGTAGTTCCCTGGATCCTCCCTGTGACCCTTCTTGTAGATGGGTACAACATCAGCCTCCAGTGCAGTGGAACCTCCCCAGTCTTCCAGGACTGTTGGAAGATGATAGAAAGTGGTTTGGTCAGCACATCCACCAGCTCCTTCAATACCCTTGGGTGAATGCCATCCAGCCCCATAGACTTGTGGGTGTCTAGCTGGGCAAGCACGGCTCTGACCACATCCTCTTGGATCATGGGAGCCTCATTTTGCTCCTCTAGTTCCGTGGTTTGTACACAGAGGAAAGAACTTTATTTATAATTAAAGACTGAGGCAAAGAAGGCATTAAGTACCTTAGCCTTTTCCTCATCCCCTGTCACTGTTGTTACTTCTGTATCCAATAGGGACTGTATGGTCTCCCTAGTCCTCCTTTTATTATTTATATATTTATATAAGGTTTTTTTTGTTATCTTTCACAGACTTTGCCAATCTGATTTCTAGTTGAGCCTTAGCCCCTCTGATTTTTTCTCTACACAACCTCACTTCCCTCCTGTAGTCCACCCAAGAGGCCTGTACCCTCTTCCAGAGCCCATAAACATTCCTCTTCTTCTTGATGTCACTCAGGACCTCTCTGTTCAACCAAGCTGTTTTTTTCCCCTGCTGGCTTTTTTTCCAGAACATGGGGATGGTTTTGTCCTGAGCTGCTAGGGTCTCCTTTTTGAAGAGCTCCCAGCCCTCATGGGCTCCTTTGCCCTCAAGTACTGTCTCCCATGAGACTTTGCCAACCAGCCTTCTGAAGAGTTCGAAGTCTGCCCTCTGGAAATTTAATGCTACTGTCCTGCTAACAACCCTCTTCACTTCACCTAGAACAGAAAACCCTATCATCTCATGATCACTTAGTCCTCGGTGTCCTCCTACTGCCACATCCTCCACAAGGCATTCTCTATTCACAAAGAGCAAGTCCAGGAGGGCACCTTCCCTCATTGGTTCGTTGACCAGCTGTGCAAGGAAGTTGTCTTCCAAGCACTCCAGGAACCTCCTAGACTGCTTCCTTTCTGCTGTATTGTACTTCCAGCAGATATCAGGGAGATTGAAGTCTCCCACAAGAACAAGAGGCATTGATTTAGAGATTAATCCCAGCTGTTTATAGAAGAGCTCATCAGCTGCTTCTCCTTGGCTGGGTGGCCTATAATAGACTCCCATCACAAAATCTACCTTCTTATGGGCTCCTCTGATTTTAACCCACAGACACTCAAACTCCTCATCACCACAATCCATCTCAATGGTGTCCAAGTCCTCCCTTACACAGAGGGCTACTCTTCCTCCTCTCCTCCTCTTCCTATCCCTCCTTAAGAGTTTACACCCCACCATACTTGTACTCCAGTTATATGAGTCATCCCACCATGCTTCCATGATGACAACATCATAGCCTCCTTGCCCTACGACAGCTTCCAGCTCTTCCTTCTTATTCCCCATGCTGCATACATTGGTGTAAATGCACTTCAGTTGATCTGCCAAGCCTTCAGCCCTCTTAGAGGGAACAGTGTTCCCAATTGCCTGGTAACTGGAGCAGCTTCCACCAGAATGCCTGTATATCCTTTACAGCTCCGAGGTGCATTCTCCCCTACTTCCTGCGTGGTGATGTGCTGTTGGTCCTCAGTAGCACACTCTCTCTGAATTTCTAGCGCCCCATATCCAAGCTCGCTCTTGCCTAGCCTGGTCTCAATCCCCTCCCCCTTCACATCTAGTTTAAAGCTCTATTTATGAGCATAGCTAAGTTTTTAGCAAGGGCCTTAGTCCCGCTAGGAGACCCACATGTCCCAACCTTAGCAACAATGTCAGGGGGTCCACAAACCACTCCATGATCAAAGAAGCCAAAGCCCCTTTCCTCACACCAGGCATTAATTGAGGTCTTCTTTGTAACTTCTCAGTCCACTCTATTCAGCCTGGGGATGGAGCAGAGCACCACCTGTGCCCCAGAGCCCTCCATCTTTTTCCCAATGGCCCTGGAGTCTTTCTTGATGAATATATGATGAATGTATGATATTCTTGATGAATATATGATATATTGATATGTTGGGTTTTGTTTTTGTTTTGTTTTTAATTCAAAGTTGCTGAGCTCAAAAGAGGATAGTGTATAATTCTTGCATAACCATTTGAATACACCTATGTCTGATTGTATATTTCCTGTTTTCCTCATGCTTTAAAGTATTTATAAAAATATTTGTAATTCTGTTATGTATATTTTGTTGTGTACTGCATGTAGAGACATTATGACTGACAAAAAAAATAGAAAAAAAAATCTAGGGTATCCTGAGAAAATCATGAAGAATTTAGCTTTGAAAGTCTTTAGATTAAATAGATTCCATCTCAGGGGATGATTCTATAAAGGAGAAAAAAAAATAGAAAAAGAAAAATCTGCTTGATATTGGAGCGGTGTTCCTTTTAAATTTGCTCTTCAGCCCTTATTTCTACTACCATAACCATGCTTAGCTACAGAGACACATGCTGACAGGATATCTTTATATATTTTTTTTTGACTGAAGATTAAAAACCAAATCACTAAGAAATTTTCTGTCAGCTGCTTTCTGGGTGCACATGGCTTCAGACTGTTATTGAAAACCATGCTGTTTGTACAAATTGCTGCACCAGCTGAAGAGCATTACAGCATTAATCTCTGACCAAACAACCCAGAAGACAGAAATCCTTTTAAATTGTCTTATTACAGAACATGATGAATAAACTTGGGATGTACATGCATATTGGTTTTGTATCTGTTGTGGGTCAGAGTATATGGTTCTTTAATTCTGCAGGAATATCTCTAGATAAACTAATCTGTAAATTGTAGAAATGTAGGAAACTCCTTGAACCCTGGAGTGTTTTTTCTTACCCAAATTGTCTAGTCAGGATCAGACACATTGGAAGAGAAATGTCTTTGATTTGCTTATAGAAGGAGAGGTGCAATGCTGACTGCACAGCTGCCACACCAATGTCTCCAAAATAGCAGTGGTGCAAGAATATTTCAGTTATCAAGTATGAAAAACAGGCAAATGAAACAAATAATTTACCAGAAATAAAGTTAGTTATAAGTTACCATAACCTTATAAATCTGAAGAGAGCTTATCTATTCCAAGTTTATATACATGTTGTAGGTTTGAATGAGGAGAGTCAGCTATGTGATTTGGCCACCTATATCAAAATTAATTACTTATGTCTGTAAAGAGCAACAGTTTAAGCTAAAAACTCACGCTCAAACAGTGAAAATATGGGATACCCTTTTGCCTCTGCCATGCATGAATTATGATTGGTAAGTTTTATTCTTGTTAACTTTGAAATTTTCCAATACTTTATTGATGGAATATTTTAACTGAATGTATTTGTTGAAGAAAAAAAAAGGATCAAAGATATTTAAACAAAGGTAAAATCAAGAAGGATTTTAACCTCCAAAACCACCTGCTTAATACCTCAGTTTCTCTAGTGCCTTTTTATCCCTGGGTATATATGTATGTTCAGCTGGAGACTGAATTTTAACTACAGTTCTCTTCAAATCTATCCTAAAATGTACACACTGATTCTTATGACTTTTTGGATGCCTTGTGTTAGAGAAAGTAAACACACTGGTCTTGATTCTTAAATAGAAGCAATGACAAATCGAAATAACTAAGTGCTTAGGAAACAATCTATGTCTTGAAAGGCTGCCAACTAGAAATGAAGCTAGCTACTGCTTCCCAGGAATTGTGCAATGAAAGGAACCTAAAATTAGTCTTCAGTCTTAGCTGAATTTCTGCCTTCCACCTGAGAACTGAAGCATTTCTTTCTTCTCTGTTTCAATCCAATGATAAACAGCTTAATTTAAGCCATCGTTACAGCAAAGCAGGAACATTCACTCAGATAATTTTCTTTCTTGCTGCTGGTTATTGTTTGTTAACATGTCCTGTGCCTTTTTACTGCAATCTGAGATCCTCCCCTAATGGTAGACACAACAGTGGCAATATCTGGAGAAGTTTTGAGGAGTTATCTGGAAGTAAAATACTCATCCCACCCATAACAGTTTACCTCGAGTTAAATAGCAGCAACAGGTTCACATAATAAGAACCATCCTCCTATCAAACAAGCTTAGCTGCAATCAGATCCCTGCAATAGGAGTTTCCATTTGTGCCCTCAGTGTAAGTAGTAGGGTTGTTGGTGGTGTCAAATTACCATGGGTGATTGCTTTCCTTTTCATTTGCTTTTTTTACCTCCTCTCAGATCTGTTCGTTACATACTTCATTAATGTACGTATCCCGCTTACAATGTCATGTGTATTATCCCCTACTTTATTCCTCTTGCAGATCACTTGGGGAAGGTACTGCTATGCAGTTCTCATATCTATTGCCCCTTGCCTTCCTTTCCCTACTTCCCAGACTTTAAAGCTCTGAAATGAGACTGCCATTAAGTAGGGTAAGAAAAAAAACAAAACTGCAAGGGAAGTCATATTGAAATCATGTGATACAGCAAGGTCACTTCAATCTCAGATACTTTTTCTTCTTCACCTCCATCATAGCTTTGTGAAACACAATGAAT
Organism: Coccyzus lansbergi; assembly: GCA_033558105.1. Taxonomy (NCBI): domain Eukaryota; kingdom Metazoa; phylum Chordata; class Aves; order Cuculiformes; family Coccyzidae; genus Coccyzus; species Coccyzus lansbergi. Next base: position 2,327,124 of record JAUMJK010000486.1, read on the forward strand.
ATAATTTCCATTTCTGTAGGTGCATTGACATTGTTACACTCAGCATTTAGATTAGTTGTCCCTCAAAGCTTAACAAGATCTAGAATAAGACTACTTTTTCAAGGTGTAGTTGTAGTTCAAATGACTCAAAGAATGGTGGGAAAGGAAGTGATTACCAGCATCAAAGGAAGCTGTCCTATTTCTATTGTTGTGTAAAAAGAAGAGAACTTTCTATCCCAGGACTATCTAAACTTTCAGCTGATAGACAATGAAAATTTTAGTACCTTACTAACCACCAGAGGATAATGGAATAAAACCTGAGCCATCCACAGAAGCAATTATGAATGATACAGGAATTGATAAAGGACTATTTTCACAAATGGTAGGCTGCCATTTTTTCGTGTGCTATGTTACATCTCAGATTTGTTTATTTGAAAAAAAAACCCCAAAGAACACACAGTTCTCATTTCAATGATATGACACTTTATTCCAGCTCTCGTATTATCTTGAGTGATGTATCAAATCCAGGGACCATTGCATTGGACCCCCAAAATCTTTATCAATCTCTTACTGGGATCTAGAACAGAAGTATCTATTTGGCATGCAACATTTCTTCAGATATAATTTAGGCCTTCTTTAGATTTCAAGAATACACTAGACCTGGCTTTGGAAAGTTCTGTTCAAAATGAACCAAAGTCATGTGACTTTTCTGTTTGAATGATTTTAGTAATTTGTCAGAAGATTATTTTATTTTCATTCAGAGTTCATTTCAACCCCTAGATCTAGAAGCGAGAAGTCATAGAAACAGGGAAGTTATTTTGGGGTGAGGACTGACACACATCTCTAGAGTAATTCAAAGATCGTCACTTTCATTTATTATACTGTACTTGCTTTTGGGGATCTGGGATCTTGCCTTCTGTCACTAATCGTACACAAGTGCTTGATCGGCTCCTTGAAGCTGGAGGGTAAAGAACACAGCAGAGGGGGAATTCCTGTCTTTTAATTTCAACTACAGCTAAATGGTTCAATCTTTAGATAAATGGAGTGTGTTATTTATTAGTGTTCTTAGAGACTTTTCTTTAGCTATAAATATATCTTAGAGATTTAAGAGAAAAATAATTCTGCCTCAGAGAAACAATATAAAAGATTCTGCTCTGTTTTAGGTACAAAGCATATTTTAAGTGGTTAAATCACATCTATGTCACTTTAGTGTAACAATTTTGTAACTTTAATTATTTGTTAGTAAAATGGAATTTATTTATAGTTTTGAAACTGTAAGTGTAAAGATTTGGACTGAATTGCAAATTAAAAGTACTTGCTAACGACCACATAATGACAGTAGTCTTTCTTGCATGAAGATAGATTTTAAGGAGAAAGAATACCCATAATAAGAATGCCAGAAATAGCAACAGATTACAAGTTCAGTGACAATATTTTGACAAAAATATATAATAGAAAAATATTCAAGTTAAAGATGAGGTATACTGTCTTGCTTTGATCAATAATCAGGATAGTAAAACTAGTGGATGGCATGGCCTCTGATCAAGAAACAAACAATCTAGTCTGAATAAGAAATGGTGTCATTATACTGCTTTGCATAGCTTCCTTACAGAAAAAATGTGTACACACGTATTACATAGGATTTAACACTTTGGGGAGGATTACTAGTTGTAAAGTGTCATTTGTTTTGTTTTAACTTAATGGAATCTATACATAAGGATTTTAATCTCCTTGGTTTTCTTTGTTGAGAAGATGATCTTTAGATCATGACAAACCTGCACAGGAGTTGGAAATGTAATTTTCCAAATTTGGTAACCTATCTAGCAACTTCTAAAGGAAAATGCGGCTTTGTATGCTTTGTTGGTCTAAAAAGACTGATTTTGTAATTTGGCAAAATAATACGAAAATAAACTTAAATTTTGTCTATAAACAAATAGAAACATATGTCGCCCAATCAAAGCTGTAATTCTGAATAAAAATCATTTTATTATCAATAGTTATGTAGAACAAATTCAATAACTTCTTAATTCATTGAAGTGAACACTAACAATACTTTAAAAGTGAAGATGCTCAAAACTGGAAAGAGTTTATAAAAAAGTAATTAAAAAAGAAAAGCTGCTTTACCATCTCTTTATAGCAATAACATGGCCCTTAAGGGCTGCTTATACTGAGGAAGCATATTTTTAAACTTTATTCTTCATCTCTAAGAGCTTAAAATTATCTGAGTCTCATTTCTTGCATGCATTAATGTAAGCTCACAGTTTTCAGGTCAGGGTAATATGAGGTGGTTCAAATTAATTTTTTAAGAAATGAGTGTGAAATCCTGTTGTTTAAATACAACACATATTATTGATACAACAAATTTTATAGAAGAAATAGCAAGTAAGGTGTATTAAGAAAACACAGTAGTGATAAAAAGAAGCTACTTATAAAAGCTTTTAATTTTTTTCTAGCTTTACTTTTGTTCATGTCAATCATCATGATAGTGCAACAGCAGGGCAATGATCTCCTGTGAGTCATTGCCTTTTAGTCTCTTTATTGACTGTACAATTTTAGTTTTCTCTGTAGTTAACTACATTTGTTCCTCAGTTTTGTGGGTTTATTGTTGGATTTATATCATATGCTTTCTTAACAATATGATGTTACAGAGGTGAAAAATAGAATAAAAAAGAGATTACTTTAAAGTTTCAGTTTGGATTATAATGGTAATTTGAGCTTTTTTTAAGTTCTAGAATTCTGATGGTTTTGCACATTAATGCTTATTTGTTCACTGCACTTTATTCTTCCTTCATCTTTTTACCCACTTTTCTGTTTCATCAGCATTTCCCAAATATTCCTGCTCCTTTTAGGCAGAAAATATTAATAGTTAGAGCAGGAAAGGACTTGTATTTTGGTTACATATGTATTCTCTCTTGGCTAATTTCCTTTCTGAAAAAGATGACTTCAACAAAAAGCTAAATTTGCAAACCAGAAATTTGAAGTTTCAGACACATTTGATTGCATCTGTGTAAGTTTATGCTCCCACAGAAGTATTTGGTTTCTGTTTTAACTAATGCAAACAGAATAGTTAATATGTTTCTTGTTGAAATATTAACAGAGAGTAAAAAAAAAAAAAAAAACCTAGAAAGTAGATTTGAAACAATTCAGCCTGAATTAAAGAATTTAACCTGATAGTATTTGTCATGGGTTTGTTTTTTTTTTTTCAAACAACTTTTAGTATGTGCTGAATGATAGGATAATGTTATTCTACAGTTAAGTCATTTGTCTTGTCAATTATGCATAGTAGGAAAAAAGGTTACAAGTCATGCTAATAATTATCATATTTTCTTATACGGTGTACAAAACCTCATTATGGTGATTTATTAGTTATTGTACTTGAGGAAATTAGTCAGTATATTTTCCTAGTGTACTTACTTGAAAGACAGAAATGGTTCTACAGGAGACAGATGGCAAAATAATTGCATGCTGAATTTATTAATATTGAACAGAAAGAACTACAACGTCAACAGTTGTGAAATCTGCTGTCCTGGCCAGCCTTACCTTTGTTGTAACTCTCACGTATGGCTTTGAAAATGTATCCCTCAACAGCTGTCTGCTGAAACGGTAGCTGTAGAATGAATTCTAACTTCTTTGACTTTCTGAAAATGGAGTCAGTCACAGTGTAGCTTATTAACATAATTAGTTGTCATAAAGATGCAAGTCTAAAGATGTATTTGCTAATTAGCCATCTGAAATCTGGTGCTTCTTCCCGTTCCTCTTCTTCCCTTGCTTAATCTTTCTTATTTTTCCGGAGACTTTCTTTGCATCATTATTTCTAAAAATCATTTAATCTAATCTGCTTCCATCCTGAAACATCAGACCTGGGAATTCAGATAAAGTGGACAATTTCATGTTACATGAATGTTGGTTTTGTGTCTGCTGCTCTTCACTAATTCTATAGGAGATAGATTTTTTCAAGGTTTTAAATGGATCTTTTCACACTATTGGGAAGATTTGTTAAAATGTCAATAAAAGGTTAGAAGCTATGTTCTGGTTTTCCCCTTATACATTGCAGAAGGCTTTCTCATGGTCAGATGAGTATAATAGCATCACTGTCAACTTATGATAAAATCTGTAAAGTACTTTGCTCATACCATTACCTGTTTTGGACTGCATGAAGGAAATTTAGACCCAGTTAAATGCTGAACTCTCAGTGAATTCTATAGAAATCTCATGCTTTAGATACCTATGAAAATAGGTAAAAACTTCTGGCTTTTAAGGAATGCTTTTGTATTTTTGCTTTGGGGAGGGGAAAGTAGTCAAATGTTCAGGATAACTGACTTGCGCACGGATGCTCCTTTATAGATGAGTGATTTTATTGCTGCTATCAATTTCTTTTTCAGTCTTTCCTGACATCACTTATAAAACTCATTTACCTAATGATATATTTTGTAGTGGAAGCTCACAGATATTGGCATCAAACCTTGCATACAGAGCGTAACACTTCTTGTGATGAGTTTAGTGCTGTGGAATGCAAAATGAAGGTTTTGACTGCTAAAACAATCTTTAGTTCCAGAAGTTTGTTATACCAAACTCTAGATGTGATAAAAGGAGTAAACTCTGACCCAGTAATGCACATGTTGTTCCATTCTATTCTATGATATTTTTAGTTATCTGCTAGCTATGGAAAGGAAATTTAGCCCCAAAATGGTAGCAGTCTTCTGTTCAAGTGACACGTCTTGCAAGGACAATCCCAAACACCTGTGAAGCTCACATAGAAGGCATGAGATACTCTGCTCAAGGAAATCCAGAAACTAAACCAATGTGCATATGCTTAGAATTATTATTTAAATTAACAACATGTTTATTTGCAAAGCAGCAATCCCAGTCTTTTATATCTCAACTTCATGAAGAAATCATAGAGAAAGGGTAGACCTGGGGTTTGTATAGCTTTTTACTGGAAGGCTTAATGCAACACCTGCTAGGAAAGTATCCTAGGGGCCTAATTAAAAGTCAAGGTAGATGTACGAGGGAGCTTTGCTGGCCTCTGGAACTGTGTTATTTTCATCAAACAAATGGAAAGGAAAGGAGAGGAGAGGAGAGGAAAGGAGAGGAGAGATAGGAAGGTCATGCTCCCAGCTCTTGCTCACAGAACTTTTTTTGCATTTTACAGTTTAGTATCACCTATTAAATAGTTTCATTGTCTTCTGAATTAGAGATAGGAGTCCTCAGTTTCAAGTGAATGGACTTAGGTCTCCTTTTTTTGCTCTCTGTTCCTTTGGTTCTATGAATATCTCCTATTCACAGAAAGATGGATGCTAACTCTGATTTGGCATATAAGCTTCTGATTAGGAGGGCTCTTTTGCACGTTGAGAATTGGGACTCCTTGGAGGATTTGGCCACTGTGCCTGTGCCAAAGAATTGCTAAAGAATTGGCAAGTTTTCAGACTGTTCAGACAACAGAAGGTCAGACTACTACAAAAATTACACACCCAGAACATATTTGAGATGAATAATGAACCATGTTTCAAATGAAAACTTCCTCAGACTGAGAGATAAACGCTGAAGAGGGTTTTGTGGATTCAGTTTGGGTTTTATCTAAAGTTTATGTTAAAAGCCTTAATCCTATCTTGGATTTAAGTGTTAATATACACTGGCACAATGTTTGGCACTAGTCTTTCATTTATGACCATCAATATTCAAGGGCAAAAATTTTAATTGCATTTTCTGTTGTAATGCTAAAAGTAAAGATGCAAATACTGCAGGGGGGCTTTCAACAGCTAATAGGTTGGAGCTTATGAATAGTAAGCAAGCAGTAAGTTGTTTAAAAAATGTTAAAAAAATGTAGCAGGCAGCTGTATGTGCAGACTTTTGTAAGAAGGAAAAGCAAACCTACCTACTGGTCAAATTAAAAAAGTGGCAGCTGCATTTCTTCCAGCATGAAGCTAAGCATTATTTTGCAGAGTATGACGAAGCTGAAAGGGAAACCTGCAAATATTACAGTCAGTATTAACATTTCTTTAAAATTATTTTCTTTTGTGAATAAGGAACAAGAGACTTATTCTAGACAGAATTTGCTATATGTCCATTTTCTTTCCCTAGATAATTCAGATGTCAAAAGGAAAAATCCCCACAACATTAAATACAACACAAACATTTGATAAGTAACTTTTACTCACTGATTTGATTAATTGAAATTAGTAAATTAGTAAATTGGGATTAGCTTGGTAAAAACAGGGAAATATATTAACCCTTCCTAAAATTTCATGTGTTCTGTGCCTTAATGAAATAAGTAAAGCAGAGGTAGTTGAATTGATACAGAACTCAAACTCCTGCTGCTACTGTAAATTAACATTTATGGACATGTATATGAGCAAAGTTATACAGTACATGTTCCATGTACTATGCTGCTGAGAAAGTAGAGTACTGAATTTGCCTGTTTTGGTTTTTTTTTCATTTATGCAACACTGCTGTGTGCATTAGTGTACACAGTGAATATTATTGCTTATGCACTCATGTTATTACAATATCAACAGTAAAATGGAAGTTTAATGTTTCTGACATACCTGATATTTCAAATTGGGAGTTAAGTCTGGAAGAGAACCTTTTGTTCTACTGAATTGTTTCAAATCTATTACTCAGTGTACTCACCACAGGTCAGCTTTCAGTGCTCTTCCTGCTTTGTTTTGCTACTTGCAAAATGCTTTTAGAGCCATGAAGACAATAACTGGCTCCTAGCTAACTAGATTATTTTAAACAGTTACTAGCAGTGCGTGTGTATAGTACATTTTAGTTTTGAGATAAGCTCTTCTCCAATATAGCTGGAAAATTATCATCTGAATTTGAAATGATAAAACCTTGAATTAAGTAATTTTAAGAGTACAAGTTCTCCCCAACACTTTAGGTGAATTTATAAAATTGGCAAATCCTATCACAAGCCTTCTATGATAAGAATACAATGAGTTTGCTTAAAAGTCTAATAAAAATCTTGGTTTTAAACCAAGAAATTGGTAATCATATATTCTGGATTTTTTGGTTTTGCATTTTATGCCTGAGCCATTAACATATGGTCAGAGATAATTCCAATTTTGTAATAGTGATTGAGAAGAGTTTGCACCAAATTAAAAAAAATAAAAGTGGATTTGCTAAGTTATTAAGAAAAACACAGAAGATGACAAGGATTGCAGCATTTCTACTTCTCTGTTTGTTTAGTGCTATCCATGTAAATATTTCTGCTTCAGTTAATTTATCTGAAGTTATATGAATCTTTCAACTGTAATTTTTTAATAAAAAATTTACTGTGCTTTTCTTTAGGCACTGAGGGCTCTATTTATAAAAGTGATTTGTTACTTTAATAAAATAGGTAGATAAACCACTAATACAGGTGTTTTAGAAAATCCTAATACACCAGTATACCTTTAAAAATGTATGTGTATTTACTATATGAAAACTTCATGTTCCTAAAGATGTTTTCCGCTGAATTGCCTTGATTATCATCTATAGGTCCGTGGAGAATAGAAGACAGCAAATCATCTTAACTATGTAGCCCTCCTCCAAAAAACTAATTAAAAATGTCATTTGCTATTTTGCATGAAATAATTTTTAACATGAATGCTTCGGTAAACAAATCCACGTATATAATTAAAGGAACATGCAAATTCTACTTAAAGCTCAGAGAAGGAGAAATATGATATAAGGCCAGGTTAGTGTTTTTCCTACAATAATTTTCATTGCCAATGAGACACAAGTGTACTCCACATAAATAAGAAAAAATATGAGTGTGATGGATATGATTATTATTTGTCTCGAATATACTTCTCTTTTTACCTCCCTGTTCTAATTAGGTGGTTTCCAGCTGTTCCACATCTGCTACTGAGATTTGCTATTGGAGAATCGTATCGCGAACAGAACACAACCATTCTGAATTCTCTTAGAATACGAAATGATATGGTAGACAGAGTTAAACAGAGTTAGATAGACAATAAAAAAAAGTACTGCAACAAAAGCAGTGAGGAAAAAATGCATTTGAACTTAATAACGTAAAAATAGAATGAAAGGCCAACTTTCATTGCAGTGGGAGGGGAATGTAAGGTCTTTTGTAAAACCTGAATTACATTATGTGAATGAAAATCAGTCATATAGAATTCTGTGACAGTAAGAAGTGCTGCTTGACATGAACATGTAAGAAAATGTATCCTTCCTCAGATTAGCTGCAGTTGAACCTGACATCCCTGAAAATGGGCCTGGTTCTTAAACAAGTCAAACTGGAAAAATGGTAGAAATGTGAAGCTTTACAAACTTAGGCTTGTCTAGTTAGCAGTTCAATGTAACTCTACACAATGTGATGGACAAATGTTGCAACCCAGTCCTTAAAGTGGGATGTAAACCAAAAAGCTCATATGCAATCTATGAGGGCTAAAGAAATGTACTAACCTATGAAGCCAGAAATTGATTGCTAGTCTGACTTTTTAGGGGAGAAGGTAGTTACAGGAATTTATTGACCAGAGATGTATGATGTGGAAAATTTCTTCCTCCTCACACTTTGGTGCAGCTGTGTTTTTATATGTATGTATTTTCTAATTTAATTGATTACTTGCTCTTTCTTCATTGGTCTGCAAATTCATGGTCTTACAGATTGTGGGATGTTTACTTCAGAGTGGATACCTACTCTCTGTTATCTAACTGTTATCCTCAAAGTCATTGTTTCCCCATTACCAAGGTTGCATTCCTCTAGCAACAGCTAACACACCCTTACAGAATGTGTTTTTACACAAAAGATACAGTGTACAAAGACAGGTTAGGTGCCATTCGGAGATGTACAGATTGATACACGCATATAGATATATATTATTCATGTCTATTAGTTATGGCAACACCACTTGTAAATAATCAAAGTTGCTTTGTAACACAAATAATGAATTGCTTTTATCGGACTTTTGCTTCAAAAGTCTGGGAAAATCATGATACATGGCAAGCCTATGTATGGCAATTTTATGTAGCTTCCCTTGAACTTTTGATTTCCTTCCTTCATTTAAATACATGAAGAAGTTTCAAGTACTTCTTTTTGGTGGCCCCCAAGAAGAAACACAAAGAAACACAAATAAGAACACTATAAGTTTCTCTGCCTCTGTCCAACTACATGTACTGGCAGCCTGTCCCTGTGCACTGGCACCTGAGACATGAGATAAGTAGATAGGATGGCAGGACACCCTCCAGCAGCAGCTGATGAGCTGCCTAAGTGCCTGGTGATCCTCTGGAGAGGCTGGATGGAGCTCCACAGACTGCCTGTGGCCAGAGGGCTCACACAGGTGCTGCAGTAGTCCCTGATGACATCAAAACCTGCTAATTAGTGCTAGAGGCACCTGCTGCTGCTCCTCCCTGTTGCCTTTGCCCAATCAGATAATCAAGTTTCTTCTCCCAGGGCACAGCATGTATTTTTTTTTTCCTCCCCTCCCCCTGATGGCTTTCCCAAGGATCAACAAGACTTTAAATGTGTTTTCCCCTCAAGCTCCTTGGAGCTGTATAAATTGTGACTATAAACCAGGATTTTACTGTTTTGTGAAGCACAGGTAAATATTATATATTGATTTGCAATTAAAAAAGTAATCTGTGAGTGTAGAGGTTTTAAAAACTTGTTATTTATTTATGAATCCTTTCAGTGTTTTGGTTACACAGTTGAAGAAAGTAATATAAATGTTGATATACTTACCTGCTTTGTGTAGTTAGACAAAAAGTAAGTAAACACCTAAAGCTTTATAATAAAGGGAGACAGACAAAGCAACTTAAAGTATAGAATTAGAACATTAAAAAATGTGTAAAGTGAAACTTCATATTTGTTCATGCTTTTGGAAGAATTTATTTGAATTCTGGGGTAACTTCTGAGCTGCTGCGTTTGGTTCTTTAGTGTTGTTTGTTTTGATAGTCATTAAAGGTTGTTTTGAGATTTGGTAGCTAAATTCTTTATGTTTTTTTTCATGTTACTTATTGATGGATATGAAAACTTTATGTATTTAAGTGCAGCTTTTGCAGTTTTCCCTGCTTCTTGTAGTTATATTTGATAACAAGCTGCCACTTTCTTCCTAGATTTGATTTGTTGTATAAACTGTAACTGCTGGTTTAGTATTCATTGTTCTTAAAAACTTTGTATTAAGTAAGGCATCTAACCTGTCTATTAAAATGCAGTAACTTCTGACAACATTATTTATAAATCAAGCTTCAGAGTGGGGGCACTAGAAAGAACTTAAGAAAACAAAAGAATATATCTATTAAATTTCTCAGATTTCTGCTATTTAGAGGTTGGGGGGATGGGAAATGGCTGACCCTATAGACTACTAAACTTGTTTAGAAGAACTATTCAGGTGTGAATATTATTCTTTCTGCTATGCATCTGAAATTCCAAATGATTATCAGATGTCAGCAAGAAATCAAAACCATTTGGGGTAAGGTTTTCAGAAATTTACTCTGCCAAGGCTTAACACAAATATGCTCAAACAGGGCAAAAAATATTCTGAAGAGCAATATACTTCCTATTGCTCATGGCTATAGGTTCACATGTCCTCCAACCTAAAGTTTTGTTGTGGGTTTATGGTAATATTATCGTCTTTCCTAAAAGCTCATGTTTATCTATCCTCTCAACTTCTTCTATTTCATACTCTTTTAAGAATTATATTTGCTGCTAGCCAAGCCTGAGGATTGAAAAAAACACTCAGACAAATGTTAGTTTAAGAAATATTTATGACAGACTAAGTGATAATGGATATCAAGTTTGTATGTGATTCCCTGGGATGTTAGACAATAGCTGTTTAAATAGCTACGCATTCAATGAGTGTTTACAATTCCCACATTTTTGGCAACAATGTTTTATATGTTCATGGCCCATTCCCTATAATGACAGTTATTTTGGCTTTGAAATGTAGTAGATTTTGGAAAGGCAGTAACAGAAATTCAGAAGTGCTGGCATTTAGAGAAAATCGGGATTAATGATTTTTATTAGAAATTTTTTAATCTAAAGATATGTATGCAGCAAAGGACTATGTTTTTTAATTGCTTTTGATATATTCAGTTACTGAAAAAGTAAGCAGTCGTAAATCACAAACTGTGGTGATAGGAAGTGTAAGTGTGAGTGTGGTGTTTCTAAAGTAGAAAAGTTAAGTATTTAACTCTATTGATGTTGTTAATAGGGGATAGGCTTAAGAGAATCTCATGCCCATGCCACCCTACCACTCCCTCCAAAAGAGGGAATGCCAAATGAGGTTTTGTAGTGACTCATATTTAGGTTAATATTTGTGTAAAAATTGTTTTTACTTGCATTAAGCCACAAAACAGTTTGGCAAGAATTGCAGAAACAGAGTTGAGCATCCCTGCTCGATGAGATTTGAGCATGAATAATGAATACTTATAACGAGGTGATAAAATGCTGCATACTCTGGCATACTTTACCAATATTTTAAGATAAAATGTTAAATTCGGAACTTATGCTTCCACTTACTTTCAGGCTTAGAGTTGGATAGTTGAAACGAGCTATTATTGTGTACTGAAATAAAGGTTAGGAAAAGCAAGCCTTAATTCTACTTCTCTATTTTGCAAATAATATAAATATTGGTTAACGTTATGCATGGAGAGATGGAAAACACTTAAGATCTGATTCTGGTATGGTGCTTCAATAAAATTCTCTCCACTGTCCAGCATCTCAAGTTTAATGGAAAACTTTAGGGAAATACTAGTTCTTTGTAAGCTTTTACACTAAGACAAAGTATGCCTCTGAAAGCTTAAGTTGGAGAGCAGCTGTATATTAACGGTGGTAATTTCGGTTTAGACATCAGCTCAGCACAAAAGATGTGTTTCAGTCAACAGCAGAATGTAATATAGCAGGTTTGGTTTATGGAAATATGTAGCAGAGGCAAATGGCTGGAAGGATTTCTGCGATAGAACTTTAAAACAGATTCATAGAATCACCAAGTTGGAAGAGACCCATCAGATCATCGAGTCCAACCATTCCTATAAAACACTAAACCATGCTCCTCAGCACCTTGTCCAACCATGCCTTAAACACCTCCAGGGAAGGTGAATCAACCACCTCCCTGGGCAGCCTGTTCCAATGCCCAATGACCCTTTGTGTGAAAAACTTCCTCCTGATCTCCAGCCTAAATCTCCCCTGGTGGAGCTCTTGTCCTGTCCCCTGTCACTTGGGAGAAAGGCCAGCTCCCTCCTCTCTACAACCTTCTTTCAGGTAGTTGTAGAGAGCAATGAGGACTCCTCTCAGCCTCCTCTTCTCCAGGCTAAACAACCCCAGCTATCTCAGCTGTTCATCATAGGGCCTGTTCTCCAGCCCCTTCACCAGCTTTGTTGCTCTTCTCCGGACTCGCTCTAGAGCCTCAACATCCTTCTTGTGGTGAGGGGCCTAGAAATGAACACAGGATTCAAGGTTCCATCTTACCAGTGCTGAGTACAGAGGTGGAATAACCTCCCTGGACATGTTGGTCACACCGTTTCTGATACAAGCCAAGATGCTATTGACTTTCTTGGCCACCTGGGCACACTGCTGGCTCATGTTTAGTTGGCTGTCGACCAACACCCCCAGGTCCCTCTCCTCCTGGCAGCTTTCTAGACACACTTCTCCTAGTCTGTAGCTCTGCATAGGGTTGTTGTGCCCCAAGTGCAGGACCCGGCATTTGGCCATGTTATACCTCATGCCATTAGACTCAGGCCAGCATTCCAGCCTGTTCAGATCCCTTTGCAGAGCCTCCAGCAGATCCACACTTCCACACAGCTTTGTGTCATCTGCAAACTTGCTAAGGGTACATTCAATGCCTTCATCCAGGTCATTGATGAAGACATTGAACAGGGCTGGACTCAGCACTGAGCCCTGGGGAACCCCACTTGTCACTGGCCTCCAGCTGGACTTAACACCATTTCCCACCACTCTGTGGGCCCAGCCATCCAACCAGTTTTCTGCCCAGGAGACTGTGTGCCTGTCCAGGCCAGAGGCTGACAGTTTCCATAGCAGAATGCTGTGAGAAACTGTGTCAAAGGTTTTGCTGAAGTCCAGGAAGACCACATCCACAGCCTTTCCCTCATCCAGCAGCCGAGTCACTTTGTCATAGAAGGCAATCAGGTTAGTTTGGCAAGACCTGCCTTTTGTGAACCTGTGTTGACTGCACCTGATCACCCGGTTCTCTTGCATGTGCTTGATGATAGCACTCAAGATCACTTGTTCTATGACTTTCCCTGGCACTGAGGTCAGAGTGACAGGCCTGTAGTTCCCTGGATCCTCCCTGTGACCCTTCTAGTAGATGGGCACGACATCAGCCTCCAGTCCAGTGGTACCTCCCCAGTCTTCCAGGACTATTGGAATATGATGGAAAGGGGTTTGGCCAGTACATCCACCAGCTCCGTCAATATCCTTGGGTGAATCCCGTCTGACCCCATAGACTTGTGGGTGAATAAGAAAACAAGTTTCTGAATTGCATGTAAAATATTGCACTCTTCATGCTGTCCTGTTTTAGAGGGGGGCAACTACTGGGTAATGTTATGCATTTATTTTGGTTTTGTGTCTTAGCTAGTAAATTTAATTCTACTTCAGAAGTCTTATTCTAAACCCAGAACAACAATGTAGCATTTTTTAAAGTGCTTGCATGTTTTCTGTACTTCACTTCTGTTACTTTTGACTTTATTTTCTTTTGTGTCCTGAGAAGTATTTGTGTGAAACACTAAAAACCATACCCTGTGGCTTCTGAAGCTGAAGTTGTTTTTTGCTTCCATGCATATCTCATTATTTCAAATGTCTGAGTCACGGGGTGACTTGCAGAGTAGGTTATTGAACCACTTTTCAATCATATCCTTGTTTTTCCCATCATGTGTTGCAGCTAGAATTATGGAATCACCTCACATGCTGAGGTCTACTTGACCTCTGTCAGCTTAACAGTCTATGAAAATTTAGCATTTGTGATCTGATTACAGTGCATATACAAACATACAACTTTCAGAGAACTAGCCATATGTATATAATCTTATACTAATTTTCAGTTAGTCAATGATGTGTATTTATTTTTCAGAGTTTTTCAGTTTTTATTTTTTTCTTCTTTTCTCACACCATTGTCTTTTTGAGCTCTAGAATATTCTAAAAATCTAGACAGATATGTAACCATGTATAGTCTTGAATAAATTCTTGAAGTATTTATTGAAATTAAATCTAAAGATCTGGCCAATAGAAAGTGTATAAATATGATGCAACTGTGTCAACCAGTTCTCAAATATTCATTTTAATAAAGATGAGAAAAAGCGATATTTGAATTCCAAATTTTCCTTGGTCTGAGAATTGCCATTATCTTGGCAATAAAATATTCCTTTTAAGACACAACTGCTTGGTCACCACAATATCCAGAAGTAAATCCAGCCTGATGTGTATTTACTTAAAAGGCCTTGAAAATTCTGTCCTGGGGGTCTTTTTTTCTCATGGATTTCTGCTATCTTCTACCATCACCATGGTGCTGAGTGACATTTCAGTGACCTAAATATGCATTTGCTGTCATGCTGCTGATGTAATTTTTTTTTTCCCATCTGCACCATGCCCTCTGCTTTGAGAACAGGACTTTAATGTCCACTTACAAAGGACGTGAGGGAGGAGGCGAATGTTACTCCAAAGCATTATGTTAATAACTGTGGTATCAGTATGCAGTAAGTGTACAATTTCACTTTCATGCAACATTAGTTCTAGATATCCTCTTCAGGGGTCGGAATGTCACACTGAAGTGGCACTGCAGAGAAGTACCAATAGTTAAGATTGCTTTGTTACTAGTTGGAAAAAAAATCGCATTATTTTGAGAAATTATGCTATTTTCAACACTGAAACCTGCTGAATCTATTCATAAAAGTGAAAGAAATAGAGTTGGGAGGGATGTACAAGACATTAGTTGATCATGAAACTACATGTGCATACCTTCTCCTTAGATTTTCTTCTCTTGCACTATGCTGAGTTTGAACCTCTGCTGAAACCATCTAAGAAGCATAATCATACTTGCAATTACTTTTAATTGCCTCTTATTCCCCTCATAAATTTGTAAATTAATTTGAAGTTTCTAAAGTAATGCTGGCAAGCCCATGAACAGTAGAGTAGAATGGTAAGCAAATACCAAATATAACAAATTCAATTAAAAAATTTTGTGTGATGGGAGGAAACCATAAACCCTTCTGCTTCTACCAATATTTGTATTTGACTAATGCGGGTGCTAGATGTTAAATACTTACAGTAACAGTGTACAATGTATTTGGATTTATTAACTATTCTTCATATTTATTACTCCTGTCTTTTTATTTTCTGAAGTGTAGAGGACTGATCAGATTTCTACATTCCCCTCAGTGTACCTGCTGCTTTGGTGCCCTTTCCACTCTTCCTCCTCCTTTGAATAAATTGACATTATAAAGACATGGGTATAAATGGAGATACTCTAATTCAGCAACAATCTTAGCCAAAGGCTGACGTAATAAAAAATCAAAATAATTAATTTACGTACCAAGTACATATCTCTTGCTAACAGAAACCCCCAGCTCTTGCATGATACAATTGTTTATTTAATTGATAATAATTTGCATATAACAGAATATTCATAGCATGTTGTTAAACCTATGTGGTCAAAGAACTGTTGATTGTGTTTGAAGGTCCAAGTGTATTTTGTAAATATTATTGGAATAAGAAGCTTAAACACAAGAAGCTGTAACTGCAAAATTGCTATACACTAGCTCTCTTTTTGCATATTTCATGTTTGTGACTCTGAGTTTCTTGGAAGCTATGTTAGTCAATGCATAGGCATCATTTTGTGTGGAAGAACTGGTGCATCTCTCTTGGAAGTCTGGGTGCCTCATGTGTGTTTCAAGCACAGAGAAAGGTGTTTGATGGAGTTGTGGGTAGAGCAGCAGGTTTAGTTTCTGGAACAGGGTACAGCATTGCGACCACTTGCACATGTGTGTGGTTAGTCTGAAGGAAGCACACCTCTTTCAAGGCACTACAGGGCAAATCTCAATTCCTGGGGTAACGGTAGCCCCAGTTCAGGAATGAAAGGGAACTTTGGATGCAGTCACTGGCTACAGTCATCCTGATGTGGATTGACCTTGGCCCTTAGCTAGACACCAGGTACCCACCAAGCTATTCTATCACTTTCTTCCTCAGCAGGATAAGAAGAGGGGAAAAAGAGATGGAAAAAAATCATGGGTCAAGATGAAGGCAGTTTAATAAAGCATAAGCAAAGCCCACATGTGAAAGCAGAGGAAAACAAGTATTTATTCTCTACTTCCCATCAGCATTCAATGTCCATCTGTTTCTGGGGAAGCAGGGGTTCAGTAGGTATTGCAGTTGCTCCCAGAGACAAATGTAATAATCAGTGCACCTTTCTGTCATGCCCCTACCTCCCACCTTTCACCCTCCCTTCCTCTTAGCCTTTATTTCTGACAGTATGGTATATGCCTTTGGTCAGTTTAAGTCAGCTGTCCTGGGTAAGTTCCCTCCCAAGATCTCACGCACCTCTAAGCCTAGTGATGAGGGAGGAATAGTGAAAAGAGCCTCATGCTGTGTGAGCATTGCTTGACAGTAGCCAAAATGCTGGTGTGTTATCAACACCCTTCTAGCTACCAATATAAAGCACAGTGCTATGAGGGCTTCTCTAAGGAAAATTAACTCCATCTTGGGCATATCCAATACATATGTACATTTGTTTCCCCAGTGCCACGAGCTAGCAAGTCTGTCTTTTGTCGATAAGTAGTAATGCTTACTAAAAATATATTCTATATGCTGTTCCTATTTTTGAAGTCTTTGAAATTTTGCTAAGGACATATTAAGTTAAGTATATAAGAGGCTTTGTTTGTTTGTTTCTAGCAGAAATTGAGTCAGTTACTTAGTTTTCATATTTGGTAGGATTTTTCAAATCCATATATATGTGGAAGCTAAACAAAGAATCTGATTTGGCGGACAGTAGGAACAAACTTGTATTTCTGTTGTTTGGCAGGCTTACAGTGAGAAAGAATTTAGAGTAAAAAAGAATTCTGAATTCCACACCAAGTTTTGGAGAGTATAGTTGGATGAATCTTTTGATAATGAATGGAATGTGCTTTTCTACAATAATGGAAATCTTAATTTCACAGGTTCAGTGAAATGACATCAGTTGGGCAAAACTAGGTGACTGAGAGTTATTACCTGTATGGCTGGTAACGTGTCATTTTAATTTTCACTTTTCAGTCTTCTAATGAAATATATTTGTAACTGATGAAATTTAGGGGAAATGAATGATAAAAAATACCAGTGCTATGTTCACTCATACTAGGTTGCTAACACTGCACTTCAGCAAATACAGAAAAATTAACTAACAGGTTAAGGAGCACAACGAGTAGCTTTCAAAGGAGGCAGATTTAATTTAATAGTTTATTCTGGTGACTGTAGTTATTATTAGGTATGATATTTTAAAATATTTGTATAATCTAGGTATTTTAAAAGTATGAAAATGATTTATGCTTCTAGACAGAATAATTGGGCTATCAGGGAAGTGAGCTGCAGGACATAGTTATTAAAAATAGAGACCTTATTTGGATGTTTCATAAAAGAAGGTGGCAGAATGATTCACAGGAGACAGCAATTTCAACAGCAATTTAAAGTAGAAGTCTTCTGTTCACAAAAAACCTGTAGGTATGGGTTTGCTGAAAAACATTGTTTTATATATTGAAGATTACAGAATTTGCTTTTAATTTACAAGGAGAATGTCAGGTATGAAATGTAAATTGTTCTCATGGGTAATTCAAAAGATCCATGAACATATTGAATAGTTTTGCTTTTTATTTTAAGCATGTTATGTTTTTGCAAATGAGTCATACCTCTTTGCCTATGGTGAAATAATTTTTCTGATACAAAAGAGTATCATAAAGATTCTGATAGCTTTTAATACCTCACAGATATTAAGACAATGACTGTATTAACTGTATAGTACAAAAATAAATTATCCTTCTTCCATTGAGACATTTTTTTTTCCTCCATGACTTCTGAGAGAATGTGGTGTTGTTGACATGCTGCAAAGTTCATTGTTGTGGCGATAGGGCAATGACTAGGTTATTTTCAATATAATTACTGTACCCCAAAAGGAAATACTGAACAACACAGGAGGGAAGAGTGACTGGAGTATGGAGGAGTGCTGTTGCTGTCTAACCTTTCTGTAAACACTAAGTTACAATCTTTGTAGCTAAGAAAGAGGAGATATCAAAAATGGAAGTAATGCTAAAGGAATTCAAATACTGCTAACTTTAAGTAGCATTTCATAATGCTTGATAGATGACACGAAATGTTTGGTTATAACATCAGCAATAATAACAAAATAACCTCCTCCAATCTCTCAAACCTAGTCTGACGGTTCATTACAAAAAGACTCCCCAGAGCTGGATTTTCTTGAAGTATGATTTTGTGGAACTTGTGTGGAAAAAAAAAAAAAAAAAAAAATCTACTACTAAGTATAATACTTAAAGCAGAATATAGACTTTGGCTGAAAGTGATTTCTCAGCACAATCTAATGTAAACACCCTGTAAATTATGGCCTAATGTAGATAGCTTTTTACATCGTTGAATTAATGCTTAATTTTTAGTTACTCTCCAGTCTGAAGCAAGCTTTACACCATTAAGAAGTTGGTTATGCTATTAAAAGAGGTTGTGGATTATCCTTCCTTGGAGATATAAAAAAAAAGTGTACCAGACAAGATCTACCTGGCAGAGGTTGAGGTAGGAAACAAAGATCTCTCCAATGACCAGTGGCTCTGCCTGTAAGATCATAAGTGCTGTATGTGGTTTATGAGACTGATCTTTTAGGTTATTTGATGTTATTGTGTTGCTGGTTGCAAATTTTACTTTCTCTCTTTATCACATTGTGTTTACTCCCCTCCTCTTGGATGCTGCTTAGCTTGTTGGGGTCTGCCAGTTCCTCGACCTGTTTCTATGAGATCCCGTGGCAACTACTTGTGGTACTTGCCATCTTCAAGAGTAAGGAATTTACCCTTATCTATCACCTTGAGAGCAGCTGGGGGAAAGAGAGGGGAGCTATAATTTCCCTCGGTATTTCAGTGCTATAGACTTGAGATTTTCTGTTTATAAATACAGAATCCTCAAAATCTTCAGCTAATAATAGTGGAATAGCCCAACATTTAGGGAGAATATAGAAGCTATGAGCACATTTGTCATTTTCTTCAGTAAGACTCAATTGAGAAAAGAAGACTTTTCTGTCTCATTTCCATTAAATATAACAGATTAAAATTGTGTTATGCAACTTGTTCTCATTAATTTCTTTTAAGATATTTATATTACCCTTTTGAATAATAAAAACTCTTAGCCTTTATTTGAGAAACTAAAGAGAAAGTAAAAATAAGAAAAATATTTTTCAGCTATACAAGAAAGCATGTGTCTTGTTCATTTGAAATACTACAATAAACCCTTAGATGAAGTATTTGGATGCATTTGTATCTTGTTTAGTGGAGCAAATGTGTCGCCTTTGATACTATGAAGGTAAAAGAGTTGAAAAATAAAGCCAAATGCTGTATGCACACAATTACAAGGGTGTGGGAGTTTGCACAGATCTTTGGTATGCACAACTGTCTATTGATATTTCGTAAGTTATTTTCATGGTGCAGTCTTAGATAAATTTCAATATCAATTTCAGCTCAGTGTTGTTTTTAGTGAATGTAGCAGAAGGAATCTGATTATGTTGCATAGTAAAATGATTCATAAGCAATTAAAGAAGCTTTATTTAAATACCTGATTTTTGCATAAAATAATTCTAAATACAAGCCAAATAGATATATTAATGTACTGGAGTTGTTTGGTTTTTTCTTCTCAGGAGAAAATGTCAACAGTGATATTTACCACTGCTAGGCCAAATTGCTATTGTTTACATTATAGTATAAAACTACCGTCAAATATGTAAATGCAAGTTAAACCATACAATAGACAATACTTACTGAGTATTACGAGTAAATACATTAATAATAAAGATTTCTCTTCAACTTCTGTTCACTGTTTGGTCTGATTTGAGCTGAAGTAAAAGCAATTTTTTGACTTTTCAGCTAAACCTCGCATAACTTCATTTTCTGAAAGCTAACAATATGTTTTTAGACAGTGTCTATCTTCAGAAGTAAAAATGCTTAAAATTTATGACTATCACCAACGTAACAGGGCATTGGCATGTGGAAATTATATCGCTTATATTTGTTTCTATGGATATCTTGAAGTTGGTGAAAAGCTGTAAGTCAAAGGCTAAAAAAGGTCTCAGCTGCAGGAAGGAGCAGACCCCAAACTGACTAGCAGAGTATTCCATTCCATATACATTGTACTTGGTATAAAACTGAGGGATCATGAGAGTCGGGCTCTTTACTATGATGACCAGCATCTATTACAGACCCTGACTGTCCATTTGCCCCTTATCCTGAATCCATGAATTTCTGAACCCAGTTCCTGAGTCCAGTACCCATCTGCCACTGAGTCCAGACTGAGACACTTCCTCATGTCTGTTCAGCAGCATCAGTGGTGACATATAGGCATCGGAGGAGTTGATTTCATTTATTTGTATGTATTTGGACTTATTTTCTTGTTAATACTATTTTTATTATTATTGTTTAGTTAAAGCTTTTTTTTTAGTCTGTTTCCAGCCCACATGTGTGTGTCTCATTTCCCTTCCCCCTTTCCCTGTGAGCACAATTTGGGGGTGAGGATTTGGAGCACAGCTGCCTGTCTGTGTTTAGCTGCTGACCTGGCTGGGGGAGGGCTGAATTATGCTATCATTACAGTTGATATAAATTCATTCAAAGCATACTAGGGTTAAGAGCAATTGCCACTATTTTTATTATTGTTATTATTATGATAAGGAGAGAGGTCATCAATACCACTGCCATGACTTCCAGTGGGCAGACTTAGGCCTACTAAGGACACTGGTTGAGACAGTCCTGAAGGGCAAAGGGGTCCAGGAAGGCTGGACATTCTTCGAGAAGGAAATCTTAAAGGTGCAGGAGCAGATTGTTGCTGGTGCTGTAAGATGAAATGGCAGGGAAAATAACAGGCCTGGGTGAACATGAAGCTTTTGCTAGGACTTGGGGGAAAACAAAAAGAGAATTTACCACTTCTGGAAGAAGGAGCAGGCAACTCAAGAAGAGTACGGAGATCTTATTAGGCATGCAAAGAGAAAATTAGAAAACCAAAGCCTGGCTAGAACTTAATATGGCACCTGTTGTAGGAGATAACAAAAAAAGGTTTCTTCAAATACAGAAACAACTGAAGAAACCAAGAAGAATCTCCATCCTTTCTTGGATGTTGGGAGAAATATTCTGCCAAGTATGAGGAAAAGGTGCTTAAGACTTTGCCTTAGTATATAATAGTCTTTAATAGACTGGTTATCCCAAGGGTGTTCAATACCTTAAGCTGGAAGATAGGGTTGCAGAGTGTCACACCCTGAAATGCTGACAGAGTAGGACTCAGAATTGTATTTAAACATTCAGTTTATTACCTATAATATTACAATTTGAAGTCAAGAATATAAGCTTAAGTCTAAACCAAAATTAGCATCCTATAAGGGTTTGGGAAGGACCGTAGGGCCTGTATAGAGTTCAATGATAGACTCTTTAGATGTTTCCTCGAAGCTGCTGCAAGTGAAGTTTCGGCAAATGCTCTGGGTCGGTGTCCATGGGTTGCAAACAATGTTGATGAAGGGTGTAAAAGGGAGATCTCAGGCCAGCTGAGAAGGAGCTCTGATTTCTGCTTGCTCCTGTCAGTCTTTTATAGTTTGTTCTGAATATCTGGGGTCCCAGTTGGCCCAATCTTATCAGTAGTGCCAGTGGTCTGAGAAGCAATGGATTGTTGCTCAGCCCCCACCACTGTGTATGAATCCAGTCAATTCTGGTCATAGATCAGGGTATTCCCATTGTGAGGAATTCAAAAATCTTACTAATAGTTTTGTTTTTGAGGACCACTTCTGAATCTTGTTTTGTTTCACTGTTAGGATGTATATCCACACACCTGTGTTGGTATGTGGGAGACAGGGTTCTCATGGGCCAGTTTGATCATTCTGATAGGCAAAATGAGTGGCAGAAACATAATCACCCATTTTCCCAGACTTATTTTTGCTGCACAGATGGGCTTTGAGATGGCCACTAATGTGGAGTGGCCATCAGACCTCTGTCCGGTTCCGTTCCACATCGCTGACTTGGTAAAGCAGAGCCTGCTTCAGCATCTTCTGTGGTGGGGGGATATGTCAGAGAGCCGGAGGAGGAAGTAGTTAATGCTGCTATGTCACCTGGCCACTCGCAAATCTATGAGATCAGATGGGATCCACCCAAGAACACTGAGGGAGCTGATGGAGGAGCTTGCAAAGCCACTCTCCATTGTTTATCAGCAGTCCGGGTTAACAGGGAAGGCATCAGATGACTGGAGGCTTGCCAGTGTGATGCCCATCTTCTAGAAGCACCAGAAGAAGGATCTGGGGAACTACAGGCCTGTCAGCCCGACCGTGATACCAGGGAAGATTATGGAGAAATTTATCTTGACTGTGCTCACCAGGCATGTGTGGGAAAACCAGGGGATCAGGCGCATCCAGCATGGGTTCATGAAAAGCAGGTCCTGCTTGACCAACTTGATCTCCTTCTATGACCAGGTGACCTGCCTAGTGCATGAGGAGGAAGGCTGTGGATATTATTTACCTTGACCTCAGTAAAGCGTTTAACACTGACTCCCATATCATTCTCTTATAGAAGCTGGTGGTTCATGGTGTACTCTTCTGATGTGTGAAAAAAACTGGCTGGTTGGCCAGCCCCAAAGAGTTGTGGTGAATGGAGCCAAATCCATTTGTTGACTGGTCACAAATGGTGTTCCCCAGGGCTCTGTGTTGAGGTCAGCCTTGTTTAACGTCTTTATCAATGATTTGAATGAAGGGATTGGATGATCTCACAGTAAGTTTGCAGATGACATCAAATTGGGCAGAAGTGCTGATCTGCTTGAGGGTAGGAAGGCTCTGCAGAGAGATCAGGACAGGCTGGATCAATGGACCCATATAAATTGTATAAGGTTTAACAAGACCAAGAACCAAGTCCTGCATATGGTTCACAACAATCTCATACAATGCTGCTGTTTTGGGAAGAATGGCTGGAAAGCTGCCCAGTGGAAAAGAACTTTGGGGTCAACAGCCAGATGAATGAGAGGCAACAGTGTGCCCAGGTGGCACAGAAAGACAGCAGCATCATGGCTTGTATTAGAAACGGTGTGGCCAGCAGGAGTAGGGAAGTGATTGGCCCCTGTACTCAGTCCTGGTGAGGCTACACCTTGAATTCCATGTTCAGTTTTGGATCTCCCTATACAAGAAGGACATTGAGCTGCTGGAGTGGAGGACAACAAACTTGGCAAAGAGTCTGGAGTGCAAGCCTTATGAGCAGCAGCTGAGGCAACTGGAGCTGTTTAGTCTGGAGAAGAAGAAGCTGAGGAGGGAGATCTTATCACCTTCTACCTTAAAGGAGGTTGTAGTGAGGCAGTTGTTGGCCTCTTCGCTCAGGCAACTAGCAATATGACAAGAGGAAGCAGACTCAAGTTGCATCATGGGAAGTTTAGATTGGATATTAGGAATGGATATTATTTATGATGGAGTGCTAAAGCATTGGAACAGGCTGCCCACGGAAGTGGTGTAGTCACTATCCCTGGAGGCATTCAAAAAACATGCGGATGGGGTACTTTGAGATATGGTTTAGAAAACATGGTGGTGTTGGGCTGGCAGTTGGACTTCATGATCTTAGAGGTCTTTTCCAAGCTTAGCTATTCTATGATTCTGTGTTTATTTTTGTACACAAGGTAATATTTACTTTGCAGCTATTTGATTTGACTGTATGCAGTTTTGTGTGGTAAAGCGATTTGGGCTTATTCTGTATATCAGCTTCATTAAGACTTATTCTGTACGGAACAGTTTATTCAACTTAGAAATGGTCTGCACAGAGCTGCAGTTAGACTTGCTGCCTGCTTGACTCAGTCAGTATCCCAGTGTAGACTCAGCCTGGGCATTAACAGCTTTCAATGTAGATGTAAAATCAAGCCCATTAACTAGGCAAGTTGAAAATGTCCAGGTTATCTGAAAATTATTAGGTTATCATCTAGGTTATCATCTGAAATTACTGCTGTCTGAAACCGTTTCTGTCTGTCTGAGTTTATGCTAGTGTCTTCATTAAATGTTTGTAGCTAGGAGCTTTGCACCTGTCAGTTTAGATATATGAAAGAATGTACCTTAGCCTTTTTCAACCCTTTGGGATTGAAGAGATGTTTTCAGCCACAGAGTGCATCAAGTACTTTGCTGTATTCAAGCTTTTACACATCACAGATTTTATAGGAATAGATTCATGTTTCTGTCTATGAAATTAAAGAAAAGACAGCAAGATGTCAACAACTTCGGAAAAAACCCCAACCAAACAAAACCCAAATCCTAATCAAAATAGCACTTTTTTTTGGATCTTGGAATTGAAACTAATCAAAGTAACTAATTTTTTTTAATCTTGGAATCCTTGAGTGCAATTGTACACTGTACCTACTGTGAACCAGAATCTCCCAAATTTCTCTGTCTCCTTCCCAATAAAACATGTATATATACATGTATAATGGTTAAATAATAACTAAAAGGTTTCCTAGGCGTAATTCAGCTGTTCTCCAAGATCTTGTTATTGTCAGAACTATAGCTAATGTTACAATTGGTATCTTGTTACAGGCAAACCAGAAAATCATCTTTTAAGGAATGTCAGAATTTATTTTCTTTATTAAAATATTAAGAGAGTAGGGATTATTTTTAGCAGTTCAGAGTTAATTATTACAGACAAACAATAATAAAGAGAATATTAGTACAAGAAAGACCATAATAAAGTTAAATAGGGTTAGCACAACAAACAATACAGTTAAATGAAAACCTCCTTCCTAATCTTTTATTACTGTGAAAAGTAGCGGGGGGGGGGGGGGGGGAAAGGGAAGAAAATATGCCAAGTTGTCAACATCTTTTTGCCTGAAGAAGTCTGATCACGATGTTTTCTTCCTCCTTGCCCTGGAACACATAAAACTTGAGACATTTTTACATATTTGTTAGGACATCATTGTACCTTGTTTTTCCTTTACAGTTCTGCAAATGTACTCCGTGGAGCACTTTACGTATATTAAATATTCTACTGAAGCCACAAAATAACGTCTTGCTGCTATTATATATAAAAAATAAAGTATGTGTGCATCCTTCAAATGTAAGGGCAAAGATAAGTAAATCAAGTTAAACTTACTCATCTGGTTGTTTACAAATTCCTGTTACAGCTAAGCTAAGTGAAAAGAAAGGTCAAGGCAGGTCAAGACAAACTCAAAGAAAGCAAACTGGATAAGCCTCGGTTCTGAGGCATTGCAAACTCAATAGGAAGCATGTAACATATTACTAGTGATGGTAGTACTGTATTTGTAGGATCACAGAGCTACAAATATAGTTCGTTGTTCATCTGCTTCTGCAGGGACAAATCTGAAAAATGCTACTACAAGGAAAATGTCTGTTTTGATTAGGTATTTACATTATATTTTTATTTCATGAAGAAAGAGTACTTTGCTCATAGATAAAGCAAATATTGACACAAACTTTAATATGCAAGCTTCTAGTGAGAATAAATTATTAGATTTCCAGACAGGTATGTCAAAAAGATTCTGTTTATTTACTTGCAACACATTTGGATTTCTAGATGTCTGTAAAATTAGCCAACAGATGTATTTTGCTTTTTGTTTGGACTTAGGGATATGACTGTTTCTCTTTCAGTAACACTCTTCACTTAATAAGTTGTAGATGTTTGTGATGTGATCTTTAAATAGAAAGGTATAAGATTATTTATGTTATAAGTTCCATGAAGACGTACAGCTATTTCTTTGAGTTTAAACAAGAACAGCAGAAATATGCAGCAGTTTTAGAATTATGAAAGCACCTTGGGATGTCACCTTGCCCCACCTCCTGCTTGAAGTTCCTTTGTCCAGCCAACTTTTGATATCTCCAAAGATGGGATTGTCCAAACTCTTTGGACAATCTGTTCCAATGTCGTCTTGCAAGTAGTTGGAGGTTCCTCTGCTGCAATTTGTGCTTGTGACCTCTCCTTTTGCTGTGCACTTTTGTAAGAGACCAGGTCTATCTTCTCTCTAGATCGCTGTTAGGCTGATAGAGGCAGCAATTAAGTGTCCTCTTAACTTCTAATCTCAGACCCAACTCTCTCAACCTTTGCTTGCAGAGGTCTGACAAGGCACAACAGCGGTGAGTCATTGCCCCAGTTGCTTTTGACAAAATGGTGACCTGCTTGAAACTGGTCCATCTGGTTATTGGATGTTACTATTCTGACGCTTGTCTTTCAACAGTAGAAATAGATGAACTAAACCCAAAAGAAATAGCTTTAAGCTTGTTATAGAGTGTTTCAGCATTGCAGGACTTCTCTTATATGTCCTAATATATGGGAGTATTCCCTTTCTATATTGTATGATATGATGCTGCTTATACCACTGTTTTTCAGCACGTATCTCTAAAGGCAAAATGTTTACTGATTTAAGGTTGTCATTCTCTGAAGCAAAAGTAGTATTAAATCATAGGTTACACAATTCTTAAATATGAATGTTGTTTGGTAATATGGAATTGCCATAAAAACTGACACAGAACAACAGGGAACAGGAATATGGGAATAAAATAAGGTGATACATTCATAGACTAGTGAAAGTCGTTCACTTATTCCTTTTGTAGGGTGACCAAATAACATTTTAAAGTGGGTAGGGTTGGTAGGCCTTCTCGGCCTAGATACATCTTCAGTGTCTCCCCTGGGACTATAGGGCTGAGATTTCCTTTGGCCTGAATTTATAACAAAGAATGTGTTTTTGTTGTTGTTGTTGTTTATACCAGTATTATATTTCCTGGTGCACAGGAAGAGAAATTTGTTTGCTTTGTTTTTCACATAAGACTTCTTTATAAACACGAGTTATTTTCCCTGCTGGTCTGTTATTTGCCTAAGGTAAGCAAGCCAGTCTCCTTTAACCTTGTAGCAAATTTATTCCTGATCCCAAGATTCATTTATTTGCTTTGGTTGTAGTCCGAATTCATCTTCCTTGAAAAGAAGTGATTGTGCAGTCTTCATTTATGTCTGTGTGTGCTACTGCCTGGGGTTTTGTGTAGAGCTAAAATAATTTCCAACCAGGTGCTGTAGTTTCCCCCTTTATTCCAGGAGCTTATGGTCCATGAATACCTTTTGCTGGTACTTTATTAAGACCTGTATCTATCTTTCCCATATTTATATTTATTTTCTGTATACATAACTCCTCAAATTCCTATCATCTCTTCCTACAAAATGTCCTGTAACTATTTAACACCAAAACAATCATTATTCTTACTTGCCTTTAATCTTTTTACCTGTATTGCTCTTTAGGTTAGCCCTGAGACAGACAGAGTATTTAAGTAGAGCTCTTCAATTCTTTCTGGTTTTGAGCCTCTCAAAAAGGAGGCTGAATTCAAATGATAGGCAGGCAACTTTTATAAAACAAAGAATTTCAAAATTTTTACATTAAAACTGATGTGATTTGGTAACAGAAGAATAGGATTAGTTCTGTAAAGACAGGCAAGGAAGAAGAGGTAGAGGAGTCACTCTCTATATTAAGGAAAACCTTGAATGTATGGAAGTCAACTATGGAAACTGTGGAAGCCCTACGAATGTTTCTGGATCAAAATCAGGCATGTAGTATCCAAGAGAGACCTTACAGTAGGCATCTATTACTGACTCCCCAAGATGACAAGGCTAAGGAAGCAATACGTGAGTCATGTAAGCAAGCTTCGGGTTAATAAAACCTGGTCCTTATGGGTGACTTTAACTACACAGACATTTGCTGGAAAAACAAAGCAGTTCTCATGTCATCCATAAAGTTCCTGGAATGTGTAGAGGACTCCTTCCTTGTACAAATGTTAGATATGCCAACTGGGAATGGGGCGTTGCTGGACTTGCTACTTGCAAATCAATAAAACTTGCTTTGTAATATCCCAGTTAGTGATACCCTTGGTTGCAGTGTTCACAATGTTGTGGACTTTGAAACACTGCTGAGCATGCTTAAGGTCAGTTCCAAGATAAAGGTTTTAGAAATTAGAAGAGCAGAACTCAGCTCACTTAGGGCTCAGTTAGACAGGATCCCTTGGGAAGCTTCCATGGTGAATAAAGCAGCTAGTGAGTGCTGGGATTTTTTCAAGAACACTCTCCTGGATACAAAGAAACAGTTTAGCTCCCCAAAGGCAAAGGAAATAGGTGGAGCAAGAATCCCCTGGGCTTAACTGCAAGCTTCTGAATTTGCTCAGAATCTAAAAGGAAATGTACCAGAGATGAAGCGGGACAATTACCCTTTGAAAATTACAAGGGAATTAGCAGGGTATGCAGAGATGCAGTTACAAAAGCAGTATTGACTCATGACATTCTTGGGATTTCTTGTGGTTTGTCATTTAATGGCAAGTGTGGGGGTGTGGTAATTTTTAAATATCTTCAGTCCTCTCACTGAGTGTGGTATTCTTTTCTTTTTTTCCACTTTTTAACAATATGTTCTTGAAGTATTAGATGGAGTATATGAAAGTGTTAAAAGAAAAAAGAATGCTAAGACGAAACTGGAGAGCTATCCTGGATAATAGGAATCTAAGTAGGTATTGATTTTGGAAATCTTTCTTATCACGTGTGTCAGGCTTCTCCTTGGAAGAAACTGTATTGAGAAATACATGGTAAAAGCAAGTACAAAAATATTGTATTACAAAAGGAAATAGTGACTTAGACAACTAAGGGATATAGGAGCTAGTATGAAACAGCAAGCACTAGCACCTCTTCTAGTTTCTACTTCTTTATCTCTCCTCTTTTCTTGAGCTTCCTCTTCATGCTCAGTTTCCCTGATCCTGTATGCTCACCTGTATGCTAAAAGTATAGTTATACAAATTAGTAAAGATACCAAGGCAAAAATGAATTTTTCTTCTTAAAAAGAAAAGCACATACAACATTTTGGTTTGTTTCATGTGTTTATTTTTTCTATTTGTAACTAAGGCTTTATACTCAGCTTGTACATCATTTTCACATTGTTTAGTCAAATATTTTTGTTCACATCAAAAGAAAAACACTGAGTAATTTTAATAGGAACAAGGTCTTAAGCATTGATTCAAATTAGCTTCAGTTTCTTGACAAATTGGGATGAGCATGGAAACGTGTAAATATAGTCTTAAAAAGAAACCAAACAAAACCTAAAACCAATTAGTGACAGAGGAAATCATGCCAAGTTCAAGTGCTATGAGACACTTAAGTTTTGTGTTTTCTTAAGTCAGTTTATATTTACTATGATAGTCAACTCGTGTCAAACCAGTGCTGGTACCATTCATTATTATTGTATATGGAGTTGTGAAGAAAAATATGACAAGGAACCAGAAATGCAGAAGGTAAAGTGAAGTGCTCAGGAATTTATTAGAGGTGGTTAGGTGGTAATGGACTGGCAGACTGAGTTAGGGATATTTATATACATGATAGACAAACTTTTTGTACATAGTTGCAGGGAGAAACAACCAACATAAAAGAAACCCTCCAGTAGCACAGAACTGTTTCAGAAGTAGCTTCTAGGTTGGACCATTCTACTTGTGTAACACAAAGCAAGATAGCCCTGTTTGCACCCTACTGAATCCTATCAACCGCACTGGCAGCTAAGAGAAGTCAGAGGCTTGCAGAGTCTTCTTGCAAAAATAGCACTGTGTAGCTATATTAAAAACAACACAAATACTTCTATGGGATGGTCGTTATAATTATACCATCTAAGGCATAGGTATTTAGTTTTTTAAAAATCTTTGTATCTCTGATGTACTCAGAAGTTAAACATCATAATTTTAAGTAAGGTCATGTTCTACTGTGTTTGCACTCTTGGAAGTTAAGAAAGGGTTAAAAGAAGATTGAGTTTGACTGAGATATCTAGGACTGTCCATAAACTCTAACTTCCAAAAATGTAGGCATTAAAATCAAGCATAAAATATATCCTAATAATTCTGTCTAAATACGAAGATAAAGGTATTTTTTAAAGGGGATGATCACTATCAACTGCAAGCCAAGAATAACTGCCATAAAGAAATAAAAAGAACAAATTAACATTAGGACATTCCAACATGAAAAATCTTGCATCCAACTGAAGTTTCACGTGTATAATTTGTGCCTTGTATTACCATTGATACAGACTTGTATATAAGGATACATCTGTATGGTGTGTGGGTATTTATATATATACACTAAAAAATATAATAAGGGCTTGCATTTGTGTAAAAAAGCTTTTGGATCTTGACACTGCTTTTATGTAGGAATTTACTATTCTAGAGTCTTCTGAGTATTTTTAATCATTTCTAGCCATGGTTTTAGCAGGTATCCTTAAAAGAGCAACAGTAATGAATCAAAAATGTGCTTAGGAACCTTTAACATCAATTTTCAATGCCCCTAAAAGTGCTCTGAATTGGCTTAACAATGAAGATTTTTTTTTTTTAACATGTCAGTACTATTTGTGCCATGTAAATGCTTGCAATACTCCAAAGCTCAAGCACCAACATAAAGTTTCAAGTGTTGTAAAATCTATTATAAAATCAATAGATGTGGCTGGCTATGCCCCCCAGTTGGCCTTTCCTTTCTTTGTGCTATTTTGTGACTTTCTATATTAATTGGAATACAGTACTCACTTGCTCTTCTGTTAAAGTAAAATAATACTTCATGTACAAGAGTAACTGTGTGACAACGTGGGCTTTGTCACTGCATTGTGGATGTGTTTCTGTCTATGTTAGATAGTAAACCAAAGGCTGTGGAAATTTCTCTCACAAAGACTTTCAGCTGCAATGCCAACAGTGTTATTAAATCTGGCATTGCTAGTAATTAGATGAATTCATCTTTCCTCTGCAGTCTTGAATGTAAAAGAATGTAAAAGTAATGCCATTGATATAGGGATTGATGACCTGAATATGCAGATGTAAAATAAGATAACTTATTTAACTAATTGGCCTTAATTTAATCAGGGACTTCTGTTATTAAGTATATATATATGTGTGTGTGTGTGTATATATATAAAGTACCTTAAGCATTCAGAATTGGTCAAGGAGGGATAAGTAGAGCTTATGACACTGAGCTGAATGCAGGCAGAGTACAGGAACAGTCACAAAAACCAAAGAGAAAATGAAAAGAATAAATTTATTTCTGTTACCTCTCAATCCATGGCAACTCTGAACCAGGACCTGGGCAGAGGAAGTGCAAATGGGAACACAGGCATTGCAGATCTCATTCCTTGCTCATGAGCTGGAACAACTCCAAAATGGGCACCCAGGCAGAGGAAATGAAAACAAGAATGCAGGCACTGTGAAGCTCCGTATTTGCTTGAAAAAGTGTGTGGAGCTCTCCACTTTGGTATTTATTAGGGTGTGACAGTGCAGTTTTCCTCTGTGCTTTGATCTTTCTCAGAGCAGGGCTGCAGTCTCACGAAAGTTTTCTGGGATGGGCTTGAGTTTCACAAACCTATGTTATCTAAGCACAAAAGGTTCTGCTTGCTCAGTAATACTTTCTTTGTTTTTCGGTTGGTTGGTTGTTTTCAAGTGTCCCTCTTCAACAACAATGTGTAGCTCAGAAAAGAAAATGGGAGGAGAAATAAAATCTTAAATGGTAGTGTAGCGTGTTTCAAGTTTACAGTGTTTGTTTATATTGTGTTGCAGAGGACTGATAGCATTAAACCAACATTTACTTTTTTCCAGATCCTAGGTCTGGAAATATATAATATATATAATATATAAGAAAGAAATAGTTCTCACTTTCAGGTATCCAGTAGCACAGATCTTGTATTTATGCAAAACTGCTTAAAGTATGAAAACCACTAGCCTAATTATGTTTCTTATGGTAGAGATCATTTGAGAGCACAAATAATACCACAGGAAGAAAATAAAGGGGGAATAAAAATAGATAGGTCCTTAGGGATCTAAAAGTCATGATGGAAAGAGAAAACATGATGCTCTGAAGTGGTAAATTTTAATGTACTGAATAGCAAAGTGTTGAAAAGTCTGCTCAACCATTCAGTAGCAGCAGCATTGTATTGCTGGCAAAAGTATGCAACAAGATAAAAGGAAATGAAAATCTCACTCAGTGTATACATAGCATTCAAGGTTTATCAAGTGTGTGTTTCAGAAGAATAAGAGAAAGAAAAGATAGGCAGAAAGCTGTCAGGATAGGTCTTTGGGTAAAAACACACAGAACCTCAATTTATTCTATTTCTTTACAAATGCAGGATTAGAAAATAAAAAAAAAGCTGATTTACTATTGAAAAACAACTCTATATTGTACCTTGTGAATCTTGATGTTTTATTTCACAAGAAGGGCAAGGTAAGTTTCAGCAGAACTCCTGCTTTTCTGAATATGTCCTTTTTTTTTTCCTCTGAATTTGAGAGAATTATGATTTCATGAAGTCTTCCAGATTGACTACAGAATAATCTTGCCGAGATTAGAGGACTGTAGATAAAAATCCTCACTTACGCTACCAGAGCTCTTCCTGTACAAATGGAAACCACTGAATCATCTGGCCATTACCCTGTCTTGCACAGGATTTAATAAGATTGAAGCCAATTAGAAAATGTGGGATAAAAGTAAGACACATGTAACTATTTTTCTGGAAAGCACTGAAAAGTGAAAGGATGTGGACAGAAGCACCCAAACCAGCTACTGGTAAACATATGCATAAAACAAGAAAAAACTGATCCAGGTGAAATATTAAAAAAGTAATCCTAGTAGAAATAAATGGTGTATGTACAATGCCTGCAAGTGTATATGTCCACAGTGTGAGAGTTCTGCATATAATAATTAACCAGCTTAAAACCTGATTAAACATTTGCATAAGGAAAATAGTAAATATAAAACAAACAAAACCTAGAAATGCCAAAATGCAATTCAAGATTCTCCTGGGTATAGATTTCAAAAAAAGTCTTTTGCCACACTCAGGGTTAGTGATTTCCCTAGAATGCGACACCAAATACACAGGATCAGGAAAATGAATAGTATTAGTGAAGCTGGGAGACTGAAAACCTAACCTTGTCTAAAATTCTTCTTACATGGTGAAATTTTGTAAATATTAACTCTAAAATTAATTTGCTTAAGGTCATTTAAACCTTAGCAAATTCAGAGCAAATTATGTAATCTACAGATAGAAAGTGTTCTCATACAAAATTAACTTTTCTGTTCTTTCTCAAATGAGTTCCCCAGGTAGCTGCACTAAAACCCAGAGGGATACAACAATTATGGCTCTTAAATCAACTTGACACCAGAGAAAGTTCATATTTTATAAAGGATTGACAATCAAAGGCTCAGGCTACATATAGTTGGAACTGGGCTTCTACCACAGAATTATCACAGATATCACATGCAGATTTGAGACTGGAAACAAACTGTTTGCTCACACAAGCAAGATGGACAAGTTCAATGAATTACATTATCTTATTTGGAAATACGTGAGTCTACTTATTAAACTAGCTACACTGACCTCCTTAACATCCTGGTTATGTCAGATACTTTTCTGCCTATAAGACCTTTGATTTTTCAGCATTGCCACCACAGGGACTGATATGAGGAAGGAAAGAGACTGTTTTCCTTTCATATGGTCTCTGGGTAATACATTAACAAGCAGAACTTAGACTGTCATAACAAGACCTCAGCTAGCTTAACTAGAAAACAAAATACTAACAAACAAATGAAAAGTGCAAAACTCAGACTAAAATTATAATTTAGTCATAACGTGTAATTCTTACATTCGCTGTGGCAGGATACAGGAACTTATACACCAGACATAGAATATTTTCTTCTAAAATAGGCTTCAAACAAGAATATTCATATTTATACCTTTGATTCTTCTTTAGATAATTGTTAGATATGCTTATTTATCTCTTTGGTAAGTCACTGACACTTCATAAAAATCAGATATCATTGGAGAATAGGAAGAGGATAGGGTATAGAATTGCTATCATGTACATTTCTATAAAACAATGTTCAAGAGTTTCCACAAGTACTCTGTTCTCAATTTAGGTTCAAGTTTCCTTAAAATATTCTGGCTATCTCTATATAAGCAATGCAATTGATACAGTAGAACATCATCCTAAACCCTCACTGTCAAAAGTGATGATCCCACCTTGGGCATTTTAGCTGCCTTGAATTTCTCTCTTACAACTTTTGATGCCGACCGTAGAGTAAATATTTTTGATATTCACAGTCCTTATACCAAATTTTTGGTGGCTATACTTTGACTAAAACTCCACAAAAACCCCAAACAAACAAAACCCCAAACCACAAACAAAAATTAACCAGGAGCAATTTAAAGTGTATAATAACTTAATTTGGGGCTAATGAGATTCTTGAGCAACTTTGGTAATGTTCATATGAGCTGAATTGTTGTTAGAGAAGTAAAAGTCTTTGGCCATGGTTTCTTCAGTCTAGTTTACTGAACAGAATGGAAATCATCTAGTAGCTTTCAAAAAATCAGAAATTCTACCTCAAATTTTCTGTGTTCAGATGTTGCACTAAAAATGTTCAGCATCCTTTGGAATACAAGGTTTCAAGAAGTGCTCCTGGAAACTTCTTCCCTAGAAAAGAAAGTGAACAAAGCCTTAGTGAACTGCTGAAAACTAAATAGACAACAGTTACTGAAGCCCTACAAGGACAATTATGCCAGGACAACAGCTTTAAAACACCTGGAAGAGAGTAAGATACCATTACTTGACAAAAACTTTAAAGAATGCTGAAACTAGACCCTTATAAAAAGGGTCAAGAACTCAGAAAAGAAGTGAAAGCAATACAGCTATAATGTTGAGGATTATATTTTTATGTGTTCTGAATATGTGTTGCTTTTAGTATTTGAGTTCATCAAAATTTAATTATTTCCAAAACAACATCAAAGTCAATAGCATTTTTATAGCGCTGCTTTAACATAGCTGAGAAAAAATAGATGGAAAGCTTCCTTAATTCTTCGGCTAGCCACAGCCCAGAAAATATTCATCATCTTCTGCAAGGAAGTAATACATGATTGGATGATTCATTTTAAGTAGCTCTCAAGCTCTGAAAGTAAACAACTTCAGTTTTTCATCTAAGTTGGAATGAAGGATGAAATTTGAAATGCCCACATCTCTCAAGTGCATAATTTCTTTTCTAAAAATTCTGATCTAGATTGCTCAATGGAGTCCTACAGCTTTGCATAAGATTCTTTTATGTGCATTGTTACCGAGACATGTAAACTTGCAAAGAAAGGAGGAAAACAATGTAGAGTTTAATGTTCTATAGATTGCTCCAGGCATTAATTTTTTTCAATAACACAGATTACATGTCTAAATCTAATTTACAGAGCACTACATGTGACAGTTATAGCACACCAAATAGTTTCTCCCATTTCATGTTTGATGGAAAAGGCACAAAACATAATAGAAAAATCAGTTTTCAAACAAAAAACACAGTTGCTAATGCCAGCAATTTTAAGCTATACAGAACAAGGCAAATTAGAGTATGATAAGGCTTACTGAAATACAACAAAACATTCCTATTGAGGGGTTTCTAATTATTTTACATCTATCTTATCAAAACAAACACTGCTGGAAGAGCTCAAGTAGAACAGGGACTATTATTCTTCAAGTCTTGTTGCTTAAAATTAAATATCTAAATCTTCAGTTAGACTCTAAGGGAGTCTGGAGGCTAATAATACCAAAATACAAATAAAAATGTGAAGAATTGGATGCTTGTATATCAAAATAATTGTCTCCTTGCTTTCAGAGTCCGTTGAAGGAAGCAATAGAAGAATAATCTCAGTCACATGCTGAATAAAAACCATGGCACTACACCTAATATCAATAGAATTATGCTTTCTAGGAGGTTTGGAAGACTTTATCAGGAATATATAATAATGATTACTTGCAAAATTGAAATTTTTCATTGATGCAAAAAAATCTATAGATTATTCATCCATGAGTTCCAAGCCAGACAACAGTTCCAAAACCTGCAAAGTGAAATCTGTGGGGGGAAAAAAAAAATCAGTCACAGCTTGGAGCAGTGGGAATTTTATTGGATTCATTCAGAGATGGAATCTGAAGTATCCCTTATGATAATTTTACTAATACTATATTAAAATGTGTCTGTCCAAAATGGGCTGTATATATTGACCTGTATACAGTGTACTCCCTGCAGGCTGCTTATTAGTATATTAGAAGAATATTGGATATGTATAATGAGTAAGGGCAAGTTAGGTGGAGACCTTATTTGGGATTGAATTACAATCTATTAATTGCTTCAGATGGGTAATGAATGAGAGATTTAAATCAAGACTTGAAAGTCAGGCTAGAATTTTAAAAAGGCTGACTACACATTCAGGGGAGATTTACTGAATAATCATTGCTTACTGGTTTGAATGGCGTCACTGCATCCTAGCATGAAGTGTTGTTATTTGAAAGTGAACTTGGAAAATACTTCACAGAGTTGGGTAGAACTAAGTTCCATGCATCAAAATATGCCTAAATAATCTGAGTTACTTTGCTACTTTGTTTATGTGACAATACATTTTTTATCCTTTTCAGCTAGGATTTATTTTGCAACTATCACACTGTTACATATGCAGTCATGCACTCTTTCATATGCAGTCAAATAAATCCACTGGACTAGCTGCATACTTTGTTAAATGAATCTCCAGGCAGCAAATCAAAGTGCTTGCTGTAATACTGCTTTTAGTGTCTGAATGTTTTTTATGAAGTTTTTTCTGAATACTTTTGTATATACAAAGCACATGGAACATGGCTTTACTTTTGCGTATTTTGGCTTAAAGTAAGTCTACTCCACTGACTACAATTGTACCACCAAATCTAGAAAAAAGCGAGAGCATAATCTCAACAAAAGATTGTATCACAGTTTAATACTGTGTTTCAGTTTAAAACCATTTCAAAGAATATTTATACTAAAAACGCTGTAGTACAGATAGGTTGTATATTATCTTAGTCTGCTTTGCTACTACAATTAAACTGGCACCTGTACATGACCTAGTGTTGTACTGGCTGCTGAGGTATTTCCATGTTGCATGGATGAGGTCAGCAGCCACAGGTGGGATAGATAAGAATAGTTACTAATTTTGTTTTACATCAGCGGGGAGTTAAACTAGAATAAGGTGCTATGTGAAAAGAAGATTTAAATAAGATAATGTCATTTGCTATGCTTTTATGGCTGGTCTAAGCAAGTCTTCTATTAGGTTTTGTACTGCTTGGCACCTAACGCAGCTTTGAGCATAACAGATTTTATTTTGAAGCACTTGGAGTAATTATCCACTATGCAGTCATGCTGTTGCTACTTCCACCACAAGCTCCATGATGTTTGGCGAAGCCTGTAAGAAGTGCAGAGTACTGAAATGCATTTGAACAAATATTTTCCTGTTGATTCCTCCCTTCCCCCTCTTATTTTTGGAGCACTATCTAACAGAGCTGAGCAAATATATCACATGAATAACTCATTAGTTTTGCCATTCCTGTATTTGCCAAATCACTGGTTCTCAAACATATTCATTATTCAAACCTATATAGGAATATATTAGGCGAATAAATCACCTGTAGGCAATTTTTAAGAGATGGTTATGAATATTACCAATTGACATTGGATTTATTCTAATATGACTTGCAAATTGTTGTCAGTATCAAATAGATGCTGAAACTGAGTTTCCTGAATTCCTTATTACATCCAGAGTAATAGTTTTTGTTTAGTTTCCCATCCTTTGGATGGAACCATTAGTGATTCACACCTCAAACTTCCTCTACACCTTCTTTCCTCTTCAACAAATTCTTGCAAAGTACTTTGCAGGAAAAAAAAAAAAAAACCCAGGAGAAACATGAGGTGGCCTTTCTGTATCTTTTTTTGTATTTCCTCTACCACATGTATGGAGTTTTCTCATCCATTCTCCTTATCTAGCACTTCCACTTGTCCCAGAAATTTAATTCTGTTCTTTGCCTGTCAACCTTCTTCCTTCTGCTTGCTTCTGTTCCTCAACTCTTCCTTTTGTTTCTTTTTCACTCATGTTATCTCTATTTCCTATACTTAGCTGTCTTCAGAATCTTTTTTCTGTGATCTTATCTTGCCATTTAAACTCTCTGGGTGTTCCACTGGGGTTTCTCTCAAGAAATACCTTTTTTTCTGAAAAATGAGTCTTGTTTCTATCCTCCATCACTGGTTGTAAGCCAATTTACATTGTCCACACTACTCCATCTAAATTGCAGCTTTTGATATTTCTCCATCACCCAGGAAGATTGTGAAAGATACCATTATATTGGAATTAAAATACCTGCTACAGGAAATGTTGCCAGTTGCAAAAGATGCTATGAAAGGGACATCACAACTGCAGATAGAGCAAGGAGAGAGTTTCTGAGTTTATCCAGTTGGTTGCTGCCTTGAAACTTACTTCAGCCTCTTCAGTGCTTTGTAAGTCACTAAGAACAAAGGTTTCACTAGTGATTAGCAATTACATGTGCCTGTAGAAAACAGTTTTTAAAAGCAGACACATTCTCACATGTATCTACCCACTGGATAGAGTGCTGCTGGGGAAAATCAGTTGTGGTCTGTGTGGACAGATTGTGCTAGAATATATATGCTCACAGAGAAATGCAAATTGAGTATGAACATTGCACCTGCATTTCAAAACCATGTGATTTACTTGGGAACTTAGTGAGGCCGCTCCTTGAATATTGTGTCCAGTTCTGGGCCCCTTACCACAAGAAGGATGTTGAGGCTCTGGAGCAAGTCCAGAGAAGAGCAACGAGGCTGGTGAAGGGGCTGGAGAACAGACCCTATGAGGAGCGGCTGAGAGAGCTGGGGTTGTTTAGCCTGGAGAAGAGGAGGCTGAGAGGAGACCTCATTACTCTCTACAAGTACCTGAAAGGTGGTTGTGGAGAGGAGGGAGCTGGCCTCTTCTCCCAAGTGACAGGGGACAGGACAAGAGGGAATGGCCTCAAGCTCCGCCAGGGTAGATTTAGGCTGGAGATTAGGAGGAGGTTTTTCACGCAGAGGGTCACTGGGCATTGGAATAGGCTGCCCAGGGAGGTGGTTGAGTCACCTTCCCTGGAGGTGTTTAATGCATGGGTGGATGAGGTCTTGAGGGACTTGGTTTAGTGTTAGATAGGAATGGTTGGACTAGAAGATCCGATGGGTCTCTTCCAACCTGGTTGTTCTGTGATTCTGTGATTTGTTAAATCTTTCCAATGTGGTACCTTAAACATAACAGTAACATTACACTTGATATTTTAAACTTCTATACTTAGAAGTAGTGCTTGATATATTTTTATAATGTGTATTATGAACTCTGTAAATCTATGATTTCAGAAACTTTAGAATGATATTGACTTCCTGTCTGAAAACAAGAAAATTATTTAGCAGAGAGGCAAATGTGTAAGTGTGACATGTATGTTAATCCTGTGCCAAAACATGGACAGTACAGTTGCACTGTATATATCTTTGGGCTTTTATACTGAAAGGATGTGGTGCATGCATATTCTTTGGCACACACTGAATAACCGAGCACAGTAAACATATTTTACAACAAATACAAATAGCTTTTCTGAACCAATACTATTGGATTATATCAGGCAAGCAGTACCATTAACAAAAGGAGTATATGCTGTGATTTTTCTCAACTTTTTGATTTTCAGTTGTGTGTCTCTTTCTATTACACTAAAATATTAGCTCATCAGTACTGATGATTTCTAATCACTGCTTTTAAATTTACACATTGATTAATAAGGGAAGATTATCATATGATTAAGAATGAATAATAAATAGGAAACTTCTGATCCCAGCATGCCCCAGCTTTCTTTTGTGACTG
The DNA here is from genome assembly GCA_033558105.1 of Coccyzus lansbergi. Classification (NCBI taxonomy): domain Eukaryota; kingdom Metazoa; phylum Chordata; class Aves; order Cuculiformes; family Coccyzidae; genus Coccyzus; species Coccyzus lansbergi. The sequence continues at coordinate 2,366,992 of JAUMJK010000486.1, forward strand.
CCTAAACAGTTTGGTCCTCGACTGATCTTTTTCCCATTTAAACAAACAGGAGGGCATTGATGTTTTCGTTCTTTGTGGAAGTATACAGGAGTAATGTATCCTGTATTTGCAAGTAAGGTAATTAGGCAGAGTAAGGTGGTTTCTTGTGAATGTCAGAGTTTATAGTGACCTATAAAATGGAAAGGAAAATGAAATTAAATGGATGCAGGATATAAGACTACAGCTTTATTTTTTTTCCAAGTACTATATCATATGTAAGGAGTATGAAGATATATTTTTTTGCCATTGGGATTTGCCAGTGTGAAACTGGCATGCTAGCCTTTTTACATCATCTCATTCCTCTGTACACAACAGTTGGCAAAATGGTTAAAAAGTAGTTTCAAGGGGAAACGGAGAGATTAGGATGCAAGGGATGAAATTTCCATATTCTGATCTGTTTTTCATTTTATGATTCACTCAGATTGTTATAACATTGTCTGGAGAGACAAAGAAGGATTCTGTCTGAGTCAGACTGTGGACTAACTGATGTGTAAAAATGCACCTCATTCTCAACCATATTTAGTTGTTGCAATATCAATATGAACTTTGATGAAATTTATCTCCCAAAGAAGTGGAAAACTGCAGTACTGAAGTCACAGAGAAAATAAGCCAAAATATCTGCCCTGTTTAATATTAATGATGTTCTTCTGGGACAGGCTGATTGCCCTCAAAGAAGGACAGTGTAAGTTGTACCTATGAACCTTCCATGTTCCTTTGGTCTCAAGAACTTTAGCAAATATCTCTTACCCTGTACAGATGCTGGAGTTCAGAAACCTGCTTGCTTCAAAGTAAGTGCATTCTTTGAAAAACAGGATCCTTTATATTCTTAGTAGAACTTGGGATGGAATCAGATATATGATGAGATATATGACTAGGAGTCATTTAGGTTATACATTGCCGTATATTCATTACAGACCTGTGTTTTAGATGTGTAACCACTGTTTAGATTGGCTTATAACTCAGCAAAACAAGTGATCATGCTTCATCTCCATGATATAGAATTAGGACAAATGCAGGAACTCTCAAATTGCAGGAGGAATGATTCTGTAGCTGCACAGTGATCAGAAAATTCATGGGTGCTTACAGATTGCATAGGTCATTTGAGAGCACCTGATGGGTGCTCTGCCACTCAGCTCTGCCACTGAGGTCTGTGCGGCTTTTTAAAAATTCTGTGAAGAATCATTGCTGTAATAATGCATGCATGAAAGGATGATATTTTTGGTTGCAGTTAGCCATGACTGTACAAAAGAATGTTTTTATATCTTGTTGAGACAATTTGTCCATTGCTGCTCAAGGGGATTTTTACTGCGCAGGTTGGGGGAGGGGGAGTTAACTAAACTGAAGTGATAGTAGATATTAACGGTTAGCCCAATGGCCTCAGCCTCAAGTCAGGTGTGGTTGTGGTGTGGGTTTGTTCGGTTTGGTGGTGTTATTATGACAAGGTTTCAGACAGTTCTATCTAGAGCTTGCGGTTAACTGTCACAGGTCATCATGTCCTGGAAAACATAAAAATATATAAGGAAAAACAGAGGCCCTGATATAACTTCTGCTTAAAAATAAATCCTATCTGATGAGGCATGCAACTTAATTGATATAATTTTAAAAGCTACCTTTTCTGTAAAATAAGTTTAACAACTATTTTCTATCCTATCACAAACTAGCTAAAACTCCCAGCTACACAGCATCTGTCTCCAGAAATCACCCTTGTGTGCAACTTTGAGGAAACAGAGTAGAGACCAGAGAATACTTAATGCTAGTGGACACAAAATATGGCAAATGTGTAAAGATGCAGGGGTTATTACCACAGAAGTATCTAAATAGGTTAGAAGACCAATTTGAAGAATAAAGTAGCTAATATAAAAAAAGAAATCTTGCCATTCTTAACATCTAATCCTTATGGATGACATTTCTTATGGTTTCAGTAAACTTTTTTTCATGGAAAATAAGTTTTCAGCTTTCTTGATAAGAACAGAATGATATGGTCAACTTGTTACATATTTAAATACACAATCTTGAATAAGCTGCCAAATTATGAAATATACATTGAATACTTCCATCACTGAACACTTCCAGCTGTGAAGTTTTCAGGATCAGTGCTAGAATAGTTTTCTTACTTGGATGTTTACTTTAAATGCTCTAGAAAATCAAATGAGGACTGCCTAGAAGAGAAAAAACATTAGAATTAACAGTTTTGCTTAAATATGTTAAAAAAAATAAAGGAACTCATTCCTTCTTTCTTTCCCTTTTTACAGGTTCCTTTCTTTAGAGTGCAATACTAAGATTCCCCAATAGATGCCCTAAGAGATCTCTTATAAACATCACAACTAAGTACTGAAATTGAGTATATTCAGCTTATCCTATGTGTGACTTTTTTAATAGAATCTGTGTTATCTACTCTTGAGTAGTATTATGTTTTCAGATTTCAGTGATAATGAATAATGAAATTGTTTGATCCCAAAAGAAGTAGAAAAAGGGCAGATGATAAATTAAATATTTATCCTCTTTCTCAATTATTTTTCAATAGTATTTTTAATGTGCATATTAATTCTGTAGTGTATTATCTCTTTACTATTTAATCAGCTGTTACTTTATATTCACAAGATGTGAATGGGGTCATGTCATCATGTCAGAATCATTCAATCATATCACTGCAAAGCTTCTTGTGTGCAAACGCTATTGCTTTTTCCCTTTATTTAAGGAATTGAGTCCTTTTGGGAGAACTGGGCCTGAGGAGATATGGTGTAAGCCTTAATGTGCCTTTATGGTGGTTCTGTCATTTGGGAGATCTCCTGTGCCAGATGGTTGGCACAACTTTTGTCTAAGCCACAAGCAAGATAATTTTCTTATGTGCCATTTACAAGTGTTTGTCATTCTCATGCTCATGATGACCTGCTGTTATAAAAGCACTGGTCCAGAATTCTGTACACTTTATTGTACGTTTTGATCAGTATAGAGTTCACTGTGGATACATTATACCAGTGGAAGATGAGGGAAAGATGTATGTGTCCAAGATTCATGCTGTGTGTGTAAGAGATATTTGGAGGATTATTCATGCCATCTCACATTTGAGCAGTTAGAGAGTTCTTTTGCTGTCATTAACTTCAAGCTAATCAGTGATCTTCACCAGTAACAGCTGCACTGAAGGGGCAGCTGTCTTCTTAAAAAAAAATTAAACCCTACAAAAGGACAGTACTTTGGACTATATATTTTGAAAGAAGATTTTTTTTTTTTATTCCTTGAATCTATCAGATTACTAAAACTCTTTCTGGTAGTAAGCTACAATTAGAAGTGTGTTTAAAGTTTTGCATACTCTTGCTTCAAAGGGAAAAAACCCTATTTTTTTTATTCTTGTTTACTACTTGGTAACTGTCAGGTTAGCTGTGACAACAAATTCATGCATGGTAGTATCAGATTTTAATACCTTGAATTATTTGGTAACTTAATAATGCTGTTCATAGGAACACTTTTCCCATTTTGAATGTTTAAAATATATCACAAAAAATTAGAATGTTATTGTTCCACTTACAGGTGGAATATTCAAAGAGTGAGAAGAGTCTCTGAAATTTCCTGTTTTTTCACTTACTGATTGTTAATACAAAATTCTAAGCCAAAAAGTTATTTTAAATAGTATTAGAATTTCTAAGAGAAGAATAGAATAAATGGCTGCTTCTGAAATACCGTGTTTACTGTAATTCTTCCATGCATTTTGCAGGTAAATAATTCTGGAGAAAGGATTACTTGTGGTAGAAAGAGAGATCCAAGTTAGTCAAAGGAAGTGACTATTGTTCTAAATTCAGTAAGTAAGAGACTGTAAAGCATGAGAGCAAATGTTTTGGACTAGTACTGAATGGGTTTCTAAACAACTTTCATGTGTTATTTGCATTGACTTTGATCCTTTCTTTGTTCTACATAAAGTTTTCTGCTGTATTGGATCCTATATAAACTGCACCTCATAAATAGAAAATACAAAATAGAGACTCTTCATTATTAATAGCTATGTTCTTAACAAGTATAAACTACCTTTGAAATTCCTCTGTGTTTCTCACCTTTATGAGCAGAAGTACTTATTGCAAGGCTTCTCCTCTGTCTAGTATAAAAATGACACATATTTCAAATACAGTAATTTTGGTAAAAAACCCTCAAGCATAACTGACTGCTCAAGCATATGGAACTCTTAAGTAATCAAACTGAAAATTCTGTGTTGTACTACATGGGATCTGGTAAAATACTATCAGGAATCATCCAAATTAAGGTTATGGACCAGAAACATACTACTAAGCAGAAGCTATCTCTGTGAACTAACAATTAATTGTTAAAAACAGAATAAATTCTCCATTAAAGCAGTGCACATTGGTCTGCAGTTACATCAAGTAAAGCAATATCCCAGTGTGATACTCTGTGGATGAAAAAGCTCCAACTGTTATCAGCTGTACATTGTATGCATGTATGGGTCATAAAATAATGAAAAAAAAAATTAAATCACATGATTTTATATTTTGTGGAAAAAAACAGAGTAAGCAATACCCAAAATGGAGGTCATAAACAATACCCATTCAGCCAAAGACAGAAAGTTGTTAGCATAAGTAAAATTTGTTTTCTGACCGCTATCCATGATAGTTGATATGAGCTAAATTAAAGGTAAAAGTAGAAAATATAGGTGCTACAAATACATCAAAGCAATTTTAATTAAATGTGGGCTTTGTAAACTGGATGTCCCAGTGAGTGTCCAAAGAAGACAGATGAGCATGATCAGATACACACATTAAAAAATGAAGGTATGCCAAGATACCTTAATGCATTACACTGCTGTACCATTACTTATGCTCTAATTTAAGTGAGTAAGTCTTCACAGGATTTAAGATTTGCAGAATTTTTTAGAGAGTCTTCCTTGGGCTATTTTGGGGGTTCTTTGTACATTTGCAAAGCCAGGCAATAAGCTACAGTATGCCAGACCTTTCATAGTTGGGATAGTAATCCTGGCTACTCCATTGATTTGGTATATAAAACACTTCCGGGATAGTTGGGTTTTTCTTTTACATACTTTCATAACAGCCAAGGAAGATGGATGAGCAAGATCCCTATTTCCTCCTTACAAGTTTTTAATTTCCACCTACTTTTGAACAAGTGTTTTTTTTATGTTAACTTTTGCCCCAGGTGAATTTCACGTGTAGCTGTGATAGTAGAGAACAAGATTGACTCAACATCAGTTTCACACCCCGAAAACTGGCTGCTGATTGATGACAAGTTCTATGTGAGCTGGCCATGTGTGCTCACAGCTTGTAAGGCCAACTGTAGTCTGGGCTGCATCAAAAGAATCATGGCCAGCAGATCAAGGGAGGTAAATCCTCCCTCTCTGCCCTGGTCTCCTAAAACTCCGCTTGGAGTACTGTGTCCAGTTCTGGAATCCCCAACATAAGAAGGATACAAAACTGTTGGAACGGGTCCACAGAAGGGCTATGAAGATGATCAGAGGAATGGAGAACCTCTGCTATGAGGACAAGCTGAGAGAATTGGGGTTCAGCCTGGACAAGAGAAGGCTCTGTGGAGATTTTATCACTGCCTTCCAGTACCTTAAGTGGGTCTGTGAGTAAAGTGAGAAGGGACTATTTACAAGGGTATGTAGTGATAGGATGAGGGAGTATGGCTTTAAATTGGAAGGGGGAAGATTTAGATTAGAGATTAGGAAGAAATTCTTCATGATGAAGGTGGTGGAAGAAGTTGCCCAGGGAAGTTGTGGATAACCCCCTTCCTGGAAGTGTTCAAGGCCAGGTTGGATGGGATCTTGTGCAGCCAGGTCTGGTGGGAGGTGTCCCTGCCCATGGTAGGGGAGGAGGGTGAAACTAGATAATCTTTAAGGTCCCTTCCAACCTGAACCATTTTATGATTCTATGACTTTATTCTCTCTATACTTTTCTTAAGCCCTGTCATATTTTTTTTTTGCAAAACAGAGGGGAGAAATAGAATCATAGTGGTTCAGAAATGTTATCCAGGTGCCAGACAAGCTGGTGAGATGATAAATGACAAGTATAAAGGGTTGGATCAATGAAAGTATGTTTGATTTGGCTTTATATTCTATGTTTTCTGTCTAAAAGTTAATCCTGTTTCTTGCAGTGCTATGATCTAATTAGCAGTTTGATAAGAACTTAATAACAAAACAGCAGCAAGCTAATACAATCTATCATAACCTGTTTTATTATTTCTCATGCTAACTAGTTAATTTTCTTAAGTACCAAATTTACCTTGTTTTTTCACTACAAGCTTATTCCACATACAGACACAAGTACAATTAACCTAGTACAGTAATGTACATCAGAACAGCTGACCTCTGCCTGTCTTTTTGGATGATTTAAGGACAGTTTAATACTTTAATCTGTAACACGTTTTCTCAAGAGGCCTACAGTAGGTAACCTATAATGCCATGAAGAGTAGGTACTTAATTTTCCTAATGATTTCACTTTGAACATTAAGTACCAACTCTTTAAAAATGGTGAAATAGATGGTAAATTAATTTATAAGTAATGAATCAGATAACACATTTAGTTATCTCGCATTAAAGCAGATTAAAGTGAGACTTCAAACTACAGCTTCTTTGATTCACTTCTCATAAATATTTTTCTAATTTTTAGGTCCATAGCTTCAGTCTTTTTTTGGCATTTTTCCTTCTGGATGTCCAAAGGTAACTTTTCCTTGTTATAAACAGAGGGTGCAATTAATAGGGTGATTTTTTCTTTGTTTCATAACTAAGAGTGATTTATGGTAACATGTCAGTGCTTTTAGCATGCTTTACCAGTGAGAAGCTCTACCTTGATGACTCTCAGGCACTGAAACTTGATATGGATGGTAAGGATTATAGATAGCAGTAGGCAGTGCAAATCTTCCTGCATACTTGAGCTTTCAGATAGCTGCTAAGATATTAAAACTTATAATGTAACCTCCACCCTGCTTTAGAAATGGAAGTACAGTAAACCCCTGTGCTCCAGATAGGAACTACTCACTATTTCAGGGAGAATCAGAGAATCGTTAGGTTGGAAATGACCTTTAAGATCATCAAGCCCAACTGTACCTGTTCACTACTAAATCATATTCCAAAGCACCTCATCTATGTGCCTTTTAAACACCTCCAGGGATGGCGACTCAACCACCTCCCTGGGCAGCCTGTTCCAGTGCTTGACAACCCTTTCTGTGAAGAATTTTTTTCTTTATGTGTAATCTAAATGTTCCCTGACAAAGCTTAAGGCCATTTCCTCTTACCCTGTCTCTTGGGAGCAGAGACCAACAGCCACCTCTCTACAACCTCCTTATAAGTAGTGATAGAGGACAATTAGGTCATAGAATCACTAGGTTGGAAGAGACCCACCAGATCATCGTGTCTAACCATTCCTATCAAACACTACACCATGTCCTTCAGCACCTCATCCACCCGTGCCTTAAACACCTCCAGGGAAGGTGACTCAACCTCCCACCTCCCTGGGCAGCCTGTTCCAGCGTCCAATGACCCTTTCTGTGAAAAATTTCTTCCTTATGTTCAGCCTGATCTCAAGGCCATTTCTTCTCATCCTGTCCCCTGTCGCTTGGGAGAAGAGGCCAGCTCCCTCCTCTCCACAACTTCCTTTTAGTGGTTGAGGAGGGCGATTTCACAGCGGTTGCTCTTTCTTCTGCCGCCCCTTTTGCTGTAATCTTCCCAAAGCGCTCCGGGTGCCGCGGCTGCGGGAGGCAACTTCGGTTTCCGATGAGGGAACGAGGCAAAGCGAGAAGCGATCCCGCAGAGAAGGGACCAAACAGGGTGCAAACAGCGAACTCCGTCAGGGCAACAGCCTACAAGGCCGGCAGGGAGAGAACAAGAAGTGAAGAGGGAGCCGTCCCTTCGGAAGCGAGGGCGGGGAGGAGAGGCGAGCGCGGGTTTCGGTAGGGCGCGCTGCGGGCCCGGCGGGGCGGGGCGGGGGGCGGGGCGGCGGCGCGGGGGCGGCCGAGGCGGGCGCGGTGGCGGCGGTGGCGGCGAGCGGGGCCGGTGCTGTCCGCCGCGCTGCGGGTGCTGAAGGGCGCCCGCCCCCGCCGCCTCCCGCCTCGCCTCCGCGCTCCTCCGCTCCCGCCTTGCCCGGGAACCCCCCTCGAGTTTCTCTCCGCGCTTGGTCGCTCCCTCTCCGGATCGCGGCGGCTCCGCTTGTGGCTTTGTTAGACGAAGAAGTGTTCCTCCTCTCTTTGAGACTCCCGCGCGGCGACTCAGAGCTATTTTTTTTTTTTTCCTTGTGGACTTTACTGACTCTTTGACAAGGTAAACAGGACAATTTTTTCTTTTTTTTTTTTTTTAACCCAGTTTATATCCACATATAATCTGTATTGGGATGACAAATGGGATGGTGGGGCTGGCAATTGAAGGCAGAGCAAAGTTGGGAGCTTAGGTCAATGTAGGGGTAACACTTGGGAGGTGTGTGCCGTTTCCAGTGAAAAGGGTTCTGTAAACAAAAACAAAAAACCCCCTCTAACTTCTCGTTCTAGATTTATTTTTTTCTTAAAAACTTGCTGTTAGGACAACGTTTAAATATTTGAAAATATTACAGAAATATTGAGTGTTATGAAAAAGATAAAAGCCATTGTGGAAGCTGCTTTGTGTAAACGCTAATTTTCTGGAGCAGGAAGCACTCTGATTCTGTCTGGGGGAAGAAATGATACGTAAGGTCATTCTAGGAAGTGGAGAGTAAAGTAGGAATTAAAGAGGATTTAAAAGCATAGCCTCATGTTGCTCTGTGTTCTTGTGGTTCCTGTGTGCCTGTGTGACACAAGGACAGTGATACTGTGTTACCTGATGAACAATTGAATGCTGTAATACTGGGAACTTGTTAGAGAGAACCTTTTCCAAAGGGATTGTCCCCACCTCTGTCGCCAAGGTCACTGTGGTGTGGAAGTGCCTGTGAAAGTTGTGAATTGTTTCCTTTGATTTTGTCTCGTGAATGTTGGGCCTTCCTCCGGGCTATGAGATGCAAATGCAAGTCTCCGATTTAATACTCTATTATATTACATTGTGGGACTGTTGTCTGTTGTTCAGTGGGACTAGGGAGTGTGGGCAGATGAAATGCCTTGCTATTTCATCAGTGTTTAACCTTTTGCAAGCTTGATAGGGTGCTCTGTTTCACAGAGGGGCTTTCTGCTGGTTAGGTGAGTTGTCAGAGTTCTGCGCACGCAGAGCAGAGTGCCACACAGTGATTTCTGCACACGCAGAGCACCATACAAGGATTTCTACACATACAGGGCAGAGTGCCATGCAGGGATTTCTGCACATGCAGAGCACCATGCAGGGATTTCTGTCTGAGATTAAGGCTGATTCCAGAAGGAATTGGCTGCTGCTGCTAGTAACCAGTGCTACTGAGATGGCTGAACAGAACAAGCAGATGGATGAGGTCCCCAACCTGTAATGCTTCATACTTTTGTGGCTGTGATGCAGTTATTTTGGAACTGGGACCTAAACCACAGTTGTTTCTTTACATGATTGTGCTGTACAAATGCTAGCAGTCACAGTAGCTGTGAACATGAGGTAACTTTTGCTAGTGAGGTGATGCTGATGAAAGCAGACTGTTTCAAATTATTATAGCTTTATTCCTACTTGGGCAACTTTTATTTAATGTTAAGGTGGGCTGTTTTACTGAATAATTTTACCATTTAAAACATCAAGTTAACCATTGGGCAGCAACTCAGAACTACTGAGTCAAGTTGAAAGCAAACAAACTGATAAGAAAGTAGGTTGGGTTGCTAAGGCTTTCATTAAATTTAGGTAGAATTAGGAAGTATTTATGTTTAACTATTTCCCCTGCCCCTCAAAATTATAAAGCTGCTATTGCCTTTCCCTTTCAAATGTAGGGAAAGATGATTTATTACACAGCACTTGCATCGTTTACAAACCTTCATTAACAGTCTAGTCATCAGCAAGGGCAGTTCTTATTGTATTGTTAATGTGAATATTAGTTTATTTTGAAATGTTTTCTTATATTTTTAAATAATGATACCTTTTAAAATATGAAGATTCAGGATGCTTTCTTTCTAAAGTAGACATTATGAAAATGTTTTGGAAAAGTTAATTTTGAAGCATGAGATGTAAACAGTGAGGGGGAAAAAAATGAGGGGAAAAAAAAATCCTGAACCCAACAAAACAATCCCAACCCAATTAGCGTGTAGCCCAACTTTTGATGTTTATCTGTTAGCAGACAGAGTCTGAATCTGCAAATCCTTGTTAATTTCAGTACTCATTCAGTCCTACTAACTGCAAAGGGACTATATCTATCAGTGTATAAAGAAAAGTCATTGGTCTTGCTGAGATCAGTCTTTTTACCAGCATCAATCAGAAGATAAACTTTGATGCTAGGTCATTAATTCTGCACTCTTAAATTTATATCTTGCATCTGATTTTATTTCCTCTGTAATGTTTTACCTTCATTTGTATTTGGCATAAATTTGTGTTGGGTATGAATCATGTTTTGAAAATGGAGGTTTGAAATACTATGTAGATTCTCAAGGAAGTAAAATGTCACTGTTATTTTTCAAGAAAATGGTGTTCTAAGTATACATGAATGCTGTCCATAGCCATTTTGGTCATCTGAAAAGTCTGTCTTCAGTAATAATCCTTCTTCAAGCATATTTGTATATGTATAAAAATGTGATTTTGTGTGCAGTATCAAAACCTTTAACACCACCATTCAAAAGCTGAAGTGAACTGGATGCTAACAACTTGAACAATCTTCTGATTGCAGAACTAACACAAACTCAGGGTGGAGTTTTGTCATAATATTGGTGTTTAGGGAAAGGCCTTGCTTCGAGTGCTGCTTTATAGACTGCTTGCACTGACCAAAAGACAAAGATGTGCATGTGGGGACATACGCTTACGATTATTAATGACGTCAACATACATACAACTGGTCAGGCATGCTAAGCTTACATTTGATAGTGGATTGCTTGGCTTTTTGCTGGACTATAGCCTCTGACAGTTAACTATGTTTGGTAAAAAACAAATGCAATGGTTGTTCAGTTCTGAATGTGTTCTAGGTCTATCTAATCATGCCAATTTGTCATTCTGATACTTTTTTTGTGTGGGGTTATCCAGTAATCCTCAGTACTTGTTTAAAAAGCAAAGAAATTCACTCCTAGGAAAAAAATTAGTTATTTCTCCAATAACTATAAACCTTTTTATTTTAGGGATAAATGCATGAATCTCTAAGTTGCTGGTTTGTATAACATTTTAGAAAATGTAGATTTTGTGTCAGACTTCTCTGATTTTAGGAGACTGTAACATACATGTGAAAGCAAGGCTCTAATTGGTTTTAGGAGTTTAAAACCTAAATAAAAAGGCAGACCTCATATACAAATAGCTCTGCCTTTTAACAATTCCAGATTTAGTATAGAAAATTCCAGATTTAGTATAGAAACTTTGAAGGTAAGATGTCACATGGAACTTACGTAGCCATTTTTGACTGTTTTTAACTAGACTGGCAGATATTATGAAATAATTCAGGTTGTTAAACATTTCACTGATTCATGGAATCACTCGTCAGAGTGGAATGACTCAAGGGGGAGTAAAGGATGAAATGTCACTCTTGACTTCGTTCTTAATTTTTTTCAATGTAAGAACAGGAAAGTAGTTGTTATTCAATGTAGCTTGGCTCATTATGCTGCATAATGTTAAAGCAAAATAAATAGATTAACAGTTTTATTGGAAATTATTAGTTGAAGCTTATTTTTTTGATTCTGAAGGATAGGGAATAGCTGTCAACAAATGAAAAAGCCGAGATCTTGTTTGCATAATATATTATACATATTTAATATACTGCATTTCTTGTCTCTTAGTAGACAGAAAAGTAGTATAGTCTTTTATTTATTAGAAGAATGGTAAGTTGAAATGTTGTTTCTGTAATAAAGAGATACTGAGAAGGCTGTAGTGTGAAGAAGAGTTGTGGCTAACCAGCATTTTGAAAACAGTGCTGTATGAAACACCCCTTAAAGCCCCCAATATCAAAGGTTACCAATGCCCGGGTAATACAGTTAAAAGAGAGTTAGCCTGTGGGTTTGATCTCTTCTGTGTTATTTTATAAATTATTTCTTTATGTTTTGGGTTGAGTAACCTCTAGTTATGTAGTCTTGTGTCCTAGTAGGTAGGTGGTGTTCCTTTCTAGCACTTGCATTTATTGACAGATATGTCCTTATTAAGATGGGCCAGTGGAGATAAAGAAATTTCTGCACAGTTAGAGTGGCAGCAGAACTGCAAAAAAGCACCCTATTTGCTAGTGTCTCCCATTTTCTTTTTATTATTGATACTTCTGCTTGTACTGGCCCAGTATATCGGCCAAGAGATGCAATGAAATAAATTCATATCAGCTAAATTGTGGTTGTCTGGCTAGGCATGATTCCTTGGGAAGTAGGTATGGGAACTACTTGCAAATATGTATTTGTTATCTATTTTTAATTTTATTTGATAGCAGTACTTATGCAGGTATTTGGCATTACTACTGTAGAAATCATGATAGTGAATCTATTGAATTTATCATTCTTTTTTTACCATGCACTAAGTGAAATTAGTAGTGAGTTATTTCATTCCATTGCTGAATTGTACAAATCTTGAGAAAATAATAAGTTCTAAAGAGTTAAATGAGAGTTGGCAATGCCTGCACTGATTCCTTGAAGTAGGTTGAAGTTCACAGTTTATTTGCATTTCAATTAATTGACGTTTATGTCCAGCAGTGCTTTTCAGAACAGGCTTTAGAAAGACTTTTTTTGTATAATAAAGTACTTGGAAATGCAAGATGAATGATATTTCAAATGCCTCTTTTCCTAACAGAGAAACCTTTTTCTCATTTTCCTCTAGGTAATGCTTATTGTAATTCTGAAATTACAAGCAAATGGGTGTCCCTATGTTAAAAGTCACTATTAATTTTAAATCACAGTACTGAAAACTTTCTGAAATAATTTTTCATTTTCTTCATGGAGTTGTTTTTAATACTTGCAAGAAGAAATAAAACAGTCTTAAACCAGCTCATAACATTAATCTGATAAAACGTTTTTCCTTACTGAAAATGCTCATTTATTAATTGATAAGAACTTCTAGATTACTATTTTGTGTATTTTTTCTTCCATCAGGAAGCAGCATATTTTAGCTGCTTTCTGTATTGTATCTCTGAACTGTACTTATTTAAATTATTACAACATAACTTCATATGTAAATTCTGATACTATGATTTCATTTACTATTTTAAAAAAATCAAGGAGTAATGAAACAAACAGGTAGAAAATTTTCCATTTTCATGAAGGGTAGTGGAAATAAACTTTTTTAAACAGCTTGCAGATTGATGTATTTCAAATTTGAACTTTTAAAGTTTTTTTAAGATATTTTACTTTATCAACTTTTTTAAAGCACTTATCACTGATAATGTATTTTACTTATAGTTTTTGTTAAATTTCGTCAACCATAATTAATAGAAAAAAAGAAGAAAACCACTTTCACATCATTGTGCCAGATTAATGACAATCTTAAATATTCAAATGCAAGAGCAGTTAAACAAAAATATAACTTTTGTTTTCATTAGAGACTGAAAATTATACTTTGTCTTTATTACAATTATATAATTTAGCATGAGGACTGTATCTGGTGAAACGTCTTCCAGTGATAACAAGAAACAACCACAAAGTTATTTTATGCATGTTCTTCATGCATATCTATGAAGATTTCTTTAGGAAAAAAGGTAAATAAATTATAGAAAAGTGGAAAAAATAACTGTGAACTGGTACTCTTTATATCCAGTTTGAACATTCTCATTTCAGTTTATGGCCATTGTCTTTTTGCTGAACTTGCTCTAGTTTATCTATAGCTTTCTTGCTCTTGCCCAAAACAAGAGAGGCGGTACTCTAGATGAGATCTATCTCAAGATGTTGATGATCACCATTCAGAAAAGCTGCAGTATGTGTCTATATATAAAGACAAAAGACACAGAAATAATTGAAGAGGAGAAATAAAATAGATTAAGTAGGAACTTCTCCTATGAATAATAAATTCTGTAATTTGCCATAAGAGGATTTAATTTTTTCCCAGGAAAGTATAGCAGTATGGCCCTAGTCAAGGCCGGCATAAAAACTCCCATGCTGGCAAGGATGTATTTGTTTCCTGTATGAACTCTAGATGCGAGTGCAGAAAGTACAACTATATATAATTTTTAAGATTGCGTTCTCTACATCGACAAGGTACTAAAATCCAGTTTTTCCTTTCAGATATTATCCTTGGCACCATTAAGTTTATTTTTTTGTTATGTCCAAACAGGCATATATATAAATAGGAAAGACAAGTACCTGCTTTCTGAGAAAAAAACTTTATTTTAGTGAATATGCTTTTGAATGCTTGAATATGCTTTTTTTTTTTGTATTTGCATTTTGCTTTCAGGAGAAGGGGAATGACTTTGTTGCATTTAAGAGGTTTTTTTTATCACTTCTACATCACTATTTGTAATAATGTTGATTTCTTACTGTCTAAGGGTCTGGTTTAAGTCTTATATCAACAAAAAGCAGAAGTTTTCATATGACATGAAGTTTGTTCATTGGTGACTATTTCCTTTATAAGAAAGATTTGAGATTGTTGAACCTGTAGAATGAAATCTGAGACTTTGGTAAAGTCAGATTTTTGCAGTGTTGTCCAGATATTCCTGAGAAGTGAAGGCTCAGAAAATGGTCAGAAAGACAGTATCATTTCCAAAAACTTGCACAGTTAGCCCTACTGTATTCATAAGATTGTGAAACCTGAGATTAAAACGAAAATCTAATTTTAGGAGTGAGTTCTTCTTCATTCTGTTTCACAATGGAAACATGGATTCTGGTCAACATCTGTTTTAGCAGTGGAAAGGCCACAAAGAAGTAAGACAGGCTTTTACTGACTATTTTTGGATTGTCCTTGTAAAATGGAATTAAGTTGTATGGGTCCTCCATCTCCCTGCAGCAGCCAAGGTTAGCTATAACCTCACCTTCAGTGAGAAATCGATGTTTTAAATCTTGAAAGCTGAATTTCAAGTTGAAATACAGTTTATAACGTTGATGTTCTTCTAAATTATCAAGTCCTTTGAGATAATTCTTATTTAAAATAAACCACAAGACACATGGCACCGGGTTATGATAGTTTAAAGACTCATATTTTGCATTTATTTGCTATGCCTAGGTGAATATATCTCAGCTAGTATAGCAGACGGTTAAAATATTCATTTCAATTTTTTTTGTCCTATAACATACATGTTCTGATTCTATGTTCTATTTATACTTCCTTTATTCTTAATTAATTCAGAATAATTAGTATTATGGTAGTATTTTAACATGAAAATTGTATTTCTATTTTAGATTTTATGATTTTTGCTCCAGGCTGGTTTTGATAAACAGTGATGTTCTGTAAAAAATGCTCTATACATTGATACATGATTTAGCTCTTTCCTTGGGACATTCAAAGGAAAAAAACATAATTAACATCACTTCTGAGATTTAACTTTTGTATTATGCTAATTCTTCTTTGAACTGGAAACAGTTTTTCAAGTGAAATTAAACTATGTTGCTTAGCAGTAATTACATTTTGTTCTACTGTCTAATAATAGGCTGATTCTCTTCTTTTATGCTTTGAGAATTATTGGCACAAAAATATTTGAACAATCTATATTTGTATGTTTTTACTGCAGTCAGCAGGGTGGGCAGAGGTTAGCTGCACCTTGAGGGTTTAATTTGAAGCATTAGTAGACTGCTTCAGTATCAGATCTCAAAACTGGCATTCCCCATGGACCAAAAATCTAATATTTTAAGGTATTTGTGTGTTGTAGCGTTTCAATGTGATAGTCACATTCTTCTACTGCTCTAGGCTCTCATTAAGTTCTTCCATGCATAATTAAACTTTTAAAAGGTTTTCCATGCTTATCTTGTAAAAATACATATAGTGTATACAACAAAAGTTAAAACTATACTAAAAATTTTATTTGCATTTCTAAAACATTGGAAATCAATATAAAAAATAGCACCTTCCTACACCCTTTGTTATCATAATTTCTGAGATTGATCAACTCTTGTACCAATAGATACAAATGAAAGGTCATGAAATAACTTCCCATAAAGCTGAGATTCTTAAGGCCTCAGATCATAATTATGACTTTCAGTATTATCTTATCCTAGTGTGCAGTGGAAGGATGATGTGACACATTAACTAATATGCATTAGAATCCCTGCAAGATTTTTTAAGAAAGGAAAATATTTGGTAAATTGGAGGATTCTTTAGAATTTATTATCTGTTTTCCCTGGGAGTGGATTTTATAGGTGACCTTTGATAAGACCCACTAATCTACAAACCATGGTTAATTAGGGAGGGCAAGAAAGAATAATGTTCTTTGAAAAGGGTTATTGCTATCACTCTGTCCAGTGAATATTTAAGGACAAGGAACCTCTTAGAATATTACTTGTTTTGTGTAAAGGCCAGATTTGTGACCTAAGAATCATTACGAATTTTTCAGTGCTTTTGGCAAGTGTCTGAGTTATGTCCCAATCCAGTAATAATTGCATCAGAATTATTTGTATGAGGTAAATCACAGAATAACCTGAGTTGGAAGGGACCCATGAGGATCATTAAGTTGAGCTCCTATCCCTGCATAGGACAGGCCCAAAATTTACACCATGTGTCTGAGTGCAGTGCCCAAATACTTCCTGAATATTGTTAGGGTTGGTGCCATGACTACTTCCTTGGGAAGCCTGTTCCAGTGTTCCACCCTGTCCAGCAGTATTTAGTCATTCATTTCACAATTGGCCTCTTTCTGAATAAATAATTTTTTTTTATATTAAAGATTGCATGCTTAATTATTTATAACAATTTCTGACATGCTCATCTTGTAGCCATTCATGGAACACAAAGTGCAACTATGAAACTTCACAAGTTAGAACATCATCTTCAAGTAACTCGGACTGAGGCACAAAGAAATACAAAAGTGCTGCAGAAGATACTCAAACTCCTTTCAGTAAATGTAGAATGCAAAACCTGAATGAATATACAACATGCAGTGAAGGTTAACTTAGAGATGAGTGATGAAAGTGAAGTTTCAGAGTTTCAGTTTTCCAACTGAAAATTATGTTTCTAGTACATATCTGAGTTTACCTAGTCTCTCAAGGTTATCAAGAAATAGAGTATAGAAAAGGCTATGCTTTCTAAAGCTGGATGGTAAGAATACTGCTACTCCTTTTGTCTTGCAGCAATACACATCTACGTCTAGAAGAAGCCACAAAACTGTTCACAAGGGAAGGGTCATAATTTGGCAGAACTGGGGTTAATGAATAGAGTGGAAAGAGGAGGAAAAAGTCAAGTAATTGTACATATAAATTAACAAAATGTTCAGAATATACTGTTTAATATCCCTAAAAAATTAATTTTATGGGCTAAGAAATATTATTTTCTTTTGCACCAGGTTAAGAGAGAATGCCAATTTTCTCTTTAGCAGGAATTAAATTTTAGTTTAAAATATTTAGTCAGAGGGCAGAGTCTTTAACATAGCTCACTAGAAAAACTGTCCTTGTTAGCATTTGCTATGATATGCAGCAAAGAGTAAAAATATAGATGAAATAATCCTAAGCCAGAAGAACATAAATGAAAACTGACCAAAACATAAGGAAGTAATGAGGTAGCTAGTGCCTTTAGAGACACTAAGAGCAGAAGTCCAAAATACATAAACTTGTAACATTGTGGCTACTTTGCATTCTCCCATTGGAAAAAAAACCAAATGTAGAATTACTCATGGGAAATGAAAAGAAAAGAATTGCTAACTTTTCTTTGCTAACAGACTGGCTGAAAACTGGTGTGGTTATTTTTACATTAATACTATCATAACAAGTTTGTATTGGTGAAAATATGAGGATAAATCAGACACCATATGTACAACCTCAGACATAATTACTAAAAGAATAATTCTATAATGAAATCTATGGCAATGTTTTGAAATTTGCTTCCTCCTGTTTATCCTTTAAAGCATGTTATTTCTGACCATCTGAAGGAAATATTAGATCAGAGCCAGTCGGTAACTGTAAAAACAGAAGAATATTAATGGTAAAAATCTGTGTTACTCTAGAAGGCCCCTAAATTACTAGATCTCACCAAGGACTGTTATGACCCACAATATCAATCTAACTCTTATTTTTCTTTTATGTAAATTAAACAACAACACCCCAAAATCTAGAATGCTGCTTTAGAATGGATGTTTTATGATATACAAGCTAAGTTCATGTCACATAATGAAAATAAAACTTTGCAGATGTCGTCTACAGTATGAAAATCTATTACATCTCTCTAGATAATTCAACAGTAGCCTTTCATATTGTTGTGGGATTAGGGTCAAGTTTATAGTCACCATAATATATGGCAGATACCCCCATGTACCATGCTTTCTTAAAAAGCATTTATATTATATTTTATTCATAATGATTTGAAGTTTATTGTGCTCATTTTGACATAATAGGGCAAATAAAGCCATGAATCAGAGAATAAGCTGTGTATTTTTACATTGTAGCTAAAAAGAAAAGTCCTTACTGGACTGTGATGTCTATCAGGCAAATGAAAGGTATAAGTATTAAACTATAGTAAGCCATAATCTTGTAGACCGTTACTAATGAACTTGGTGTAAAAATTTCAAAAACATTCTGTGTCTGCTTGAAGTGAAAATGCTTTAATTGTGTTGTGTGAAGACATTGGTAAAGTAGATGTCAGGCACAAAACTACACAAATATTATAATTACCAGTTTATACATTTAGTTAGTCCAGACCTAAAATTTAAAATTAATGTATGACAATGTATTCATGACAACAGTAACAAATTAATCAATAAAGGGCATGGGTGTACCTGTGGTACTTTGACATTTGCCACCAGTTATCTAACTGGCATTTGTGGCTAAGCTTTAGGAACATGATAGGGTATTCAGCAATGTCTCCTAGCTTTTTGTCATTGAGTGTTGAGTTTCAGAAAGGTGTCCTAGACAATCCTGGGATCTAAGTCATTGACTAAGAGATTTGGAACAGTGTCAGGGGAGGATGAAAAAGTGAGCACAAACTTGCATCTTGGAGAGGAGGGAAGATTTCTCTTGAGGATGTAGTTTCAGAGCAGTAACTTTATTTGATGAGAGAAAAGAGGTTCTCTTGCCTGTACGAACAGTTTGTACCAAATGTGATCTGGAGTATATGGTGATGGTTGTACCTTATCCATATGAACTTCAATTTCTTGTTGAAATGTACCATTTTCTGTTAAAAGGCTCTTCTTAGTACTTCCTGGCACCATATATGGTCAAAACTTATTTCCAGTCAATTTTTCAGTAACTTTTTCCTATGTTTCCGTTGTATAAATAAAACATAAAATATTTCAAACTTTTTTGTTGTTAAAAAGATGATCACAACTTTTAGTATATTATGGGAATGGAAGGTATGCAACAAAATTCATTCTTTTCACATACTGAACATTTCAGTACCACGTATTGGCTACTCCTAATTTTGTTTTTTTACTGTCTCCATTCCATACTTGGAAATGACAAATTTTCTTATAGCTACTGAATTATTTAAAATCTTACTTTATAACCCATTTTAGATACAAGTTATCAGGATATTCCTGGCTTACTGTCAACTTTTGAGCATCCATTTAGAAGGCTTTTGCCTAGTGCATATATATTATAGCAGTATTAAATCATAATCAATCAAATTCTGTAAAATAATATAAGGTAGTGGAAGTATAGTGGGGGAAGATGTTTCTGATCCTACTGAATGAGATTGTGAGCATACAGTAAGAGATATGCATTATTGTATTAGAAATACCTATTCAAAATTTAAAGACTGTAGTTGCTCAATGAAAAACTAATATTATTTATAATGATGCAGTAATTTTACTAGAAATTGTAGAAAATAGAAGGCTAAATCAGCAATCTCAGTCAAAAATATTTTTTTTCATCAGATATTATAGTGCAGGGTGGGGTGTTTGCTCTTTGAAATCTCAGAACTGGTTTGCTTCATTCTACATAAAAGGAAAAGATCCTTCTTTTATTGGGCTTTAATGTCCAAGTGAAAGAGCAAGTCTAGCAGACATCAGAGTTTCAATTAAAATTGGGTTCAAAGATATGTCTTCAAACTTATTCCCATAGTATTCCCAAAGAATGCAGCTAACCTGACAGGTTCTGGAAACTTCCCGAACTGATGGATCTAAGAAAACTCTTGAATATAGCACATTGCACCAGCAACCCAAGCCAGCTTTATGACAGAACAAGCGCATTTTTCTGTATTCTTTCCTGACTCTGCTGAATTCAGGCTTATGAAGAAAGTTGATGTTTGTGGCAGTAAAGAAGAAAGACAGACAAGTCACTGCAAAGTAGGAAAGCAAAGGTGAAAAACTTCACAGCAGTTAAATTAAAAAAAAAAGAGAAAAAGCCTAGAACTATTTTAGATATTCAAGTACAGAACACTTTATTTGTATATTTCTGTGGATCTCTATTATTAGACAGGCTCTTTAAAAATACAACAACAAACAAGTTTGGATTTCATTTGGTTTAGTTAATGGAATTATTTTAGAGTTCTGTTTCGATACTTATGAATCTTCATCATCACTAAGTACTATAGATAAGGTAAAAATCAACTTGACCGAACATGCTAAATGTGAATTTTGGAGTTGTTTTCATGTTTGAAGTTAGGTTAAATCTGCAGCTGATTTAATTATATTATGTGGGCACTGGGGAAGAGCACTGGAGGGCAAATGGATTTTTCGTTCAATCCTGATAAGGACAGACTGCCCTCAGCTACTTAAAGTCCTTGTTTATTTAAATAGCTGCAACATTCATCAGTCCTATTGGTTACTGATAGAACTGTGGTTTGATCCAGTGATACAAAAACCCATGTGTATCTTTATTCTCTGCAGTCTGTTGACTTGATATTTCCTGTCAGTGTTTCTACTGTTGTGTATGCTCTTCTCCATCGTACCAAGGTGCCTTCTTGTTCTTCTCTGAATTGTTCATTTGTGTTTATTGAGGCAGGGCATTTTTGGTTCCTTCGATGTCACAGATTTTTTCCTTATCACATTTCTTTCTAATATGTCCCATAGCTGTTTTCCCATACTACAAAGGCTGCTGAAACACTATTTCCACTACCACAAACTACCTACATTCTCTTTTTTCGTTTGTTTTTTAGCACCTGGTTTCCTCCTTTTATCCTTTCTAGATTACTTACACCAAACTCTATCAGAGATAAAAAATCCCAAACTTGCCTGTACCAGTTTTTACCAATTTCATGGTGGTCTTTTGCTACAGAAAGATTCTCTAAATTTTCATAGTAGTTTGAATTAATGGTAGTCATATTCCAGTTTAGCATGCATTCAGACAGTTCAATAACATCATTCAATGCTTTTGTTGTTAACTAGTGTTTTACTAAACCCCCAGATTTCCTTGAATAATAGCAAATATGGAGGATTTTTAGCCATCTTACTTGTTTAAAAATATAATTTATATGTTAAGTTGCCCTTTTGATTTCTCTAGGATGAAATATTTGCTCAAAAATATAGAATCATAGAACAACCAGGTTGGAAGGGACCCATCGGATCTTCTAGTCCAACCATTCCTATCAAACCATTCCTATATGCTTAACATTTTACTACGGATGTGTCAGCAGCTGTTGTTTTTTCTCACAGTTAGTTAATGTTTGCAGTATTTTATTGGAGAGAACTGAATGAAAAACTTGAAAACCAAAATATTTATATTTTCTATTATACACTGACCACACAGTAATACAATACTATGTTAGGTTTTAATTTACAAATTTTATGAAATGTTAACAGTACCAAACTATTTGTCTGAGTTTTAAGCCAGCAAATTTTCTGTCTCTGATTTCATACCAGAAAGCAGTTGAATTACCATCATTTCAGATACTGCCATGATGATAAACATTAATCCTCTAGGAAATTGAAGAACTAGCTGTAACAATCTTTCTTAATTAGGACAGAAGATGACTGCCTTGCTGACAGTAAAAATTCCACAAATAAGCAGTGGTATACATCAATGATGGTAAATACACTAGTTTCCTTTGGTTGACCCTGATGTCTTGGGAAAAAATATTAGATCAAAATGCAGAACTCAGTCCTATTAGAAAAGGCTCCTCTAAGATATGAGAGATATAGTATCCTTGTTTTGTTCTGCTTTCTGTAATATTAAAGAAATTGTGAGATTGCAGTTGTGAAATAGTGTGAAGAACATTGTAAAAAAAAAAAAAAAAAAGGTTTAGAATTGCCATTTCTCATTTAATTACAATTCGTTGAATCCTGAGTTACTGACACTAAGGTGCCATACTTTACATATATAAACGTACTTATAAGGTAAGATTAGGTCAGAGTATAAAGTTAGTAGCAAAGATTTCACATAGTAAGTGTCCTCAGTACATCCACATTCCAGGTATTCTAGCTGGCACACTCGTGCCTCTTGTGTCCAGGCTCATGAGAGCCACGTGTAAGTTTTATGCACAAATCCAAAGAAATGCTTCTAGAAAAGCCTTGGGCCAGATGCACCTTGCTTTCAACACCCTACAGACATGTGCTGCTTGGGCTCCTGTTGTTACTCACCGGCACCTGACAGTGCAAGCGGCATGAAGGCTGAAGACAGTAACAGTGAACGGTAAGGAAAACTTGGCCTTTGTGCTGGCTGCTTACCACAGAGGTGCCCTGGTGGATACATCTCGAACACACTGGATGTGTTTGTAATATCTATGCAAATGTGGTAGTACAGGACCAGAAGTGCAAAGGTCTGTACTGCACCTTCCCCTTATGCACAATGATATTTTTTTAATTTAAATCAGAAAAGGTGTAAGGGAGTGATGGACAGGAGTCAGCAGAAGGCAGGATTCAACTGGCATGGTGAGTGCTTTTCGTGAGATTTTTAAAAAAAATGTACTTCTCTACTCTCATGTTCTAGCATGTGTGCTGTCAGCAGCATTGCTGGCTGTTCCAAAATGACTGTGCCAGCCTTTTCCAGTGGGTAAAGTATGACGCTTGTGTGCCTGTGTAGTTGGTGATTGTAGCTGCTGAGAGACAGAACAGATTGCTACACAGATGTATGAGTTGTTGGCTACCGTGGCAGCACTGTTTCACTTTTGCAAGACCCAAGCCTGCCGTACATAGTTAAGGTGACCTGACAGATCTGGTGTAGAATGTGGCTGTCACTTCTGGAGGAGAACTGGAGGGTGACAGCATTAGTTGTACTGTGTGTGAAAGCTGGCAGCAGTCCTGGAGTAGAGACCTGCAGTCATGACACTGATTTATTTTGCGTAGAGCATTTTAATGAGGACAAACTTGCTAGATGTGGATTGTGGCTGTGTTTGTAGAGAGAATCTGATACTGTGATTGCTTTGCAAGAACCTCATTTTTGGTGTAATAGCTT
This sequence comes from Coccyzus lansbergi, assembly GCA_033558105.1. Lineage (NCBI taxonomy): Eukaryota > Metazoa > Chordata > Aves > Cuculiformes > Coccyzidae > Coccyzus > Coccyzus lansbergi. Next base: position 2,390,449 of record JAUMJK010000486.1, read on the forward strand.
GGAGAGATTTGTTCTGAGGTTTTTTCAGGATGCGAATTGGGCGTAAAGGTGAGAAGGCGTTTGCGTGTGGTGTAGTAGAGGTAGCCTAATGGGAGAAGACATACTTCTGGCTAAAACTTCTGTTACTTGTTCAAAGTTCATGCAGTATAATGATAACTGTACAAAAAATATCTTGTTTGCAGATGATCTGCTGTCATGAAACCAGTAATGGATGACAAAAACCTTTTAGGAAAGGGTAGCAATACCGTCTTTCCTGACAGGTGTTTGCATCCATTAGTATATACGATGAGGTCCTCAAAGTCACAGGTAATGAAGCGTGGTTTATATTTATTACTCTAGCTTATTAACACTGAATATGGTTGCAGAACTTATCTTCTTTTCCCGATTGACACAAAATAGAAAATTAATTTCATTTTTAGTTTTTCATTTTAATATGTAAAAGCCAAAGACTGACATCTCCTTAAGAGAGAGAGTTAAAAATGACCTTTTAGATACTATTACGTTAATGTCTGATGTGTCTTCTGAGGGAGGAATGGGTTCATCACTTTGGGAATCAATGTGATTCCAGTGAGCCAGTTGATTGTAGTTCATAACAGATCCTTATACCTTGCATGATTAATACAGGCTATTGTTTAGCAAGCTGATTTGACAATTCTGCTTTAGCAACAAACAATCAATTAGTTACACGAATCTTATGCTTCCCCATGAGAAACAGCCATGTGAGCATTCTAGCTCGATAGATTACAAAGTTACAACTCAAAGAAAAGTTACCAGTGAGAAACAAGAGAAATATTACAGCAGAACAATACATTCATGTTGTAAAAGAAACTTTGAGCCTGTGTAAGCCTTTGTATTCGTGGTGTGTATGTGCGAAACTATGGATACAAAGCTGCAAAGCCTTATGTCTTTATTTCATTTAGCATAAGTTGTTCAGTGCTTGGAGATGCTCACTAAATGGCCTCTGGTCTGTAGTCACCCATCAGTCTTCTCTCTTAAAGATGGGGGAATACAGTCATGTAGCCAGTATTTAAAATCTAATTTATTATAGTTTGTAGGGGCATAAAGTTGATAAAATCAGGTTTTTTTTGGGGTGGAATGGTATTAAAACCAAATATCCTGGCTAGTCACTATTTAAAAAGACAGAAAAAAAGCACAATAACTGAAGAATTTTTGAAACTATTTCTTTGAAAGTAGAAAATTTCTTAATTTTAAATGTATGTAAGTTTTAGGTAAGGGAATTTCCAGATTTAGGTATACATTTTCACTCTTCTTATAAACTCTGGATACACAGTATGTATGTATAGGTTTTCACATTTGGAACTAGTTGTGTATAATACCGTATTTCTTCCTGTCTTCTCTGTTTGTGATAATTCCAGCATGCGTTGAGGTAAAATAGTGCTTACTATATATTTGCTGAACACTCATAATAGCAACATTTCTCCAACAATTGCAGAAGGGTCAGTCATAGGACAAAATGTACATTACCAATGAACTACTCAGAAGATTCAGAAAGTATAATAAACTTTGAGAGGGAACACTCACCATGTTATTCTAGAATATATTAATCATGATTAGATATTCATAAGGAAGGTGTCAGAACAGAGTTGGTGTTGTTCAGCCTGGAGAATAGAAGGCTCTGGGCCTTTCAATACTTAGATGGCTTGTAAGAAAGATGAGGGCAGACTTTCTAGCAAGTTGTGTTCCCATTGGACAAGAGTTAATTGTTCTAAACTAAAAAAGAATAGATTCAGACTAGATATAAGAAAGAAATATTTCACAATGAAGGTGGTGAAGCACTGGAACAGGTTGTCCAGAGAGCTGGTAGAAGCTCCATCCTTGGAAGTATTCAAGGTTAGGTTGGATGGGGTTTTGAACAACCTCCACTTACTGCAGAGGAGTTGGACTAGACAACCTTTAAAGGTCTCTTTGAACCCAAGCAATTCTATTATTCTAACTAGGTTTTCATTTGTTTTCCGCAAGATATTGATCTTGCAAGGCTAAAAGCATTAGCAGGAGAGAAAAGGGAGTTGGAGATTCTTATTGTACTTCATCAAAAATTGAAAGGAATTGTCCCCAACTCAGAAGTGACTAGCTCATCAATGGGGAGTACTGTGGTAATTCTGGGAGCTTTTCATGTACATTTTTTCTTTTGCCTTAATACTTGAATTAATTGCTATACAACTTTTTACATGCCCTTTTATGGAAATTGGTGGTGGTTTAGGAGGTGAATAAATGAACCAGTTGTTTTCAAAGAAGTTGTCTCTTTCTTACTGAGTCAAATATTCATTAGTGTTAACATAAAGCAGGAAACATGATGTACACACAGATACCATAAATATCTATAAGTTTTATATAGGCAGATTGAAGTTTAGTGCACATATCCTGTTATGTATTTGTCTAAGGTGCCTTTACTTACAGAAAAATATACATTGAAATTACTAGAAATACGTAAATTCAAAAGAGATTGGATATTCAATTTACATAAGTCTGTCTGTCTCAGGCTTTGAATGTGCATCTGAATCCTATCCCTGTTATTAATACTATCTGAGGGTTTGAGTACAATAGAAATTGTGAAGAATATTCATCATCAACTACCAGATTTGGAGGTAAAAACAGTTTAGTGCTGTAAAATCAATAGCCTAAGTGATGTAAAGATGTACTATATAATCTTATGGTATTTTGCACTCTTTTTAAATAAGTAAAATATTGATTTAACTATAACTGAGCATCTTGCAGGGCAAACTACTTTTCAGACAGTGCAAAAGTTTCAGGGCTAGAACACTATCATCTGTTGCTCTGCTGAGCAGATAAATTGTGTTAGATTGGATTTTATAAATATATTCAATAACTGCATTTTTAATCAAGGATGTATATCAAATAAAATTTTACCAATAGAGTATTTCATACTTATGCTTCAGATGTTTCAGTAGACAGCTTTGATTAAATCTTTCTTCATTGCAGTTCTGGATTGAACAGAGCATTTTTCCCCTGTCCCGGGAAGGGTCAGCTTGAAGAAAATATATACCCTCATAAGTCAACTTATGTTGACCAAGTGTATGTGAATGGCTGCAAACTGATTATATGAGTAAATATTGTTATAAAGAAATTTTCAGTATAGTAATTATTCTGGCAATTTTATGAAAAGAAGATGAAAGAACAGTAACATAAACTACAAATTATATGGGGCAGAACAAGTTAATTTTTTGAGGAATGACTTTATGGTCTCAGTTCCCATACCTAAATGAGGCAAGTGAGATGCCCTAAAATATTCCAGCTGCCAGTTTAGAAGGTACAGCTCTCCCAGCAGTGTTTCTTACCCAAGGATTTTAAGGAACAAACTTGTTATAGAATAAAAGAAACCTCTTACCAATAATAATTTATCAAAAAGTTTCAGAAGTAACTGTAACGGAGAGAAGTCAGTACTGAGAAAACTAGTGTTCCTCAGATTAATGAATTCTCTGGAAGCGGACTAAAAAAAGCAAGGTGACAGAGCTTTCTGAGAATCAGAAATTAAAATCTAAATTTGATACTGGAGAACTTACTGTACATTGAGAAATAAGGAATAAGCAGATAATGAAATAGAATCCTACCATATAGGTAAGTTTAAGGGTAAAATAACAGGTAAAACTCATTGTTAACAAAAGAATTAATGCTTATGTGGCACAAAACCCCAGCATCATACTAACTTACATATCATGAGAGGAAAAGAACTCCATGCTCTAATTATTTTCATACGAGTAATCATAAAGTAGCTACTTGCATTCAGAGGATATATGATATGGGAGTTATTATTAATAGTTGTCTGAGAATTTCAGATCAGTTTTTAGATGCAAACAAACAGTACATATGCTAGATTTTTTAATTTCTCTCACTATTTTAATCTATAAGTTACTTTATACATTATTTAATTTAATAAATATAATTTATTACATAAATATAAGTGTATATATCAACTGATAAAATATATCTTATGATAATTTGTATTATAAGTGATTTTTATTTAAAATTTAGAGTACGGGAATTATTGGGAAAGGAATATCAAATGACAAAGAAAATATCTTGCTCTCTAAGTTTGTGATGTATCACTGTTTTGAATACCTTATTAGTCTCTGGTTAAATTCCTTAGAAAAATAGTACAATGAGGAATGCACACAGAGAGAAAAAGGAAAACCCAGAGACACAGGTTGGTCTCTGTTTGAAGACAGAGTAAACAAAATAAATAAATAAATAAAAAACTCTCATCAGATTCCTAAATATGCTTATATGAATATGAAGAAATATTCATATTTCCAAACATGCTTATATGAATATAAAGAAGCAGCACTTCACACCCACATAATGTTATGGAAATAAAAATATACATAAATTAAAAAAGGAAGTAGACAAGCTCAAAGAGGTCAAGTCTGACAGTGGATATTAGACAAAATAGCTAGCTACAGTTTCTAGCTTAGGCAGTAAATAAACTCAGGGAAATACTCTAACTTTTATGTTCTCTCCTTGTTTCTTTATACTTTAAGCATTTGGCCACTAATTTAGTAATAAGTGGTTATTAAAGACTATTTGCCTTTCTTTAAAGTATCACATCACTGTTTAGTGCAAATAAGGACTTGGAGCAAAGGTTTTGGAAATATAAGATACTGATTAAAGGCTGCCTAATGACCTTGGTCAAGCAGGTGAAAAGGATAAAGAACTTTTAAACCTTAGAGTGGTGAAAATGGAGTGAAACTAAATCTTAATTCTGCTAGGCCTTAAAAATAACTAATTTCAGAAGAGCAAACGATGTCAGATCATGGTCAATTGGGACCTCTAGAAAATCCATAACTGTATTAATCATCATGTAAGTTATCTTGCCTTATCTTGAAATCCTTACAGACATGCAAGAGCTGTGTTGTAATATATAAAGCTTATATTTAGTTGAGTATTTCGAATGAACAAACACATCACTGGAAAAAATTGCAAAGGCCAGTTATGCATCTCCCTGACAATCTGATTTCACAACTTTCATAGCACAAGCAAAATCACTACACTGCTTTCTGCGAGATGCCTTAGTGATGTGACAAACACAAGAAGAAAAATATCTATTCAATAACATTTTGCTGAAATTGTCAAGTATAATTGGATAATGCTTGCTTATTTCTTGGACTGGTTTTTGGTTTTTTTTCTTCAAAACTGGCCTCTCCTCAGTCTTGTCTAAGTTTCAGTCTGTCACAAGTCCCCTGAGAGAAAGTGAAATTCGTGCTTTATTCGTCTTTGATTAAGGCGCACACACCATCATCCCACCCCTTCCAAACTTCTCAGAAATGCATATACTGTCTGGGTGATTAAAGTAGAACTTTTATATCTTAAACTTTTCCAAGTGGTGATAGCAGAATCATACAAAAGATTAAGTTGCTTGTTCTCAGTAGCTCTATAATGAGCTACATTTTTTTAACTATTATATTTAAAAATATTAGTTAAAATCTGTATTAGTAATGCTGAAAATCTTTGATTATCATCTTTTTCTCATGAAACATACTTAAACGTCATAATCAAAATGATGTTAATCATTTATTTGATTCTAAAATTCTTTGAACCCATTTCCAGGTCTTGTGCAACATTTTTTATATAATATACTGTGCACTGAACAAAAGCTTTCTAAGTACCTATAGTCACTCTTATATTCAGGTTTAATGATCTATGAAAAATTTCTGACAACTTAAATCTCAATATGTCCACTGTGATTCAAAATAAACAAAAAAAGCAAATAAAAGTAGTTGTATAATAAAACCCCATAGCTACTGCTATACGCATACAGTAGTGATTAATTAAGTTAAATCTATAGAAGAATAAGGAAACATCAAATGCTGTCAGATTATAATCAAAGAGAAAACAAGGTCTGGATCGGTAGTGCAAATCTGACCTCAGAAATATGTCGCTTTGCCCCAGAGTGCGTGGTATAAGCATCCTTTAAAAATCTCAGCTTCTGATTGTTTGGCAATATAACCATTAAAAGAAATGCACAAACAATCCTTTACTTAGTTTGTGTTGTACCTCTAAGAAGAAATAAGAAGCAGATTATATTAGGTATCATGAACATGTAGAGCTGATACTTTATTTCTTTCTCTTTGCTGAAATGCAGAAACAAAATATGGAGTTGTAATGAAGTTTTGAAAAGTCATTTCTATTCCTTCTTTTTAAGTCAGCTTAAGTCAGTGTAAGTCTTTAAGGACACATCATAATCTTTGTTAAAAGAATAGTTTTAAGTAGAACTGTGGTTTTAATAGTAGTTTTTAAATAAATAGGCACTTAAGTTGTGCGATAAATTCAATAGAAAAACTGTATGGTGCTTTGAAATGTAATACTTTGAAAAAATGGATTTTTTTGTTTCTGAAACAACTAATAATAACTGCAGTGACCCTACATGCTTTTGGGATTTTAGGTGGCATCTGTCTAAAAAGCTGACTTCTTTAATTTACATTTTAAGTGTTCATCCATGTAAGAGGCAAGGAAGTCAGAAACTGAGCACGTAATAATTTTCTCTTCTTTTGAACAAGTACAAAGGAGAAACCTTTCAAGGGTGAAGCAATTTTCCAAAACTATAAGGACTCTATTCTTTTACACTACACGAAGCTTAAATGCACAAATGGTAAAAAAAATATTAAGCTGTTCATAACTAGTTTTAGCATGCATAACTTATTCATGTATATCTTTACTCTTAACAGAGTTTTCTACATTAGTAAGTGCATTACAAGCAAGGTAGAAAGGAAAAAATAATGAATACTCATCCATAAGTCAGCCTCCATAGAAGTTGTTCATCTCTGTCCCACATTACAAGACTAAATAATACAGACTTAATAACACAAAGTGAGGATCAGTGCTGTGTTGCCTGCTTAGCAAGATAGTTTCAATACAGATGCTGACTATCAATAATAAATATTGAATGTTTCTAATAGGTACTGAAACTACTTACAAAATGCACATTTATAGGTCCGTTAGGAACAACATAAGGAAACTCTTATGGCATATGTATCCATAAATTCAGTGAGTAAGATTTTTATAGGGATTCCGTAGTGCTGATCTTAGCTTTATGAAGTTGTGAGGTGTTAGTTCAGTTGAAAGTATCTCTAACACAATTTCTCTATGATTTCTTCAGCATGTACTGCAAGATTTTTCTCATAATTTTCAGACTATAATTTTCTCAAGACCTGTGACATTGGAAACAGTTCTAATCATTCTTCCAGTTCATTGTGTATCTCCGTTTCTGATAGCAGTAGTAATACTGCTATTATAATACTCTAATTTTGGTTCTAGAGGGCCACATTTTAATGTCAGCAGGATAATTTAGGTCTAGGTCACCAAAGTAGTCCAGTTTTATCTGGAAAAATCAAATTGTGTGTTCAATTCAAATAGAAAGTAATTTTTTGATTACCTAGTTTAAAATATGTCAGAACATGCAAACAACACTGACTGAGTTGTTACGATCACTGCAGGATGAAAAACTTACGGACCCTCTATAGCTGCATAATTGTATGCATACATTACTGTATGCATTCTACAAAGCAGATATTGTTATTGACTGTTAAAGTGTACCTTTAAAATATGAAGACTGAAATTGTTAATTTAACATTCTGGTTTAATATTAAAATTGCAAATGAATGAGTACCTTTCTGCTAATTTCAAAAGCTTGCATGAACTATTAAGAGTAGCCTTGTCCTCCGTTTCCTCATTTCTTTGTATAACATTTCTATTTTTGAAAGTAAAATGTTTAAGCATTCTGCCATTTTAAGCTTTGCATAAGAAAAAATTAGATATAAATAGTATTTCTTTCAGTTCTGAGTGCATCAGCTATTTCTGAAGACTTTAACTACATGTCATTAGTCCTAATACAAAAATATTTACGTAACTTCCTAAAGTGGCCTGTGACATAATAGTTCTTAAAAGTCTCATTTGCTTTTTTTTTTGGATTTGTTTGTAAGAAATTATAGAATGCTGGTACATTAACCATGATAGTGCTTTGCCAGATCAGATCATCTGCAACATGACTTTCTGAAACAGAAACAACAAAAAACCCAAACCAAAGAAAAGGTTTTTTTTCAAATAATCTTCACTGAATTCTGCAGTTCTTTGCAGGGAATTCTGGGGAGAAAAATGGGGAGTTTACTTAATAGACTGGAAATACTCCTATAATGCTGACATATTCAATAAAGCTTATAGACTGTACATAATTTCAATAATGCAATTTAAATATTCCTTCAGAACGTTGGCAGAAAATACAGTGCTTTGCTTATATTTATACTTTTGTGCTGATAAGGTAAAGATGATGCTAGACATACGCAAGATATTCTACATTGATATCATTCCGATTGTGAATAGTTTATCACAGGGGGCTGCATTTAAAAGAAAAGTTTGATGAACATGCAATTGATAATCATCTTTTTACTTTCATTTGAGAAAAACTGTTGATTTTTTTACCGCTGCTTTTCTATTATGTCCTATCTTTTCAGAGGCTTTTCCTGGTTGTTTCCTTAGTGAACCTCTTGTATGGGTATAGTAACAAGAAAATGTTCAGTTCAACACAACAGAATCAATATTGTGATCCCAGATGCTACTACTCTTTTTTTTTTTCCTTAATTTTTATTTTTGCTGTTTTGCCAGATGTATTACCCTATTTATATTGTATTTATTCAGGTCCATAGTAATGGAATATCAATATTGTAAATCTTTGTTATAGGACTTATATCAAAATAACATTACACTCTGTCACTGAACTTCTACATTTTATTTTGACAGGAACAGGCCTGTGAAAATGTTTATGTGGTGGTCAGCTGGTTTACTTTTTGGATGCATTTTACTGGGAGCAGACGGGTGGCCAGCCAAAGAAGGATACGACTTCAGGCCCTATCAGCCTTTAGTAAGATTACGTCACAAGGTACAGATTACTCTCCAGCACTTCTGGCTTTTTTTTTCTGTGATCATGGGATAAATTATATGGCAGCCTTGTCTTGTTTGTGTTTATTGGAGTAATGTTCAGAAATTAACTTTTTGAGTAACAACACCTGCAAACATGTAGACTTAAATTGACAAATAAACAGGAGTTGCTTTGATTTGAAAGCCTAGAAGTCTTTCAAAGATACTGTGCTATGCTCTTTTCTAGTTTTACAAACTGGAGATTATGTATATTAACAGAAACTCAGAGGGATAGTCAGGAGAGGTTGTTAAAAGGTCTTGATGCAATTGTCAGAATCTGCTTAAGGCAAAGTACTCACTGGATTTCAGACTGAGCAGCAGCTAGGGGAAATGCCCATCAAAATAGCAAGGTATTGAAGTTAACTGATGATGAAAACTTGTCTGCATGAGGCAGAATGTTCACAGTGCTCACTGAATTTGGGAGTTTTGGAATCATGGCATAGTGCAGATGTTTCCTGAGATACTGGGCTCCCAGCTTCAAGCACTATATGCCATTCAGAATTTGTCTATCTGCATCACATTTGTCATGAATCCAAGACTCCTAAAATAGTTTTATGCTAACAAATCCTGCTCTTCTTCTGATAACTAGAAGAGAAACTTATGCGGTGGTTTTCTTAAACAAGGAGAAGAGCTGTAGTATCTCCATGAGCTGTCTGAAGCTAGCATAGTTCTGATCAACTACTTATGTTTCCTCTTGTCATGGTAGTCATGAGAGCACAACTGAGGAGCCCTAATACCCACAATCAGGCCAAAAGGTGATAAAAGTACTTCTTTTTCCTCTTTCTTCTGAAAGTCTGAATTATAGACAGAAACTTTAAATGTTAGTTTCTATTAATGCTTCAAGATCTGAGTAGTTTAATTTCTCGATACATTTAATGAAATATGAAAGCTGTTTCCTCTTGGTCCACTCTTTGTAAAAAATTATCCAAAATAATGTGATTCTATCTGAGTATATGAGTATATGATAACTGTATTCTACTTAAACAACCAAAATGTTTGTCTATTAGTTGATTATTGTATAGTATGTATGGTAAATATAGAAAGTTACTGACAAAACTAAAGTTACTGAAAAAGTAAATATCAAAATCTAAATTTCATTATAGAATTGTGCATCTCTTGGGGAATATTGTTCTATCAGAATAAAAAATGCATCAAGTGCCAGTCAAGTAATAAGTAACTGTATAAGCACACAGGTGTTCACAAGGAGTATTTTGCAAAATCAGAAACTCTCTCGTTGGTTTGCTCCCATTTATGAGCTTTAAAAAAAATACAACAAAATATCACAAGGAAAATACTTTAACATCTAGAAGGAATGAGAGAGAATAGTAGCAGAACTGTAAGAGAGAAATCGCACATACAAAGAAAATTCCAAAATAAAAGCACAAAAAATGTGAGAAGAATCAAGGGCAGGGATATAAGTTATAGTGAAACACCATTTCTGGAATTTAGATGGTCTCTGACATTAATATTAGATTGCACATGGAACTAATAGTATGTTGCTGTTCCTTAAAAATACTTCTAATTCTTTAATAACTCTCATTTGGTATGTGAAATAGGCTGTCATAAACATTTTAGGTTTAATATTGGGGGGTTCACACATACTTATATACCTGTGTCCACATCCACATACATATATACACGCACATGAAAGATTAGAGAGACTTTACCTCTATTATTCATTCCTTATGTATTTTTGAAAACATATGTAAAAGTATGCATATGTACAGAACAAAAGCAAATAGCGTATCCTGTAAATAGACTGTACTTTTTAAAACCAGGTAAAGCTTAAAAGGAAAGAAAATGAAGACTAGAAAAATAATAAGAAAAAGAATAACGAACACAAAATATAAAAATTTATTCTGAATAGCAAAGAAAATATGGTTGTTTTTTTTTTCATAGGTGGTATATCTAGGAAAAAAATGGTTTAGTTTAGTTCAGGTACGCATTCAAAATGTATATAATACAGTAAAGGAGACTTCTGCTTCAATCAAACACCTAATATATCAAGTGCTTACATCAAGTTATGCATTTAGCATACTTATTACAAACAGAAAATGATAATGAATATCAGCAGTCATATTTGCTTTTTTGCTTTGATCAAGCAATATGTATTCAAGTTTGAGTGCAAAGATTAGAATAAAAGAAAATAAAAAAGAGTAATCATTCTGTAATAAAAGGGAATTTATCTGACTTGAACATTCCAAACAGAACAACGCCAAATGTCAGACTGCAAGGAAAACCAGTCTTGTTGGTATTTAGGTATTATCTTGAAAAAAAATGTACATGACCTTTGAATATATAAATATTTTGCTGTTTTAAAGGGGATTATGAACAAATTCAGCTCCTCATGCACAGAAATTAAAAGTAGGCATTTAATCTGATTGAGTGATAGTCTGAACACGTAAGGAAAACTGTGAAAAAAAAATCTTTCAAAACAGGGTAAAGCTTTATGCACAAAGATACATTTTTTTATTTTTTTTTCACTCTGAGCATGAGTGAGTACTGAAATGGCTTACCCAGGCCTCCTTGCATGTTTACAAAAACCATCTGGGCATCGTCCTGGGCAATCTCTAGGTGACCAGGCAGGGAAGTTGAACAAGGTTAACTCCAAAGATTTAGTTCATCTATGACAATTTGGTAGCTAGATGATTAATTATAATACATAATTCATATTGATTAATTATAGTACATAATCATTATTAATTAGTTATGACACATTAGTTATGAAGAGCCACGAAGCTGGTGAAGGGGCTGAAGAACAGGCCTTGTGAGGAATGACTAAGAGAGCTGGGGTTGTTTAGCCTAGAGAAGAGGAGGCTGAGAGGAGACCTCATTACTCTCTACAACTACCTGAAAGGAGGTTGTAGAGAGGAGGTTAATGGCCTCTTCTCCCAAGTGACAGGGGACAGGACAAGAGGGAATGGCCTCAAGCTTCACCAGAGGAGCTTTAGGCTAGAGATTAGGAGGAAGTTTTTCACGGAAAGGGTCATTGGGCATTGGAATAGGCTGTCCAGGGAGGGGGTTGATTCACCTTCCCTGGAGGTGTTTAAGGTGTTTTGAGGTCCTGAGGGACATGGTTTAGTGTTTGATAGGAATGGTTGGACTCGATGATCCAATGGGTCCCTTCCAACCTGGTTGTTCTATGATTCTATGACACGTAATTATTAATAAGTTGTTATCCATAATTATTAGTTAGTTATGATACATAATTAATAATCACATATAATAAAATATAATTAATTTATATATTTTTACAAGTTATATTGTCAGCTTAATAAATGTGATCTTTTATTAATGAAAGAAATTTTTAAAGAGATTTTTAGAAAAATATTTTTTTACAAATTTTAAGTTTTTATAAAATCTTTATTAGAAAATCTAAATGTGATGATAACGAAAAAAGACAATATCCATTTATCCCCCGCTTTAATAGGTTGATAATAAAATGTCTGATGAACTATACTCAAAATTTCTTTATGTTTTAATACCAAATATCCGTAGCCCAATTTGATTTATTGGTTGTTCAAAACCTTTTGCAATTGTTTTTACTTTGGAAAACATTGCTAGTCTCTAGCTTTGTACTGTCCATCTCAAATTCTAAAAACCCTTTATGCCTTCAATATTTAATGAAGCTACCTCTCTTGGAGTTACATTTATTGTTTACCTGCGACAAATAATTCATCTTGCACAACTTAATTGAGATAGTTGAAATATTTAATATGTTTCAAAAAGCTATTTATAATATTGTGATTTATTAACATTTTATATATAATTTATCCCCATCATCACCTCATTGTTCTCCTAGAAGGTTATTTAGCCTGTAGTTTTTTAATAATTTTGAAGCCCAGGCAGCATGTAGTTCAGTTGTTTGGTAACTTTATGCTGGGATGTGATTGAGAGCTATGTGATTCCCCACATCCTGGTTTGTAGAGGAAAACAAGCCACGCACATGAGAAAGTCCCAGCATGTTTTGCCAGAGAAGCCATGTGGCTCTTTAGGGACCTATAAAAAAAATGACCTACAGCTCCAATTTAGATATTGGAGAACCTTTGCTAAGGGTTACCTTCACGAGTTTTCAAGTTTCTGTGTGTATCTACTTTGAATTCAGAAAAGGACTGTGAACATATTTTTTTCTAGTAACAGACTATAATTTGTGCGTTTTTTTTAGATTCTTTATAATGGACTAAATATCATGACAAATGCTATAACAGTTATATAACAATATCTCATGCTACTTTAGGCAGAATAGAATGTACAACTGGTTTTATTCTTATGCTACAGTTTTATGGAACTCGTATCCTTCTTGAGTGGTGGAAATAACTAGGAGAATTGGTGTTATTGGTAGACATTTTCAGTGCAATGTGAGAGCCTGCATCCAGTTTTTCCTTAGAAATTGATTGTAATTCCTTTAAGAAACCACCATTTTTACTAGCAATTGAAACCACTGTTTTTTCGGTCTCCAATATTTTTTGCTGTTATTGTTAAAACTGTGCAGAGATTGATAGTAAAATATGCGTTAAGTGTACAGATAAGTATTTCTAAGTCTGGACTGCAATGTTTCATTGGCTAATGTCAGAAGTTACGGTACCAGAAGTTACGGTATTTTGACTCTAACCAGAAGTTAAGTCTAGTACTGTGGATATTGCTGATTTCCCAACTTTACCCTTTATATCTTTTAAATATGCAAAAATTTCTTATCACGTAGAGTGTGTTTTTGTGTGTTGAACTTGATTTGTAGGCATTAAAAAATATTCCTTGATAGACTTTTAATGTATCATATACTGTATTAATGAAATGTTTTCACCTTGAATGATTTTCTCATTTTATTATACATTAGTTGGAGTTGCTTTAATATTGCAGTGGAAATTTTAATATCCAGTACCTATGATGAACTGCTAACTTTTGAGTATTAAGTTTATTTTGTGGGAAATTTTCTAACAGAAAAACTGTACAAATTTATAAAATATAGCTCCATGAACTTCCAGCAATTTACTCCTATGCTCTAATTGTGGCCCAGATCATAATTATAATCATAATCACTTTCATTATTGTGGTCATGAGGTTCAAATCTTTGACTGTATGGTTGAAATAGTCAAACCCAGGAAGAGTAAAGTTAGCTTGAACTAGAACACAGAAAACACACTATGAAGCACTCCTGAAAATTTTATTTCCAGTCCCTTTCTGTTGTTGAAGTGTCATGGTGTACACTTACATGCTTATTCTGAAAACCACTAGTCTATGTCTGAATAGCATGTGAATTTCTTGTATGTCAGTTAATCCTTGCTTCTTCATTTGTCAAAATACTGTAAATATTTCTTGACTTTTCATTTGGGAATCTTTTTGTATTGCTACTAGAGTATTCTAAGCAATTTGTTAATATCTAGGCTCCCACCTGAAATCACTAGGCAGTTTTTTTAACATCCTCATGAATTTTCTTGTTGTAAATTGCATGTCTGTGACAGAGAGCAATGCTTATGCAATGTCTTAAGTGAAAAAGTGCATGCTTTGAGATTTCCAGTCATAAATAAGAAGGCAGCAGCCAACAGAACACTGACTGCTGGTTTCTAAGTCTCTGTCAGAGACTGAGAAATATCAAACATAGTCTGTACATTCATGTGTATTCAAAATCATGCAAAGTCTGCTTATCTAACACAGGCAAGCACAACCCTAATCTGCAAGTTGGATGATTCTCATGGTTTAGTAGGAAGCAATATTAACAATGATGCTTGATTCTGAGTGATACCATTATGGGTAGAGTTGGGGCTTTTCTTATACTAAAGGGACAAACATTGAAGGCTGCTTATTTTGTCATTATCATACGGATACCTTGGGCCCAACTCTGGTCTTATGGAGTTAAGATCATTGCATTCATTATAGTCAGGAAAGAGTTCCTTGTCTAAAGAGCAAGGGGGATACAGAGGGTATGGGAAAGGTGACATGCTTTGTTTTTAACAGCTTTCATGGACTTTTTGTAAAACAAGTGATTTTTTTCCCCATATTGATTCAAACTATTTCCAGCCTTGCTCTTCTTTTGTCTTGTTTTACCAAAAGACTAATGAGATTTGACTCAGATGTGCAGGAGTCACTATTGCCTGTGTTATTTCTTCAGAATAAAATATTTCGTTTAATTTCTTGTGAAAAACCTCCCTCTTTTCCTTTCTCTCTCCCCTCTTCTTGCTGTTGCTGTCAAGTTAAACTCTTATTCTCAGTAGTCTAGATATCAGGTTTAGACCAGTTTAAAAGTGTTTAGGTTAATAAGAATTAGATCTAGTTTAAAGGTGTTTAGGCGATAATGCTGTCTGAACAGAACAGAGCAAGAAAAAAAACCTACAGTGTCATAAACATCTACCAGGTTTTTTTAGTTAAGACAAACCTAAAGATATAAGCATAAAGCATAGAATATGTTTTTTGCAGTTAGGTTTTTGCCCAAAGTTTATAAAATAACTATTAGTATATTTTGTGTTATAATGAAACACCTCTAAAACACAGACAGGCTTTATGTTCATTTAGGATGTCAGTCAAGAAACTAATGCAAAGAAAGTAGTACATCAGGATTCAAAAATAGTCTGAGCTTTCCTTGCGTGGTCTCCAAACAACCAGAGGTTTATAATACACAGTGTTTATCTCAAAAGTCTGTTTACCTGCAGGATCTGAGAAGTCATAAAATTTGATCCTCTAAAGTCCTCTGTCCTAGAGAGAGAGAGAAAGTAAAAAAAAAAAATTGATTGCAGCAAAATGCAGCAGTGAATTCTGAGGACTAAGAACAGAGCTTTTCGTAAGCATGTCAGTGCTACTCTCAGTTCTAAGGTAGCCTCTTTCTGAGGCTCCCTGAACACAGTATCTATGTGCTATGCAAATTCCAGGACTTCATTTAAGTAAGAATACTTGTTTTTTTTTTCTTCCTTCCTCACCACTTCTCCCTCCCCCTGACCCCGTCCCCATCACTTGTCTAAGGACTCTTATAAAACTTTTTTTTATTATTTTGCTTTTCTCGGGGAGAAGGGAGTATGTTCTGCATTCTAATCTTTTTCCTGTGGGCAACACCATTCAAAAGACATGGCTTATTTTTTTAAGTCCTGTTACAATCATTATATATTAATAAGCTGATATCAATTAAGCATGCTCTTTTTACTATCTCTTGCTACATACTCAAAGCATTTTTTGAAAATGTCTTAGAAAAGTTGCTTGCAAAATCTCTCTGTAAAATGTCTTCTGTAGTCCTTCCAAGCAGTGATTTGTGGCGTGGGTGTTGGGGGGAAGGATGTTAAAATCTAGAATTAAGGCTAGCATTAAGTTTTCTTTCAAGCTGCCTGCTGATGCACCCATCGTTAACTTAGCAACATCTACTTAGTACTTCTAATCAAGAAGTCTGTGGCACTGGAGAGGGGGAAAAGGTACATCTTTACCATTGCACTGAACCTGTAGCTTTTGTGGTTTTGTTACTAAAAATAACCACTGTGGAAAAGATCAGTCTCGCTCAGTTCTTTTAAAGACTGATGAGATTGAGATCCATATCTACTATCTAGCTTTAGATTAACAGTGCTTTTTTAATTTTGCGTGTCAGCTTGGCAACAAAGAATTAAATAGTGATTTATGGAGGTAATTAGCTTCTACAGTTCTCAGCTTGGCCTTCTCATACAGCTTTCCAGGAAGAGGATTTCCAGTTAGCCTCTGAATAGACAAGACAATGGCTTTTACTTTTCTAGTGTTTGGGAGTTGATGCAAATGCAATCTCATTTCACATTTTTGATGAGTATACTTTTTCATATGCTGTTGACGTGGCAAATCATTGCAAACAGCAGTCACAGTGGTAGCAAAACAAAGACAGAAGATATTTGTTTTAGATTTTACTTGGGACACTGCTCCTGCTCAAATTCATGCAATTTGGATTTTTAAGACCATGAAAGAGACCAAAAGCTTGATGTGCTTGCTGCTACAAAAGTCTGAGATATGGTTCTTTTCCATGCTTTCCTTGGTGTCTTTTATTCTTCAAGTCCTCAAGAGTACTCTGTATGTAATTTTCTCTCTTTGATTTTTTTTTCTGTCAGCAAAAAGTTTATTTTATTCTTTTGCATTATTTTTTCCCAGTCATTTTTCTCCAAGGGTTTAATGCTTATTTCATTACCTGGAAAGTGTAGACTTTTATTATCATTATTAAATTTTATTATCTTGGTTTGTTAAAATGAAAGTCATGTCTTGTAGCATACACAGTGCTTATACTGTGAAAAATAATATGAAAAATCAATGTATAAATTTACATGATGTATAACAGCTTTATTGATGTGCAGACAAAGTGTGATATATCCTAGTCTCTCTTTTTTTTAACTAGTCATCTACTTTATAGTTAATTTTTCACCTTTCTAATTCTAATAACTATTTAAATTCTCTCTTTAAATGAAAGCCATTTTATATTTTAAACATATTTTTTTAAACACCTACTGCATGTCTATACGGTGATATATTCCCAGCTGAGTAAATGCAGCATTGACATATAGCAATAATGTTTTGTAAGAAAACCGTTAATTACATAGGGTTTGAGTGTAAAATTAAAGTACAATATTGGTCTCCTTATAAACTAACATCAATTAGATTGAGTAAATATTACATCTTATAGCCAAGTCACTTTTCAATATCTGTATTTTAAAACAACCACAAGACTTTCATTCCTATACCATATGTGGTAGAAAACCAAATTTTTAACAAATACCTCTTTTTCACATAGGAAAGCATCTCACTAGTTTTTACTCTTTCTTCTTCATTGATTAATTTGTCCCAGGTATTTTTTTCAGTAGTAATTTTAACCTGTGATAATTTCATTGAGAATATGATGTGCAGTAAGAGCCCAGATCTGGTATGTTTTTGATAAAATCATATTTTATTAAAAAGTTACGATACTTTTTTTGGTTTTGTTTTTTTACAATATCAGCTGTCTGACCTCATGTTACTAAGACATCATGTTAAACAACTCATCTGTACTTCATGGAAATCATGACTTTTGTTATCTTGCAGTAAGAACATTTGTTACTACAATATGTAAGATATTTCTCTAGCATTTATCTTTCCTGATCAGCTTTCAATTTTTTAAAAATTGAAAGTTTTTATAAAGAGCCATGGTAAGAAACATAGATAATTACATATATTTTATTTAGTTTTCTTCACCAGGCTTTCGTTTTCAGAGTTTTGTAATTGGAAAACTCAGTCTGTGACTTTATTTCCATTGCTTACAAAGCAAAATATCAGTAAGAAATTCTCATAGACTTCTGTCCTCTTGCAGTGTGGACCTTTATTGCTGAAGTAGTCTTATGCTTACCTTAAATTTCCTCCAGTTCTGCATAGGGAAACTGCATAGATTATAATAGTTGTCATGACATCTTATTTCTCCTCTTCATCTGTTATGTTTACTGGTGGGATCATGTGAGTATTCAAGCTCAGGGCTTTCTATTTGTTTCTGATAACTGATTCTACAGTACATCTTAACAGACAAAACAGTACATCCATCATTATGCTGAAATCCTTTCAACAATAAAGGAATGTATTGTCTTTCAGATTTAATTTTCATAAATAAATAAATTTAAGCCAAATGGTACCATCAGCAGCAGAAACGGAAATAAACAAAAAATAACCCCAACCAAGCAAAACAAAATAAACTGCAAAAAAACCCTAAAAAAATTCAACCCTGCCAAACACTGGTTTTATTTGCCTTTCAAATAATGGGGCTAAATCTTCAGATGCCGATTGAAAATGTTAAAGGTTTTAGTAGTTCTGCTCATGCCTGACATAAAAAGAAAATGGAAGGACTAACAACTTCAAACAAAGATGTCTTAATCTGTTTTGATTGTTAGGCATTGATGAAAACATGCTTAAATGCTTTTAAGAACATGGGATGTTAAAACCTAAAACATAAATGTTAAAACAAAAATCTCCCAAATGTAAAATGAAAATTGTTACTATTTGACCTTGTTGAAAGCATGATCTAAGGCACAAGTAAGAGATTATAGTCTCACTTGATGTGTTTTTAGTTCTCTGGCATTCTTAAGTTTTCATTATTTTGTTCGATACTTATACTGTTCATATAAATGAACATGTAATGTACCAACAGTGCAAGGTTTGAACAGTACATTCATGTCCACTGTGTACAAGAGCAATAAATTTCTTTAACGTTGTATGATATTGACAACACCTGTTTAATTTTCATTGTTAATTCTATCGAATAACTTCTGAAACTGAATTCCCCTATTGTAACAAAGTATTAATTTGAAATAAGAAAAATCAAACAAGTTTCTCTCTTCCATGTCCCCTCTTTCCTGTGAACATAAATCAAGCAGTAATTCTCAGTCATTTTTTAAAGTATAATCTGTAACTCTGGGTATGTTATCTAGAACAAACAACCTATAATTCAAGTGTAATTTCTAAGGAGAAGTAAGGCCCATCACTCTTCTGAGGCATCTGCGCAATCTTCTATTCTCTTGAGTGGTTCATGGAAATGCTATTAATTTCTATTGCCTTTACCTAAGAATTTTATGCACACATCAATGCAAGTAATGCAGAGTTAATATTCCATTATCTTAATAGAATTAATTACAATTTGTTGGTATATCTAATATCATTTGGTGTTACATGATTTGATGTAACAATTCCAATTTAGAAAAAAGTACGTTGAAATTAATAAGTACTGTATTACAGTACTGCCTGGCTGGCTTTCTGCATAAAGTTAGCTCTATTATTTCTATAATCCTTCATTACTTCTGTAACTGGGGCATGAGTAAAGCATACCTTTCATAAAATAACTACTGACTTCTCTAATACTTTCTATACCTTAATGTTTTAAAATAATTTTGCTTGATATTTTGGCATTAACAGTGACTAAAGAACAGATTTTATCATTTAGGTACATTTTTCTTCTCCTTCCAATGACTACTTTCTGATATCTACTCCATCACTCGATATAATGCAATTTAAGTCTTTGGTTTGGTACAAGAAAAATTTTGCAAAATATTATTCACTTTTATTATTAAAAACAAATGCTATTCTAGCTGTTTCTACTAGCATAAAGTCTAAGGAAGAAAAAATGTATTTTTAAAAAAATATCAGGAAAGAACTATAAATAAAAAATTCACTATTAACAATGAGATTAGAACTTGAGGTGGGTAGTGAATTGTTATTTCAACTCTCTGCGCGTTTTTTTCTTTCAAAGATACATTCTTCTAACGCAGATTCCAAGAGAAAATAACTAAATGTTTTACAATACACTACCTGTTTCACAGTAGGGAAACTGTAACAAATGTTGTGGGGTTTTATATCTATAGGGTATATAGCTTTCATGAATGACTTAATGATTTATTTTGAAAAGTTTGTTGAAATTCAACATTCAAATACTGAACAAATATTGAGTTTTCTAATATTCAATAGAAAGAAAATATCTTAATTTTACTTTTTAGTTTCCTAAATGTCATGTGGTGGGTAATATGATATAATCTTTCATCAAATCTCTGCTTAAAATGAATATATGCCTCAAATATATAGTTAAATATTTTACAAAAGAGTAGATGCAATTGATTAATATTCATATCATGAGCTTCACACTTTTCCTTTGCAACACTACCTTGTCTGCCTTTGTAACATGAATGGGAGAAACAAAATATTAGACTCCTAGAAATTTCTCAGAATATTGGTTTTAATCAATACGGGTAGATATACTAAAATTTTGCCCATAATCATGTCCTAACACAGACAAAATATTACTTGCATTCCTGGATTATAAGGAGGTAATTGATGTTGATGCTCTTTTGTCTATACTCTCTAATTGTCATTCTTCCTGCAGATTTTCTTTTATCTAGAAAAAAATATTTGCAAAGAGGAAAGATAAGATGTGGATGAGCATCAGACAGGCTGAATAATAAAATGCACATTATGTGGTTTTTAGAAAATTACACTTCAGAAAATTACACTTAAAAACCATTTCAGAAATTTTCTTAAAAAAAAACTAATAGAATTTTTAGGCAAATTACTCCATTAATGTCAAAGGAAATTGTGCAGCTAAGACCCATCTGTACTGGGGTGGAGTGTGGGTTTTTTTTGAAAAAAACGACACTATATTGTTCAGGAAATACAACAGAGTACAGTAATTGTGAGGGTACCTGGAATTTTAGAAGCTCACATGAAGGGGAAGATAATGGAATATCCAGTAAATACTGTCTCTTGAAAGTGATAATTCAGTATGCTAAAATATTGCCTCTGTGACATTGCTTCTACTTTTTTGTCTACTCATAGAATCATAGAATAGCTTGGGTTGGAAGGGACCTTAAAAATTACCTAGTTTCAACCCTCTTGCCATGGGCAGGGATGCCTCCCACCAGACCAGACTGCCCAAGGCCCCATCCAACCTGGCC
This sequence comes from Coccyzus lansbergi, assembly GCA_033558105.1. Lineage (NCBI taxonomy): Eukaryota > Metazoa > Chordata > Aves > Cuculiformes > Coccyzidae > Coccyzus > Coccyzus lansbergi. The sequence continues at coordinate 2,411,781 of JAUMJK010000486.1, forward strand.
TTGAACACCTCCAGGGATGGGGCAGTTCATGACTTCCCTGGGCAACTTGTGCCAGTGCCTCACCACTCTCTTGGTGAAGAAATTCTTCCTAATGTCTAGTCTAAATCTACCCCTCTCCAGTTTATACCCATTTCCCCTCATCCTATCACCACAAGCCTTTATGTATAGTCCCTCTCCAGCTTTCTTGTAGGCCCCTTTCAGGTACTGGAAAGTCACTATGAGATCTCCTCTGAGCCTTCTCTTCTCCAGGCTGAACAAACCCAGCTCTCTCAACCTGTCCTCATAGGGAAGGTGCTTGAGCCCTCTGATCACTTTTATAAGGCTCTTCTGGACCCAGTCCAACAGCTCTATATCCTTCTTATGTTGAGGATTCCAGAACTGGACACAATACTCCAGGATCAGATCTCACAAGAAACGAATAGAGAGGCAGAATCATTTCCCTTGACTTGCTGGCCACACTTCTTTTGGAGCAACCCAGATTATGATTGGCCTTCTGGACTGCGAGTGCATACTGCCAGCTCATGTTGAGCTTCTAATCTACCAGCATCCCCAAGTCCTTCTCTGCAGAGCAGCTCACAATCACATCATCCCCCATCGTGTACTGGAATCAGGGATTGCCCCGAACCGGGTGTAGGATCTTGCACTCGGCTTGTTGAATCTCATGAGTTTCTCACAGGTCCACTTCTCCACCCTGTCCAAGTCCCTCTGGATGATCCCGTCCTTCTGGTGTGACAACTGCACCATTCAGCTAGGTGTCATCTGCAAACATGCTGAGGGTGCACTCAATCTTGCTGTCATTATAATTGATGAAGATATTAAACAGCACCAGTCCCAGTATGGACCCCTGAGGGACACCAGTTGACATGGATCTCCATCTGGACTTTAAGCCATTGACCACTACTATTTGAATACGTGTACAATTCAGATGCCTTGTAATTATAGTTGTTGAATTATTATAAGCTAGTATGTTGCTTTTCAGCTACCATAACTTGTATACACGTTTTAAAAATGTTGCAGTGCTCTCTTAATGAAATAGTGTCTTTACTAACTACTATTCTTTTGAGTGACTACGTAGTACTCCAACTGCATAATGGACATTGAATGTAAATGTAATGAACACAAAACTAATGATATGCAATTTAACTACCTTTTATGATATGACTAGTGATAAATTTTCATCATAAAATGTTTATCAAGCAAATGAGTTTGCAATCCCTCTTCATCATTTTCTGTAATTAATGGCTTATGTTTATTAAATTATTTTGAATTTTTCACATATCAAGGAAAACCTACAGTATGTCTTAGACTAATAAGCACTTCATTTGTTTAAAGAACTCTGTTAATTCAATGTTTAATTTCTAAATACAGGTAGCATGGAAAAGGAGATTTTCAGTTTTTTCAAGAAAAAAAGTTTTCTCTTCTAGCTACTCTGGCAGAGACATGCCCAGATCCTCAGCAGGTGATTCAGGCAGACAGATAAGTGAGGTTTTAGATGTAATACAAGTATCTTTGAAGAACACAGAATTATGTGGTAGTCAATATGCTTCTATGTGCAGCATCCATGGTTTATAATATCAGCTCTTCTTTCGAAATGGGAAAAGCAAACAGAATGCCCATTAAATGGAGATAAGGGACTGGCTTTACTGTTTCTAAAATGGCTGATATATTTTGTTAGTGCCTTATCTGCCTTTACATATCTGTATTATTTTACATATATTTTTAATAAATGTGTACCTTCTTTGGAATCCCTGCACATTAAATCATCCCTTTGACCATCCTAATCTACACCTCTTATTATTATCATAACCCCCTTTTTATAAATAACATTTGATACTATGCTGACATTACCAAAGACCTAATTTCTGAGCGATGTTGATGTCAAACTGTTAGAACGTGTTATTGAGATACTGACATTATGTGTGTCTTAAGGCAAAGAGAAAATATCAACAGAAAAAGAGGTTTTCCTTTTCAGTAGCATTTCTTTTTATATTTAAACCAGTGTTTTTACAAAGCCTGATATATATTTTCATATATATTGCAAATAGTTTATAACTTATGGTTTGCCAGAATAGTGAATCAGTGTTCAGCCATCCATGATAATTTTAAGTTCACAAAACCACAACAAAATTTGACATTTTATCCATTTTCATCTGCTGTGCTTTGAAAACTCTGCATTGAATTCAGTCTTTTGAACACACAAGGAAGGTTTCTCCATAACTCTGGAGGCTCTGGAGCGTGAGAAGAGCAACAAAGCTGGTGAAGGGGCTGGAGAACAAGTCTTATGAGGAGCGACTGAGAGAAATGGGGTTGTTTAGCCTGGAGAAGAGGAGGCTGAGAGGAGACCTTATTGCTCTCTACAACTACCTGAAGGGAGGTTGTGGAGAGGAGGAAGCTGGCCTCTTCTCCCAAGTGACAGGGGACAGGACAAGAGGGAATGGCCTCATGCTCCACCAGGGCAGGTTCAAGCTTGACATAAGGAAAAACTTCTTCACAGAAAGGGTCATTAGGCAATGGGACCGTCTGCCCAAGGAGGTGGTTGACTCGCCTTCCATGGCGGTGTTTAAGGTGTGGGTAGTTGAAGTGCTGAGGGACATGGTTTAGAGATTGATGATCCGGTGGGTCTTTTCCAATCTGATGATTCTATAATTCTCCATAAATTCTAGTATGTTTTACATCAAAACGTTTCTTCAGGCTAATACCATTATAAGGCAACAAAAAGTGATGTGAAACCATACAACTTGGCTGGTTAATTTGGTTCAAGATTGTTAAATTCAAAACTCTTTTGCCATATTAAAACAGATAATTCCTGGGATGTAAGATGATTTGCTCTTCTTACAATGTCTTGTAGCAATAGATAATAACTTAATATTGTGATTTATGTAATCATTCTAGTGTTATTCAGACCGTAAATGTATGTCTTCTTTGACTGTTAACAGGTGAGGTGAAAATATTTTGGTTCTGTATCATAATGCAGTACAGGAGAAAAATAACAGAAATAAATGCAAAACCAGGTCTATTAAGTCTTCCATGCACATTCTTTATACAGAATGAGTAAGTTTTATTTAATACAGTGGTGTTTGTTTTCATATTTACATGCATTCAAACAGCACATGGGTAACAATTGGTTTTTATTTTCAGGCCAACTAGCATCAAAACTCTAGCATGCTAGCCCAAATGCAGGTGCAAAGATCTTTAGTGATGAACAAGTTTTTATTTACTGCTCTCATATTCCTGGACTCTTAGAAATTTCTTTTTATGTATTTCTGGATTTGTCTCCTATCAGGAAGAAGAGTTCCTATCTCTCTGAATGTTTGAATTTGGGTTTCTTTAAGTTATAGATGCTTATAAAATAAGTCATGGCTTCTTGGTGTTTTTCATCATAAATTAATATATATACTTTATTTCTTAATAATAAGAAAGGATTTGTATTTAATGAACTCTCTACAATTTTTTCATATTTTTAAATCAGCGTTTTCAGTTTACCCATGAGGGCTGGGTACTCTTCAAAAAGGAAATACTAGCAGCTCAGGAGCAAGCCCTCCCCGTGTTCTGGAAGTTAAAAAAAAAACCAACAGCTTGGCTGAGCAGGGAGATCTTGAGGGATGTCAAAAAGAGGAGGAATGTTTATGAACTTTGGAAGAAGGGAGAGGCATCCTCAGTGGACTACAGGGAGGAAGTGAGATTGTGCAGAGAAAAAATCAGGAGGGCTGAAGCCCAGCTAGAGCTCAGATTGGCCAAGTCTGTGAAAGTTAACACAAATCTTTCTATAAATACATTAACAATAAAAGCAGGACATTATAGGCTTTGCAGATTTGTTGGAAAAAAAAAAAAAGTCTGTTCTCCTAATTACAAAATAAAGGAATGGAGGGTTGGGAATAGTGAGCTTTGGGGAACAAAGCATTGTTCATGGAGCCTATAAATTGCGGTACCTCAGTGTTTGAATACAAACATAACTTGGCTATGGTTTGGCTCTAAATCTTTCTTTTAAATAAGCACAGACAGCTTATCATGAATAAGATACCACTGAGTTGACAGGGGGTTGTAAAAGTATGAGTTTACTGAACATTAAAGAGAGATAAAACAAAAATTAAAAACAAATACTTTGTGAAGAGCTTAATAAAGTCCTAGATAGATCTTCTAAACCTAGTGCTGACTGTAGTTTAAAATTAAATGTTAAAGGATTTTATGAAATACTCATACTACTGCTTTAGGTTTTAGTACATTATGAAAATCAGAACGGCATGAAAATCAGAGCTTTAGAGTGACTTGTACTTTCATCTTATCATATCCTTTATTTCAAGAAATAACGTTTACTGTATTAAAAAAAATAAGTATGTATGAAAAATGCTTGCTTTTTTTTTAATATCCAACTAGTATGTTTAATGTAGTCATGGAGAAATTTGGAAGTATACTTTCCAGTTAGGTAGTGGTTCTGGCACACCACTTTGTTTTGAAGCAACAAGAACAAAATACATTGACTTAGATGTGTAAAATCAGGTTGGAGCAACAAGACAAACTTTGCGTCACTACCCATTATTTTACAAAATGAGAAAAGTTGAAACAATATATATTAGTTGTTTGTAGATTAAATGGTCTCATTTTTTAAGTTAATGGTAAATAAACATTTCTATGGCCCTGTGAATCGTTGAATATTTTTGTATTACTGATTATAGCCTTATTCCTTTCATTAGTTTCAAATGTCCTTGATAGTGTTTAAACAACTATATAAGTATACAGAATTGTGTTCAGGTGATATCTTTCTATATTACTCAGAGATAGGTAATAAGTTTTATTCTGAAATTATTTGCATGGTAACTGGGAAAAATTCTATTAAAATGTGCACTATTAGAAGACATATGTTTTGGTGTAGACGTTAACTTTTTCCCATATAACAATGGGAAAAATTTTCCCATATAACTATTTCCCATATATTTTCCCCGTATATATCTCAATCTGAACATGTTTAAGACTAAATGAACAGGGTATGAGCATCATAAAAACAAACCCAGAGTGAATATAGATAGAATAAAAAAGTACAGTTAGTACTAAAGTGCAATTAGTATGCTGTCTTTGTTATCAGCAGAATATAGAATGTTAAAAATATTACTTATAAATTGAAACAAAAGGGGAAAAGCCCAACCAAAAAAAAGACAACAAACCCAGTTTTATGTCTTCGTATTTATGTTGAATTTAAAAAAAAATATCCTGTAATAGAAAAAACAGCTTAGAAATGTTTTGTATTTAATTAATTTCAATTACCACTTTTAATGTTATAAATTTATGGAGCAGCAAATATTTGAAAATACATTTAGTACAGATACCAGAGAACATCTCTTTGAGCAAGTATTACATAAAATAAAAAATGGAAATTCTAGGGACAGATTACTTCCTTGAATAAATTCTGAAAAGTTTTTCCCATCGTTGAAGACAACTAGGTCATGGGATACTTAACACTGAATACCAGGTTATGTAGTAGATTGTTACTGTGTAGGTGATATGAAGATGTTAAGTGAATACACACACTCCTATAAAAGACTTCTTGAATGACATACCTTCAGACTCCCATGTTACGTGGTCTTCAGCATTTCTGAAGAAAGAACTTGTCAGTCAGAAAATAAAATAAACCAAAAATTCAATTAGGGGAACACGCTATATGGTAGAAGGTATTGCTCGAATGGAAAATAATTTGTCAATGTTTGCCAAGCAAACAACAGAACGTGTGTCAGACAGTGAAATGAAAATGAATAAATGGAAGAGCTGTCAACTTAGGTTGTAGTTTTACAGTAATCAGAGAGAGTCCTTTGGTAAATGAACTTAGTGAACTCGCAGCTTTTTTTTTTTTTTTCCCAATTTCAGTCTATATTTTACTTTCTTTTTTTTTTTCTTCTTGTGAATGTGTTTTTATGAGGAATACTGAGCAGGAAATTAGGGGTTTTGTGTAAGATATTGTCATAATGTTTTAGATATAGAAAGCAGGGAACCTAAGAAATATGCTACTTAAAAAATAATTACTATGTAAAGATACCATTAATTTTCAAATGGATTTTGATTCACTACTTTAGCATGTGAAATAATTAATGTAAGCAGAAAATGTAATTTAAGAAATACTTGCTCAAATAAAAAGTAAATAACTTCAGCAGCAATTTGATGTCATTATTCAAAAATTGCAGAAGCATTCCTGTGCAAGGAAAATTACAAAAGTTAAAAACTTTTCTGAACAATTATCACAATGTAGATTCATAGGAAGCTTAAGGCTGGAAAGGCTTGTGTGTTTTCAATGAAGTATCGTACTGACTTCTTTTTTACTTTGAACTAGTAAAATGATAAATTTCATTAATTTATAACTTTTGAGTTAATAACTGCAAAACAAATGTGTTTTTCATAAGTCATTTTTGATGCAGTGCTGCTTTCTTAGTATTATAGCAATAAGTTGACAGATTTAAAATGTTTAAAGCAAGTACTGCTTTTATAATTTCTGATTAACAAGTTTGCTCTATAAATATTTACAAAATGTCAGACTAATGTTTTGATAGAATAGTATGTGTCTGATGGAATAAGTACTTTTTTAGACTTTTACGGAAAAGATTCAGAAATTTGCAGGGGAAGAAAGCAGAGCTAGAATTAAGCACAGGTAAGCTTAAGACTTTCACTTGAACTAGAAATAAGTGGAACAACCTAAGAGGTTCTGCTGATACCTTTAAGATAAAAAAGCACCTCCACATAGATGTAATGTTTGCCCCGGTTCATGGTAACAACCATTTAACTTGTCCTGTATTAAATGTGATATTTCTCTTAGGAACTAATAAATTGATTCACAGTTTTAGCTTGGCCCTTCTGCCTATAGTTTTCAGGACCTATTGATGTCCTATACTGAGCACATGTTGGATTGCTCTGTTTGGCCACCTTATATTCAGATCATGATGGAGTTATTGTGTGCCATCACAAGACCTTGTGTTTCATCCAAAGGCTGCAGCTATTGTGCTTAGTACAGGCACTTTACTGGCTATTCTCCTTGTCCTCTGCCAGTTAACATGTGGTGGATTCCTGGTCATCAACCTAGCAAGCATTTGATTATCACTTCATAAACTGTCAAATGCCTACTTAAGCTAACCATGATCCATTTCATGTATGCAATATGTTCACACTTACTCACTGGTTGACACAATTTCACTTCTTGGTATGTTAGTATTATGAATTAATACTATATTTGCTCTCTGTCCTCCTTTACCATTTCTCATCATTAAAAATAACAACTGAAATATTTATATGATTAATGTCTCAAACACTGACATTTTCAGGAATAATAGAAATAATACCTCTTCAAGAGGTAAGGCTTGCTCAGGTTTAGTCGTTTGGATGTAGGTGTGAGAATTACTTGTGCTGCTTATTCAAAACAAATTCAGAAGCTTTGTCAGCTGGTTGTTTTTTAAACATGGAAGATTACATCTGTAATTGTTTAGTGTTGCCTCAATAGAAATAATATTTTTCTATTATCTCTTAATGTATTTTAATGTTATTTTTAGACACGTTTTTACAAAAAAAGTAATACAGTGATATTCCAAAGAAAATCCAGAATGAGAAATAAGTAGGTAACAGTGCTATGGGAAAAACTTGGTGTGTTAGAGAGAACAAATAAGGGGATCATAGAGAAAAATGTGTTGACTGTGAATCAGCTGTACTGCTCTGTTTTTTGGGGAGGGAAATGTTACTATGAATTCTCTCTATATATACTGTATGTTGCTGATGCAGTTCTAGAGGTGATGTATTTGAAAAAAAAATTCCTTAGTTCTAAATTCTGAATTGAGCTATAGAAATACTTCTGACAACATGTATTAAAAAATTGTTGAAAATAGAAAGAGAAGACTGAGAGACAACTGAACTAAGACAGCAATTTTGTTTCACTTCTAAAATGAAATATTCACTGTGATGCAAGCGTATAAGACAAAAAAAAATTTAGTTGAAGGGGGTTTGGCAGAATCCCATTCAGATAAAACTGAAGACAGTTAAGTGGTGCTCCAGGGCTTACCAGGTTCTGGAGCACCCTCTGGTATTATGGAGTAATGTAGGCTGGCAGTGGCCTCTATGGTTATGTAGTTCAACCAGTGGCTTAAACCAGATCTGACTCCAAAGCTTCATCAGATTGTACAGGATCTTCTTGAGCTGATTTATGAGCAACTCCCAAGACAGAGATAAAGTGAAAGAGACCACGTGGCCTCTCTGGACAGTGTGTTCCAGCTCTTATTCACTATCATTCTGAGAAAAAATGTGAATCCTACTAGAAGACTTTAAAACCAGGTTATATAGGAATCTTTCTGCAGTAGGCAAAAGTGTAGCTGATTTTTGTCTTGGAGCAGGAAGGAAAAAGAACTAGACCACATGTCTTTCGGATCTGTATGTCTATGATTTTTGTGGTAACTAATTCTGTAAATAACATATATTTCTACTTTTAATTGCAGCAGGAAAAGAATCAGGAAAGCTCAAGAAATAAAGGTAAGTGTTAATTATTTTCAAAATGTGGTGATTCTTGTAATTATCACAAATCTAGCATCTATTCTTGGCAAAAACTTATGCAGACAGATTATTTGCTGAATAGTTTGGTGTATGCAATGAGAAAAATGTGTTCAGGAAAGGGGTATGAAAGCTAGAAAATAAATGCATGAACTACTATTTTGGGAACTCTGCTTCAGATAAGCAAGGCTGACTGCTGCACTCTGAATGGAGTGGGATGCACAGCTTCTCACTAAGTTCATGATTGTGACTATGGACGCTTATTACGCTTCATTGAAACATCAGTACCATGATTTTATCTTCTCCCTTGCCATTCAGTAAATCTATAATTGGATGTGATTTCAAATTTTGCACAAATTAATCACGTCCTTAGTAGGTTGCCTTGCAAAACTACTGTCATCTGTGGCTTTTGATTTTGCTTGCTTTGTTTTTTTTTTTTTCACACTTTCACTGCACCTTACTCTGTGCCAATGGCTAAGCGCTACATAAAATAGAACTTTCAGGTTAAAGGAACAGCCTTATATTAAGAATTAAGAAATGCAAATTGTGGATTTCATGCTCCTTTTTAATACAAAGTCTGTTAAGAGACAGAGCACCCTGATATCTTGGTTAAATTTTTTCTCTACAAGCAATGAAAGGCAAAATTGCCAATACAGACAAAAAATGTTGTCTTGATATTATACTTGCTTATAGAGGTAGGCTATGAGGTACTTTAAAAAACAAAACAAAGAGAAAGCAGAAGGGGAAAGAATACCATCTAAAAATTGTAAAGAGCAAAGGGAATTAAGTGACAAACTAACCTGTTTCTTTTTTATTGCTTTAGGAAGCAATGATTAATCATATCAGCAGACTTAGCTGCTCTTAATTTAGTTATTTATGTATCACAGAACTCATTAATCTCAATTTCCTTGCTTTCCCTCACACTAAGGCTTTACAGAAACATCTAAAGACAAATGAAAACTGATGGTTGTTTGGAGTAGTGTCAGGTAATTATGTTGTTCATGAGGACACAATAATTTACATCATCTCAAGGACCCAAAGTCCTTCACTTGAAGAGTGTACATGGCAAAAATCAAACAAAACCAAAAAACATTAACAAGAAAAACATCCAGTTTCAACAGTTTGTGGTTTTTAAATTTCTTTTCTGAGTCATAATTTTTGTGGTTTTGTATTATAACAATGTTATAATGTATTGTCATGATGCAATATGAAGTTGAATAATTTCTAGATGTAGGGAATATATCCATGATGTGTTTTTCAAAAACCTTCCTTGTTTTATGGTTTAATACAAAGTATTTAAAGTATTTAAAAGATTGTGAAATCTCAGACTAGATTAGAGATATAAGATATTTGTGAATACTTAATTTTAGAGAAATTAAAAATCTAAGCATCTATCTACAAGGAAAAACACTGAAATTGACCATTCTTTGTGGACTTTTATGATTTCAGTTATATTATGCTGTTTTGCACTTACCATCCTCCCCCACCCTGCCCAGTTGTAGTGATATGGTCATTATGGTATATATGTCAGGAACAAATACAAGTAGGAACATAAAAAGGAGTTTAAGAATGCCCATGTCATTGCAATTCAGAAAGGTATTTTCATTTCACCTACTACATAGAAGATGCTAAATGTTTTTCTGCTTAAAATATTTGTTAGTTTAGGTGTAACAAAGCTAAAGTAACGTTTCAGCAAAAAATGTTCCTGCATTATCATTGACCATCTACACATGTTCTTGTGAGATAGGTAAATTATCCCCAGGTTCTCAGAACAGGGTTCAAACAGTATTTCTTACACTCTCCACATATGGAAGTTTCTCTATGCAGTAAAATATTTTCTATGGTTCCTTAAATGTTCTGAAACTTTCAGAACCAATGTTATGTTCTTAATCAAAGTGAAAATTACTGCTCATGTTGAATATAACTACCAGAGAAAACTCTGGAATCTCTGATATGACTCATAACTTCCGCAGATATCAGTACTTCAGTATCTAATTTTTATCCAGTAATTCTTTAAGATAGTTTTTTTTTTATATAAGAAGAAACTGTTTCAGCAGAATTAGTGTGAAATGCGTTTTGACTTTAGCAGGATCAAGATAATAGTAATAAGCGCCATTCCATATATTTTATTATATTATAAATGCATAGTAATTTTTCATTTTATTTCATTTATTACTCTAAAATAAATCTGATTCCTATTCATATTTTACTAGTAATGATGTTGTTATAGTTTCTTTTCCTGACATTTTTCTGACCCACTTGATTTTCCCATCTGTTACTTCTGCTGTCGGCCACTAAGTCAATCACACCAAAATAGAAGCCAATACTCAAACATTCCCGATTGTGACACTAATCCCTTCTCTCTCTGATCTGTCATATTCTCTTTCTTGTTGCATTTAATGGATAACAGAGCTTTGTGTGCATTGTCTGAGAAAAAAGTAGTACTGCTTTTATGTAACATAATACATTAACATTTTAGAATTGAATTGTACGGTGGAAACTTCCTTCTTTGAAAATTTTTCCTACATGAAAATAATTGTCATCAGTGCAGTATTTTGCACTGATTAGTTCCATAGCACTTGTCTTTAACATGAAAGTAATAACAAAGTGAATAATCACTAACTGAAACCTTAGAAAATTTTACTTGCTGGATTGGAGTCACAATTAGTCCTTCTTTTCCTCTGTTTTCCATTATTAAATTCTTCAGACAAATAAACATTTTTTGTAGACCTATAGTGGATAATAAAATAGATATTTTTGCAATGAATTGGAAATATATTGAGCAATATCAGAAATTGTGTTGTATTTAAGCAGTGTGCAGAATTTTCTTCCTAGCTTTTGCTTAACTTTAGAGACTTTCAGATGCTTTTAATAAAGTACATTGTAAACTTTACAATGGAATTTATTTTTTACAACATTATCCTGGAAGACTTGTTTTTGAAGAATCACAAGGTTTACAAGTGACATATACAAACTTTTTGCCAAACTTAGTCATCACAATTCCTTTCCTCAGAAAATGCATGAATACACTGGAAATAGTTACGAAATATTTCTGTTAAATAGTAATACTTTGAGACGATGAATTTCCAAATTCAGTCACAGTTATTTTGAATTACAGTACAATGATTTTTCTGGTTAAGAACTAAAAATAAGTTTTATTATAGAAAACCAATGTGTGATACATGTTTCTAAAAAACAACAGCAGCAAAACCAGAGAAAATCTAACAGAACAAAAACAAACCCAAACTAATAAACAGTTTGGATTTAGGCTGAGAGTAGGGTAGTCATTTAGCTGGTAGGAAACAGTGAGATGATACTGTACACATCTTGTGCAACTTTGGCTATTTATTTCAACAACTTAAAGAACAGTTATTGAAAGACTACAATTTCTCCATCTAAGATTTAGAAAACACTTCACAGCATTTGCAATATTATATGAATGTAAAAAATATGAATGATATTAATTTGAATAGTTTTACTTAAGTACACTCTAGAGATGGACCTTATGATATACTGCTAAAATTTTTGCTCGTTACTATTGATCTGAGCTTTGACCACCATTAACACCCAATACTATACAGAATATTGGCAAATACTATTTGAATTATCACCTGAGGTTTTAACTGCATTCAGTCCTTTCCATATTATGCTTACCTTAACAATGTGAATATGAAATCATTGTTGACTCAGAGATCAATTTCAAAAATATAATTCTTTATTATTTTGAATATATTGTCAGCCTTTTCTTGATGTTGTTAGCAAATGTCTGTTCCTTTTATGTTAACTAGTGAAAACAGAGTGGATACCTTATGGGCATCACTTGCATGTCTTATTGGCTTTTTCCTCATTAAAAAGTTAGCATACCTGGACAACACTTACGGGGTTGTCTGGGAATCCAAATTGGTGGTAAAGTCTTTTTCTGTACAATGACAATTGTAAGGCAGAAAGGAGTGAGAAAAATTTGTTCAAACTGAAGGAATTTAAGGGACAAAACCAGCAAACTTCAAGGAAAGAAATAACATTTTTAAGTGACAACATATTTTGAGACACACTGAAATGCCAGCAGGTGAGCAAACTGTTGTCTGCCCTGCAATATGGCTTTTTTTTACTACTTTTGATAATGGACAAATCTGTGTATGTTCTGGTTTGGAAAACACATAGCACCAGCCTCTTAAGTCATGTTAAAACAATTAACTATAGCTAAAAAAATGCATTTCATTGCTTCCTGTAATGCATGCAGTGACTCATAATATCTACTTAACCAAATAATTCCAAATCTGTATTTCAACAGACCTGTGTTATACCAATATGAATTGAATATGAACTGCAATCCTGGAGTTAATTGATTAATGTTTTAGTTTGTATACTACAGTAATCCTTCTCTGGTAGATCAGTACATATCAGAAAAAAATGTAGTGTTTTAGAGAATATACATAACAGCAGGTGGTTAGTTAAATATTTGTCCAAGAATATTGTTTTGTTTGGAATGTAGCTCTAAATAATCTGAACTATAGTGTTCTTTGTGCTGAAGTTCTTTGTCATTATGTTCCAACTTCAATGAAGAAACTTTTAGGAGGTGATGTGAGGATTGTTTGAAATTAGTCTGCCAAATACTAGCCCCTTTCTTGTGTTCCATTCTCCTCCAAAACTTAGTCAATTAATACTTGCTATAAGAAGTGCAGGTCTGTCTTCCACTCAAACAGTTCTCTATTCCTTTTCATTTCCATACTGTTACAAGAGACCCACAGACAGTGTTATTAACAAAATTTTATGGGGTTGTACTTGTTATTCTTGTTGAATGGGCTTAGCATGATTAACGTTTGTAAAAATAAGAAGTTTTCAGATTCTGAATCAATTCAGAAAGTGAACTGTAAAATAATTCAGAAAGGTCAAGTAATTTTAATAATTGTAATACAACAGTTAATCTTACAATCATATTTTTTGACCTTAAGCATATTGTGGGAAGGAGAAGTCCGTGCATCAGAGGATGAGATATCAATTCTTGGTAATATCTTTGATTACAGTGCAGTTACCCAGACTCCTAGTGTAATACTATGAAGATAAACAGAGTAAACTGTAATAATATGTTTGACTCGACAGTTGTTATGTTGAGGTAAATGTTATTTATGTTAGTCAAGAAAGTAAGTAAAAGTGCCCAAGTAATAACAAGTGAATACAGAAGCACTCTCCAACTATGTTTAATTGCTTTCATGATAGAATAAAATTCATGTGAGATGTATCAAACTTGTTAGCAGCTTTAGAAATTATACTCACAAAGATTTTTTTTTTCACGTGGCTTTCTTTATGACGTAAAAATGGACGTTTGATTTATTTTTTCTTCCCATATTTAATATTCATGCCATTCAGAAACATTGAAGGATTAAAGAAGGACCTGTTGATTTTCCAAGCAAGAACTCTTTTTCTGTAAGATTATACACCTATACTAACAAGAGATATAATGGTTATTTCTGTATGTAGCGGTATTGTAGAACTAACACAAGGAATTGATATCCATATCCAGTTTGAGGTTTGCATTTTTAAAATTAATTCATGTCCTTCTAAAATTTAGGTTTCATTCTGTTAAAGTGTTAAATCTATTTCAAAGTAGACATTTTGAACGTGGCTAGAGAGAATAGGTTCAAATGCTTTCATGAAGTTTCTCTCTGCAATGCATAGATACTTCATTTGACCAAATACAGCAGAGAAGAGATTTAATACTGCTCAGGAAGGTGATGGTGAATTCCTGAATACTTTCTGAAACACATTCATTCCTGTTAAGACACTACAAGATTTAAATACAACATCCAAAGGATGAATGTAGCACTTTTGCTTATTTTAATTTCAGTTTATTGGTAGGCTGAATTTTAATTGTGTGTGACCTACAAAAGATCTTTAATAGTTTGACTAGCCCTCTAAATTTTTTTCTTGTGTTGATTTTGTTTAAAAGCTTCTACGTAAAAGTAGGTACCATTTAACTTAACACAATATTTAAAACATTTAGGAGAGTTTCTTGTTTTGTTTCTGAAGGCCAAGAAGAGCAAATGAACATGACTTTCTTTAAGTTAGTCTATTCTTTTATTGTTAATTATATTGAGTTTCCTAAGTTAAAAATTCAGGCTAAAAGCTTTGGAATTTCATCTATTAAGTTTCTCCTCTGTGCTTAAGACTTCGCTTCATTTTAAAGAAGCAATGCTCTGAAATACATGTATTTTCAATAATTCTAACTTTAGTTTACTTCTTTCTTTCTTCTTAAGAGAGATACAAAAACCAGAAATGGCTTTATGAAGTAATTTGAATTAACTGTGCAGTACTGAACAATTGTGCTGAAATCCCAGCGAGAATGCAATGCAATGAGAAAGTATACTTAGGTCCTTCAATATGTATAATTAGTGCAGTGTCTGTAGGCTATGCATGGCATGTTTCTCACTTGTAGCAAGAGTTAATTTGATTTCATTAACCAAATAGAATTTTAAGAATGTAAGCTCTGAAGCTGAGAGCTTTCATGGCTTCAGTGCATGTAGGTATACCGTTACCTGCCTCTTTTGAATACTCTGCTCCTTTGCAGAATCTTACTGTTCTTGTAATGAGAAATAAAATATGATTTTTATCAGTGCCATAGATATCTTAGTTAAATTTAGCCTAAAACATCCAATGGGGACAGGTTATTTCACAGTGCACATGATACAGAAGGCAATTGTTACAGCTGAAAATAGTCAAATCAGAATGATAGGAAGAGAAACTTGTGTGTTGTGTTGCGTTGTGTTGCATTGTAGACTGTTGAAGCATGATAATGTTCATATCTTAGCACTTCAAAGCTTTCCTTCTAGAATACATTTTCAAGAACTGTAATGTATGTTAGAAACTATTATAATGCTATTATAATTCACAATAAACTTATATTTTCTTTGTGAACAGGTATACAATGCAATTTATAAGCATATTAAATCAATATTAGAATTTTGGGGAAAGCAACTTTCATTAATTGCTTTTATTCCTCTAAAACATAATCCTTGCTTTATCAGATTTCAGTGTTATCTCGATGTAAGCTTATCCAAAATGGCCTGCTATGATACCTTAATACTGAAGAAAAAGGAGGCTATGATATTCATGTCACTGAAATAGATATACATAGAAAACCTTTTAAAAATACACACGAAACTTTACAAGATCTGCTAGTGTGTTTTCATAGATATGAACATAAAAACCTATAAAGATAACAATTCAATTTAACTGTTCATAAAGGAGTATTTAAGGGAGAGGAGTGGTTTTCCCAAAAGAAAAAATTAAGTCCAGGAGTAGTACTTAACGTTCAGAAACAAAAGTTCACATGTACTGGTGTTTCAGAAACAAATTCTGTACATTTTACACTTTTAAAATTTACTAAGTATCTGTAAGTAGATGGTACCTTTTTAATTCAGGTACCATGACACTTTTTTAATTGTACATTTATAATGCTAACATTTAATGTTACAAATGTAACTTGAAGATAGAATTTCTGTGTTGTTTACTGGCTATAAAGCATTTAATTTAAGAACACTTTTGTATAACAGTATGGTAGATTTGTGTTACACAGGAGAAATTTTCTTACTTTATACAATCTAAAACAGAATTACATTTTGCATTCATTATGAATTCTTAAGAATGCTATTGATTATATTTTGGAAACATATTTTCTCATATCAGGTAACTTTTTCAAGCAACTTTAAGGGCCATTTGGAGTTGCGTAACTTCAAAAGATATTTCTCGTGAACATTATTTGTGCCCCTACATTTGCTCCCAAGTATTGCATCACTGTATATCACTCAGATGCCAGTTGAAACAATTCAGTATTCAATTTTTGCCTTACTCTTTGCATAGCAAGGGTTGATTTATTTGATTATCCATTAAGGTCATATTCTAGTTTACTCCAAGCACACTCTTTTGCCAATACTTCAGATACTAGAATATGATTAATAATGTCAGATCCTGTTAACGTTTACATCATAACTGGAAGCAGATATTAAAGTGAAGTGCAAATTAAAGACTGCTAAAATGCCTGCCACTAACAATTATGGTGGGATAGTATTAAATTTCTCATTTGTTTCCAAAGGTCAGATTAATAAAACTGTGTGGCACATTACCATAAAGGTTAGACCCAGCTGTCTGTTTCAATTATATTTAAAAATCTGGAGTTTCTACGGAGACATTGAAAGGAATAAATGCATCCATTTCAACTAGAAATTTAAATGTGGGCAAATTCTTAGACCCTTTTCTGAAGATATCCAAGCTAGAGGTTGTTATCAAATGTCTTTCTGCTTTTCAATTTACAAATATAAAAAGCAGGTTTCTCTTATAAGTTCCTTTCAGTTTTTAATCCTTAAATTTTAAATAGCACCTCAAGAACCCGAAAAGCTAATTCCTTAGGAGAACCAGCTATAAAGTAAGCTGCATCAAATATTAAAATAGACCTATCCATATCTTTTTCAACATAAATTAGTGAAACTTTCTGATTTGTTATTTTTCCTCTCTTTCTCTTGATTCAGAAACATTTTCGGGAACCTTATTAAAAGAAATAGTGGATTTTTTTTTTTTTCTCCAGAAGATGAACAGCCACAGTTTCCTGTTATTTTTCAATATCTCAAAAATATATTCGGTATCATTATTCCTAATGTGAAGAATATAGGAATATTAAGGGAAATTCTTAATTTTATGTGTATCTAGTACAGATATCTTTCTATCTGTCTACTACC
The DNA here is from genome assembly GCA_033558105.1 of Coccyzus lansbergi. Taxonomy (NCBI): domain Eukaryota; kingdom Metazoa; phylum Chordata; class Aves; order Cuculiformes; family Coccyzidae; genus Coccyzus; species Coccyzus lansbergi. The sequence continues at coordinate 2,429,018 of JAUMJK010000486.1, forward strand.
ATATTAACAATCTAGTAACCTGATATGTGAATAAGCAAAATCTCGTACATGGTACATAAATGAATGTAACTTAGTATTAGAGGCATATTCCCCATGTGGGTAGTACTTCAGAGAGTTCTAATGTTTCAGATTTTTTGAAAAAAAACCCCAAAAAGATGAAAATTTTACCTTCTGAAGGTGTACTTCTTGAAACTTAAAGATTTTGGCTAGCCATATGTATTCCATGGATTAAAATTGCAAGCAATTTAACTATTTAAATGAAAAGATTTCAGTTCAATTAAAACAATGTACAGTTAGTTTGTAAATTAAAAACTAATTCTTTAAAGTAAATTTAAAAACTATGTTAACATTGCAGCTATTCAAGTAAGTAGTACAAGAACATGCAACACCTCTTTGATTATGCATTTGCATACATCTTTCTTTCCTAATAATAAAAATTCTCAGCATTTTTGAGAAGAACTTTGTAAGGGTTTGTGAAATTTAAAAATTAATTAGATACTATGAAATAATAATAATTTTTTGCTTGTCTTCTTTGTTTGCTTTTTAAATCCACATAAACTAACAGAAATCACTGCATGCTGTGAATGCAGAAACTGCTGATTTGGCAAAAAATTTCCTGTAAGTTATAAAGATATGTATCTGCATATATTTCTTAAGGAATTGAATGATTTTCATGTTTATATTGAAAATAAGATTAAATTTGATGATACAAATTTCAAGGAACCAGAATAACATTTTTTTGTTATAATCAAGGTAATAATTTTGAAACTGCAAAAGAAAAAGGAGGGGGAGAAGTAATCAACTATATAATCATTATGTAACCAATATGTTATAAAGAAACAGATATCTTCACAATATGTAAGGAATGTTTTCTTAGCAGAGATAGTGAAATGATAAAAGGTACCTATGACAGTGCTTAAACCTTATCTTACATTCTATATCTGTCTGAATGTTCATATTTTTTGAATTGAATTTAATTTTGATAGGAATGGTTGGACTAGAAGATCCGATGGGTCCCTTCCAACCTGGTTGTTCTATGATTCTATGATTCTAAGTATAGCGAAGGGCTACTGCAGTGATCATATAGTATTTTATAAGTGATGACTCACAAATTTAGCTTAGTTTGCCTAGCAGAATCGAAGACTTGGAAGTGTAAAAATGGTTTGGAAGTGTATAGAACTCTTGAGATGGAAAGCTAGCTAAATTGTCATTTAAACAAGAACCGGATCTCCTGGCATGGAGGAAGGCATTTCTCTATGTGCAGATTATTCCTCTTTGACTGTGTTAATATGATAGCACCAGATTTAGAAATACTATATGTGATTACAGACAAACAATAAAATACGAATGGAATGAAACCTGTTTCGTGAGGTATTTCCCTTGTTCTGTGGAACTAAGGAGGAAGTTTGTTGTTGTGCCAGTAGACAGAGTTATTTGAATTCATGCAAAGTGATACATTAATGAAAAGAAAAAAACCCAAACAACAACTTGGTAAATTGTCTGAGTGATAGTAGAATGATCCATAGCTTCTCTTTTAAATTGAAGCAAGAATTCCTTTGTCTGGAAGACTAAACTGAGGTAATCTTTTTACAGGGCAAGCCAATGTGCTTCATTAGGGATATGACAAAACCTCTGCTTTGTTGCCTTCTCTATCCTGAAGAAAGATTACTCTATTTGTGTGGCTGTGGCCTGGATCATTTTCTCTAATGCCATCTTTTTCAGTGTTATTTCCCACATGTGCTCTATTTTATGTAAGCTGTCTCCTTATTCCATACCAGACATTTATATCTTTCCTGATCTGACATGACAGAAAGTAATCCATGTTCTCAGGAGAGAACGTGTGTAAGTCTTTAAAACACAGTCTTGAATATCTAAGGGTAGGATATACTTTTGAATGTCTGAAACTTTTTTAGATATCAAGTATTTGAATTTACTTTTAGCTTTCTTGTAGTCATACAACACATTGATTTCAGTTTAAGAGTCTTAAAGAGACTTCAAGAGAACTTTATGGGATAATCTGAGTGAAAACAGTTCAAGTGAATGCTCAATTTGCATCCTTTCTTTACATGCATATTATTTGTCATCTGGCCTATACTTCCGTGTCCTTGGGTGGCCTAATAAATCTTCAAGAAAGAAATGTATTTTATTCATTCATTTAAATATTTTCTATTCTTTAATATGTTATCTCAAAAATGCTAGTAATATAAATTCCTATTGATTCTTAAATATTTTTTGATGTATATGATGTATAGATAGTTGTCTGAAAAATCTTCTCTTACGAAGTTATAATAGTTAACAACAAGATTTGCCAAATTTTATTTTGTTCAGATACCGAAAGGATAGCCCTATGGTATTGTGACAATGGCGATAGCAAACTGTTGTTCTGTGTGTCCCTGCATAAATACAAGGAGAGGCATTTGTCTGCTTAGGCAGACATTGATTTAAAAAACTGTTTATCATCTTCTCCAGCCTGGGAAAGAAATACAATATGATGGATTTTTGTCCATACATCTATTAGAATTTTCTTGCACAGAGATTAGTTAAAAACGTAAATCCATGGTTGATAAAGTCTTGGCAGATCCTTGAGGCTGGAAACATTAGATGTTTTTTAGTGCAAACTGCGTCACACAAATTTCAAATTTCTGCTTGCAAGTGTTGCTGTGAGTGCTGTATGTGTGTGTAAGTCTAGAAAATAAAATGTTACTTGAAAAAAGTCTCAAAGTCTTCAAGTTTGTCTTGTATCACTTCTTTATTTACTGCTTTTGGTCAGTAAATAAATGTGTGGAAAGACAATATCTATCCAGAATAGAAATAGAATCTAGGAAATGGAACCTAGGGAAAGGAATTTCTTGTGATCCTTTAGTAGGCTTTAAATGCATATTTTAAACAGTCATTTCAATATATTATGGATTACACTGCAAGTATAGTAGAAATAGTTGAAAATCCTAAGTCTTTTTGCATCCATTTCTTTATTTCCGCTCCAATTTGAAGTTTTGGATTAAGCAAGGTTTGGAAGCATAATCCAGTTCATACAATTAAAACAAATAAGCTTAAGTATCCAGTAGTACAGATGTTTCCTGGTTTAAGTTTGGGTTTTGGAGCAAAGATTGAGAGGTATTTCAGTAAGTCATGTCACCAAAACATGGCTGCCTTCATAGAATAGTTTGGGTTGGAATGGACCTTAAAGATCATCCAATTCCAACCCCCCTGCCATGGGCAGTGACATGTCCCACTAGATCAGACTGCCCAGGACTCCATCCAACCTGGCCTTGAACACCTCCAGAGGTGGGACAGCCACAGCTTCCCTGGGGAACCTGTTCCAGTGTCTCACCGCTCTCATGATGAAGAAATTCTTCCTGATGTCTAATCTAAGTCTGTCCCTCTCCCGTTTAAAGTCATTCTCCCTAGTCCTATCACTATGAGCCCTTGTAAACATGACTCACTCTGGATCAATGCTCTTCAAAACATTAACAAATTTTATGTGCATGTATAACTTACTTGCTGGCATGCTAGTGGCTGATTATGCAGGTGTATGATCTGTTGTGATCCTCTTTCTTTGCTTCTAAGAAAAAAGAGATATTTTTTTTAAATACATATCCAGTTCTCTCTTGTAATTGGTCAATTGCAAATAACACTTCTTCCTTTCAATGCCTCACCAGAGAAATATTATAAGACATGAAGCCTGTTTACTTTTATTTCAGAGGTTTGTTTTTTTTTTTTTTTATTTTTTTTTTACTGACTGAGAGTGCCCTTTTCCATGTTTATTTTATTCTCTCAGTTGTGGCAAATGCTTAGAGGATAGGCGAATAATAAATGCAAGCAAACTACATGCTAGCCATATAAAGCATGAGGGTCAGTACTGTTGCCCGCACTGGGATTACAATGTCCCATCAGACACCTTAGCAATCTGATGTAGTTGCTATCAGAAAAGTCAATATTTGCATTTTGTTGAATATGCATGCCCAAAAGTGTTTGGGAAAAGGACCATTTGGTATTTGTGCTTGTATGATTATCTTGTTTGTATTCGCAAGATAATATCTGCAAATCCTTTAAGGATTCAAAGACAACACTGTATGGATTTATTTCATTATTAGGATTAATTCTTTGCTATTCTTAGAATTTGCTGTTCTTTAATTTCAGCTAGGCTACTGGAAGGACAACTCAAAGAAAAATATTAAAAATGCTTTCATTCATAGAATGTTAAGTATATACAGAGTAGTTTAGTTTATTGTATCACTGTATCACTTTTTAAAGAACTAAATCACACTAGTTACTGAGAAACACTTTGCAAACAGTGGAGCAGATTACTGATTTTAAAATTGAATGAAATTATCTAATCAATTGAATTTTAATGAAAAATAATTTGAATGCAAGGATTTTTTAACTGGTGTACAGTCATGTTTTACAGGTCATAGAAAGGCGTTCTATATGGGTAGAATTGACCTCACTGGAATTCTGCAAGTGTGTTGGATTTTGACAGCAGACAGATTTAAATCAGACTGCATCAATAGAAAAGATTTTAGGACACAGAAAAGAACCTTTTCAAAGATCCATGAATATATCTTAGTAATATATTTACAAAATTGCTCCTTTATGATTTGGAAAACATTGGATAGAGATCAGTTATTTAAAAATCAGTAGTTATTTTCAGGTTGCTTCAATTCATTAAAATTATATTTCTTTCCAGATACTAGTGGTACAGACTACCATAAGACTTTATGAAGTAACTTGCCAATAGCGTGACTTTGCATAGAAAAGTTCTATGTTCATTAACTAAGTTGAAATAGAAAAAGTGAACTGTGATTAGCACAAAAATAGGAACCAACAAAGTCTTGCTGTCTTCTAGCTAATGGATAGAAACAATGCATTTTAAAGTTTTCTTTTGAAATTAATACCAGTCTGTTAAATATAATTTTGATCAGCCAGTTTAGTCAGGTATCTAAAATGACAGCGATAGAAGGTGGACATCAGAACAACGAGGGAAATATTCTAAGAAAGTAACTGGGAGAGCTTCTTCCAGTACCATCGTCAAAATAAGAGAGGAAATCTGTATACCGGTGAACCAATTAGGTTATTTATGCCTTAGTTTTTCCTTGTTGTTTTACTAAGGACTTCTGAGGTCTGCAAAGTTTTATGTTGACTGTATGAATCACATCACACATACAAAGAAAGCTAGCAACTTTTTACTCTGTCCTGAACATTTTGCAATTTGAGATCGTGACACTACTTTGAGAAATATTAGATTTTCCACTAAGCAAATTGACAGAGAGGAAAGCTTTTTGAGAAGTCAGTGAAGGGTGAAGAGGAGATCCTAGGAACTAAATATGTTGTAATTTTATAAATAAACAGTTACAATTTATCAGCCATGAAATAAAACAGCACTAAGCTGCGAGGACAATATTAAATTTTAAACAAATTATAAAATACAAGACCGCTAATTTGAAAAGAGTGCTCATGTCATGCGAATATCTAGTTTTGTTCAAGCTGTGGACTATATAGGTGATCAGTACTGAAAATTACTTTTATTCACAGTATCTGTATGCCCTGAGTTATTAGTGTTTTGGCTTTTTCCCCCAGGAGCTCTGTGAGATAGGTTAGACCTTTCTGAAGTGGGAACTTAAATCTATATGGCATCAACTGAATTTCTTAGAGTCATGTGAAGCCTGTGGCAAGATAACAGAGAGGTAGACACCTAGCTGTTGTGTCTCTGAATCTGCCCAGGCTTTTCACATATATAGATGATCAAAAGCTTGAAATATACGTTGCATTCATTTAAATGCCAGTGCTTACATATTCTGAAATTTGGTCATGTCACATGTAAAGCAGAAACTAAAAACCTGCTTCAGAATGGAAAAGTCAGAAATATTTTAGATGTGTAGACTCCTTCCATTCACCTTTTAGAGTCACATAGAAATACATTGCTTTTGATATATTCCTTTTCATTATTATTTCCTCACTACAAAATATTATAGTTTCTTTTTTATTGTTTCTGTGTGGATTTATGTTTGACTGATTTTGGGTTTTTTTTCTGAGAGAAGGAGAATGGGGTATGACCTACTCACTTTGCTCACTTTTTATATTTTGACATGTTTTTCTGAAGCTAGAAAGAATGTCATCTTGAGGAATATCAAACTGACTTCTTGGCTGTTGAGCTGAAATATTTGGCTAGCCCTATGTTAAATAAATAAGCAGCAAATGATAAATAATGGAGCAGTCATTTTATTCTACTAAATAATGAAATTCATATAATGGAAAAATAAACCATTTCATTTTATGTTATCTGAAAAATTGATAACTAGTTTGTGGTTTTTACATTATTCAGATCAAGGAAAATGTGCAATACACTTGGATTTGATCTGCTTCTTCCCTTCAGTGATACAAGGCTGAGTACAGTATGTACTAACTACTCATTTCTGAAACCAGAAATATTTGTGATATAATATAGATATTTGAAATATCAAAGTATAATATTTTTTGCCCTTAATGGTATAACAATCTTTGATTACAGTCAAAATGATAGTCTGAATAGTGACTGGAATGTCTTCAAAGGTATGAAAGTATTAGCTAATTGCTTAGTACTAAAACTATGTCTTCAATTTTTATTTTAATAAGAGAGCTGCAGTTAGTAGGTGGTATAGCATTGCCTGCTCTTTCTCTAATAATCAATATCTACCAAATTAGTGTTACCTTGTTTCCAGTTTGCACATATCACTAACAGAAAACCATTTTCTTGGCATGTAAATTTACACAGAAACGTCTTACTGGGATGTCAAATGCTAGACTTCCTCCTTTGTAGTAACTGCATTTGAGAGAATGTGTTTCTGAGTGTGCTTTAGTTGTAAATTACAAGACGTGCTGCAGTTGTGGCTGAGCTTTTGTTGTGTATTATCATACTGAACAGATTTGGCATAAAATATACAGTGCAGCAAAATGCATTATGTACTGTTGTTCATATTTCATATATTGTTTTTAGAACCTTAAATGTAATTTTTATTGCCAGAATTGTTTAAACCTTAATCCAAATGACATAAAAAAATTCTAGATGAACATATCAGGTAAAAATGGTAACATTTATATATTTTTTCAGATTTTTTTTCTTATAAAAAGTAATGATCTTACTAAACTAAAATACAAAGAAAAATAAACATATGAAAATCAGTTTATTGCAGTGAAGACCTTGTACTATAAGAAATGCAAAATGTCATGGTATATGCCAGGTGGGCAAACATTATTTTCCTTTCCTTTTCCTTGTTTCCTTTTTCTTTAATATCTGAAAGCTTTGAGAAGTGCTGTGAAAATTATGTTAAAAACAATTTATTAAAATCCAGCACATCAAAGGAACTATTTATTTTTGAATGCCATAAAATATACTGTTGACTAACAAATGACAGGGGACAGGACAAGAGGGAATGGCTGTAAGCTCTGCCAGGGTAGGTTCAGGCTCGATATAAGTCAAAATTCTTCAAAGAAAGGGTCACTATGCACTGGAATGGTCTGCCCGGGGAGGTGGTTGACTTGCCTTCCCTGGAGGTGTTTAAGGTGCAAGTGGATAAGGCACTGAGGGGCATGGTTTAGAGTTTGGTGAGAATGGTTGGACTTGATGATCCGGTGGGTCTCTTCCAACCTGGTGATTCTATGATTCTATTCTATGAATATAAATGCTTGTAAAGATGTTGAAATAATGCTTAGGAGTTTGGTTTAATTATTGCCATTTCATTTTCTGAGACTGGTTTTAGATAGCTAAACTCTATATTGTATATAACTAATTAATTTCATCACTAAAGGAGTGGGAAACTTTTGAGGAGAAATTAGAATAAATGAAATTTTACTTTGGTATGCTAAATGACTGATGAAATAACACCCCGCTGAGATTGCTAAAAAACCAGTTTTGTCCTCCCTAATGCTTTCAATACACTGCTACAAATTAAAAAGATACTAAATGACATGGAAACACATTTTTTTTACTACAACACTATGATTTTTAATAGAGGGGGCCAAAGAAACATCATTGTATTCCTTGCTATACATCCTATAAATGTGAAGTAGATTAGAGTGGGAGATATTTAGATTCCTATGCAAGCTTTCTGAATATAGGTGCAAATGTTTTCAGACATCTGTAAAAAAGTATTTTTTTTGTTTTATGTTGTATTTTCAAATATGATATTTATATTTTATGTACATAAACCCTATGCAGAATACAAAAGTATCTTCCTATGCTGCAACATTTCAAAAGCAAAAATTAAGACCTAAGTAGAGGGTGAAGAAATGTCTGCAAGCATAGTATACAGCTGAGGCATTGAAAGGAAGTTTCAGAAAGTAGATATGAACCCTTAAAGTTAGCTTTCGAGAAGCTTACTCAGAATGACTTCAATCCCTGTCACTTAATTTATCTTTTTTAATTTATGTTTTTTCTCTTTTAAACACCGGGCAGGAGACACCTTATGAAATGTAGATTATGGTCCCATTTTGTTATGTAGGGGTTAATTTGTCCTTCTAGGATGTGAAAGATCTGAATTTGAGTAAGGTCTACTGATTTTACTGTTGAAATTTGGCCATAATACAGCTCATAATGATGAACAAGACTGTAAGTGAGAAAGACAGAAAGAATTGACCCTATAGGTAAGGAGACATTTTATTTGTTTTAATTCAACCTTAGGTGACTGGTTTTTGTCAACAAGTTCTGATCAGAAGTACTTCTAAAGATTAGGTTGTTGAGTTCATGAAGCAGCTGCAACTACTTTGTGTTTTAGTGGCTGTCATCCTGTAGTCCATGAAAGAATGTCAGCATTTTTTTAGGCAATGGAACAACCACTGTTTCTGACTGTCTTGAGCTTCCTCTCTACATATGAACTATTGTAATTCATGTAATTCCTCTGGTCCAATACGCTCTTGAATGTTCGTCTAGCCAATGTACATCCTAGCTGTGACTATAGGATTCCACATATATCTCCGTTGAAAATTTCCAGGAGGAATGGGTTGTCTAACCCATAGAGTCCAGTAGTCTAAATTTCAGAAATTAGTGTTAACCCACATAGTACTCTGGTATATATAATTCATACTCCAAGGGTTCTACTGAAGTTGCAGGTTTTCTGTGTCTATATTTTTTACTCTGAATGGCAGTACATATTGTGCAGCATATCAATCCTCATCAGGTTTGCATGGAGAAATCATCTCTCTCTGGAAAAACAACACATCTGCCCAGACCTTACTTGTCCTTCTTTAACATCCTCAAGATGTGAGTTTCTTCTGTACTTTTTTCTGTCAGCTTTTCTCGTAGTACCTCCTTACGCTAGAATGCACAGAAACACCCTCCTGACTTTAAAGCACTAGGTGATCACAAGTCATATTCCTCTGTGCCTAAGTGATGTTTTGGTGATTTTGATATGCAAATTTTGACCTGAAGAGCTAGCCCCAGTATAAGATTACAGCTGTAATCCTTCCTTGAGTTAAGGAAGTTCAGACTTATGTCTCAGAGGAAACCATTAAAATATTTGCAAACCACTAATCTGTTCAGGGATTTTCTGTTTTTTATCTAGGTCAAGACTACTGGCTAGTGATTGTTTGAAGAGGCACTGTTAAGATAAGCAGGGTAAAAATAATATACGAGATAGAAATTAATCATAAATTTAAACTGTCATGAAGGATAGGATAACATAGGATCTAAAGTTAAAGATCACATGTTTATGATTCAAAAGTAAAGCAAATACCTAGTTTCTTGAAATTCTTACTTGACTTATCTAGACGTGGCTGAAATGTCTAATTACAGTAGAAAATGGCTTTGCTATTGTTAAATATTCATATTATAGTGTATATGTTCATATTTTAGTGTATATGCCTGTGAATGGCGAACTATTATACTATTTGGAGACATTATTTGTAAGTTTGCCTAGGAATAACTAAATATCAGTTGAGAGAATTGTTGGAAATTTAGAAGGATGGACAACAGGCACTAAAAAAATTAAAGTAATGAAGACTAGATGCTTAAGGTATTATGTTTTCACTGAATCAAGTGTGTAATGTACAAAAGAAATTGCAAAAGAAAAACTAGATTTATGTCAACATGCAGGAAGATGTTTATATTCATATCGAGGTTACCTAACATGATAAAACTCCTTCAACTTTAGTTAAGGAAAATGAATCTCATCTTTATTGATTTTTTTTTATTTTAGTAGCAGAAGTCTGCTTCAGTATTTCTGTTGTTCTGGGATGTGGTGTTCTGTCATAGGGACAAGAGGCAATTTTCATGTTTCCTCAAACCATCTAAGGTTAAAATTGAAATTCTGTCAATTGATTTCTAATGTGAACTTCTCTATGAACAACTGGACAATTGATACAGTCTGTATCAGCCTCTCTCCTGCAGAATTAATTTAGTGTATAGAGTGCATTTATATACAAAAACCCACAAAAAGAAATAACTGTCAATTTCAACAGAAAACACATATAGGAGAGGAAAGATTGAGAAGTCAAAAAGAATGTTCCTAGGAGTATTCAGTACATAGGCACAAAGCATTGCCAAGAACCTAATAAGGCACATATTTTGAATATCTGTGTTCCTTCTCAGGGTTATAGAAAGTAACTAGATTCCTAACAATTTATCATCATGTTCTTGGCTTTAGAGAGACAGCTATAAGAACTGAAAGCCAATTGTTTTCAGAACATAATTGTAGCATACATTGGATTAGTGGAAATGGAGCATGTACTTACAATAGAGCATATTCTCCCATTGGTTTAATTCTAGTCAACATCTATACACTTTGATTGTATTTCTACAGAGTTTAAAAAAAAAAATGCAGGCAAACCCAGAACATGATCACAGGTTGAATTAACTATATCTTCAGGGTTTAGAGACAATGGTAAAAATGCAACAAAAGTCACCAGACCTCAAGCCCAGTGTATCATACTACTAACAAAATGGTTTCTGAAATATATCTATATATCCTAGTAAAAGTTCTGACATTTATGTGAAAAACAGTGGAAAAAGCTGAAGATCTGAAAACAATATTTCCCTTTTCTTTCCAGTCTAATTTTATTTAATTTCTTGAAGCTAACATTGGATATTATGCAAATAAGAACAGCTTTAATTTCACTTTTTAATGTGTGTTTATATGATACTAATTCTTTGGTTTTTTTCTGGAAGCTTGTCACATTACCCAACACAATAGGAAATAAATTTTCTGTGCCATGTTTTTTAGTTAATTGGAATCTTATTTTCTCTCTACTATGCTAGCAGTCATTTTCCTTCCATTTGCCATCAGTGTATACTGTCTGTAGAAAAAAAATTATTTCATACATATATTCTTTGAGTATTAATGCTGTTTTTTCTTTATAAAAGGTTTCTCTTTGGATTTTTATTTTTTTTTTGTTCTAAGTGAAATAGTGAAAATATAAGTAAACTCTCTCATGAAAAATATATATGTTTAAAACTAAATGCAATAAAGCCACAGAAGCAGACAAACCACATTTTCACGTTATCTCCTTACTGCAGAAAAAGAATTCAGGTTTATTTAATTTTCCCTGAAGCTTGAGAACTGCAGCTTGTCTAACTCATACAGGGATTTCTTTAGGTGAGTCTTCTACCCTACTTAAGTCACTTTTAACTTGAAAGTGTGACCTAACACAGGAGATCTTTTACTTTCTGAAATCCGCTGAGCCTTTGTAGTTCCAAGGTAACAGGCAGCAAGAGTACTCAAAGTAGATGATGTACTCTTATGCATCTCACAAGTATTGACAGGAGTCTGAAAAGTCTAGATGCTACTAAGTTTTCGAGACTTTACAACAAAGAACGCTGAAAAAGACAAATGAAGAAACACGGAGAGATTTGTATTATTTCACCTCTCTGAAATGCTATTTTACCTGTAACCTTCCTGTGTTTTGTAATTTACTCTAACTTTCTATTTGTCTCTGTGGCCTATAAGTACAGTGTCAATTCCATTGCTATTATAGGGCAGAGATGCATCCCTAAGCCTGGTTACGATGGGGTCACAGAGAAAAAGAAAGTTTTAAACCTGAGGAGAAACTACAATGAACAGGGGGGATTTTATGTTGGTGTGCTGAGGAAAGTGAAGATCAGGTAGAAGAGATTTCAGGTTGACACATGACTTTTAGTAGAGCTTTTGGCAATAATAATTTTTTTCAGAGTTTAATTTTACAGCTAATAGTTTAAAACTTGCAGTCTTTAAATACTGAAGGACAAATTTAGTCAATCTGCAATTTCAGGCTTCAAAAGTTTGATGTCAGTGTTTAGAACATGTACTGTTAATGTTGTTCTACTTCATTGCCCACAGGTTACTCCAAATCAGTTTGCTCCCTACCATCCCCTTCAGATAAATGAGAAGTATTTTATATATTTTAAAATGATCAGGAATCATACTTAAAATGCATTGATTTTAAATAGCAACAGCTATTAAATAGCTCCTTGCAAAGGAAGAATTTAGTGCCTACCAAAGAGTACCTTTACAGGTGGTGTAGATAGTACTCAGGATTTAAACAGAAAAGTGTCTGAAGTGTTATATTTTTTAATCCTTATAGAAGCAGATATTCTTTTTTGTCCATATATTGCAGGGCTGAATCATGTGCACTTTTAATATCTGATTAAAATTAATCATTAGCCAAGAAAGGATAATATGCTTGTCTTACCTCTCCAGTTTCCACATCTTCCTCAGAGGAATGGATAAGCCTACCTGGACAGTTTGCTGTTGACTAACAAAGTGGTGTGAATTGCTTTGTTTCACTGTAATAACAGAGTCCTTAGTGTTTAGGGAACTAAATAAGTGTTAAGACAGCTTATATTTGTATTAAATGAAGCTTGGCTATCTTAAATAAATTTTATAGAAAGTCATCTACTATCAGTCTGCATATGGTTCTACTGTAATAACACTACATTGTTTATGAAACATCAGTATTATTCAGTGATGTTAATATGTTGTTTATGGGAGCATTGCTGTGTAGTAACAGCTCCAGTGTTATAGCATTCTGTGTGCGAACTGAATTATTTTTTCTTCTTATCTTTACTAGAATGCAACAAGTAAATATAAAAATTATCTTGTTCAGGGTTTTTTTTTTATATTTTTCAAAAAATTTAACTTGGAATAGCAGAATGCTTACAGAAGATCTGATTATTTAAAGGTGAAGTAGTAGAAATGGGAAAAAATGCAAAGAAAGAAGTGCTAGGTTCTGTATTTAAGGTATAACGAGACAAAATTCTGTTCTAAAGTATTACAATGACAGCAGAAAAGAGAGATGTGCATGTGTATTAGTACAGAATGAGCAGTATTCATCATTTTTCTCTTCTGAAATGACACTAGAGAGAATACTCTGCAAGAGGATGGAAGAGATGAGCGCTCTGAAAAGATTATAAGCCTCCCATACTGTGTCATCTGTTGTCAGATTTTTATATAGTTAAAGCTTAACCCTAGATGTACCCTCTATAAAGAAGCTTTAGATTACTGAGCACTATTAATGTGAATAATATTAATGGAAAGCAAGCTGTGAAGGGAACAAGAATTGCTTTCCAGTACACAAACTTACTGTGCTATTACAGAGATATATGGAGAAAAAAATCTTAATAAGGGAAAAATCGAAGGTATACTCAGGTTTGGACAAATTTTCCTGTCACTGGTCCTGTTTTGTTTCTGAAATAAATCAAAATTCCATGATGACAGAGAATTGAGACTTCTTAGAATTTATTTCATTTTTTTTCAGAAATGAGGGTAAAATATCCTCAGTAAATCCTATTGCTTTCAGGTATTTTAAATATGAGCTGCTGTAGTATCCTGTGTCCCCAGCAAATATCAGACTATTGTCTATTACAGTCTCAGCCACTCTACTTGGTCATTATTTTCAAGTGAATGTCATCCTATGGAGAATTTTTTTCAACACATATATATTTTCTAATAAAAAAATCGATGTAACTACGAAGCATAAACCAGTTCTGTCAAGAACAGTGTTTCCCATTCAGCCTTATTCAATATGATTGCTATTCTCTCAGTTTCCTTGGTATCAAAATTCTTACTAGAGCATTTTAGACTCTTCTGTGAACATGAAGTGTGTTGACTAGTAAATAAAGCAAGTGAGATGACTTTAACTGTATTTTGTGATTTTATCACATGTGGAGAAACACATGATGAGAGTTGGAAAACTGAAGTTAAAGCCCTCTCTAGCAGAAAGCTGTATTTATACTTACTTGTTCACCAAGATTCTTTATTCTTTAATATTAATATTTTAGTTAAATACCTTTTGATCTTATATACCTTTTGATCTTACAAAGTACTTAACAAAAGCATGAAAGAACATAATGAGTTTTTTCCAATGTTCCGTCTCAGAATCACTATGAAATGAAGAACTGAGTTTTGAACACAGAATTTTGGTTATTCCATCATCTTGCACGTGCATTGTATTTCTTCAGTACAAGGTCAATTTTGATTTTGTAGAATCACTCTCCATATATTATGTAGACTAGATTGATAAGAATGCTAAGAAATATAGTGTGAGAACAGTAATACAGTAACTTATCTAGCTAGCTCATATTTAGCTGGGTGTCAACCAATACCTGCAAGTCCTTTTCCACTAGGCAGCTTTCCAGCCACACTTCCCCACTCCAGTATCATTGTATGGGGTTGCTGCGACCCAAGTACTTGGCACTTGGCTTTGTTAAACCTTATACGATTGACCTTGGTCCATAAATTCATCCTGTCCAAATTTCTACACAGAGCCTTCTTACCCTCAAGGAGGCGTAATCTGCAAACATAATGAGGGAGCCCTCAATCCCCTCATCCAGATCATTGATGAAGATATTAAACAAGACTGATCCCAACACTAAGCCCTGTGGGATGCTGCTTTTTACTGGCCACAAACTGAATTTAGATCTGTTCCTTCTTGAGAATGTCCAGCCTTCCTGGTCTCCTTTGCCCTTAAGGACTGCTTCCCTAGGGACTTTCTCAACCATTGTCCTGAACAGGCCAAACTGTGACCTCTGGAAGTCCATGGTAGTGGGTTTGTTGTCCCCCATCCTTACTTCACCGAGAAGTTAGAACTCTCATCATTTCACAGTTTCTAAGCCCAAGATGACTGCTGACCAGCACTTCTCCCAGCAGTCCTTCTTTGTAAACAGCAAGTCAAACGAGGCACTTCTCATGGTAACCTCACTTACCAGCTGTGTCAGGAAGTTATTTTCCATGCACTCCAGGAACCCCCTAGATTGTTATCTTGCTGCTGTGTTGCATTTCCAGCAGACTTCTGGTAAGTTGAAGCCCCTCACAAGAAAAAGGGGGAGAAATTTTGAGTTTTCTGCTAGCTGGTTGTAGAATACTTCATCTGCCTCTTCATCCTGGTGGGGTGGTCTGTAACAGACTCCTAGGAGGACATCTGCTTTGTTGGCCTTCCCTCTCATCCTTTGCCCATATGTGTTCTACCTTATCATCACAATCGTTGAACTCTATACGATTGAAAACCTCCCTAACATGCAGAGCCACCCCACCACCTCTCCTTCTTTGTTTATCCCTTCTGATGAGTGTACAGCTGATACATGATGAATCATGCTTTTGCACAGTCTTGGTGTCTCATACACTAATATTTTCTTGAGGAAGTCTCTGAGAATTGACTGACTTTTCTTCTTGAATTGGAATATATGAGCAACGGCACCTTCCCTCCATATTTGTGCCCCTTTATCAGTAACAAGTATCTCTGTCTATGTGAACTCTGCTCACTAGCTTCTTGAAGGGCTCTTTGTGGCCTCTATTTTTAAAATTACCTAAGTTCTTAGAGAAAAAAAGGCAGCTCACTATTTAATGATTGATATTTTCTTCTTCGCTTGTGTTAACTGTTGGGATCGTTATGGTCAGAGTGTTGTTCTTTAGTTTTACTTTGATCTCTCAGATCAAAAATTCTACTCAAAAAGGAGAGAAACTAAATCATAGATTGCAACTTAACTGTATTTATGTACGGTTTTATAATGGACACTTTTTTTCAAGCTAATGGCTATCCCCCAAGAAGCCTGGACTACAGCTAAGCTTCTTCCCCCTTTCCATATAATGGAATAAGCAAAATAAACTTTAGGTAGCCAGAATGACCTTAAAGCTAAATTCAGAAGTGAGAAAGAATAGTATGTAACCTTGCTGTTGATAATTAGATCCTAGGGACTGACTTGAAAATTCGGGAAAAAAGTAATGTTTTGTTCACCTGCTGTTTCTTGTGGGGTTTTAAGAAGTCTTAAAAAGGCGCCTGTTAGATACCGTTACAAGATTGCATTGTTTTACAATCAAAACCACTAAATAGTATCTGATAAGCTGTTGTTATGTAAAAAGATAAAATGTAACGTTTAAAAAAAATAAGAATAGGGTTAGAAAAATCACTCTATCTACCAACATTTTTGTCACTTTTTTGATGTTTGTTTACACATTTATGTATTTGAGCAGTATGAACTTAGCTCCCTCTCAGTATAAAAATCTGCTCTTCACCATGAATGAATTCAATAAAGAACACAACTCACTCATTCTACTTTTATATCAGTATAGATCCAGTAATCTTAGATGGATAACTCATGAGGTATCTCTTGATGTCTGTACTGTAAAATTATATTTCCTTGATTTCAGTTAGCAGTAATTGACAGAGGCACAAAAACCGCATAGCATGACTTCTCATTTTTTACAGCCCTGGAGTTAAGCAAATGCTAAATTAAAATGACAAATAGTCCATTTGTAGGGAAAAAAAATACCCTAAGTGATCCAAACAAAACTCAGACCTTGAAAGTCTGCCAAATTTAGTCATTAGCACTTTTCATGCTTTCTGTGTTAGCTGCAGGAATCAGATGGTACCAACATAACTTCACAATGCTTAACTCTTTGCTCAGTTATTTTGAATATTCTGATTTCATGTCTTTGCTCTGTGTATGCACGTTGAATGGTACTTGTACAATTATTTTTTCTAGTTGTTATTGTTCTATTAAACAATTGGGATTGTGCATACAACAAGTAGAATAAGACTGTTGAGTAGAGCATGCCACTGTATTTGTCAGCAGCAGTCTTATTTAGAATTATATCATTAAACTGTTAATAGTAATTGAGTTTGTGTTCAGGTAAATAGTGACTGACTCACTATTGAAAACCAACAAGAATGTGTTAAAATTTGCGAATTTTAATCAGAAAAGTATGTTTAAAGCATGTCAAAGAATTTCAAATATTATTAATTATTTAACTTTGTTAAGCATTTTTACTCAGAAAAAACTTTTGGAAGATTTTTTTTCCCCCTGAGTTTCCCCCCTTATTTTATTTTCATTTTGTGTAATGGTTAATAATGAGATGGTAGTAATGAGAGAAAACAGAGAATGTTAATTTTACAGAGTCTCAATTTGTTGATGTAACTGATTCTTTTTGTTTAAGATCAAAACAGGATCAGCACAGAAAAACAAGAAAAGAGAGGGCTATCAAAGGCAGAAAATGCAGCTTACACCTCTGGGGATGTTTCATTTGTGCCTAGTTGCTACAGATGCACAAAGCAAGCACATGAACCTATGAGCTATAATCATACCTTGCAAACTCCTACAGTTGTTGGAGGTTGGTTATGATCGTGCTTTAGGTCAAGGAGTCATAACAGTGCTCATAGCAGGTAGAGTTGTTCAGAGCAGACCAACCAGTCTTTTCCTAGATGACAGTGAAAGATTATGTTCAAGGTGAAGTGAAGAACCAAGACAGAACAAAGTCATTATAATATTGATTTCAGGAATGTAAATTACTGATCACTTAATCAGATTAAAATAAAACCAAAGCAAAGACCCTAGGCAAAAAGACCTCATAACAAATCACTTTATCCTGAACATACCTTTCATCAATAATTCTTCAGTGCTTATACATTAGTCAAATAAAAACTCTCCTTACACTCCTCCCAAGTTGAACAGTGACTAGTGATGCAGTTTTAGAAATTCAGGTTCTTCATGGCCATGGACGGTGCCAACACTTCAGCATTCATCAGTTCAGTCTAAGCTGTCTATGTAAAGTAGGTGCAGACCTAGTCTGAATACTGTTTTGTAGTTGATGTAGAATATGAGCACATTCTTTGACATAGGTCACCACAAAGGCTGGAGTAGCAGCAAGGTTGGTGTTATTTCCTGTCCAGTCCTATCTTAAATTTACGATGCATGGAGCATTAGAATAGATTATTTTTCAAAGAAGAAAGCTTTTAATTTCTTGTTTTCATTGAAAAATTCAAGTTTAGGAAAAGAGAATGTATTGGGCAAAAGTGCCAAAATATATACTGCGTTAGAGCTATTGCCTCCAAAATCAAACTTTTGGTCAAGAGAAAGAAAACTAGTCACTTCACAATAACTTAACAGCAGTTTAAAAGTGCAGGAAACTCAAGGTTAAAATCATTATTTTATTTAACAATATTAAGAGTTCTGCAAGCATGGCAGATAACAACTTGTGTAATTTAGTTATATTTAAACTAATCAGTTAAAATGGACGAGATATGTATGAGACCAAGACATGAAGCTTGACTGCTTCAGCTGGCATCCCTGCCTTGAAAGTCTTTATTGTCTGTTTTACCATAGTAAGCAGATAACAGGTTATGGGAGAGTATGGCTCCATCTATCTCTGAAAAAATCAGTTTGTCTTGACTGTGTTGCAGAATCCACAGAATTTAATTTTTTTTTCTTGCTGACTTAATCTATGGTGTGGTGGAATATTACCATCAAGACCATGGTCCACTCAAAAAAGGTCCTTCAAGAAGGGAAAAATTAAGTCTTGTTGGGGTGAGAAAGAGAGGAAGAAATAAATCGTGTTAAACACTTGTACGATGTCATACCACACAGTCTCACACAAAATCACTCCTCTCCGCTATAGTTATGTTGAAAAAAATGAGACCATATATCTACAAATATTCTTTACACTGGCTGTCAAGTTCATGTGGAAAATTAAGAATAAATAGAAAGCAAATGAAAAACATTCTTTCTAGCTGATGTGCTTTGTAACTTTTTGGTAAGCTCCAGAGAGCTTTACACACTGATACAGTATCCATTAGTTTTGCTGTCTTCTCAAAATTGTAGCACTAGCATTATACTGTGTAATTCTGTTATGAATATATGTGTAGCAATATTATAAAACTACCATTCAGTCTTGATTGGACATCCAAAAACTGATGCAGATAAAATTTTGTATAAAATAATGTATAAAGACACAATTGACAGCAAACTTGTGATAACCAGCATGATTGGAAGTATGCTGATGTCCAGATTCTTCAGAGAGAGCTATGGCAAATTATGGATTAAATTGCTTTAAAAGAGGTGTATACCCATTCCTATTTGTCCTTTCCTTGTTTTTGCCTATGTGCTAGTGTGCTACTTCATCTGCACACAAGATGAAATTAAGACAGTAAAATAAGCTCTGCCATGACTTAAAATGCTATGTAAGCATTATATGAAGGTTACCTTTGAGTGTAGTGATAAAAAGAAAATAAGACAGTTATAATTCAGTTGTGCTTGTGTGTAATGATAAATGTAAAGGTATAATTGGGTTTTTGAAAACTAAGCAAGTCAGCTGGGTCATTCCAGTAATTTGAAACTAAGTAGCTAAGTTTAACAGATCTCAGTTTTCTTTTCCAGCTTTCATAGAATTTTAAATTCAAAGATCAGCTGGGAGCCCTTCAGCATGGATTAAAAAAAAAAAAGTCTGAATTATCATTTCAGTCATTTAACTAAACTGTTTAAGATAGAAATGGTTGTAAAAATTAAGTTATGAAGACACTGTGATTAAATGTTTATTTCTGCTGCAATTAATAACTTAGAGTTTGTTGACCTGCAATAATTTCTATTTGCATAATTAAAAATGTTAGCAGTCCAAGGCACTTATTCCCACAGATGTGTTTATTTCTTTAATTACCCAAAGTAAATTTAAGTCTATGTGTCTCATTTCATAAATTAATGGAAGACATTTAAGAAAGTATGATGTGGAACAAACTATTTAGCTTTAATAATCTCTATGAAAATTAACCTTCTTTTTGGAAATTACATATACAACAGATATTATAACAGAATTTGAATTTTAATTAATTTGAAAAGTTTCTGCACCTCAGTAGCTAAAATATTTAAACAATTCACAGTGGCTGTGTTGACTGTAGTTTGAGGTATCCTTGAACCCTTTTCTGACGGGAAGAAATGGAGCAGCTGAACCAGAGGTGTGAGACTTATGAGTCACTAAAGATGTTTCTATAGACAATACTTTCTTAGCAGTTTGAAATTATCTTTATGGTTTCGTACACTTAAACCTATAGGTTGTATTTCTGAAATGCTTAATGATTATCTATTACTATAGCCCTAGATTAATTCACATGGAACAATACTAGTGGATTTTGTCAATTTCTAATATTACACAAAAAACAGTAATATTTTTGCCAATTTTTTAATAAGGACAGTTTGTCACTAGACAGAAGTTATATCAACTAATACAAAAAACATGAGAGTTGGAATATCTGACTGGAGTTTTTCTTTCTGTTGGGATTTAAATTGCCATACTATGGCTTAGCAGCAAAAGTTATTTATTATTATTCCTTTTTTAGGAATTCTATATCACAAAAAATATCATTACTTTAAGCATGTAATTAGAAAATGCTTTCAGTAGTCACATTACTTGACTGAGTCCTCCACTAGTGCATTATATTCTGTTAAAGAAATTACTTTTATATTTATTTGAATAAACATCTCCAGTTTGACACATAATTTTTAATATTAAATTACTGTAAAGACTTACACACAGATGTAGAAATAATTTGAAATAGACTGTTTATTTGTACTTCTGCTTTTATAAGTTTTCCAAAAAGGAATATTCTCATATTGTATGTCAAGGTGAAGATTTTTTGGCTATAGAGGAAACAATGGTCTTATTAACTGATTTTTACTCTGTTAACTCAAAATTGACAAATCTGTTCTTCATGTGAACAGTTATCATAGAGGAACAGTTAATACTATTGTGTGTTACAATAGTTGCTACCTTAGTTCTTGAGATGAAATCCTAACAGCTTTCCTAATTTTTTACCTAATTAAAAGAGAAATTACAGTAAAAAATTGAGACTTTTGTTTACTTTGATCATTGATAAAACTAATTGGTTAGGTTTTTAAACAAGAAGTGAGCAATATTCAGGTCATTTTGTCTGACTGAGAACTAAAGCTAGCCTTTTGTTTTGTTTTTCAGCAAGCTGTGTTTCAAATAAGCATTAAAATGTTGAAAGGTTGTTCAAGCTATGGCCTTTTCAAAACTGCTGATTCTGTGATGTGCATTTCCTGCTCTTGGTGACATTGGGCAACATATTTCGCAGAGCAGAGCCTTGCCTGCTATGCTGCAGCTGAAACGCAATTAACCATTTGAATAAATACTCTTTTGAGAGTTTTCAGTAATTCAGGTTAATAGCTGCAACACTTACAAATGTTCGAATTATAGAGTTTTGCTTCTTTTATTTATTATAGTACATGTAAAGTACATGTATTGTAGTTTTGTATATTCATTCCTTTAGAAGTGTGGAAGCTTCTCCTGTTTTGTTCATAGTTTGCCTTTGCAGAAGAATATGAAAATAACTTTATTTGACTTTAAAAGATAAACATTCGCATACATGTGCTTTGGCCTGGCTTTTATGATAAAATGCACGTGTAGTCCAAATGTCTGTGTCTATTTCTGTTAATCAGTCCTCATCAAGGAATATTGAGCACACCAGATTTCAGTCAAATACTAAAGAGATGCAAGTTCCTGCTGTGATTCCAGTCCTCCTACAAAGGAAGGGGGTTTTCAGTAAAGAATTGATAGTAAAGAATTGTATACTGGGGCAAAGTAAACTGTTGTATAAAGCATTTCACCTTACTTGCTTGGTGCTGGAAGTAAACCACGCTAGAGCAATCTAATGATCAGCTGTGATCATTAGACTATGATCTACTGTCACTCCTATCAGTGGGAGATGGGTTCAGTGTTTTCAGCTGAAAGTGACTATTGCTAAGGGCAGATGCTCACCCTGCCCCTGCGTGGGTGTGTTCCTTGCTTTAAGTTTACTTCCATATTTCTTTCTTCAATGACACCTAGGACTAGCAGAGCTACGGAAAAGAGCAGGTAACAAGGGATTGCATGAACATGAGCACAAGTGAGATTTCTCTGTACACCATCACCCTGCACTAGCTGAACGTATTACATATGCATGAAATAGAAATTCCTATTTAGAGTTGGGAATAAGGTAATTTAGCAGTTGGTTGTTAAAACTGTATTGTCTATTACAATATAGGCTCACAGAACAACCAACCAACAAAAGATACTGTGGTTTAAAATTGAGGCACGTGCTCTATTGAGGCATTCTAATACCACATTGGGAGAGCCTTATGTGTCTTTAGTTTATTAAAGTATGTGCTGTTATTTGGGCAAACTTAATTACCATAAGCATTTTATTGACAAATTATAAATAAGGGTTTTTTTGCTCTCAAATAATTCACTCTTTTATTTAAATTTTCACCCTTCCCAAAACATTCCTAGCAAAAAAAAAAAAAGCTAAATAACTGAAGAAGTTCATATACCAAGAGTGCTGGATACTGATTAATGAAGATTTAATGTCATGTTCAGTTGGTATAATGTAAGCTGTTCTTGCTAGTGATATCAAAATTTGTCAAAGAACTGCTGTTAAAATACTACAGCTTTTAAAAAAAAATAGAAGAAAGAAAAGGTCTAGGGCTTTTATATTTATCAGCAGATACAGTTGCAGTGAGGTCTGAGGTCAATGCCCTATGAGTCTTAATGGTTGGTGGTAATCAATCTTCTTTTACTGTTTTTTTTTTCCCCTCATTGCTCTTTCTGACGTATTTCTACTTCATGTGAAACTGAATTTTCAGGCTATGCTTAACACCAATGTGAGGACTGCAGTTTTGATTGGGCTTTTCATATATAGTACATTCATACATTGTACAGCTAGAGTTGGAATTGTCATTTACAGAACTATTTTAAATAAAAAAATGTGTGAGGAGAAATGGGATTGTTGATCCCAGAAATCAGCATCATTTATTTGTACACAAAGTATCCATATATTCTCTCCAAAAGTAGCTGCCACTTTTTTTTTTAAGTTGACATGTAGATAATACTGCAAGTTATGCAAGAAGCCATAAATGCACATTATGTTATTATGTTGTTAGGGAAGTAAAAAAAAATAAAAAAAAGAGAGAGAGGACTCAACATATAGAAAGCCCTTGCATATTCCACCTGAAGCCAAGTGGATGACGTATACTCATGAATTTCCAAAGTTTCCATGTGTGATGTTTCTCTAAATTAATTAGTTAAAGGAACGGTGAGCCTTTTGCATGCTGTAACATCCACTTAACTCCCAAATGTAAACGATGCATTTGTGACCTAAAACTTGCTCCATTCTGGGTGCCATTGAACTGGACTTTAAATAGGAAATGTGTAGGAGGAATCTGAAGTGACAGCTTGAAACTGTATCTATTAAAATCTATCTTAAAATAAAAAAGCAAAATAATTTTGCTTTATCCATTGTTTAAAAATCAAAAATTCTTTTCATTTTGTTTGCTCTTTAATTATATGTCTGCTTAGAATTGATGTTTCAAGAGAATCTGAAAAAAACCTATGAGACTGCTTTGGCAGTCTTAAGCATATTACACTTTTAATTTCTTAGTTTTTTTCTAACTTAAGGCTATGGGTTACTTTCAAATTGAGCTTTTTTGGGTTTTTTTGTTTTCCATTGT
This sequence comes from Coccyzus lansbergi, assembly GCA_033558105.1. Taxonomy (NCBI): domain Eukaryota; kingdom Metazoa; phylum Chordata; class Aves; order Cuculiformes; family Coccyzidae; genus Coccyzus; species Coccyzus lansbergi. The sequence goes on from JAUMJK010000486.1 coordinate 2,452,728, forward strand.
ACTGTAGACTCTCTGAATGATAGATATTCTGCTTTTTTTTTTTTTTTTGGCTGAAAATTCAGAGTACATATTGGTACACACTTTCCTACAGTGTTGTGGCACTCAACAAATCCAGAATTACCATCATCACATAAACAATGCCAATTAAATTGCTTGAAAACAAGTAGCAATCATAGGTAGGTTATGTGTCATCTGACTTATTTGTTCTCAGACTCTTAAGACTGAATATCCTAGGTTGCTTATCTTCTGTAATAAATTACCAGATTATGTCCTTATATAGGAAGTTCAACTTCGACTAGTTGACTTTCTATATCTAAATGCTTAGATAGAAGAACAGCCTTCAGAGAATGTGGTGTATTTTTTTCTTTTATAACTGGAGGGGTGGTGGTGGACTACTGAGTAGGGGCTGCATCCTAAGCAATTTTGTCCCAGGAGATTTATTCTACGTGGGCATTAAAAACCAAAAGAAAACCACTGCAAACAAACAAAAAAACCACAAAAAAACCCCTCCAACCAAGCTACATAAAACTTCAGTTATCACTCTATTAAAATATACCTTCATTACTTTGCCTACCTGGAATTATTATTAATAGTGGTGATTTCCTGAGAGTCACTGGAATAGTCTGGCGTTTCCTGAATGGGCTGCCAGTCACAGCACATATAGGTTTGAAAGATGGTTTCTTTATGATTTCTTGATTGATAATGACAAGGTTTCTGTAATTTTGTATGCAAAAAGTAAGCAGCTCTCTTCCAAGATGAAAATTCTTGCTTTATAAAGGAATAACCTTTTTATGAAACATAAAGGAAGATAAAGGATTTGCCAAATACAGATTTTTGCAAGTGTGGCTGGAACAATGAAACGAAGCAGAAATTGGTTTTGTTTGAAGTCTAGTTTATACACTGTGTTTTCATTTGTCCTACCATGGTACAGGCAGATAACCAGATATACTTACTGAAGAGTATATAAGGTGAATACTCTGCAATACTTCCACCAGCCAGAACAAACACTCTGGTCTCTTACCAAGCACAGTGGACAAGACCAATAATGAAGTTGTGCTTTACATGCTTTTACCAATGAAACCTTGCTATGATTACAAAAGTTCCTTGTATATCAGATTTTTCTCTTTTTAAAAATAAAGGCTTATTTGGCAATGAACTAAGACTTGAAGATGATGCATTTGTGTAAACAAGTATGTGGCTGATGTTGGTGTGTCATCATATTGGGTCATTTTTTTTGCATTTTTTTCAGCTCTGACAATAAAAAGCTAGTACTTTTTGTCTGTAGTTGGTAAGCACCCCTTACTAAGGCTATTCCAAACACTTGGCATCTCCTTTATTTTGCTAGCTTATTCATCTGAATTGGAAGTCTGTTTATCTCCATATTTCGTGAATAATTCCTCAGAAATATTAAGAAGAAGCATGAGTATCCATGGACAAACTTTTCTCAGTAGTTCTTTACAATTGTTTGTTTATTATTCAGCTGCAGCACTTAAGATGTTATCACTTACTCAAGTGAAAAAAAAGTCAGGTGACTGCTTGAGGCCTACACCTTTTGCTAATTTGGTTTGATTCACCACAGTAAAGTTAGTGTTTTGACTTAACTGATGAAGATCAAATCCATGCCATTACATATAACTTGTTTTCTGTTGGTAGTCTTAAAATTCCTAGATTTCTGTGAGAATTCCTAGATTTTTCTCTCCCAGTAGCTATTGTTTACATTTTCAGAACTGTGTTTACTTTTAGTTCAAATTTATTTCAAGTTGTTTTGTAACTCATTTGAAGTTGCATGGTTTTTATTTATTTCTTTGCCATGGGAGTTGGTGGGCATTTTAAGAACAAAGATTTAAAGTGTGGGTTCTTAAATATGTGCTGTAAACCACTTGAAATACTGCATCAAACACTTTAGAAATCTACAAGTTCTTAAATTAAGTAAATTACAGAATAGTGCTTATTAAACTTGCTGAAAGCATTAAAAATAGCTGATGTTAAGGCAAAGACTTTGAAGAAAGAAGGGATTTCAGTGTTGACTTCAGTGCAAAGAATTGCATGTGCAATGTCTGCAAATGTATTTTGTGTTTAATAAAACATTTCATAACAAAGTAATACAATTTTTCATTAGGGCTATCAGATTGCTTGTTTATTGATGTACATGATTGGTATATGCTGACATACGCCAATATTGTAAGTATCAATATTTATTATGCAAATCATTCTCCCACACCTGAAAGCAGCTGTTTTGCATTCAGGCATATGATTCAGTTATAGTACTAAAATTAAGTCCCAAGTGAAATCTTAAGTCAGTGTCCACATTCACAGTAATATACAGCATTATGCATTGTTGAGTCACCACACAGGTCTTGATAATTCAGAGCAATTGTCAGATAGAGATCTTTATCTTCCAATTCAGAAAGCAGAAATAATAACAATTTATGGACTTTGGCCTCAAACTGCAGCAGTTCTATCACTTAAAACAAATTCTATCATTCTGTAATGTGTGTACATGACCTGTGCTGTAAAGTACTTTCAGACATTGCTAGACTTTATCTAAGGTTAACAGAAGTAGGAGGAAATTGGATTTACATGAATTTCTGTCAGCTAATAAAAGTTGATGGCGTATAGTGGTGATACATTGGCATAAGGAATAATTTTTTTAAAACCTCATGGGCAATTTTTAATGTTCAGTTGGGTTTACTCATTTCAAGTCAGTTTGGTGCATGAGTAGTTAAACCTATCATCAGGCTGGTATATAATGTTTCATCCATGTGTATAAAGATTATTGTAGCGTGGTGATATCAGATATACATCTGAAGTGAATATATTTAGTCTTTCCAACTTTATGCTCACATTTTATAAAATAATACAGCAAAAGCACTTATCATATTAGAACCAAATTTCATGGTTGCATGCTTTCTCCAGTACATTTGCCTGTAGAAAACTTAAGTGTGAGAAAGTAAAGAATCAAAGTGTGGTTTTCTTAGGCCTAATAGACCTGCAGGCTAAAGAAGAAAAGGGCTAAAAAATTACTTCTGCCATTGAAATGAAACCCAGAAACTCCCAGTAGTTAGAAACAGTGTACATCATACTATAGTGTAGACATATCAACTTTTCACTACAGAAAATGAGTCTAATACTACCAAATTATGCATTACCATGTATTTGTACTGTTTTTTATGGGCCAGCCAAGTATTTTTCAGCTAGGCTGATAAGGAAAGCATTGCAAGGAATTAGAATACTAGGTATATAGTATTTGGGGATCAAGTTCTTCTCTGTTCTGGAGATTAGGAGCACACAGCAAGAGAATAAAATGAAGTAACTGAAGGGCAGCATCTGTTAGCACATTTGGAAATATTTTGGCATTTTTATACTTATCTTGGAACACAATACTGGTATCAGAATGCCTACATAGTTGAAGTGTTGGCACTTGCAATTGACAATTCTGGTTTATTTTGGTTTTTTTTTTTTCTTGTCATACCCTTTCCCTCTCCAAGAAGTGACTGTATAGATAGTTCCATGGAAGCCAAGATGGAAACTGGAAAGGAAATGCTACTGTGCACTTAACTTCCCTTTACGCTGAGGTATCAGCCAGGTATCTATTTTACATGCTAGCAGCAGCACAGGTAGGGCAGAAAGTGGGCAGACGGCTGTGGTAGCCTAATGTAGATAATCGATTTCCCTGTCCTAGGAACAGAAGAAAGTGGGAGTTGTGGCCAGAAGAAACTCCTTTACTTCTACTGGAGCCCTCTTAAAGCTCCACTTGTTATACAAATTGCATTTGTCTTATTGAAATACCACTAGAACCTTACTTGGCTCCTTCTATACACCATTAACTTTATATATCAGTCATGCTGTTCCACCATTCTCTGTTCTCTGAAATGTCACTGCCTTGCCACCAGAGAGGTGTTTTGTTTTTTTTTCTCTCCTTGACCCAGCTCTAGTTATTCTTGTGTATAAGTTGCAATGTGTGAATGATTGTTTCATCTGCCTGTCACAGTTCAAGGGACAGCTGGGTGATACTTTTAGTCATATGGTTATTTTTAAGTAGTCCTGCAAGGAGCACAGATTTGGACTTTATCTTTTTGAGTCCCTTCCAGTTCCAGATATTCCATGATTCTTTTTTCAAAAGTCTAGAGAATGTGTTGTTCTACAACATGCAATAGTACAGCAATCTTAAGGTGACAACTTCAGTATACATTTAAAAATACATGATTTACTATGGGTTTTTTTTTAATTAAAAGTAAATCTTGTCTTGTTACTAGATGTTGCTATTAATTGCAGATAATCTAACACATGACAATGATTAAAAGTGTACCTAGTGGTGATGGATATTAAATTTGTTTTGTTTTAGACTGACCTATGATAAGCATTAGCCAAGGATTTAACAAAGAGTATATTCTCACTTTGTTGACATGATAGAATCCTTATTTTATCTTGCATGCAATTAAAATGCAATTTATGTCTCAAAGCTACTTTTTTTTTTTTTTTTTTTTTAAGGTTATGTAGTTCAAGATGGACATTTTGGATCATGTGAAAACAAGTATTGTGGCCTGGGTAGACACTGTGTTGTGAATGGAGAGACTGGCCAGGCTGAGTGTCTATGCATGGAGCACTGCAAACCACACTACAAACCTGTGTGTGGTTCTGATGGAGAATTCTATGAAAACCATTGTGAAGTGCACAGGGCTGCCTGTCTGAAAAAGCAAAAGGTCACTATCGTGCACAATGAAGATTGTTTCTTCAAAGGTAAGTGTGACTGAATAATATCTGGAATATTGCTACCAGGTGTGTTCTCAGCTAAAGATCTATAGAGGCTGCACGGAGTGTATGGTGAATAAATTACTCAAAAAGTTCATACAGTTAGCGTCTCACTCCAGAGATATTGTATGGATTATTTTTCTCTTTATTTGCACTCAGTGCTCTGGGCAATCACCCCTTTTTAGCCTGAATAAACCAGTTGTCTCTTGGAAATTAATCCACGGCAGCTTGCCTTGCAAATGTGGCTGTTGACCTCATTCATCTGAATGTACTTACAGTCCCAAAGCCAAAAGGATATTAATCTCTGTTTCAACAAAAACAAAATTTAGGCTTTCAGAGAGATTTTGTAAGACTGCAAGACCTATGCTTGTAATTTATGTTGAAGTTGATAGATGAACAGCTTCATCATGGCTAAGTGGGTCTTCCTTTTTTGACAATGAAGAGTTCACTTGCATATTTACCAAAGCATGCAAGTTTAGCTAATTTTAATCTTCTAAATGCTGGGAGTTGCCAGCCTGAATGCTGAGAGATATACTTTAAGTTAAGCATCTTATACTGAAGATGTCAACAATTTCAACTTGCTCCTTTTTATGTAATTTGAGCACACCTTGCACGTTTCCTGAACTATGCTAATACAGACCTTGATTAAATATGTTTATAGTACCTGGCAGCACATTTTTGCTGATTAAAACGAGCAAATGGCTTTTGCAGGGTGGGAGAAATGTTTTTTAAATATGACACTTTTTAATGAGCCTATCTAGAGGTTGAATTCAAATTCATTTTGAAGACTGTCTTATTTTTCTTACCATTGTTGTGTCTATAGTTACATTCTCAGTAATAGCAACAAATAACTACTAACACCACAAAAAGAAGTCTAGTAAAATATTTCTGTTAAATAAATTTTTTTTTTGTGGGGAGCATTCATTTAAAGTACAATAGTCCACTTAAATTTTAATCAGTATTTTCAGGATTGCATTCTAGTACTTAATTGAATCAATTTTGAGTTTTTAGAGTTGAAATATTCACTACATTTATGGTTAAGGAATTGTCCTTTAAAAAGTTGGCCTTTTTTTTACCAAATCGAAAAATGCCAGATCATCCACAAATACCAGTGTCTTTATTATTATGAAACATTTTTTAGTAGAACAGTTGCACACTAGGGATGGGGGGAACTCAATGTAATTTCTTTTCTTAAGCACATTATTAAAGAAAACAATGTAATGCTTGCACTACTGGGCTTTATATAATTGTTTACTGCTGAGTAAATGGAATGACTGCCAAAGTGAAGTACTTTTCCTCCTTTACCTCCTTCAAAATGTGTTCAACTCTGCAGCTTCATGAGAATATTAGAGACAAGCTTTCATAGGTTAAAGGGTATTTGTGTAAATCTTAAGATGGGAAATACATTTTAAATAATAAGTGAAGGTTTAAAATTGTTCAAAACTAAAAGTGGACGCTGTATAAAATTTACGAAGCATCACAATGCATAGACTTCAAATAAGTAGCCTGCATTCTGAGGTACTAGAAAAATAAAATTTTATTTTAGAAGTTTAGCATGTGGAGCTTGTATGGAATGGTTTGTGCAATAACAACAAAACATGAATGCTGCTTCTTGTATCTTAAAGATCACAATTCCTTTTTTAAAATCTAAGACCTGTATTTTCCTAAGTAGGTTAAAAAACCTAAACCTAATCCCCAAAATTCAACAGTTCTTTGTTTTAAGTGATGCATTACGCTCACAGAACAAGTGACAGTATCAAACACTGAAATGTTTAAATTTAAAAGGCTAATTTCAGTTCTTTCATGTGCTATATAAAATATATTCAGAGCATGCTTGTGAAAAATTATAGTGCTTCTTTTTTCCGAGGGAGGAAAAATGTGGTGAGATTTATTTACTGGAATGGAAAGTGAGGGAGTACTTTAGCTGGAAATATCTGGATGCTGCCTTAATTTTTGTTAGCTCATCTTTACATTTCAAATTTGCCATGTTGGTTTCATATATATTGTAGTGGACAATGGGCTATCTGAACAGTGTTAAACTTCAAACACTTAATTTAGATTGTTATTTAAAAAGTAAGTTTATCCTGTAGGCAGTGGAAATATTTGAAAAAGACTAGAGTATCCAAGTAACTTGCTCTGAGTTGCCTTCTGAAAACTGCTATGTATCAAGATACTCAAATCTTATAATATGGACACTGTAACGATGCCTGCAAATAGTGTAAAGTATTTTATTTTTCTCTCTTCTCTCTCCTTGTATGTTGACTTTGGTGATGTTAAACAGGTGAGGATGGGGACAGTTATTTTCCTTCATTTTACGTGGAATGTATGAGCCTTACCAATCTCAATTTCTATCTTGTTAATATCACCTAATTTGTTGCTGTAGCACAGCACAGTGATATTAAAGCATTGTTGCAGCTCACGAATTTTTCCCATTCCTTTGGCCGACACAGCTATGCCGAGATTCGTTGAACTCCTTCTTTTATTGTTGCTTTCTATGTGTATTTCCCCCAATAAATTAAATCACACTTTTTTACCTAATATGAGTTGAACACAGGCATGAAACAGTAATTTAAATAGAAAATTTTAAGTATCTCGTTGTCTTTCTCTGATGATTGAAGCTGTTTGTGCAAATTGTACATTTTTGACATGGACCGAGATAATGGCATCCTAAATTAGAATTATTTTTTTTTCAACTTTGCTGTAACTTTTCCATCAGTTCCTTATTGGCGCTTCATGATTTCTTGCACCAGACTGAATGATTTTTCTTAATATCTTTATTTGATTTTGGCTGTGACCTTTTGAATTACTCAATAAAATTTCTCAACTTCTGGTCTAAAGGCAGTCTGGTCTAAAGGCAGAATGTATTTTGCAGAGAAGATATTTACTTTTAGATCCATATAAAGGAGGATTGCATTAGAATTATTTTCTACATCTATATGAAGTTCTCTCTTTCCCACCTGTGAAATCCAGTGTCTTGTGACAGAAAGTTAGAGAATGAAATTTCCACAATAACTTTCAGAGGTGCTCTTGGGCCTTAACTGTCTAAAAGTATTTAAAAATATTTAAAATTATTCTACAAGAAAACTCTCTTGGGAATCCTTGGTGATCTAAGGAACGTTCTGCCTAAGATTGGGCTCAAATTACTATTTCAATGGATAGAAGAATGAAGAAATATGGAACTGAGATGCTGTCTAGCTACTAGATTATTTAGCCTTGGTAGTTATATTTGTGGCCTTATCATTTTTTAATTCCTGAACAGAATATAGCAAAAGGTAAGAGAAAATGGGAAGCAAAGGAAAGGAAATAGGTAAAGAGTAAAGAGAGATGCTAAAGAGCTGGGATAGTGAGTTCAGTGGTGGGAAGAAGAGGAAGGATGAATGATGAACTAAAGGAAATATTTGTGACCAAAATCAAAGTTCAACTTTGAAGTGATTCACTATGTCTGATATTGACAGTGTGAGCTGGGCAGTCTGATATGCTGATGCCATTCTGATTTGGCACTGCTTTTGTTGGCTTGTTGATGAGGCAGCTCTTTCTCGAAGTGGCCACTGCATGCTCTCAGCTTCCAGTATTCTGGCTGTTCTCAAGTCATGCACTTTGTGTTTCAGAGAAGCTTAATATTTTGTGCAAAAAAGAAATCTGACCATTTGGTTCACATTGCACTTGGTACTACTGTGTAACACACCTTTCGGGTAGTCACTTGCTTTAGCTGTAACAAGTTCCAGAGAGCGGTGATTCAAATGGACTAGAAGTGCTTTGCTTGATGCCTCCATGACTATTTTCATTTTTTATAGTGGCACTGTTGTTGCTTTGTGCCAGAATTGGAAGTTTGGAGGCATTATTCTTCTTTGGCTTCTAAGAAGTTCAGGGACAGAGTATGTGGTGAATGTCCAACACTGGATATCAGATAAGTGTCAGTTATTTTTTCATTTTTATGTTAACTTCAATTACTTCATTTTTATAATTCCATGCCAGCAAATTTATATAAGAGACTAAAAACTTTCCCAAGACAAACTTCATCTTAATTTCTTTGCATCCCGAAATACTTGTATGTTTTACATTAGATCTATTTCTATATGCAGCAACACACATCATTATGACAAACTGCCATTTATTAGTAACCCTTAGGAATTACACACATTGCTAAGTACTATGACTTGTATAAAATATTTCTTGAAGAAATGTTACTTTATAGATAAGCTTTTTACTTATCTTAAGGATGTTATAAAGTTACTTATATTAACATCATTTTACTTTCTTCTCTTTATGTCTCATTTTTCATTTGATCTATCTTCTAATCTGTTATACTGTCTGTGAGCTTCAGATTTCTTACTACTATTACTAACATGGCTAGATTTCTGAGGACTGCTATAATATTTGCTTTTCAGTCTTTTCCCAAAAGAGAATGTCAAAACCTACATAAGAAAGCTTGCTGCTGTTGTCCAAGGCATTAGAATAAGAGCTGACAACGCACAAAGTCAAAAAGGGTTTGAGCAAACTGGAAAAAGCTCAGATATCAAGAAGATTTGGACAAAAGTACTAAATAGATTATAAGTGATATAGAGGAGGCTTACAAACACATCAGAGCTTGCTGAGGATAAATGCAAGAAGATTGTCTTCTATTCTAATAAAATAACTAAAATTTATCAAGAAAGAAAGCAGGAACAGATTCAAAACAAGCTTTGATGTTTGTTTCGTACACAGCAGATCTCATGAGTAAAATCAATGTAGGATTTCACAAGCAGACTTTGCAAATACAAGAGGAAAGGCTGTAGAATTTTCCTGTTGAAATAAAGTTGGGAGGAAGTATTTTGAACTAAATCCTAACAGTAGCCTACTACTAGTGGTGGTAGAAAAGATACAGAACACTGATCTAGTCTATCCAGTGATTGACAGGATTAGATCAAAGATTTTGGTTTTGTTTGTGTGTGATACGTGTCCTAGATGAGTGTGACCTTAAACTGGCTCCTAAAATATTGACAAGTTCACTTAGAAGCACTGATGTTTATTTGATCAGCTTTTATGTTTATATACTTCAACAGCCAGTGCGTAAGTTTGTCATCAATTTCACTTCAGGAAATGCCTCATATGGTTTTAAATCTAAATATTGAATAACCCACAGTCATTATTTAACGTTAAACATTAGCCAGTCTATGAAAAGAAATTTAGGCTTATTTTAATTTGAATGACATTCTGGTGGAGTGTTTTTCTTGGCAAATGAACTTGTTTCTAAGATGACCTTGCTTTTTTACTCTGGTTAAGAGCTGGCTGAATTTCTCAAACATCATTATTATACTCTTTCTGGAAGCTTGGGATTCCTGTAGGTAGCGTACACCCTTAAGGCTGCTGCTGCTAAACTGTCAAGCTTCACCTTTTATACCATATGTAAATTCAACATAAGCAGGATAATGAAAAGAAATATGAAAAATCTTTCAGAGCTCTGTTAGAAGATTAAGTGGCAAGAAAGATTCCACTTGATCTTAAAATATGTTTGATAGAGCATAGGAATGATTTGACTTGTATTAGGGATTCAGCTCATAATCTGCATATGTTCACTTTACTGCAACACCTACGATTTAAGGTGAATTTTGTAACTATGACTTCGTTCAGGGATTGTACATGTTTTTAGCTAATAACATTAGTAAATTCAGATTAGTAAATTCAGATTCACAAAGTGGTGAAAATCACTATTGTTTTAATGGCAGATATATATTCTGCTTTCATCATTTTGTGCTGGAATGTGCTGGTGTAACTGATGGAGATCTGGTTATTTGTATTGCCCTTTGATACTGTGATCTAAATTTTAGCACTGTTTTTATTGCCTGCTCTCTCCCCCTGATTAATTTGCTGGAGTTGCATTGCTCACAAGATCTTTTTCCTCAAGCATCTGTGCAAGATTCATCACAAATCTCTCTTAAATTGTCTTTAATTGTCTTTAATTGCCTAACTAACAGAAATGCAAGACCTACACAGGGAATATCTGCTGCTGAATCTGAATTTCAGTGCAAGATATTTATGAGAACATGCATATAATGTGCTTAATTTAAAAACTTTACATTCATTGCTACTGGTGATACTGTACCACTTTACAACTAAAACCTATAACTCTACTGTATCTTTCATTCATTTCAGTTAAATTTTTACTTCTAAAATGTAGGATGGAGCAGTGAAAAACCTCAACCACATAATAAATATAGGATTTATTTGACTGGGTAAAGACATACTGTAAAACATCTCTTGTTTTCAGTAGCTGGAGCAGTCCCAATCTTTGTTCTTTCAACACTTGAATAAATGTGTTAGTAAGTTCTAACCTATTATGTATTCTACGTTAATATAGTGAAGAGGAATTACTGCATTCTAGTTAATCTGTACAAAACATAATGAAGTTTAAAATTGCTTGTTGGGGCATCATTGCTGTTTGTTTCCACAAAAAGAAAGGGGTCTATGGACCTTGTAGATTTTCACTTCTATGAGAACTTGATCTTTTACAATTTTTCTGCTTCAAGTACTGGGATTAAATCTGTTCAAAGCAGCTGCATTTGTACTGAAAGCTGACTTTCTAAGTCTCTATCAAGTTACTGAATCAGACAAACAAAATTTTAAATGTGATGTCAATATCCATATTGTCTGTTTTCTTAGTATAGATGACAACTCAGAGCCTATTTTTGATAATATACAAAGACCAACAGCAAAGTTAAACTAACTGTATAGGCTGGGAACGAAGAGTGGGAGGGGAGAGACAAAGAGATAGTTGTAGAACATGTCCTAAGCTGTCACAGTAAGATGAGTCTCAACTAGATTGCTTCATTTAGTGAGAGCGTATGCATGTTCAAATTGTGTGTTGAGGTGCTGAGGGGCATGGTTTAGTGGTTGATAGGAATGGTTGGACTTGATGATCCTATGGGTCTTTTCCAATCTGGTCATTCTGTGATTCTGTGTAATATAGATATTTTCTTATACTAGCTGGAAAATGTAAGTGCACCAGCTCACAATGCTTTGCCTTTGAAACAGTTTTTAGTTAAAAACAACACCACTGTGCTTGAACACCCACCCTGTTCACCAGAGCTGGCTCCCTGTGACTTCTGCTTCTTCCCGAAGATCAAGCTGGTGCTCAAGGGAGCTACCTTGTTGGTAGGAGATGTGAAACTAAAAATGGAGACCCTCAACAGCCTTTAAGAGAATGATTTGCAGAATTTGAATCATAGTTAATTTCCTTAATTTGTTAAATAAAAAGAGTTACAGGTTGTTTTGTGTTGGACCTTGTAGTTTACTTACAGACTCTATGTGCTCCAGGAATTCAATCGAAACTTCAGGAATTCAATTGAAACTATGTATAGTGTTTTTTGCTTCCATGGGTTTCCTACCTCCCCTTCTTCTCCAAGTAGGTGAGAAAGAGGTCTTAACTGGAGAAGAAAAGAATTAGTTTTAGTGATTTTTGGCTTAAAATAGAGGTACTGCATTTGCATGAGCAATTTCAGAAATGCTTACAATTCCTACATGTTTGCCAAAAATCGTACAATAGCTCTCCCAAATTTGTATAGCTGGAGAATATTTACTAGAGAAAGAAAGAACCTTGAAATCTTTTTTTTTCACTACAAGTGAATATATTGTTCATTCTTGCTATAAATTAAATCATAATTAGCAATTTTGGTTTTCGCCTATTGAATGAATCGTCTCATTCACCTTCTTCTACTATTAACAAATACTGCATAAAGTTCAAGTTTGCAGTTCAATTTGCTTTTGGTTGAGAAGTGCAACAGTAGTTACTTCAGAGTATTAGTTGTAGAAACTGATGATGTGATACTATCTTTTTATCATCCCTTCTATACAAGGAACCATGATGAAAAAAGGGACTCATAGGACTGATACGGTGAGAAGTTAAAGGGACAAGCCAATGAAATGCACTTGTGAGAACGAGGGGTAATAGCATCCTGGGCTGCATTAAACACAGTATTGCCAGCAGATCAAGGGAGAGGTGATCACTGATGAGGCCACACTTGGAGTATTGTGTCCAGTTCTTGATTCCCTGGTGTAAGAGAAACATGGGCATATGGGACAGATTCCAGTGAAGGGCCACAAAGATGATTAAGGAAATGGAGCACCTTTGCTGTGAGGAAAGGCTGGGACTGTTCAGCTTAGGGAAGAGAAGGCTTGGAGGGGGATCTTATTAGTGTATATAAATATCCAAAAGAAGAGTGCAAAGAAGTTGGGGACAGACTCGTTTCAGTGACACTTAGTGAGAAGACCAGTGGCATTGGCCACGAACTAAAACACAGGAGGTTCTGTATGAACATCATTCCCAAAGAACTGTTGCGGAGTCTTCCTCTTAAATTTATTCAAAATTTGACTGGAGATGGTCCTGCACAACCTAGGTGGCCCTTCTAGCAGGGAGGATTTACCAGATGACTTCTGAAGGCCACTTTCAACCTTAACCATTCTGTGATTCTGTACATAAGTGTCTCCAAGAAAACAACCTTACTTTACAGGTTTGACCTGGTTTTGAAAGGTCAGAAAGTAGTGCATGTTGCTCCACATCTTCTAGTACTGGGGCATGTGGAGAATTAGAGAGAATGTAGGAAGAGAAAGAGAAACAGAAACTGAATTCTGGCAATGTGTGATTAGTGGAGAGGTAGAATTGAAGTTCTGCTAGTACCCTTCTTTGTAACCTGATAACTTGGACCTGCTGTTGCAGCTAGGACAACGGAGATCATGGGATAGATTTCCTTTTCTCTTTCTAATTCAATAATGTCATAAAAGATTTTTTTTGTTATGGAATTGTTGATGCCAAGCAATCTTTTTAATATTAACTAAATTAAAAATACTTAATTTTTGCCACAACCTAATTAGTTTCTCTATTTGTTTGACTCTGAACTTCTCCCTTTTGCTGTTTTTGAAAGCACAATTTTACAGTTCTTTTAAAGGAGTCTTAGAAGGTTCATAAAAGAAGTATCAACACCCTTGGTTCCAGTGATGATTCTCTGGGTTGTCTGTCTGTTGAGGTCATTGGGTGCTGGGTGCACACTCAGTCACTTGGGGAGTCACCTTTTATGTAGTGCCGTTCCATGCCCCTTCTTCCTCATTGGGTTCAAAAGGAAGGGGAGGCATTGCTCCTTTCTTCTCATTAGCATTGAAGACGAGAGGAATCATAGTGAGGGCATGGTTTCTCTCTGTATATGTTAGGCAAGAGTCTTTGAAGGTCCATGAAGGGCTTTTGTATTTGTTACCCTCAAAATTCTACACAAAGAGTTCACAGATCAGGCAAGCGCAGGCTTTGTCCCTGGGTGATTTTTGGTAACTTAATTACCAATGGCAAATCCAACGTTCATTATACTCTGTTCCTCAGTGCAATTCCCATCATCACAGCAACCAAAACTGCAGAATGTTCTGTATGGAGAATCTTTAGGACCTTCTAACCTATCCAAGCTGAAGATGTTGGAGACATCATGTCTCACTTAGATCTGATCATTGCTGCAATTTTAATAAAAAAATATATTATTTTGTTGGTTTTTACATTTCATGAAGAAACCATGTTGCTTAAAATTAAAGTTAAAAAAAAGTTATTTAAGATTAGAAAATGTTCCTACTGTTATTGTTCTTAGCAAATGTACTTTCCCTGATACTCCAACACAGAGTAAAGGAAATTTGATAAATTGGGTAATGAAATCTAATTAGATCCTTTAGTTTTCTCTTTATCTGGAATGATAACATCGGTTTAATTTAAAAATGTTGAAAGCAAACAGATTACAGCCAAAATAAGTTAAAGTGTAGCCCAAAGAAATAATGTAAAATGATACAAAACTTCCACTTGCTAAGAATGATGTTATGTATTTTAGCATTTAGTTGTATTGGCTTTGGGTGCAATTAAATGCTGAACTGTATACTGCTGGGAAAGTTTTTCTCCCTCAGGGCTTGAACAGATGGTAGAGTTATTTTTTTATTCTTTACACCATTTAGAGACCAAGACTGCTGAATCTCTAGAAGAAAAAGTGGTTTTGCCAAAGAAAACTGCTGATATTGGCCTTAAAGTAGTAGAGTTCTTAGCTGTATTCTCTATAGGTTAATTACTAATACTCCTGATAAACATGCAGCGTATAGAAGCTTTGCTTTTAGCAGTGTTTAACGCAGGTTTGATATTTCACTGGATATTTCACTGTGCTAGAAGGAAGCCAGGAATTTAGCATTTCCCGATCATTACTTTGGTAGTTAAAAGAATAGCAATCTAAAACCACAGAGAATGTTAACAAAGCTGTTATTAAGAGTATGAAATTTACTTGTGCTTATGATTGATCTCACCTGTAGAATGAAAGAAAAACACTCCTGATGTTCAGTAAAATGGCAAGTCTTGTATCTCAGTAAAAAATCTGAAAGTGAGAAAAATATTTTTCAAGTGTTAAATACTAATTAAATACTAATTATGGCCAAGAGTTGTTTCATTAGTGCTCCTAAATTTAAGACAACTGGTGAATTGGGTCATTCTTTGTTATTTTACTTCTCCTTGATGAAAGTCTTTGCCATTCAAACGGAACAAAGACTTTTTTTGGTCCCTAATGATGCAAACTATGGTTGTACAATTATCATTTTAGAATATGAGCTCTGTGGGCTTTTACATTTGCTGTCATTTTAACAGAATTGTAGAAGCATCTTTAAGTGTATTTGCTTAAGCAGATGGTGAATGGCAGCACTGGGACTGTACCTATCTTTTTTTTACTGTATCATGATATATTAAAGCAGAAATTTTAGCGCCGGTGGTTAGTAAAACATACTTTTGTAATAAACCTTGGTGGAAAAAAATAGTGAAAGATTTTAAGATCCCTGATAATATTGAATGTAAGAAATCAGTATGTTATTAGATACATTAGATAAGTGACATGTTATCCACAAAATGCTAAAGCTTGCTTTAATCTCTGCAATATTTTTAAATTAAATTATTTTTTAAAAAAATTTGGAAATAGTATGTTTCACAGTTTTGTAGACAAAAAATCTTGAGTGCTAAGGGAAGGAGGAAATACCTTTCTACCTGGTATGTATGTTTTCTGACACTATCATCTGGGTAAACTCAGGGCCTGAGTCAAGCCTTCCTATGGAGTCTAATGAAGATTAGGTTTATTGAAGTCAGTTGAAGAACAAATGATATACTGCAAACATGAAAGATGTGAAAGGGAGAAACCACATCCTGATTTCTCCCTTACTTGGTTAACATGTGCTGCAGAAGGTAAGGACTAGGGAAATGGCATGAGTTGATCAACTTGAATATTGTTCTGAAATGTTCTCAGATTTGCTTGACCCAGAAGCAAGGAAGAGCTCCTAGCTCCGCTATTCTAGATGTAGACCACAATGAAATGGTGCAGCATTTTGTGAAACTGTCTCTGAGAGGTTGATTATTTGGTAAATGACACAGCTGGTGGGAAGTCCTCACTTAGAATCGATATCATTTATGTGCTTCGTAAGTTTTAGGTATTTGCCTCCCAGGTTAATTAACTTTTGAAAATATTTTCTTGTATAAAGCCTTTAAAGTGTTAAACAGTTTAAAAGTATTCAGAAAATTCTATTGCTTTGAAAAAATAGATTTGCTTTCTTATATCCCATTTTTGTAGAGAATATATACTTGAAAAAAATTAAGAGTCTGGAAGGAAATATTATTACATTTCCTGTGCTTGTTGTGTTTTTTTGTGTGTGGTTTTTGTGTTTGGCATTTTTTGTGGGGAGGCATTAGTTGTTTTTTTTTCTTTAATAGTGTAAGAGTAAGAAGAAACTCTGGAATGTACTTATTTATTTATTTTAAAAGAAGGCATTTCCACTAACCTATTACTTATTATGGACTTAGAAGGTATAATTTACAAAGACTATATGCAACAGGAAGTCTAAATAGACCAAAGACATTAAGTGGTTAAGTCTTGACTTAACAGTTCACAGAGAGGCCCACATCCTAATCTACACTATCTGGTAATAACAGCTTGCAATGTTTATCCATGTTTATAATTCATAGATAAATAAGCATATGTCTGTGTGATGTGTAATCATTAGAGTTGTCTTAATATTGTATTTGTGGCTTCAGCCTGTACATACATATATAACTTCAGTATGAGTTAAAAACTCAAGCCCCAAAAATAATGTTTAAAAAAAGGAAAACCAAATACTTGCTTCATTTTGTCTGTTATTTTATTCTAATTGTAGTTCTAGTGGTGGTGATGTTAGTGAGGACACTTTCAAGCCTTGTGGGGCTTGGATACACATCTTAATAGTCCTATTTATTAGCACCAATAAACTGTGGTTGGGGCTAGTCCACATATCAACAAGTTTCTATGTTTTGAAGTTCAAATTAGCACATTTCTAACATTAAATTTTTTTGTGTATGCACATTTTAAATACTCATGAATTGTTAATCTGGGAATATTGGCTTTGGCCTTTGCCAGAGGAGTGAATTGTGTTCTTCCCTTTGAGTTCATGAGCTTATTGCTAATTGAGGAATAATGATGTTCAGTGGAGTGTGTAGGTCTTTTAAGGATCAGATAGAGCTAACAGTAGTTTGTAATGGAACAAAATAACAGGGACAGAGACTTTTGAGTAATGCAATTTCCTGTTGACAGACTTCATAGGTTTCAGTCCAGAACATGTATAGACTACTGGTGTATTTTCTGAGGCTTCTCCCCTATGAGACTGTCCCAAGTTGAAGATTTTTTTTTCTCCTGAATATATTGAGGGGATTTATTTTCTGTCCTGAAGAGATTGGACTTCCATTGTGTGAAACTACCATCTTCCCTCATATTTTGGTGAATAGAAGTCAACAGAGATACTTCACTTTGTCTAGGAATTGTATTGTTCTGCTTTGCTCTGCATCTTGAAAAACTGCATCAGTATTTCCCTCGTTTGAGGGGCTAGTGTGACAGTTGAGACAAATTGTTGTTGCCTCTGTTCTGTTGTTTAGTATTCAAGATCTCTTTCATTAAATGACCTTGGTCAAGGTTTTTCCTAAGGCTGAACTTCTCTCTCTCATCTCCATCAGAGTCTCTATGCCTGTAGACAGAATTGTAATGCAGTGGGATTTTGTCAGCAGACTCATTTTGTTGTGTACATTGTAAAGTTTTCTTCTGAATGCTGTTTGTACTGCAGTTTTTGCTGAAACCCTGTTGTACATATGTGTGTATATACAGACTAATAAGTATACTACATTTAAATTTTTGTAATTATACATATGAATATGCTTACAGAGACATCTTGGCTGTGGAATTATGACTAAAGGAGAGGACAACTTACCTTTGCTGACTGTGCTTAAGGTATTTTTTTTAACGGAGCAAGAAAACTGAAATCTAGAATGACAACTATGAAGAAAGAAAGTGAGAGTAGTTATCCAGCATTCAATGGATGTATACTATTGCAATCCTTTGGACCTTGTAGAGAGATGAGAGGCAGAAACATCGTGAAGAAATGACAACTTCTTATAGAGAAGTTCCTGGATACTTGAAAAAAAACCCTAAAACAAATAAACAAAAAACACAAATAAAAACCCCAAAAAACCCAAACACCTCCAAGAAACTCCAAACCAATGAATTTTAACTCCAGTACAAAAGAAGTGGTTCAGATGGTGTAGTGGAAATAAAATGTTTAAAGTAGTTAGAGGTAAAAAAGTTGTAATAGATACATGACTGATGTATGGATGGGAAGAAAAATCTCAGAATTTCTTAAGGAAAGAATAAACAATGTTGCATTCCTTCTACCTCTTTTCTTACCTTTCAGTTTTTGATACTGTGTTATATCACTTCTTTTTAGTAGTTAACACACTGACTTATAACCAAAGGAAGGATAGTTGTTCCTTCTGATGATGAGACTGAGTTTCCATCTATTTTGAGTCTTTGTGGGTTATATTTTCATCATTTTGGAATACTAAATGACCAGCTCAGACTTGCCTATGGAAAAAAGTTCCTCGATTACCTAATTACTTTCTCTGCTGGCAATAAAAATTACTGTGCTCTGGACAGCTTTTTAAAATATTTGGCAGATTTGAATTTTCTTGATTTCTTATTAAGATGCAGGAAGAGAGGCACTTAATAGCTTTTTAACTTCATTTTCAAGCAGTAGTGCTATTTCCTTTCTTAATAGAAATCTCTTAAATGTAAGAATTTAGCAGTTGAGCTATATTCAATTTCCTCTGATGACACTCACTATCAACTCTTAAATACATTCCATACTGTTATGACAGTCATAGCAACTCAGACAGCCTAGTAAATATATAGTTATTCCCTTAATTCATAATTTGAAAACAATGCCTTTGAACAGTCCTCCAGATATGTTTTTTATGGGGTAATTCATAAAATGTATTTAACTGTCTGTAAGCCTTTTGCTGAATTATACTTTGGGAATGCACAATATTTGCCTGTGGTTTCAAATTAAAAAATATTTTCATTTTAATTAAGTTTATATTATAAAAAAAGGGAAAAAAAATAATTCCTGGTAGATTATCTGACATGCAAATATAACAGTTATCACTGGCTAAAGCAAAATAAAAATTGTCAGTGAATACAGATGCACAACTAACAACAAGGACAGGACAAAGGACTTGTCAGTGGCTCTCTTTCAGCTGACTTCTGTGGCTAAGTAAGCAACTTGGCATTGTGCACCTACTTCACACAATGACCATTTTAAATGACTCTGCTAAATTTGCTTCGTACCATCAGTTGGTAGATCACTTGATGGTGCTTGGCTGCTTTGCTGTGAATGTAATTGAGATGCATTTCTGAATGTTGATTCTCAATCTCAGTAAAAAAAGGCTTCTTACTGTCAATTGTTAGGAAGAGAGGCACCAAAAATATAGGTGCCAAATTTTGACCAGCATAATCATTTAAAAGGAAGAAAATGTTTTGTAAATTAATAATCTATTGCTGACTAAAGAACTATATTACTATAATTAAAATCTTCAAATAACAAATATGCAACAGCAGCGCAAATTTCCTGTTCATGGTTTTTAGCCAATGTTTCATATCTGATACAGAATTAACAGATGCATGCTCCCTGTGGTATACATGTCTTGGCCTCTCAGCTGAGCTCAATAGTAACTTTAAATTTATTGGCAAATAATTTGTTGGCTGTTGTTACTGACAGTAGCAAGTGACCTTTTGGATAGAGCTGGACCTTGTGTACCAAGGGTCAGGCAAGAAACAAGCTCTGCAGAAAACCACCACTTTGTCATGGAAACAAAATCATTTGCATTTGTCAGTGCATAGTACCTCACACAATCTGTAGGGGGACATTACATTCCTTTAAACAATTCAGAGAGAAGGATGTTGTGGGAAACAGTGTCGTAGACCTTACAGAAGTCCCCATAGATGACAACTGTAGCTCTTGCTGTGTCCACTGATGTAGTCACTCTGTCACAGAAGGCTAGTAGGTCATCCAGGCAAGACTAGAAGTACATTATATTGGAAATGTTTCCATACCTTTTTATCACGGCAGATTTAATGAAACCAAAGACCTTCGAAAAGTGACTATGTGTGGTTTGTGATGATGGCATGAAGAATGATTTTAAAATGTGTTTGGAGAAGATAATAGGGTTAGTATTACATAGAAAGCTTTAATTCTGCATTTCTAATTAACTCACTGGTTCAGAGGTATTGGTACAAGTTTTGTCTGCCATTTATATGCTTTAGAGAGGAAGATTTTAATTCCTTGTCTTACTTTACCTACTTGACTTTTCAGTTTGAGCTGAATCTGTTAGTTAACTTGCACTGGTGTGTACTCAGTGGAAGTTAAGTTTGGCACAAAATAATCTTCAAAGATTTTATCGGAACTAAATGTGCTAAAGTACAGAGATGGAAGGTTTGTCCAGTGATCTTTCCTGTGATGAAGTTTCTACTGGAATTTAAGTAGAATATCAAAAAGGGGGAGATATCTTTGCCACTGCTTGCAGCAATATAGAAAGAATTTGAATAGATACCATAAAACTTGTGATTTTTCTCTGTATGCAATAGCTAAAGTAGATATAACATTAATGATGTTAATTTTGGCAAATGCACATATTTTATAAATTTCTCATATGTAGTTGTTTGTTGCTGTTGGGCTTTTTTTGTATGGGTGTCATCCTGAAAATTTACTCTACATACAGTGAGTATATACACATAGAGAAAGAGCTTTACTGACTAGAAAGTGATCCTGCTGATGTGTCTCTGTCAATAGAGGCTAAGTAAGTTATAGTGTTGGCTTTCTTGGTGCTTTTTTGCTTTCTTTTTTTTTTTTTTTTTTTTTTTTAAATATTAATGTCCTTGGGAAAACAAGCTTCTAATGAGATCTGCTCTGTATGCAATATAATACATTATCTGTCCTATGAGAGTAATCATTTAAATTCTGTTAGTAAAAAGTAGATAAAATTTCATTCTGGTCTACATTCTAAATCTAAATAATTTAGTTAATTCATATTTTTTTCTAATTGTATTTCAAACAATCTCTGTCTTAAAAATTGTAAGTTGCAGTTATGTCATAAAAGTTATGTAGGTTAGGGATACATGTAGGGAATTTGGTTTTGGACTTTTTTCTTACTGCTTTCAGTTAGGAAGTGATAACTGATGATAAGAAAATTTCATATTACTTTTACCTGGCCAATAAGCATGTATTCATTTCAGCTGGATTATACAGTGCAGCATTTAAAATTCTTACTCAGGAAGTCCTGGCTTTTGCTGTTTTAAAGAGTAGATAATGGATTTGGTACTGTCAGTTATGTAAATATTGAGAAATTTTCAGATTCCCTAAAATAAATCAGTAACTCTCCCATAATGGGCCTGTCACTGCTGTGGTATTTAATAGGCTGTTTGCTCTGTCTTCTGCTCTGCATTAAGAGTCACAAAAACCTGACTCAGCTGAAGTCACCGAGCATTTACTCACTGGCTTTGTTATGGACAGTAAATTTCATCACAGAGAGGAGGAAAGGACCCATAAGGAGGCATTAGTAATACCATGTTAAGTATCACATCCCTTATTTCATTGTTAAATTGCCTCACATCTTAAGAATTATTTTATATATTCTATGTCTTTGCTTTACATAGTCCATTTGTAGCAGTTAAAATTGGCTTCCTATAACTTAAATCTAAACTTCACTGTTACAATAAATCTGTTTCAAGCTATTAGGCATTTTCTAAGCAGGGACTGTGGTCTTGGTTGCAAAAGTGTGTAGATGTAGAAAAATATTTACTATTTACAGTGCTTATAAGACTCTTGAAAGTTAAGTGACACTTGGTTATGATGGGCTTGTAATATGCAGAGGGAAGTTATCTTCTGATTAACTTGGGTAAGGCTGGGTTTTTTTCATTTGTTTTGTTTAGAATTTTTAGCAAAAAACATTAACTAGTGAAAATATTGCGTGTATAAACTTCACTACAAGAAATTTTTTTGTTTATTGCAATGTGCACCAGATAGGAATGGTTGGACTTGATGATCCGATGGGTCCCTTCCAACCTGGTTGTTCTGTGATTCTGTGATTCTGTATTGAAATGGTAAATTCTTTGGAGCAGAGAATTTATTTAGAACTTTTTTTTCATTCCTGATGGATGATCATGATGAAAATTCTAAATAGCACGGACTTTAATAGTTCATTTTATTTTAAAAATTGAAACAAGAAAATCCTAGGAATTATCAGGAATATATTTTGCTAGAAACCGATATTTTTTCCAATTTATTTCTAGTTATTATAGTTTTCTGACTAAAACATAACAAAGAGTAAAATATTGTTTGCTTCAACAATTCATAGAATCATAGAACAACCAGGTTGGAAGACAAGGCCAAGTGCAAGGACTTGTAACCTGGATTGGGGCAATCCCAAGCAGAATGACAGACTGAATGGAGATGGATTGAGAGTAGCCCTGAGGAGAAGGACTTGTCTGTTTTGCTGGATGAATCATAGAATCATAGAATAACCAGGGTGGAAGAGCCCCACTGGATCAAGTCCAACTATTCCTATCAAACACTAAATCATGCCCCTCAGCACCTCGTCCAATCGTGCCTTAAAAACCTTCAGGGAAGGTGAATCAACTACCTCCCTGGGTAGCCTGTTCCAGTGCCCCATGACCCTTTCTGTGAAATTTTTTTTCCTAATGTCTAGCCTAAACCTCCCCTGGTGGAGCTTGAGGACATTCCCTCTTGTCCTGTCCCCTGTCACCTAAGAGAAGAGGCCATTACTCTCCTCTCTATAACCTCCTTTCAGGTATTCAAAGTTGGCTAGCTAATACCTAACAAATATAGAGATAATCAAGGCTTACTTTGGCTGTTATATTTAATATTTTGTTCCAACATCCCCATACTTTGCTACTTCTAAAAGCTGCCATATCACCTGTGCTTCTAATACTTTCTTAGTATACACCTATGTGTAGCTATCCAGTTGTAAAAGATGTTAAGCTACTTGTTAAAAATTTACATAGAAACTTAAGAATAGCAACTGCAAACTTTCAACTGTTTTTTAACACATTTTTTATTTCTCACAAATGCATTTTGAACTAAATTTCTTGAAATTACAAGCAATCTACTTGATTCTTATGTTTAATAGCTTCCCCTCCCTTTTATTTGAGCATTAATTATGAATAATATTTTTTAAATTAAAGCTGTATACTGCAGTAGACTGTGGGGGGAGAGTGATTTTGTTTCTCTATGCACTTAGTGTTCTTGTCTGTCTTAACTCTTGTTTTTCCTTTACAATAATTTCTTCTTTCTCTTTGAATATTGCTTGTCTATTTAGTTTTATATTATTCAGCAAGGCAAAAAAATACTTTATAAGAAACTTCTACCTTTTTAGGTTTTTTTCAGTTAACTTTCATGCCTGGATAACTTTTTTTCCAGTTGGTTTATTATTAACTTGAATTTTTTTTGAGTCCGGACATGATCTAAAGTAGCACTGAACCTTCACTGCTGAGAAACACACACCTATGGTTACCAAATCTAGGAAAGCACATATCTGTATATATATCTTCGTTTTTTTAACTGTTATTTCATAGCTTAGCTATTCTACTCAATATACTGGCACTGTAGCAAGGCACATACCTCACCAAATTATTGTAGAGGAAATGTGATCATGATACTTGGCACTGCATGTAATTATAGTAATAATGATTATATCAGATTAAATGTATTCCTAGTTTGGTATCTTTTTTTTTTCTTTTATGACAGCCAGTAGTGAATAATCCTGTTAAAAGTCCAAGAAATAGAATGTGCGTATAGTCATTCTCCCTGGGTATGTGTTCCCAGTAACCAGGAATTTAAGGACTCAGAGCACAATATTATGATTGTATATTATGTTTGATATCCCTCCCCCTCAGCTGGCCTGTTCTGCAACTAATCTCATTTATATTTTTCTTTTGTAACACTTTCTGTAAGAGGGAATTCTTCAATTGAATCATGCCATATATGAAAAGGTCTTACTTTTGTGTTTTAAATCTGCTGCTTGGAAAGTTCATTTCAGACTCCATTCTTTGACTGAGATGGATAATTCATGGCATGGCAATACCCTTGCATCACTATTTATAAGTCTGTGATATTCAAGGTTATGAAGTGCTATTTCTGTGGCAAACGTTGACTTGATACATGACGCAAAATATACTGGCAAATTGTTCTTGCAGAGTATAGCTTTTTGAAATATGTTTTACTTTTCTTGTTGTTGTTATTCTCCTTTATTGTTTTCATTTCTACAGAACTCAGGCACCATATATGTAAATATGTGTAATTTTCAAAGTAATTGTCCTAGTTGTCTTTCCTTATCTTTGTAGTTTTTTGGTTTGGAGTTTTTGTAAGTGTTTAGATAGCTTTCTACATGGAATTGTGAAGAGTTATATTTAAACACTAATGGGAACTGGTGTAAGTTGGAACTTCTCATGGTACTAGAAGAAACACATGTTGCAAATATTCATTTAAACAACAGGAGAGGAAAGGATGTTGATGGGGTATGGCACTAAGAAAATGTTCAAGCTAAATGACATAGATGGCAAGCTAAGTCTGACAAGTAAAATTGCACTTGCTTGTTTTATTCTGCAAGAGAGATGTTTGTTTTATGACAACCTTAGTCGAAGAAGGAAGACTTCTTCAGGATGGTAATGGGAAGGTTCATTGAGAAAAGTGCATAGTAACTCTCATTGTAAACAAAGATTTTTCCCCAATCCTAGCCAACTCCATCCAGTCCCTTGGAAAGGAAGGACTAGATTGATCCCGTTTTTGTTTTATTGTCCCTCTGGCATTTACTTTAACATTTTAATGCAAAAAGTAAGTATGCAGATTTTCTTAGATAAAGACCCAAGAGACAGTTTTTGGCAAGGCTTGTGACTCTCACAGTTATGCTGAATCAGATTGCCTGGAATCTGGCACTGGCAGAATCAAAATTTCAGTGTTTTTCTGTATTTTTTACCTATAGGGACTGACTTTGCTAGAAGTAGTTAGAGCTCTGTTGAAGCCCTTGGAAATCACATGGAAATGAAAATATTGTTGTCCCTCTTGTATTCATCAGGTAGTGTTGGGGTAAACAACAAACAGATACCCCTTCTACTTAATTTGGGGTGAATTGTACCTCAGAGCAACAGTGATTTTAATTAACTTTGAGGGTTGACCTATTCTGGTTGGAAAAGTCTTAAAATTGTACCATCTAATGAGTGGTAAATATTCTCTAGCTTGTTAGTTGGGACTCTAATGTGAAAACATTAAGTCCTATTACTACAGAACTTCAACTGAAGATATTTAAAGGTAGATTTTTCATAATGCTCTCTAGTGTCATTGCTAAAGAATTTTCCTGGGGATGTGGTATCTGATAAGGAATAATTTGTTTAAAGAAGGTTTCGAGTTTTCATTTCTTCCTGTGAATAACTGAATTGTAAGAAGCACTCCCCTATGTTTTAGTTATTAAAGCTGCACTCTATTACTGATTGCTTTGTGAGTCTAAGGCTTTTTAAATAGAATCTAAGTTAATTTAATACTGATATTAAATGGTGTAACTAAGGGCAAAATTTGGTCCCAAATGGTGCTTTGTTATAAATGTGGTGGTTATGATAGAATCACTCAATATTCCTTAACTATCACTATTAGAGCTAAAACTTTAGGGACAGTTACCTGGCTTGCCATAATTAAAGCAATTTTTTCTTGTAATCTGACTTCAGTCAACCATACCTAAGAGCTGAAAACAACTTTTTAAAAATTCCCATCTCCCGTACCTGAAAGGTCTTTGAGCTGCAAGTATATTAAAATGACTTCTGCTTACTTTGTGGCAAGCTCTTGTTTAAGTCGGTTTTCTATAAAGTAATTCCTTTGCATCTTAAGACCATTTGAGTCTAAGTGAGCAAATCGCTTTCAGAATAAGAAAGGCTCAGTTTGTAAGAAAGTTAGACTTTGATTTTGATTGATGTTGCCTTTCCTAGTTCAGTTCTCATTTACACTTAAAAATAATAAAAAAAAATATCTGCTATGTAGGTGGCAGAATTTCTGTTCAAAATAGCCTGCAAATATGCATCCAGTATTGAAAGTTGTATTTTATAGAACTAGGTGCTGCAGGTGGAAACTACTAATTAGCAGCAGTCCTGATAAATCAAGTGGAGTTCTGACAAGTGGTCTTTCTGTTTAACTGCTTCTGGCATTCATGAGTTTCCTTTTCTCAGACATTAAAGCTTTGCTATTTCATGTTCTATCCTAATCTTCTCCCTGCCCTGGGTGCCTCTTCTTGGCTTCTCTTAAGCTGTTAAATTCTGTACTATCCTACTTTCAAATTTGACTGAGAAACTTCTCTCAGTATCACAGAGAGAAAATTGCACCAAGAGCTTTTTTTTGTAGTTTTAGAATATTTTCCCATATAGTTAATTTTTCCTTTTTAAAAATCATAATATCATTATTGTTATTAATATTTTGTACAACAGTTAAACCCTCTCCAACAATATTATTTAACCTTATAACTATATTTGAATTGTTTGGTTTGTTTCATCCTTGCTGATGAGAATGATCCATATTTAATTCACCTAAATCTTCTAACATAAAATTCCCTCAGGCATTTAATTCCTTCGGTGTTCCTCAAGTCTGTTGGCAATAATTTTCTGGTCGTATGCCTAGAATTGAACATGCTGTTCCAGAAGCAGCTGTGGAAGTGCAGTATAACAAGTACCCAGACGCTGTTATATGTAGCTTTTGGCATACACAAGATAACACTGCAAAGACTTTCTTTTTACTGATTCACACCAATGAAATATATTGTCTTCTCTCTTAACTCTCCCATTTAATGTTGCTCTGAAAAATATCTTATTTTTATTCAACAACTGTTACAAATTATTTTTTCCCAGTCTAATCCAATTTCATTATTTTCAGATTAGGTTTTGAAAATCTTTCTCTCGTTGGTATTGCTTCATTTCTCTTGTGATTTGTATATTTCTTCACCCTATTACTTATTGAATCTTCTAGGCCATCGCTGAGTATGTGGAGTACTAGACCTAATAAAAATTTGTTTATAGTCCTAGAAATGACCTTTCACTACTCAATACTAGCCATGCCTAAAAGTAGATTATTAGCATTTTCTTCCCTTATAAAATCAAATAAGAATGAATTAATTTTGTGACTATATTAAATCACTCACTAAAATAGGAATAGTTTTCATTCATTAGATGGCTTTATTTTCCTTTTCCCTATGCTCTTCTGAGTAACTATGAAATTCAGTCAGAAATTGCATGACAGAATTGAATGACTATTTTCATACCTGTGGATTGACACTTTCTCTTTTTTCCTCATTTTTTAAATTAACTTTTAATATTGCTTACTAATAATACTTTTTCCATGTTCTTAAGGCAGGCTACTAGGCTGGTTTAGACAGAAGCGACCTAATGTATTTATTTGGCCTGATTCTGTATAGTGAACAAGCATGTATTTAAATCAGTTCTAGAAAAAATAAATTATCAAAGTTGTTCTTCTCTAACCAATGTTGTATGCCCTCTCTCTTAAAATGCAGAACGTAGTCTTAAAATGCAGAATGTAGTCCTAAAATGCCCAATGTAGTCCTTTATACAGTGTATTGTTTAATTTCTTGTTATTGAAGGTACATACATGAATAATAATTCTCGAGATAAGACCTTTAGTTACAGGTAAGTAGGTAATTAGTGCACAAATCTTTACTTGTACACTTTCTGGCTCCTACCATGGCTCCCTTCAGTGCTAATTCTTCAGGCTTTTATGAAGATATGTGGAAAAGCAAGCAATAAGTTATTAAAATTCCATCTCAGGAATGGAAAATATCTTATCAAATGCTTTCCAAGTGCAGTGTTTTGATTTTTATCTCAATATGTAAAATTCCTTACTGTATTGTGCTGAGAGGATAACCATTTATTTGAGAGTGAGCATTTTCTTTCTGAGATCTGTCTGTATTGTGAACTATTAACACAGATTAGCACTTGTTCTTTTAATACCACATTTGATTGGGTGTGTTCAAAGACATCAAATTAAGTTTGAACTAAATAACATTAACTAACAGCTTCCTAAACTTTATGGCAACCTATGTAGTTTTTGTATTTCTTTAGTATTTCAAACACTTTCATTCTTTTTAATAAGTTAAACAGAACCAATTAATGTGTGGTATTGTGTTTCTTCTGGCAAGCTGGGCTGAAGTTCTTGGGCACACAAAGAGCATGCTAAAACAGAGCAACAGTACCAGTGCAATATAGCTCTTGGCAGGCTCTCGCCAAGAATACAGTACGTAATTAGTCCATAAGTTTGATAGTTGTTTCCTAGAATGTCATTGTCAAAAATAGGACTCAAGGTCTGTGTTTGATTAGAGACTCCAATTGCTCCTCAACTTTTAGCCCGTTCTGACCCATCCTCTATCAACAACTAGTCCCTTTTATATAGTAGCCCCTTTTCTGCCTCACATGGGTGCAACTATTACAGTCTAGTACTCCTTTAACCCTCTACTGATCAAAACTGTTGCTTTCCTTTTATTTCCATTATAGAATCATAGAATCACCAGGTTGAAAGAGACCCATTGGATCATCGAGTCCAATCATTCATATCAAACACTAAACCATGTTCCTCAGCACCTCGTCTATCCGTGCCTTAAACACCTCCAGGGAAGGTGAATCAACCACCTCCCTGGGCAGCCTATTCCAATGCCCAGTGACCCTTTCCCTGAAAACCTTCCTCCTAATCTCTAGCCTAAATCTCCCCTGGTGGAGCTTGAGGCCATTCCCTCTTGTCCTGTCCCCTGTCACTTGGGAGAAGAGGCCATTAACCTCTCTCTACAACCTCCTTTCGGGTAGTTGTAGAGAGCAATGAGGTCTCCTCTCAGCCTCCTCTTCTCCAGGCTAAACAACTCCAGCTCTCTCAGATGCTCCTCATAAGGCCTGTTCTCCAGACCCTTCACCAGCTTTGTCACTCTTCTCTGGGCTCGCTCTAGAGGCTCAACATCCTTCTTGTGGTGAGGGGCCCAGAACTGAACACAGTATTCAAGGAGCAGTCTCACCAGTGCAGCGTACAAAGGGAGAATCACCTCCCTGGACCTGCTGCTCACACCATTTCTGATACAAGCCAGGATGCCATTGGCCTTCTTGGCCACCTGGGCACACTGCTGGCTCATGTTCAGTCAGCTGTTGACCAACACCCCCAGGTCCTACTCCTCCAGGCAGCTTTCTAGACGCGCTTCTCCCAGTCTGTAGTTCTGCATAGGGTTGTTGTGCCCCAAGTGCAGGACCCGGCATTTGGCCTTTTTAAACCTCATGCCATTGGACTCAGTCCAGCAGTCCAGCCTGTTTAGGTCCCTTTGCAGAGCCTCCCTACCCTCCAGCAGATTGAACTTCCACCCAGCTTAGTGTCATCTGCAAACTTGCTAAGGGTACACTCAATGCCTTCATCCAGGTCATTGATGAAGACATTGAACAGGGCTGGACCCAGCACGGAGCCCTGGGGAACCCCACTTGTCACTGGCCTCCAGCTGGATTTAACACCATTTACTACCACTCTCTGGGCCCGGCCAGCCAACCAGTTTTCCACCCAGGAGAGTGTGTGCCTGCCCAGGCCAGAGGCCGACAGTTTCCATAGAAGAATGTTATGAGAAACTGTGTCAAAGGCTTTGCTGAAGTCCAGGATGACCACATCCTCAGCCTTTCCCTCATCCAGCAGCCGAGTGACTTTATCATAGAAGGCGATCAGGTTAGTTTGGCAAGACCTGCCTTTTGTGAACCCATGTTGACTGGGCCTGATCACCTGGTTCTCTTGCAAGTGCTTGATGATAGCACTCAAGATCACCTGTTCCATGACTTTCCCTGGCACTGAGGTCAGAGTGACAGGCCTGTAGTTTCCTGGATCCTCCCTGTGACCTCCCTGTGTTGTTGATGGGCACAACATCAGCCTCCAGTGCAGTGGAACCTCCCCAGTCTTCCAGGACTGCTGGAAGATGATGGAAAGGGGTTTGGCCAGTACATCCACCAGCTCCTCCAGTACCCTAGGGTGAATCCCGTCTGGCCCCATAGACTTGTGTGTGTCTAGTTGGGCAAGCAAGGCTCTGACCACATCCTCTTGGACCATGGGAGCCTCGTATTGCTCCTCTAGTTCCTGGGTTTGTACACAGAGGGAACAGCTTTCTTTACAGTTGAAGACTGAGGCAAAGAAGGCATTAAGTACCTCAGTCTTTTCCTCATCCCCTGTCACTGTTGTTCCCTCTGTGCACAAAAGGGACTGTATGGTCTCCCTAGTTCTCCCTTTGTTATTTATATATTTATAGGTCCTTATCCTTTTGTGTGCTCAGGAGGATGCTTTATCCTTTATTAAATCGAGACAAGCAAAACTCTGAGATGACAACTGCAACAGAATTGCAACTTGTTTTCAGTTTCTAGATGCATTCCCATAATGCCTTCTGGCTTTTAGCAAAACAAACTTTTTAAGCAACAAAGCTGGTGGAGGGGCTGGAAAATATAAGGAATGGCTGAGAGAGCTGGAGTTGTTTAGCCTGGAGAAGAGGAGGCTGAGAGGAGACCTTATTGCTCTGTACAACTACCTGAAAGGAGGTTGTAGAGAGGTGGTTAATGGCCTCTTCTCCCAAGTGACAGGGGACAGGACAAGAGGGAATGGCCTCAAGCTCCCCGGGGAGGTTTAGGCTTGATATCAGGAAATAATTTTTCATGTAAAGGGTCATTGGGCACTGGCAGATGCTGCCCAGGGAGGGGGTTGAGTCACCTTCCCATGGAGTGGTTTAAGGGATGGGTGGACAAGGTGCTGAGGGGAATGATTTAGTGTTTGATAGGAATAGTTGGACTCGATGATCTGGTCGGTCTTTTCCAGTCTGGTGATTCTGTGATTCTATGATTCTATGAAAAGCAATGGAGATGACAACGGGGTCCCTTTATGGTTTGTTGTCTCCCAGGGTGTGAGGTGTGCTTGCTGAAGTAGGAATCTTCTTGTTACTTAACCATGACAATAAAAAATATGTTGAATATATTAGGTTTTGTAGATTTATATGTTTTATAATGTTGGAGGAATTATTGAAAGGATAATGTATCCTTTGAGAAGAAATACTCAATTCCCAGTCAGGTTTCAAGTGCTCTGGAGGCCTTATTTGTATTAATGGGAAATAAGCACTCCAGAGACCATAGGAAAGCTGTAACCTTAAGATTTTGCATATATTGTCTGAAACATCTAATGGTCATTGTTAAGTTTTTAAAAAGAAAAAATTGACAATATTGCAGTCCAAATGGTTAAATTTTGCCATGGTTAGAATAACGTAAGGCAGGGCATGTAATGAAAAAATGCTAGATTAATAATTGTATGGAGAAAGACCTTAATAGCAGCCGTCCCTTGACAACAAAGTAACAGCAATAGTATTTAGTTCTTACATACCAATTTCTATTTCAAAGTACTGCACTTATTTAATAGAAGTGGTAGAAGAGGAAATTACTCTTGTCTAAAGATCTTCTGTTACTTTACATTGATGGAGTGAGGAACCCTTCATGAGGGAAAAGAGCTTGGAACCATAAAGGATTGCTGCAGTCCTGTAGAAAGAGCTGACTGATCTCCTTTTGTGCATTCTAAATATAAGAAAGACATGACTAAAACTAGAAACATTTAGAGCAGTGTGACAACTAGAGAATACCGAGTGTTTCTAGCATTGGCTCCTTCTAACCAGCAGGACAGATATTTCATAATATAGATTTTACAGAATAAAACTAATCCAGGGTTCTAGAAACTAAAGAAAAATTTAATTTACATCTTCCCAGAGTGGATTATGTCTGGTAAATTTAGGTCTTCAGACCAAAGTTGTTGCACTCTCATAAATAATTTTATTTTTAAGGTATCTTTATAACTAAGTTAAAAAACAGGGAGGGATACCCTTATAAGATCAGCACTGGCCTTCAGAGAGTAAGTCCCTACAGAACAACTAGATTTTGTCATGTTTTGTTATCTTATACTTCAATAACAAGGGATTCTTTCAAAATCTTTCTTCAGTGCTACTCAAGATTTCTGTAATTAAGTAAAAATGAGACGGAATGAACATGCAGCAAAGGACTGAAAATATGTTTACACATTTTGATAACATTTCTGCATTTTTTTATTTCTTGTAGCATTGATTCATCTGCATCATATACTAAATGGAAATGAACAAGATGTAAAATTAATCCACCCTTGTAAATATCTGAAGAGAGTAATTATCCGATGCTTGCAAGCTGTTTCTAGAATAGATACTTCCCAAGCTGCATTAAATTTTATTGTATCTGTAGTTTAGTCTCAAATTACAGTGAATCTCATCCTTTGATAATATAAACAAGGTATCTCCACTGAAGTCAATGAAGCTGTACGGATTTTCTCTTAGTGGAGCTGTACCTCAAAGTATGTAAGTCCCCATTGCAAATTTGATGTTACAATAATTTATAGCAATTTATGTGTTCTTACAAGGTCTGATACAAAAAAAAAAAAAAATATCCCTAACAAACCAGCAAACTAACCAACCAAACAAACCCTCATAAAACCTAAGAATAACCTCGTAGCTCAGGAACCAGTAGTAGGAGGGGAGATACAAAGAAATGGTTATAGAACATGTTCTAATCTGCCACAGTGAGACAATTCTCAGCTCAATCACTCCATTCAGTACGAGTGGACATGTGTTCAAATATAGATGGGGGCCCTCACCACAAGAAGGATGTTGAGGCTCTGGAGCAAGTCCAGAGAAGAGCAACGAGGCTGGTGAAGGGGCTGGAGAACAGACCCTATGAGGAGCAGCTGAGAGAGCTAGGGTTGTTTAGCCTGGAGAAGAGGAGGCTGAGAGGAGCCCTCATTACTCTCTACAAGTATCTGAAAGGAGGTTGTAGAGAGGAGGGAACTGGTCTCTTCTCCCAAGTGACAGGGGACAGGACGAGAGGGAATGGCCTCAAGCTCCACCAGGGTAGATTTAGGCTGGAGATTAGGAGGAGGTTTTTCACACAGAGGGTCATTGGGCATTGGAATAGGCTGCCCAGGGAGGTGATTGATTCACCTTCCCTGGAGGTGTTTAAGACACGGGTGGATGAGGTCTTGAGGGACTTGGTTTAGTGTTAGATAGGAATGGTTGGACTAGAAGATCCGATGGGTCCCTTCCAACCTGGTTGTTCTGTGATTCTATGTTTTCTTACCCTTGGTCAGAACATGCTGGAATGCAAGAGTGAACAGTGAGTTAACATCAAGTTCTTGTGAAATTGAAGAAATCTGTGATGGAAACTTTTCAGTTAGTGCCCGAGTCTTACAGTGAAGAGAACCAAAAGAACAATTCAGAGGAATTTCTTCACTATAAGAGTGATGAGGCACTGGTACAGGTTGCCCAGGGAAGTTGTGGCTGCCCCATCTCTGGAAGCATTCAAGGCTAGGTTGGATGGGGCCTTGGGCAGCCTGGTCTACTGGAAGATGTCCCTGCCCATTGCAGGGAAGTAGTATTAGATGGTCTTTAAGGTGCTTTCTAACACAAATCATTCTATGATTCTAAGTTTATGAGAATCTAAACTCTTTTTTACTTTTCTCCACATATTGATGCATTGATGCTTCTGGTATTTGATTTCATACATTATTAAAAAACAGATACATTAGCAACATAATTGCTCAGCTTCACCAAATACTTGTGATTAAGTGCCATTGGAGCTTCAAATAGAAAGATATGTCCTTAGCCAGCCAAGATTTTACTAGATTTTAACTGGATGTTTGCATTGCTTGTGGTGATTTTGATCTCGGTGAACTGCTCTTCAAGATTTTTACTTGAAAATTTTCATCTTAATATTACTGCGAATTCAGGTTTGAGATTATAAAATGGAATCCCCAAAACATTTTGTTTGTTTTGTCATAGAGGCTGGCCAAATCAGTGTCTGGCAATCAATGCTTCATATGTTATCAGACTTGTTAATGGATAGATAATAATTCTCACTCATCTGAGACCTGGACTTTTTTCTGGCTTTAGTACAATGCTTTTGAATAGAGTCAGCGTAAAAATGGAAATTAATAGATTCTCGGAAGCCATAGTTCGAGTAGCTACTGAGAAAAGTAGAGACTCTTTCACTGGTCTTCATGGATGTTTGCTGACGTTTTGCAAGTGTTACGGGAGTTAATCATCACCATCAGAACGTTTTTTGAAAATTCTGAGTTGGTTCCAACCTTGAGAGTTTCCGGTAATATCTGTATTGGGGTTTCATTTTTTTTTTCCTCACTTTAAATTGAGGGTAAAATAATTCTTTGTTTCCTCTATGAAATGCTATAGGTTCCACTGATGAAGGCTGTTTATAAAGAGGCTGGAGCTATGGAAAAATGTGATCCCTAGTGAGGAAAAGCATTAAGCTTCCTAGTGTTCATTTACTCTGTCTAAATATGTTTTCTAAAAGGAAATCAAAGGGTACTTAAATTGAACTTTTCTTAGCCAGTGAAACATTCAGCAGGAAAAAAATTAAAATCTGGTTTTTTTCATCTCTTAGGGGCTGTAACACTGTAGGCAGAAGCTTAATACCTTGTGATCTCTAATTCTTCTATTATTATGAATTATCTTCTGCTGACAGCTTAGGTACCCATTGTTACAATAAAAATAATTCTTGATACTTGATCATTCTTTTTCTCCATCAAACTGGGACTCAAAGCATTATTCTTAGATATTCCTCTTGTAGAGTGCAAGATTACTTAAAAAACCCCCTCCTCATTAATTTATTGCACTGTTTATTGATATTACGCTAAGTCTCATCAGATAACTTTTGTCTTTGTCAGTTTTTTGAGCACCAATAGTGGCCATTTTGGAAAAAACTCCGTGAGTAAAAATATGTAAAAAAAAAGTTTGAATAGTGCAGGCGTAAAAAATACATTAACAAATTGTATAATCATAAATTGTTTCTATAATCACAGGCTTTAATTGTGGTATCAAATACATTTGAGACTGGATCAGATTTGCCTTTTTGACCAGTTTCAAAGCTGGTATTTTTCAATATCATCCTTTGAAGGAAATAGATCACTATGCCATTGACTGCAAGTCTTTCTGTGTGACCATCCTGCCAGTTCCTCATCCACTGATAATACTGCATGAAGCCATCTGCTGAAGAGACTGTAACTTCTGTCTCTAAAACAGTGAGCTGTCATAAAAATATATAAAACCATACCAGTATATTTTGTTGCATTGTTAGCTGAATCATAATGGCTTTCTAAACTTGAGAAGTACCTTATTTCCTGCTGTGTGATGCTGTGCCTGACAATGTGGAAAAAGAAGGATCTGTGGCATCAAGCTGATGTTTGGAGTGAGCCTAATATATT
This sequence comes from Coccyzus lansbergi, assembly GCA_033558105.1. Lineage (NCBI taxonomy): Eukaryota > Metazoa > Chordata > Aves > Cuculiformes > Coccyzidae > Coccyzus > Coccyzus lansbergi. The sequence goes on from JAUMJK010000486.1 coordinate 2,488,194, forward strand.
AAGGCTTCTTTGAATATGGGGCACTGCTAAGCTTTAAATGTGCACATGAAAGTGACCTTTTCACTGTTTCATGGCACTGTACACTGAAGCTAATCAGCAGATTGTGTATGAGAGTGGTCACTGGTGGTGTCAAACTTGGAATAATGACTGTAAGCGAGGTGACAATGCAATTCAGTCCTTTAGTCTCTCTAGCTCTTCTTAACCCATCAGGCAGTTATGTATTAAATACATATATCCAAGTGTTGTGAATGCATGAGATTATAGGCTTACCAGAATGAAAGAGGGTATGTGTGTGTGTGTGACGACTGTAACCATAGGCCATGTGAGTAATCATCAAATATGATTTACAGTTCAGTACTCATGAGATCTAATTATTTGTTGAATAGGTGAAAGCATCTCTATCAAAGCTCTATGATGAATCAAGTAACTTCTTTTTTTTTCCACTGAGGCTAACTTTTTGGTTATTTAAGAAAATTTACTTAATCTGTTTTAAAAGATCTGTAAGTCATATCAGAATTTATCAGTAACAGATGTTAGTATTAACCCCGTGCAATAGACTGCACCCTTGTCCATCTGAATCCACAAAATCCATCCAATTTAAAACCTTTCCCCAACGTATTGGTTAATGGAAATAGTGTGTTATAGGACAAATTCAGTCCCAGATTTGTAATTATTTTTTCAACTTGTGTATAAACCAGAAGCTGAAATGGCAAGTTACTTGTTGAAATATGCAAGTAATGTAAAACTTTATTCTATGCCTTTGTTCAAACTGGCTCTGAATAAAAACTGAAAGACAATAAGGGAATGATCAAAGGGATGATGTTTTTAATGACATTAAGGAGATACTTTAGTGGATGGGGCTGTGCAGTTATACAGCTGCGACTAGAGTGATGCAAAAGTCTTTAGGCATGTTGTTGTTTGAGGACATGTAATTAACCAATAAACTGTCATCTAGGCAGGCTAGATTGCTCAGCCTGCCCCAATAATTAACTTCAGGTACATTTTGTTTAAAGGTTTAGGTGTCACTTTGCGGAATGTGATTATGAGTGTGAAATTTCAATATATACTAAAATCAAAAATCAGACTTTTGCTTCACTGTATTGCATATCCTTAATCTGTATCAGGTTATCTAATGATCTCAGGTGAAAAGCATGACTTAACAGTTACCCTCCAAGCAAAAAGTAATTTAAAAAACACGATGTGGAAGCCTTACCTATTCAGGAAGCAGTTTTATTTGGAGACCTGTTCAAAACTGTAAATTGTACTCTGGTCTAGGGAAACGTCTCTGCATTCTGCTCCAGTGCTTGGCACTTTTGAACATTACTTTCTCTGACAAAATCTCTCTCTCTCTATATATATATATCCATACATATATATATACACACATATTGGTTCATCAGCAGACATACTAGCCTTGAAAGAAAAATGGTAATGAAGTACATCATCCCACTTCATGCATCTTCTGACAAGGATGTACGCACAGCAAGATGCATGTCATGTAATTTCCATTGCGTAATGCACATCCTGAAATACAATTTTACAGTATTCTGATGGGTTTAATATAAGTTTATATAAACAAAAATGCAGGAAAAAAGAAAGATTCAAAAGCAGGTTCTTTTTAGTAAATTACCATTCATCCTTAAGTTCATCAGTGTTTACAATCAATAAATTGTCGCTCATCTATAAGCCAACTCTTTATGCTTTTAATGATGTAAATACATTAGATTTTTTTTAAAAGGCATGTATATGTTTGTACCAACAAAACAAATTGTATTCATGGTTTCGAAGTGCTCTTTCCCCCCCCCATGCACTATATGATTTTAGTTGTATGGCTGAATTTAAGTCTAGCGTTCTGCCATCTGTCTTTCAAAACACTGTAATGATTTTTTTTTCCTCTGTCCCTCATTGTAAACAAAATCTGTTGCTAGTTTTTGCTTGAGTACTTTTCCCTAAGCTTTTACAATATGTCTTGGCACTGCAATCAGTCTGAAATACCCTTTTGCTGCATGATAAGTTAATGATCAGAGCTGATGAAATTTAAAATGATGTTCTTAAAGCACACCTGCTAATGCACATTTACTGCAATAAGGCTTTTGTATGCCAAATATGTTCAATGAATCTCTATGCTGTCTTAGAGAAATAACAAATTGAAAGTTTAGTCTTTTGTGAGGCCACATTTGTTTCTGGGATTTTAAAGAGATTTTTTTTTTTTTGATACTACTTGAAGACTTGAAAAGAGAGCATCCTGCAATATATATGTACAGAAAATAAAATCTAAGAAGTATTTATAATTTTATATCAACAGCTGTTGTGTGTTCCTTCAAAGGCTCATAGGAACTGTTACATGCCTGGATGCCGATATGCACACTGTCTTAAATAAGAGAATATGGAGATAAAAGATAAAGCAATTGATTATTGTGGAGATATTTACAGTTTCCTGTTACAATTACGTTTAATGTTAAAAAGTCAGATTTTATAGGTTAAATTCTTTGTGTAAAGAAAGAAAACAATACATAGAATACAAAACTTCTGTCTATGAACCCACGCCTTTTGCTCTTCAAAGTTGTCTTCAGATTTGATTGTTTCCTCCTGTAACACAAGGAGTACTGAAACCTGTTTCTAGTTGTTATTATTTGCATGTTAAAAGTCAACAGTTCTTAGCGTAATGATTTTCATTTCAAATGGTGTATCCATGCCAATGCACTCTTTGATCCTTTCAATACGATTTTCTGTATATGTTTTAAATTTAAGAAAAAATATATATACATATATATATATTCAATGACTATTTGATAGTTGAATGGACACAATAAGATTTGGTAATGGAATGTTGTATGCTACACGGTGAGGTAAAACCTGATGTAGGCTGAAAACAAAGACCTTTCCCCACTTCCACTAATTTTTCTGCAAAATTAAAAACTTTGGAATTCTTTATTTTCTCAGTAATATGAATATCTTCATTATAAATACAGACAGAGCACAGAAACTCACGCCCCCCCCTCCCCCGTTTTTAAAGCTCTCTATAAATTCTTCTTCATTTTATTATCAGTTTCTTTCTAACATTTTAAAAACAAATACTTCTATGTAATTTTAAGTGCATTTATAAAAGAATATGTTTCTTTTTACATAGAAAACCAATATGTATGTCTAATTGTTATATGCCCAGGAAGTCCCATGCACAGCTAGGGCTGGAATGCCTATTAAGTATATTCTAATAGGGCTAAAATGATTCTTTACTGACTACTGCAAATATTGAAGTTTGCAAAATATGTGGGACCCTAATATTTATACTGTGCATAACACTATATTTTTGGTAATAATTTTATTCCAGTAAAACTTCATTTAATTTTTTTTGTAGAGGGTAACAGGCACTTGGTGTATAGCCGTTTTGTTTCCTTAAGCATGATGTCAACATTCATGGAATTAATATAGAACAGATATTTAATTTCAAAGTTGTCAAATAATTTCTAGATATCCTGGTACCTAAGGCTTCTATACAAAGGATTGCATACCCTTTTGTTGAGAGGTGAGAACTATGGGCTGCCACTCTGCCAGGAAAATAAGATTTAAAACTAGACTTTGAGTTAAGGCCAAATAAAGGAATTAACCCTCTTTCCAATAGATCTTCTTCTTTCTAAGACTGGATACTACAGGTAGTTGAAATTGCCATAAAATCTTATTATTAAAAGAACATTTCAATTTTCTTCCATGATATTTCAGCAATTTGTAAAGCATTGTCCACATTTTATGTGAACCAAGATGATTCAATGCTATGTTACATCATTGTTGCTAGGAATTTGTGGAGCTGCAATGATTCAGTCTAAATGCTGAATTACTAGAGCAAATCATTGAACCACAATGTTGGTTATAAGGAACAAACAACCCTGTTATTAAAACTAATTGGAGTGGTTAAAGTGTGCTGGTAAAACACTGGTTTGCGTATCAGCTTATAAACCATCCTTAACTCTTAATCCTTCATTAGTAAGATTTAATCTTAAAAAAAACTTTAGAATATAAGTATGGGCATTTTAAACTTTGGTACAATATTTTTTTAATGTGTTTTAATCTTTAAATAACTTTAAAGCTTTCTAGATACTCCCTAAATCATAAAGTCACAGCAGCCATACAGCTGGAGCAGCCATTTCACTTTCCTGAGCTTAAGAAATGTAATGAGAGTGCTTTTTACATTAAGAGGGAGGATCCAAGAGATCCTCCTTATAATAAAATGTGGTTACTCCTTATAATTGGTGTCAAGTCTTTTGTAAGTCTAAGAGAACCAGAATCCAACAAACATTAGGAAAAAATCAAATATTATAACATTGCCTCTAGTCTTAAAAGATCTAAGTGTGTAAGCTTTCAATAACTGCTTAACTAAGATCTCTACTATTACTTCATAACTACAGCTATAAAACTACTAAACATATACAAGTAAATAGGACCTACTTCAGCATTTTGATTCCATTTTGCCAAATATAGAAGTGTATTGCTGATTATGCATTTATTGCAGCTAATAGTGTCAACTGCTTGTTGTTGGTTGGTTGGCTTATCTGTAAAAACTGGGTGTATTGTTTAGCTGCATATAAGCATGTATCAAATAGATGTTCTATAGAAGGTGGAAAGACGGAAAAAGGGATTGTTTTGGCTTTCTGATTTGATTACTCAGTGTATTGCTGTGCACATGCAGGTGGCAAAATGTGAATAGAGGGCAATAACCATTATGTTTGTTTACTTTGCCATTTAGGAAGCACAGATGTTAACTGTTAAAAGTTAACTGTTAAAAGAACAAGGTGGTTCTTATCATAACAGTCCCACTGTTAGGTTCTCCTGCTCTTACAGTAGTTTGCTGCTTTTGCATGTGTAAGACATTGCTGGCAACTTGTAACTGTATTGTATATTTTGTTTTCTTAATACTTGTTTCAAACTCAATACTTACCATCTCAAAACAAAAGGGTAATGAAAAGCAAGTTAGGTTAATGTATTCTTCATAAGACAGTTCTCATTTGGTTTTCTGTTATTTTATTCTGTAGGAATGAGTTCCCTTGTTGCCATGAACAGATATACCTTACATGCACATGGAATTACAGACAGAAAGTACTTCTCTGACTTTTTAAGGGTCTTGCTTCTTCTATTTCTTTCATTCTGCTGCGGAAACTGTCAGCCTCTGGCCTGGACAGACACACACTCTCCTGGGTAGAAAACTGGCTGGATGGCCGGGCCCAGAGAGTGGTGGTAAATGGTGTTAAGTCCAGCTGGAGGCCAGTGATGAGTGGTGTCCCCCAGGGCTCAGTGCTAGGTCCAGTCCTGTTCAATGTCTTCATCAATGACCTGGATGAGGGCATTGAGGGTACCCTTAGCAAGTTTGCAGATGACACAAAGCTGTGTGGAAGTGTGGATCTGCTGGAGGGTAGGGAGGCTTTGCAAAGGGACCTGGACAGGCTGGACCACTGGGCAGTGTCCAACGGCATGAGGTTTAACACGGCCAAATGCCGGGTCCTGCACTTGGGGCACAACAACCCTATGCAGAGCTACAGACTGGGAGAAGCCTGGCTGGAAAACTGCCAGGAGGAGAGGGACCTGGGGGTGTTGGTCGACAGCCGATTGAACATGAGCCAGCAGTGTGCCCAGGTGGCCAAGAAGGCCAATGGCATCCTGGCTTGTATCAGAAACGGTGTGACCAGCAGGTCCAGGGAGGTGATTCTCCCTCTGTATTCAGCACTGGTGAGGCCGCTCCTTGAATATTGTGTCCAGTTCTGGGCCCCTCAGCACAAGAAGGATGTTGAGGCTCTGGAGCAAGTCCAGAGAAGAGCGGCGAGGCTGGTGAAGGGGCTGGAGAACAGACCCTATGAGGAGCGTCTGAGAGAGCTGGGGTTGTTTAGCCTGGAGAAGAGGAGGCTGAGAGGAGACCTCATTACTCTCTACAAGTACCTGAAAGGTGGTTGTGGAGAGGAGGGAGCTGGCCTCTTCTCCCAAGTGACAGGGGACAGGACCAGAGGGAATGGCCTCAAGCTCCGCCAGGGTAGGTTTAGGCTGGAGATTAGGAGGAGGTTTTTCACGCAGTGGGTCATTGGGCATTGGAACAGGCTGCCCAGGGAGGTGGTTGATTCACCTTCCCTGGAGGTGTTTAAGACACGGGTGGATGAGGTCTTGAGGGACTTGGTTTAGTGTTAGATATGAATGATTGGACTAGAAGATCCGATGGGTCCCTTCCAACCTGGTTGTTCTGTGATTCTGTGATTCTATTTTTATACTTCAATGAACTGCTGTTTACTACTTTGCCTAAAAAATATTTGTCTCGAATGGTCAAAATGTCCTGGTAATGCCACTTTTCTCACTTTTGTAACCTAAGTGATATTGATATACTGAACATAGTTGGATCCATATGTCTCTTACAACTTCAGTCTCAGTGGCTAAAAGATCTTGGGTCCTGGAGAAAAAGCAGGAAGTTGAAGCTGAACAATGAACCAAAGGTCAAAGCTCCAGGGGAGATAACCCCCCCCCCCCCCAGTTTAGTAGAACTATCTATTTCTCTAACATCTCTATTCATCAAACATTTCCTGTGTCTGAGCTACCAGGACCTCAGGGCATTTCTGGAATCCTCAGTGACACTACTGACCATGTCTGCTTAAAATTAAAAAAGAAACATCTACCTTAAAGATGAGATCTCTTGTAACATACAGCTGTACAGCTGATGATCAGTGGTTCAAATTCAGTTTTTCATAATTGTACATGGTGATTAAAGTCTTAACTCTATGAACAATGTTTAAACACGTATAGAATTCAGCTGCCTGGCTAATGACAATCACTAGCAATGCTGCCCTTCTTTTGTTGTACTGTTTCTGCTACACCAGTTCACATCTTGAATATCAATTGAAATTCAAGGTCTAGGTTTTACTATCAAAGCCATTGATAGGATTAGTCTAAACCCATCTCTTTTAGTCCATGACTATGACCTCCCAGGAGAACTGCATTCCTCTCTAACAATGAAGCTGCCAGGCACTTTAGGACCTCTGAACACAGCCTGTCATCCCAAAGCTATTCAGTTCCCCTTTGCTGTAAAAGGAAAATGCAAAAGAGAAGGATTTAAATACTGTCAGCTGTTGAGAAGAGAGGCCTCATAGTATAATTAACAAACCATTCAGATCAGAGTAATTTGCATATTGTAAGCCTGTGGGTGGTTTTTTTTTTTCCTAAAAGCTTATAGCTATCTTTTCCAACTGTTGGTTCATACTATTCCTATTTGTTTTAACTTTTCTTTATTATAAGCAAAAGACGGTTGTGGAGTGTGCATCCTTTTTCCTGTTGCTCATCCTGCAGAGAGTTTCAGTTGTTCTATTTCATGCTAAAGTCTTTGAACATACTCATCATAGGCATTTAAATTATAGAATCATAGAATCATAGAATAACCAGGTTAGAAGAGACCCACCGGATCACCGAGTCCAACCATTCCTATCAAACACGAAACCATGCCCCTTAGCACCTCCTCCACCTGTGCCTTAAACACATCCAGGGAAGGTGAATCAATCATCTCCCTGGGCAGCCTGTTCCAGTGCCCAATCACGCTTGCTGTGAAGTTTTTTTTCCTAATGTCCAGCCTAAATCTCCCCTGGTGGAGCTTGAGGCCATACCCTCTTGTCCTGTCCCCTGTCACTTGGGAGAAGATGCCAGTTCCCTCCTCTCTACAACCTCCTTTCAGGTACTTGTAGAGAGCAATGAGGTCTGCTCTCAGCCTCCTCTTCTCCAGGCTAAACAACCCCAGCTCTCTCAGATGTTCCTCATAAGGCCTCTTCTCCAGCCCCTTCATGAGCTTTGTTGCTCTTCTCTGGACTCGCTCCAGAGCCTCAACATCCTTCCTGTGCTAAGGGGCCCAGAACTGCACACAGTATTCAAGGAGTGGCCTCACCAGTGCTGAGTACAGAGGTGGAATAACCTCCCTGGACCTGCTGGTCACTCACACCATTTCTGATACAAGCCAGGATGCCATTGGCCTTCTTGGCCACCTGGGCACACTGCTGGCTCATGTTCAGTCGCCTGTCAATCAACACCCCAGGTCTTTCTCCTCCAGGCAGCTTTCTAGACAGACTTCTCCTAGTCTGTAGCTCTGCTTAGGGTTGTTTTGCCCCAAGTGCACTTGACCTTTTTAAACCTCATGCCAGTGGTCCAGCCTGTTCAGATCCCTTTGCAGAGCCTCCCTATCCTCCAGCAGATTGATGCTTCCACCCAGCTTAGTGTCATCTGCAAACTTGCTAAGAGAGCACTCAATGCCTTCATCCTGGTCATTGTCAAAGATGTTGAACAGGACTAGACCCAGAACTGAGCCCTGGGGGACACCACTTGTGACCAATCTCCAGCTGGAGTTAACTCCATTTACCACAACTCTTTGGGCCTAGAATATTGAGAATATTGAGTTGGTCTCTTCATATGTCAAAAGGATATGCAGATCTTACTGAGTTAGAGTGCTGCAATTGTCAGGGTCTAATTAATTCATAAAATCTGCTGGGTCTTCAGGAAGGCACAGTACATCTGGAGTTAATGAAGCAAACTGAAAATATTTTCTTGGACTTGGGAGTAATGTGTTTTTATCTTTTTGGAAAGATGTTTCCTATATGTTTACATCTTGCAGCTCTCTCAAATAACTGATATAATTTTCTGAATGAAGTTACAGTTCTTAATACCAAAGCCACAATTAAATTTTTACCTGTTGCCTTATTTTTTGGTTTTTTTTAAATCTCTCTGATGGTCCACAGTGACACTGACACTAGGTTCTCACAGTGCCAACATACCTGTTGGGTTTTTTGTTTGGGTTTTTTTCAGCAGGAAGCAATCCATATTTCACAGGTAGATTTTGTAGTTTTATGCTCCTAAAGACAGATGAGATTGATTTCTTATCCCCTTCAGGAACTGACAAAATGCTAAATTGGGATACTTCTATTGAAAATAATCTCTGAAAGCTAGGATTATCAAGACCCTTTTACTGGGCAGCAAATGTGAAACTGTTTCCATGTAGCCACTGACCAGAAAGACCCATTTCAGAAGAGACAGGGCAAGGGGAAGGAGGAGGCAGCATTGTTACACAAATATCTGAAAATAAGCATAGGCTGGGACATAGAAGAATATATGTATTTTTGCTGTAGTCTTATCCTCTTCTGGGATTGACAGGTAACCAGCTTGTCTCAAACTCAAATTATAGGCTGGCCACACTGATCTGAATGAATAAATACTGATGTTTTCCTATACTTGTTTTTGTTTAACCATTTATCTGCATGGAGTAAATCCATCAATTTTTAGATGGGTTAGAATTTTATGTGAATCAACACTGGTAACATCAAATCTTTTAAACTGCAAAATAAAACCCAAGAAGATTTTAAATGGTAAATTATTCATAGCCTTTTTTTTCCTGAAATGCAAAAATTATTGTGATACTTTACATAAAATCACATCAGTACCAGGGAAAACCTGAAAAGGAGAGAGCTCTTCTCTCTTAGAAACTGACCGGGGAAGGGAGAGTTTTAGAAGCTTTTGATTCTATGTTACCTTGCCTAGCATTTCCTGCTTTTGAATGACCTTAATTTCTCTAGGTCTCCTTTACCAAATAAAGAAGAAAATCATTAAAGCACTTAACACTTATTGTCTCAGATACCAGGAAATTAACCCCAAATAAAATTTTAATAATTAATTTCACAATTAATTATATAATCCAGTCGAGGATGCTGTACAGATAAGTGTTGAACTTAATATCCTTTAATCTTCTTGAAGATGATTTTACTTTTCTTGAATATTCTTTTCTTTACAGATATGGGAGAAAATTTTAACCAATCTCATTTGGTACTTGCAACATTTCTGGAACAAAGTTCTGTAATCACCAATATGAGAGTCAGATAAAAAAAGACCAAGGTCCTTTCTTTATAATAACATATGAATCTTCAGCTGCTGCAGCACCAGAATCTAGATTAGCTTTTCCAACACCGTGAATTTTTGAACCAATCCATCTACTGTCATCCTAGATTTTAAAGCAAAGGTTTGACTTATGAGGAATGTGCATATGTAATGCAAGGTGTTCTTTAACACCCACTTTAACTCCAATATATATAAAATTCTAATATAAAATTTGAAAGAAGGAGGATTTAGTTACTAAGCATAACGAGGAAAATACTAATTACTAGAGGTATGAGATGAGAATGGAAAAAAAGTGAAAATAATTTTAAGGAGGTTTGAGATACTGAAGAAAGTTCAGAGGATATTGCTACATATTTAGAAATACTTATTGAGAATTTTTGCTGAGGATTCAGTGCAAGATAAACTACTTTTCCTCGTAAATGCTGTTGTATTTCTTTCTTGCACTAACATGTGACTACACCCTTTAGTTCTTACTGTCTGGCCTCAGCAAACGTAGTTTTAATTATTAGTTGCAGACTACTTCAGCTAACTTATGCTTGGTGTTGCTAACATCAACTACATAGTTTGGCTGAACGGTTTGAAAGAATGGTTTATGTTTTAATATGTTTTGGACCCCTCATGTTATTGTCCTATACATCTTTTTTCCAACTTCATGATCAACGAGTTGTTAATGAACTAATCCGTTCTAAATAATTAATATAAGAACTAGCTGTATTTAGTTTCTTTAAAGCAATAAATCTACAAGTCATACTTTTTTCAAAGTTTTGTATAATTGAAACTTTTACTTGTATGTTGTGATTGATCTACCTTGATAAAAATATAATAAACTGGTGCTGCATCATACATTTGGTACTTTCAGGGAAATTCTTTGTCATGGAAGAAAGCTAGATATTGTGTTTTGTCTTATTAGGATAAAGACAATTTAATGCAATTAGTTGTCATATTTTATGACAGTAATTTACAGGAGGACTTGTCTTTTTTAAATATGCACACAGGCAAGTGAGATAAGAGATCTATTTCAATTACTATAGTAAAAAAGATAAGTTGGAAGTGTTCAGGATGAATGCTCTATAAAAAAATTATTATTAGCTTTAAGAAGAATTCAGGTTTCCATCCTATATACACTTGTTTAAAAACTCATTTGAAGCTCATTAAGTCAAATTAAGCATTAAATGTTTCAGCTGCTTCACTTCCCATTTGCTTAATTTTTAAATCATTGAAGTCCATAGTAAGTACAAAATAAATGTTAGAGACTTGTTTTCAGCTGCAAATGGAAGACAGCAGAAAAATGCAAATTTTTTTAGTGGATTTTTTTAGCCTGTAAGTGGGTCAAAATTCAATTGGACTTGAGATAAGGGTCACATATCTTGACATCGTATTAGTAGGAACCACAATAAAAATTCTCTAGCTGCATTTTTCACGAACCAGTTCTAGAGATCAGTTTCTAATAATGTAGGTCTCACTGTGTACTAAGAACAGGACATGGAAAAGACATTTGAAAACTACCAGCAGTATGTATACATGACAAATTGTCTCCACTAAGTGAATTTTATCCATGGACTTACTAAGAAGTGAAAGTAATTGCGTAAATTGTCTCTTAATTTGCTCTCTATAACTACCTGAAATGAGTGACAAGGGGTCATGAGTGTCCCCCCAAGTGATAGGGGACAGGAAAAGAGGAAATGGCCTCAAGCTCCGCCAGGGGAGATTTAGGCTGGACTTTAGGAAAAAAGGTTTTCACAGAAAGGGTCATTGGGCACTGGCAAAGACTACCCAGGGAGGTGGTTGATTCACCTTCCCTGGAGGCGTTTAAAGGCACGAGTGGATGAGGTGCTGAGGGGCATGGTTTAGTGTTTGATAGGAATGGTTGGACTTGATGATCTTCGGGGTCTTTTCTAACCTGGCTATTCTGTGATTCTATGATTCTAATTTGGTTGGCTAAGTTTGTGGTTTCCAGTGAAGCTGAAGTTTCTCTGCATGTCCGTGTATGTTTCTGCTCAAATAGTTTAATATGTTAAGTAAAAATAAGCTTGTGTTTTTCATCAGTTTAATTGCCTTTTCATGAGTTTGTTGCATCCCTTTTGTCTTTGTAGACTAAGCATGCATAAGTAAACTGCTACTATTTTCAATAGACCAACGATATTTTCAGTGACTGAACTAGTAAAACATGGTTTTAGTGGATGCATGATGGGTCAATGTCCTTCACTTTACCTGTGTATATGTCCATTCAATTTTTTCAAGCATCTATATTGCATTACTAAAGAAAACTGTTTCTGAGTGCACATTATGTTTGAAATCAGGGATGACTACTTTCTGAATTGTACATAATTTGTCCAAATGTAGTTATCTGCCAGCAAATCATAAGTCTGTGTACTTTTTCTTAAATTATTGAAAGGTTTTGGATAGGATTGGTAATGTATGTATTTTTTGTACAAGTAGTTTAATAATTTGAGTTGTAGAGACTATTTTTGGCAACAGCTGTTCTCCTTTTAGAAATTTAACATATAAATATGTAAATTTAAAATGTATTATATGACAAAGTAAGAACTCTTAGATATCAGGTTATTTTAAGACTTATTTTGCCATTTCTCTTGAGTAAAGCTAATTAAGGAAAATTTCACCAGAAGTCTAGAACATGAATTTTGGAATTGCATCTGACATTACTATCTAGCTGGAGTTCAAATACCCCAGTTTTAATTATATTTTAACTTTTCACATAAGGTTTTATTCTTAGTAAGAAAACACATTCCTCATAGCCTGAACAGATACATAGGCTCTTGTCCTGCAGGAAAAAAAATCAAGTAGCAAACCAGCACCCCACCATCGACTTACTTTTTCCATTGTCCTTTAAAAATGAAATGGATCATAATATCAGACAATAATTAAACTAGAAGTTTTATCAACATGCAGCTATTGGTTAAATACTATTATATCTTTACACAAAATATTATAATTGGTTTACTGTTTTACCAGAAATGGGGATTAAATCTCTGATTAGTTTATTCATATAGAACATTATAAAGTGGAAACGTTCTATTTTTTTTTAACTCAAGAAATATAAAGATTTAATGGGATCTATAAAAAATTATTGGGGTTTTTTAATAAATACTTTCCAAGGCTTCAGAGTTTGAAACTTAATATTGTATTTGGTTATCAAGATGAATTAAAAAAGACATTACTCTTAGGATATTTAATAGGGCCTATTTAAGTTTGTTCTGGGGTTTCAGTATTATTTTTCTTTGCAGAGATAATATTTTCTTTCCATCCATAATTTTTTGTCAAAGAACAAATGAATTTTCTATGTAGTAATAAAATAGTATGAGAAAGTGAAAACCAAACCACGCTTTGTAACTTCAATCCTAGTGTGTTTTAGAACTGTAACTGTTAGATTTTACACATGCATAGAAACAGAACAAATTTTGTATTCCCTTGATAAAATGTTCAGAAACATTGTCTGGAAAAAGCAATACTCAAGTGTCAGCTGGAATATTGGGTTGAACATTCTCCTTTAATATAATATCTATCTTCTACAGAAGATCATTCAGCAGCCTGTGTTTTGACATTTCTTATAAACATGATATGACTGCAAAGAATCCCCTCTATTATGCCTATTCTGTAGAAAGTGGTATAAAAACTTTCAGCAGTGAGGAAAACGTATGACTGAGAGATCTGTGTGCTTACAGGGCTGAGTGAACTTTTTTCTGCAGCACTCTGCCATGTGTATGGAAAGTGTTAGCCAACAGGTAGTTTGCTGGATGTTTTTCCATAGCTTTGCAGGTTCTGATGACATTGAAACTTCAAGAAGAACAATCTATACCTTTGGCAGAGAGTTCTATTAATCTACTGGTATCCAAGCTCGTGTATGAAAAAGGGAGCTGATGGCTCTTCATTATCTTCAGATAACAAGTCTGTTTTCCCTAGACTTGTTAATAACTGTTCCAGTATGATGTGATTTAATAGAAGTTAATATCTGCAGGACATGGGAAAACACTGCAACAAAAAAGCTCTTCTCTGTGTGTGTTTTTCTTCTAGTTGTTTTCACTTTTGCTTTGCTCCTGTGGTACACTAAACAAGGCAACCTGTTTGTAGACACAGAGGAGTCTATAGCTTCTGAAGCACTGGGGCTGCAGGAGACAATTTAAAGTACGTACAGGCAGCAGCTGCTTTAAGTCTGAGCATACTGTGTTCTATCATGAGTGTTTCTACAAACTTCTTCCTGGGAATGCAAAGTAGGCCTGTACTTTGTATGATGATAAAGGGACCATTGGAGTATTAGCATGGTCACGTCTGACAAAATTAAAAACGAAACGTTCACTTCCTTTTAGCATCTATGCAGAATGCTCTTAGTTTAATGCAGAACTAACCTTTTATCCACAGCAAGAAGCTGAATTTGCTTTTGTTGTAATTTACATGAGTCATACCTCTGCAAAATCCTTCAGCCATCTGCCATCGGTCAATAAATCCTTTTTTAATTTCCATTAATTCTTATTAGAAAGATTGAGGAAATCCACCCATCTGTTTGGTAGAAACATTATGTCCACAGGGAAAGCACACCAAAACTTTTATCACGCTTTACTTTTTGTGTATGGAGGGGGCGGGGAGGGATAATCAGTTGAAATAGACTGTGGAAATGTTCAGTGGGTGCTGTTGAGAGAATCTTTGTATATTAATTCATAGAATAATCGAGGAACAAAATATTATGATGGTCCAGCAAGCCAATGCTAATACAAGAGTTACTTTAAACATAATTATTCTACTGCATTGAGTAAAAAAACTTTTATAACAAGTCAGAAACTGTCAAGGAAAATTTGATGGTAGAGAAATAGAATGGAGTAAGGGACAGAGACGTGAGATCATGTTCTGTGAATTTGCCTTCAGGACATAAGTTCATCTAAACAGGTAACATCTATATTTGCCAGGCATGACTCTTTATTTCTTAACATTGAATAGATACTAATGTAAATAAATTGGACCTGAATGTAGTGTCAGATGGCAAAAGCACAATAATGGACACCACATATGTTTTGAAAGCTGCTATTAAACAACCAGTTCTTGTTACTGACCAAAAATTTCTTTTCTGACAATATCCTAATACACAATTAAAATTATATTATGTTAATGCCTGGTGAAATTTTGCTTAGAGCCCTACCTTTTACAGTAAAAATAACCCATCAATATTGTGTGATGAGAACTAACTTTGAAGGAAAATACTGACTATAAGAGATAAAAGAACACTCAAAGAAGTGCCTAAATGAACCCATTTGTGAATGTTAAACGGATTTTCTGCTAAGAAGAATTTCCGTGTGTTCCTTAACTCTTTTCCTGAGATATACACCTTAAATGTGTATAATGTTCAGAGTTGAGTTCAGATTACTGCATTTGACCCTTTGCAAGAAGCTTTGCCACAAAACAGTGATAGAGTTTTGTTCAGCATGAACTGCAGTATATGCTTACATTGAAGAATAATTCACATGCACATTTAAATGCTAAATGTCAAAAATGTTTGTTAATGTTAAGTGTTGTGGATTCAGCAGTATATATTGGGGCGGGGAAGGAGTGTTTTGTGCTCATGCAAGAACAGAAAAGTCAATGTGTCTCTCAAATCCTGCCTTCTGTCTTCCTGTCCCAATTTAAAATATAGTTTAAAATAATTTGTATTTTAATCAGACTTTTAAATTATTTGTTCTTACTGTTAAAATTTTCTTTTATGTTTGGTTTATATTACTCTGCGGAAAGAAATGGAATAACAAATCTGTTAATCCGTCTGTGACCTTCACAGCTCTAGAGTTACTTGGGCTATTGTTTGTTACATGTGGCACATGTGGACTTGTAAACTTATTTTACTGAGGGTTTTTTTAATGTGTTTTTCATAGTCCTTTAGAACTGTCAGAGATTGGTAACCTAGAAGATCATTCTCAGGTAGGATACAGAGAGATTTCTGAGTTAATAGCCAGTATGTCTGCTCTCAGCACCTGAAATGTGCTGAGATCATCGCATGTAATCAGAAGCTTCCACTGTAAAAAAAAAAAAAAAAAAAAGGGTTGATGTAAGCTGACAAATGAGTAAGATACCTTTAGCAGCAGAAGTGTCAGTGCCCATCCTATAATTGTCACCGTCTGACCTGCTAAGGAACACTGTTTGGGGAAGTGATCTCACTTTTCTGAGTACATTTTAGTGTCAGGCTTCTCATACTTAAATCTTTTTTGAAATAGATTTTCTTTTCTAGTTCCTTTTTTTCGAATGCATGGTGCATTTCTGGCACCAGTTCAGTATATAAGAATGAGTCTACCACGATGCTGCAGGGATCTCTCTGAAGCCTGGGCACTTCCCACCTTCTTTAAGGTCAGATCAGCTTTATCAACAGGAGTACAGACTCTGAGAATAGACTGTAAGTCACTTCTCTGGCACAAGCTTATTTATTTAACATGAGAATTAAGGCCATCAAGGCAAAGCTTCCTCTTCTGCAAGAGATCATTTCCCTGTTACTTAGAACAGGTTAGAGTTGGAGGGCACCCCCTGTGTCTCTGATGATACATATCCAAATGAATTTAAAGCATTCTTCAGGAGGATTAAAAGGAGTACTGCATACTGTGTACATTTAAGCTAGGAAGCTAAATGAAGAATTTAATATCTGCCCAGGCAACTAAGTCCTTTGATATAAATGACTCTTATGAATCTCTCTCCTCATGATTTAGGTTATTCTTGAAGTTGAAAGGGCCTTGCAGAATTATTAAAATTAATTTAGTGGTTGCTTTATTCCGTATACAAACCCTGGAACTAGAGGAGCAACATGAGACTCCCATGGTCCAAGAGGAGGTGGTCAGAGACTTGCTAGCTCAACTAGACACCCACAAGTCTACAGGACCGGATGGGATTCACCCAAAGATATTGAGGGAGATGGCGGATTTACTGGCAAAACCCCTTTCCATCATCTTCCAACAGTCCTGGAAGACTAGGGAAGTTCCACTGGACTGGAGGCTGGCTGATGTTGTGCCCATCTACAAGAAGGGTCACAGGGAGGATCCAGGGAACTACAGACCAGTCAGTACGACCTCAGTGCCAGGGAAAGTCATGGAACGGGTGATCTTGAGTGCTATCATGAATCATATGCAAGAGGACCAGGTGATCAGGCCCAGTCAACACTGATTCACAAAAGGCAGGTCTTGCCAGACTAACCTGATTGCCTTCTATGACAAAGTGACTCAGCTGCTGGATGAGGGAAAGGCTGTGGATGTGGTCTTCCTGGACTTCAGTAAAGCCTTTGACACAGTTTCTCACAGCATTCTGCTATGGAAACTGTCGGCCTCTGGCCTGGACAGGCGCACACTCTCCTGGGTGGAAAACTGGTTGGCCAGACCCAGAGACTGGTGGTAAATTGTGTTAAATCTAACTGGAGGCCAGTGACAAGTGGTGTTCCCCAGGGCTCAGTGCTGGGTCCAGTCCTGTTCAATGTCTTCATCAATGACCTGGAAGAAGGCATTGAATGCACCCTTAGCAAGTTTCAGACGACACTAAGCTGTGTGGGAGTGTTGATCTGCTGGAGGGTAGGGAGGCTCTGCAAAGGGATCTGAAAAGGCTGGACTGCTGGACAGAGTCCAATGGCATGAGGTTTAAGACGGCCAAATTCCGTGTCCTGCACTTGGGGCACAACAACCCTATGCAGAGCTACAGACTGGGAGAAGTGTGTCTAGAAAGCTGCCTGGAGGAGAAGGACCTGGGGGTGTTGGTTGAGAGCCGACTGAACATGAGCCAGCAGTGTGCCCAGGTGGCCAAGAAGGCCAATGGCACCCTGGCTTGTATCAGAAACGGTGTGACCAGCAGGTCCAGGGAGGTGATTCTCCCTCTGTATTCAGCACTGGTGAGAGTGCACCTTGAATATTGTGTTCAGTTCTGGGCCCCTCACCACAAGAAGGATGTTGAGGTTCTGGAGTGAGTCCAGAGAAGAACAATGAGACTGGTGAGGGGTCTGGAGAACAGACCTTATGAGGAACGGCTGAGGGAGCTAGGCTTGTTTAGCCTGGAGAAGAGGAGGTTGAGAGGAGACCTCATTGCTCTCTATAACTACCTGAAAAGAGATTGTAGAGAGGAGGGAGCTGGCCTCTTCTCCCAAGTGACAGGGGACAGGACAAGAGGGAATGACCTCAAGCTCCACCAGGGGAGATTTAGACTGGACATTAGGAAAAAAGGTTTTCATGGCAAGGGACATTGGGCATTGGAACAGGCTGCCCAGGGAGGTGGTTGATTCACCTTCCTTGGAGGTGTTTAGGGCATGGGTGGACAAGGTGCTGAGGGGCATGATTTAGTCTTTGATAGGAACGGTTAGACTCGATGATCCGATGGGTCTCTTCCAACCTGGTGATTCTATGATTTTATGATTATTTTTAGTGCACATAAGAATATATGTTTGTATACATGCTGTGTTTCTGATATAATTTCCCAGCATCTTATTTTCTCTGGAACAGTAATAACAATATTGCATGGCAGGGGGTGACTTTTTAACAGCAGTTATTGTTTAATATGTGTACTCCTACTTTTAAATTTGTTTCTGTCATCTAGCAGTCTGCAAATTCAAACAAACATGGTTTCACAATAAATTTGTGCTTGGAGTTTCTATGTTGTCCAGGCCTTTCATCTTGCATTACCTTCCTGCTGCTGTAGTTTTGTTAACCAGCACAACTGCTACTGTTCTTCTTTAACAGAGGTAAAAGGAATATTATGTTTGAAACTGGAATTTATTTACTCTAAAATAATATATCATATTTTATGGTAAAATAAGGTATTTTGAAAATTAGTTTCTCTAGTTTTTCAAGCAAGCATTTAAATGCTTGAAATCAGGGATGTGAAATCAGGCTGTGAAATCAGGGATGCTTTTCAAGGGGAATAACAAAAGGAAGAATCCTTATGGATGAATGAACTGTGTCTGAAGAGAGGGGTACTATCAGTGGGTTAGGTGGACTATTATTATCATTCATAGAATCATATAAAATGATATGAGCCTAGAGAAGAGGAGGCTGAGAGGAGACCTCATTACTCTCTACAACTACCTGAAAGGAGGTTGTAGAGAGGAGGGAGCTGGCCTCTTCTCCCAAGGGACGGGACAGGACAAGAGGGAATAGCCTCACACTCTGCCAGGGGAGATTTAGGCTGGACATGAGGAGGAAGCTTTTCATAGAAAGATTCATTGGGCGTTGGAATAGGCTGCCCAGGGAGGTGGTTGATTCACCTTCCCTGGACGTGTTTAAGGCACGGGTAGATGAGGTCCTGAGGGACATGGTTTAGTGTTTGATGGGAGTGGTTGGACTCGATGATCCAATGGGTCTCTTCCAACCTGGTTGTTCTATGATTCTATGAAATATAATCATTTTTTCCACAGTGAAAAAACAGAGTAAAACCTGATCCCTAATTTTCCTAATTTTTCATTTTAGAAATTCCTCAGTTATATTAAATGCTGATGCTAAACAGATATTTTTTTTTTCTTAACAAATATGTAGAATTTTTATTTCACACATAAGAGTCTCTTCAGTTTGTAGATGTTAGTATAATTCAGTCACTGAAAGCTTCTTTGCTCTTCTATACTTTGTCTTGGCATTTACACTCTGATTAGGTTAAACTTTGGAGGAAGAATGTGACTCCTCCACAGAACAGCTGAGCCTCTATTGCTTCAGGACTTTGCCAAAGCTTCACAAAATATATGGTGAGGCAGAGCGTTTTAGTATATTTCCAGATTAGAATTCCTCTAAAGAGGGACAGCCCAAAAGGCAACCTATAATGTTGTCTTTTTCTCATTCAGGTTTTGTTTTCAGAGGCTGCAGGGTTATACATTTTAAAATGAAAGCTTTGAGTAGGGAAATTCCCTCTCAGCTGAATCTGGATGCTGTCACTATATCAAATTCTTAAAAATTCTGAAAACCTGCTAAAAGATAGTGAAGCTATTTTGTGTCAGTAAAAATCTGAGATTTAAGTAGCGAGGTCTAGGTAAGTACAGAAATGGCAGACATGGATGTAACCCTTCTGTAAATGGACAGTAACTTTATCTATAAAGCAGGTAGGATATTTTGAAATCTTATGACACCTACCTTCATCTATGTGCAGAGGAGGTGCATGGAATTAAAACTATCAGCTTTACCACAGTTGCACAGTCTGTTGTGAGAGGATAGATAGACCCAAACTTACTGTGTGGCCCGTATTAATAAACAGGTTTAAAGTCCTTGTTTTAAAGTGTTCAGTATTATCTTGTGTTCAGTGTCATGTTTAAATTGGATAAACCAAACAATCTATTTCAGATTCTTTTTACAAATATATACTAAATATAAATATACCTGTTCAGGAAGAAATATATAAGTGTTATGTATTACCAAGACAAGCTTCCATAATCCCTTACTACTTTGCTTAATGATACCTAAAACAGTTCCAAGAAAAGCCACTAACTCAGCAATACAAACGTAAGTAGAACTTGACATTATCAAATAAGATTTCATTTATATGGGGAGCTTGATAAAAAACTTATGAAAACTTCTCAGTTTTTATCAACATGAAGTTAATAGGGAGCTGGAATACATTTTTAACATCTAAGAATTGTGACAAGAATTTTTATAAGGTATTTTCATCTACAACTCTTTTTTTTTTTTTCCAAATCAGCTGTTGTCATGTAATAACAGTATAGCCTGATTTTTTAAATCTTTGTTTTTATCCCAGAAACTTAACAGTAATTACTGCTTTAACAAAACAAAACAAGTCTTCCAGGAAAGTAACATGCTTGCAGAATCACTAAAACTGTTCAAATTTTAATGTCATTCCATGCTTTCTTTGAAAGTTATCTTTGTTTGGTGTATATATTGACAGATGTCAGAATCCATCAGTAAAATCAAGTTAATGCTGAAATATCATATTTAAATGTGTTCTGTTTGGTTCAGATGCAAAAGACATGCATATAACTTTCTTTTGGCCTCTTGTAAACAATTAATCCACATAGGGTATGTTACATAGGGAGATCTTAATGCGTCTAACATTTGACCTGCATTATGGTTAGGAAGTAATCACCATCTGTGTTTTGTTACTAATTCAATGCAGCTGCCTTCCAACCAATTAGTAAGAAAACGCACCAGTCACTGAAAGAAAGCAAAAAGATTACAATAAATCAAAATTAGAGTTAGGACAATTAAAAAAAAATCAATCCTCTTCACTCTACTTAAATAAGCAAAGTGATTTCATGAAAAGCAGAGAAGATCTTAACATGGCAGGAAACGTTTTTGGATTCTTGTTGCCTATGGATTGCTTTAGTTTGCATATCTCCTAAATAAAGATAATTTTCTTACCAATGGAGTATGCAGAATTAGTTGGTGTGGTTTTGATGGGTGTTTCTTTGAATGCATGTATGTTCAAATTTGTGATGGAGGTGTTTTTTCTGAGTCTTTATCACAGTTGTGGGCCTATGTCTGAGGCATGTGACTAGTGCTTCTTAAGTAATTCCTATAGCTGAAATTGTCAGAATGTCATTTATTCAGTTCTGATTTCAGTTCTGATATGTGCTTGTAAATAAAAGTAAAGACCTGTGATATCTGAAGTGGTAGATGATAGACTGTTTGCTTGCAGAAAAGGTAAGGCAGAGTTCTAGTTATTTTCTAATTTTATTATGCTTGCTTTTGAATGATTTTTTTACTGGAATTCATATTAATTTAAATGTTTTCCTCTAGTTTTTCAAAACCTCTGAGGAACAAAATATTTTCAGTATCTTCAAAACTTTTCGTAAAATAGGTTGAATTCAGTAAGTAAAATAAGGCATGTCAAGACAAAAATCAGCTGGGTAACCTTCTTTTAATATATTCTTTCTAAGTTTTAGATGAAAGTCATCTACTGTATAAGCAACTACTATGAAGTAAAACATAGAAACTTTTTCAGAGTACAGATATGCCTTATTGAAAAGTATTTTTGATGGAACTTGAGTTATTAAGCGCTGTTGCACACTTTGCACACAAAATATGAATGTATAAAAAGAGTTGAGAGTGGTAGTGCTTTTAATACTCTACTTATGCCATAGGAACCAAACTATTCAGAGGCTATTACTTAAATAGAAGAGTAAAGTGAAGGCATGACAATACACTCTGGAAATTCTTACATTAAATCATTTCTCAGGTTAGGAAAATAAACTGGAGATCTTTAATGTAAATGACATTACCTTGGGAAAACAAAAAAAAAAAAGATACCAAATCTAAGAAAACCCTACTGATTTTTAGAAGTGAGATGATGGGTGGATAAATGTGAGAAGTCTATAATTCTCATGAAAGTTTCTATCATAAATTTTCTGGCAAAAAAATAAAGCCACTCAGATAGCATTAGGTGATATCAAATTTCAGCAGTTTTGTATCTAACTTTCCAAGCATTGACTTTTTATTTTTAATGGAAAATTAAAAATTTAAAACTAGTCAGTGTCATCAGTGTCATAAATTAGTGATAATCAGTAGATGTTTCTTTTTGAAATATGTGAAGGATTGTATCTAGAAATGCAGAATCAATATGAAACTGAGTAGAAATGAAACTGCTTTTTAAATTTGTGAGTTTATGTGAATAAGGGTATTTCCTGCTGAAGGTTATGTACTGAACAAAACACCTAAACAAAGGCAAAGTTTCAGTTTTAAGAAAACAAAGCTATGAATTTCATTACAGTTAGTGAAAAGGTTGAAGATTCTAATTTTTTTTATTTAGTGTCTTTCTACATCCCACCACATAGGAATGTATTTGAAACAGCTACTAGGTCAGCAGACTTATTATAGCTGTATAGAGAAATTTCTGAATAAAAAATTTATTTCTTTGTAGTGAAGTTAGAATAAAATTATTGATCTACTGTCCCTAGGTAGACTTTTCTGTGATTGTGAAAGGAAACAATGATACAAATTCTGTTTAGGGATGACTGGTCAAAATACATTCGTGTATAATTCCACAGTTTTGCAAGATAGACACTGACTCTCGAAAATGAAGAGAAAGGGAGCTTATGTAAAACTAGCTTTTCTCTTGCATTGATTTACCCAACTCTAACTTCAAGGATTACTGTAAGCAAAACGTCATATACAGGTTGATGTGATGTTCAATTATTGTTAAAAGAATAGAGTTTATAAAATAAATCTCCACAATGGGTATTAGCAATGTATGATTGTCACAGTACTTTACACTTGATTCATACATCATGTAATAAAATTGCAAGACCTGTGATAAGGTGTGTCAATAGAAAAGGCTAGCAGTCATGTTTACAGAATTGAAACACTTCATGCATAGCTTAGGGAGATACTAACATCTGGCTTCATAGCACGATGCTGTCTTTTCCTACATCCCTTTTATTTTCTGTCTGTAACAGTGAGTCAGCATGTAGAGATTTAAAATCTAGTAGATGACCTGGTTACATTAAAATAAATGGGAGTGCAGATGAGGTCTCAGCAAAGTTTCTGATTTCACTGAAATCTTTTGACATCATCTTCTCAACCACAACTGATCAGTTTTCAAAATTTTCTTACACCCCAAAATACAATTTAGAGCTTACACTAAATACAGTAGAGAAATGCTTAGCCTGGAGGTGATACATAAAGTTGTTAAGACTTACCAGCCTGATCATATCCTTGTTCTGGTGCCAGACCACTATATTTAGGTTGCATTCTGGTGTGGTTCATAGGCAAATTGTGTGCTCCTCTACTTAAGTTTCAATTTATAAATCTTGTTTTCTTCCTTCTATTGCCAATCCAGAATATTGCCTGTCTCTTGTTTGGACAGATGGAGAAAGCAGGGAATGAGTACAGAACTATGATGTTTACCCAGGAAAGCAGAATTTATGTATCTTCCTTAGGCTGTCTAAAATCAAGTTTCATCACGTACACTTACTGACCTTGGTCCACAGTAGCTCAGATTTCTCTAAATTGCTTTAGTTGGTACTGCAATCATGCTTCAAAGATGAATAGCCCTGTAGAATGTGATTTTTTCTATTTCTTTTTTTCCCCCCCTTTTCTTATGGTTTAAAAAATAAAACACAAACAAGCCACACAAACCTCTTTGTATTAACTTGGCAGTGCAGAGGATACAAGAACTTGTCTGGTCTTGCCTGAACTTAAGATGATTTTACTTGTTTCAAAAAAATTGCCTAGTGTTCAAATAACTATTGCCTACCCTGATTACCTTAAGCTGTCTCAAAACCATGTATTTTGCTTCACAAAAAATGGCCTTGTATTTCAGCTGAGGTTGGGGAAGATTTGTCCATTTTCATACTTAACCTTGTTACCGTGAAACTTCCAAAACTATCCCAAGCAGATGCCGTGATAGGGAATGAAGAATCTCTCACCATACCTTCATCATGCTCTTGACTCCTTATGGCCTTAACCCCCAATTTCTTACTGAGGAAAAGTTTGACTCCTTAGTACACAGATAAAAACTGCAAAGGTTAAACGAGCATAAGATATATGTTTTAAGAAGATACCATGAAGGTATTTATTTTTTTCTAATAAGCTAGGAGGGAGATTATCTTATTAATGTTGTATATGAATTTTTACTCATGGAATTGAAGTTATTTTTTAATTTAAAGGACAACTAGGAAAATAGATCTGAAAGCTTGGGCTGGATG
Source organism: Coccyzus lansbergi (assembly GCA_033558105.1). Classification (NCBI taxonomy): domain Eukaryota; kingdom Metazoa; phylum Chordata; class Aves; order Cuculiformes; family Coccyzidae; genus Coccyzus; species Coccyzus lansbergi. The sequence continues at coordinate 2,512,687 of JAUMJK010000486.1, forward strand.
CCAGAAAACAAGAATCAGGGAATAGATAATCTCCTCTTGGGAAAAGGAAAATATCATACCTGAAATATTCTGATATGTTTGGAAAATTTGGCGTATTTGTTGAAATGTGCCCATTTTAATCCCTCTGCTATGGTACAATACCCTGAGGTAAGCATCTGAGACATCAAGAGATTTCAGCCAGTGATATCACTTCTCAGAACTGGTTTGGGATTGTTTGAAGGCCTTGAGGGCCCTGTAGAAGCCTTTTGCATTTGCCAGTTACATACTAACTCTGCCTATGGTGTTTGTGATGTTAATATGCTGTCCAAACAACCTGTACATTCAGTGTATTCTCAGCTGTGGAAAATGGTGTTTTGATCATTATTGTCAACCTGTTCTAGCCTTCAAAGGTCATCTTGAAGGTGACAATTAGAAGTCTTCATACACACAACTACCCCAAAAGCTTATTTCATCATTTCCTAGTTAGTTTTTTGACTGATCTTTCTCACACTGTATAATATTTGTTCTAACAAGTCTTGAAAGTAAAATAAAGTCAAATAAAATAAAATAAAACAAAATGTTTTAAATACTATTCCCTATTTTCCTGTTTTCTCAGTGCAAATTTGATTCAATTTCTCATGGTTTTAAACCTAAGTGGTTTATCTTTAAGGAAAGTCTGAATAATTTGCCTGAACTATTCATTTTTTAAATACTGAGAAGCTCTTTTGACATGTTTCCAGATAAAACCAGGCAACAGACTTATGCAGATGTGTATAATTAAGTGAAATTACAACTTCTGTTTTATGAGCTATAGGTATGAATGGTTTAGAACCACTTTAACAAGTAATACATGAGGAAAAGACAACATTATTCCTTATTTACAAAGTGGAGCTAGGGCTTTGAAAAGCTAGCTTCAATTCTATTTTAGGTAGCATCTATGGTAATCACTTGGAATTATTTGCCTAAGGACAACAACAGGCTTGACTTTAAATTTTTCTGTTTCTGTGCCCTGTAGGGTGCTTATGCTTGTGGTAGGTGTTTTTATATATATTGCATATAAATAGGCAATACTGTGTTGAAATCTCTTAACAATTCTATTAGGTACTTAGACCTGTTTACACAGAAGAACTGAAGAATTTAAGTGCTTTAGGAGTATCTAACTTTGACTGTAATGCTGAATTTAGATAATCATATGTAAGTAATTGGAAAGTATGGATACCACAAAATAAGACATGAAACAGCCTATGTTCTGACTGAGTGCTGTCTAAATCTAGTTAAAAAGCTCTCTACCTTAACCCCCTCCCCAAACCAAACCAAAACCCAAAAGTCAAACCCTAAGAGATTTAAAATGTCCTTTTTTTCTCTTAGATTCTCTAAATACCTAATACCTAAAGATGAGTAGCTGCAAAACCAGATTTGTAGCATTAAACTCTCATGTTTTTAAAATCTAGTAGAAAGGTTTCATATTTTATTTAAAACATAGCTGCAACAAGGAAAAGTTTTGATGTTTATCCCCACTTGTCTAGTAATTTTTATTGAAAAATACTAGTTTTGCATGTAAAGCCCAACTTTCTAGTCCTTTCAACTTGTAGTTTGTAGATCAAAAGTTAGGTCTAGGTACTCATGAAATTGCTTTTATTCAAATGCAATTCCAGATCTCCTGTGAGGAGAGTGGAGAATAAGGGTCAAATCTGTTGAGGTCTAGACTGGAAAATAAACATTTGATATTGGAAAATAAGATATTGCAAAATGATGTCTGAACCTGAAATTTCCTTCAAATAAACCTGAACAATTTTTGTGGTTTAAAATGTTCCTCTATTTGTTAGGGCTACAACTAAGATTACAGCTTTCATGCTTCATCTCTAGGGGCTGGATCTTGAAAAAATAGCTGAATGTTTTCTCCTGTGTTTTATTTGAAATTGAATTGATATCCAACCACATCTGCAGTGGCTTATTCAACCTGTATATGTGTGTGTGTATAAATGCACACAAATCATAGAATCATAGAAACACCAGGTTGGAAAAGACTCACCGGATCATTAAGTCCAACCATTCCTATGTATCAGGAAGCAGACGTAAGCCCTTAAATGTATGTGTGTGAGAAAGTGTGTATATGTGTGTTATTTAGGATTAATTTCTCATCTTTGCTCTGAGGCAGGACTGAGGAACCCTCTCTCTCTCTCCCCATGCTTTTGCCGCTATGTTTTTGCCACAGTTTTGCTGCTTTAAGGATGGTTCCTCACCATGATACCTCTGCTCTGGAGCCCTTTGCCTCAGTGGCTTCACTGAAATGGTGATACAGATATAACCTTGCTCAAAATCATAAAATGGCTAAGAATCACAATTGAATTTCAGCAGATGATGAATTTTGTGGAGATAGACACTAAATGGTTATTAATGATTCAATAGCTCTCTGACATGAGATTTATTCCTGTAGTGTAGATAGAGACACTAAGGCAAGGCAAGGTTAAAATGCCCATGTTACCCATGAAAGTGGTGAAAGAACTGAAAACAGATATCAAATAGTTTATCTTCATTACATTTTTTAAATTACATAGTCCTTCTTTGCTTCTCTATGTATGCTAGTATTTTTCCCACAACTATGTAGTATAAAAAATCTGAGATCTGAATTTGGATTTAAGGAGTGACTCGTAAGCTGTTACTTTATCTGATTCTTTAATATTTTTCTGTATGTACTGAGAACAACATGGATATTCATTTTCTTACTTTTCATAAATAATTTGTTAATTTTCATATCGATCTTTCTTTTGCAAACGAAATGAGACTTAAATTGTCAAATACAACTTTTTTCCTCTGTGATGGGCAAATACAATCTATTCAATGTTGTCTAGGTTGACAGTAGCACTCAAAATCTAATGTTGAGCTGTTTCCTAGGTAACCGAGATACAGCTGCAAAACTATGTTCTGAATGGAAGGAAACAGTCAAGTGTTTCCACTTTTCTATTATTTTTTGAGTTTTAACTAAGTATACCCCAGGACTATCAGTATTTCAGAAATTACATGATATGGCACAAATAGAAAATGGAGCTTTGATTCCAGTATGGTTTTTTGTCACTTTCAGGTTTCTGCACACGCACTAGGATTGCACAGATGATGTCAGAAAACTTGTAAAATAAATCACAGCAGAGTTTTTTTGTTTGGGTTGTGCTTTTTTGACAAAATCTGCTGCATAATAGTAGAATTAGTCCTTTCTATGAATGAAACAAATTTGTTTGTAATACTTTCCAGTAATTTTTCAGAAATAAACCATTTGTGTAGAAAACCTAGTTAATGAAAAAATGGCAAAAAAATCCCAAACCCCCAAAAGCTCCAAACCCCACAAACAAAACTTCCATTCCCCCCCCCAAAAAAATAAAACCAAAACCTAGAAAACTTAATTTAGTAAATTAGGCTCGATGTGTAGGTTACACTTTCACATATGCAGGTAATTGTACAGAATTTAGTAGATATTTTTGTAAGTGGAATATTTGCAGTATATTCCCAATAGTTTGTCTTTCTTAATTAAGTACAAGTTACTTTTCCTCACTATAAAGGTTCTTGTGCTTAACCATTATTTACCATTTGTGCGTTATTGAGAGAATAGTTTTAGAAATTAATGTTACCTAAACTAGAACACAAATAAAGTAACTAAACACTTTCCTTTGTGTTGCTACTCATTTTTGTCATTTAAACATCTACTTCACATTTCCTTGAATATTACAGTAAAAGGCAGTCATGACTTTGCTAAGAGGTAACTGTGTGATTTGTTAATGAAACTGTGTATTGTGTTGACTAGCAAAGTCTTATTGTTTCTTCATGATCACCTTATGCCTCATTTGAATCCATCAGTTAAGTTTGTCCTTATGTTCAGGCCTATGGACTCTGGTGCAAAAACTACTTTGAATTTTGTATAAAATAAAACTGTTTTAATGTGGTATAGCTCTATAAACTTGGTTTACTACAGCTGTAATTAGCTGAGATGAACTGGAGATTCATCTTTCACCAGCCTAAAATCCTTTAGAATGCATAGTGGTGGCAAGGTAGATCAATATATAATAATTCTATTACAGCAGATTACTTTACTGAATGTACTTAAATCTAAGTAAGTATTATGAAAAAAATTGACTACAGGCTTTGGAATAGGATTGCTGTACAGAGTTCAAACTTTAAGGTTACTTGCACTTATGTAAGTATTTGTACTGTAAGAAGCTGACAATACCTTTCTTTCTATTCTCTCTCTCTCTTTTTTATTTTCTGTAATAAAAAAGGAATTAAAAGTCACTTTCTTCTCATCAGTTTCTTAGACAATTTAACTAGAGTATACAAGTGACAACTACTTTCAGTTGCATGCTCATTTTTATTTATGATAGCTAAGCATATCACTTAGTTTTTATTGCAAATGTTTAAGTTTGATATTCTCAATCAGTCTGATAAGACTGAGGAACAGGGAAGGTGTCTAACCATTCATCGTGTGCAGCATGCACCCTCCGTCTACACAGACTCCTTAATGACTATTTATCTCCCAGGGTTTACCAAATGGATACATGTTACACTGTATTTGAAGGTAAAATAATTCTTGTTATTTTTGTATTGCTTATTATGTTCTGTCATGATCAATACCAAAAATAACCCTAAACTCTAGGACAACAGAAACCAAGGGATTTATTTGTAATGCTGAGGTCTGGGGTTTTTTTTTTTCATTTTTTTCATGTTAAGATACTGTAGAGTACTACCAGTATGTTTAAATGCCTGAATATTCTTCTCATCTGCCTTTCATGCAAACCATGTGCTCGTGAGCAGTAACCTTGACATTTTGTTCAAATAAATGAGTAGAGTAATACTACTTCCATATTATAGAAAACTGTGGCAGAGTGTGGTTGCAGGGAGTATGAAGCCACGGTTGATAAAGCTGTTTTTTATATGGGTCAGACTAACCTATTTAGATAAGCAAAACAAACAAAAAAAAAATGGCCATAAATAATGGCCAGCAGAGATTTTTCTGAAAAGTATTAGCAGTATTTTCATCATGTGGACTAGCTTTCAAGCAAGTTAGTGAAAAAGTAAAAGAATCAGTCTGTACTCTAGCAAATATAAAATCGACACAGTAGGAACCTGTAGACTATCATAAATGGAACTGTAAGTCAGTCAGGTTAATGTGTAGAGTGAGCAAATTATGACTATTATCCTACACACATGGTACAAACAACCGCATAAAGAGGATAGGTTTTAACACCATTGTTGTGTATAAAATAATCATCTGCTGAAGATGCGTTATAGAGACGTGAAATTGTTTTGTGAACTCTATTCACCTTACTCACAACTGGTTTTCAACAGACTAGCATTGTGATTAATGTTTCAGTATCTATTTAAAAGCTACTCTTCAGTTAAATAAAATAATCTTCCCTTAATTCCATTATCATTAATATTAAAGAGATGTTAATATTTTGTGTTATTAATACAACACTTTCCTAAGATTGAACTGCTTTTTGGATTAAAAAATGTTTCCAAAGGACATCATAGACACAGGAAAATTAATACTGAAAAGTAATCATTGCATACGCTGCACACGGTTTTAACAATTATAACAGATTTTAGCAACATATTCTCAGGAAATTATATTCTTTTGTTGATGAGGTAATATAAAACATATACAGTAATTCTAAGTAATTTAAGACATTTTTTTGACATTGATGTTGTGGTACTGTTACTAAGCAGAGAGTATGACTGAAAGTTTGTCTTGTAGTCCTAATTTATGAATGAAAGTTTTCTACAAAAGTAGTCAAACTTGTGGCAATAGCAGTCTTTCAGATAACTTTATATTAGGCAGTACTTAAGTTGTATATTAAAAAGAATGATACAACTGTTTCTCCCACCTGGAAAAATATTTTAAGGAAAGTTTATAAACATGTAATATGGAAGTGCTTTTATATGACTGTTGTACTACTTTCAGAAGTTTATGCTATGCAATGGGAAGTGTACAAAACAGAAATGCTGTAGATATATATTGTCTGCATTCTTTCTTCTTTCACAATAGGTACAACAGGTTTTGTGAGAGAATACATTATCCTTTATATACATTATCCTTAAGCTTTGTATATTAAGCAAATGTCTGTAGAGGTTGTGCTTAAACTTCCTTTAAATTTTCCCCCATAAAACGGTTTTGAGTTAAAACTAAGCAAAACAACTAATTATTAGTGGTTTTCTTGATCATGCAATAATATTTTTTCTTTCCTCTAACACAACTGTCATGTAGAAATCTTTTGCAATCTGTGCATAAACTGTTCATTTTTAATAAATAATTTTCCTCAAAGTATACAGAATTATTTAATACCATTATTGTCTTTGTAGAAGTGAGAATCTGTATTCAGTTCGTGATTGGTCATTAAAGTGAGAGGCATTGTCCTGTGCCTCAAGGGAAAAAAAATTGACAAAGTGACTTTTTTTTGTTAATTTTCCATAACTTTTTCTGACTCATACATGCAACAACTCATCAAACGTATTGTGACAAATCCAGAATTCAATGGAATAAAGAAGTAAATTGCTTTACTTATGTTGCAGATCTCTGAGGTAGAATCATCTCTCTGCAGTTTTAGAATTGCAGAATGAGATCTGTTGGATCACAAACAATTCACAGGAGAGAAAATCTGGGTATTACAACTGGGCCTGAGCAGTGTAGTATCTAAGAAATAGGATTTGTCTTCTCCCTCACCCCACCAAGAGCATAGGTAAAACAGTGTTAGACTTCATCTGCACCACAGTAAATCTAGACTGTCTCTCCCTGAGGCTGCCACAGCCAGAAAAGTTATTTAGTGTAGGTGAAGATGGTAGTTGCTTTCCTGGCCCAGTCTTTTGGAGTTCACCCAAATGAATTAGAGTATGTTAAAGTGAAGTGCTGTCTACCCTCCCCACCACCTGGTGCCTGCATCCGTTCAGATGGGAAGGTTTACTCACAGCAGCTCCAGAGTGAATAAAGAACAGACATGTTTCCCGACTATTTCTGTGTCATACCCCTGGAGAGCAGTCAAGTAAAACTCAGGTCTTATAAATTTTGCATCCTCAATCTCCATACCTCTGCCAAGTAAGGACAAATATGCAAATGCTATGTGTAGTTTTAGTCTATGAGTTTAACAGAGTTTGGTTTTGTTTATTTCTGTTACTTCCGTTGGGATTTTCAGACGGCTACTTAACAGGCAGTGGCTTTTAGAAGGAAAAAAAATGCTAGAGTGGTTTTGATTCTTAAAAATATTTTCTCTACTTCCATAATTTAACTTCTATCATAGGAGTTTATCTCTTCTAGATCAGAGCCATGATAGAACAGCAAGAAACATCTAGGGACATTTTTCTCTCTCTAACTTATGAAATACTGATTGTGACATACGTAGTGGTTACAGTCACCTTAATAATGTAAATACCATTAAGTACAACACACTAGTAAACTCCAGTTTCAAATGTGTAAATTTGACATTTCTTAAATGGGATCCACTTGCAAAACAAGGCAACTGCCTAGGCACTTTTTGTGAGATATGTAGTTGTTCCTAATTAATACTTGTATTTTCATCGTTTCTGGGTGGAAGCATGGATCTGATGGAAGTTACAGAGGCTCTGCAAATGGATCTGGACAGGCTGAACTGCTGGGATGAGACCAACGGCATGAGGTTTAACATGGCCAAATGCCGGGTCCTGCACTTGGGGCACAACAACCCTAAGTAGTTTGTACAGACTGGGAGAAGTCTGGCTGGAAAGCTGCTTGGAGGAGAAGGACCTGGGGGTCTTGGTTGACAGTGACTGAACATGAGCCAGCAGTGTGCCCAGGTGGCCAGGAAGGTCAATGGCATCTTGACTTGTATCAGAAACGGTGTGACCACCAGGTCCAGGGAGGTTATTCTCCCTCTGGACTCGGCACTAGTGAGACCGCTCCTTGAATCCTGTGTTCATTTCTGGGCCCCTCACCACAATGATGTTGAGGCTCTGGAGCAAGCCCAGAGAAGAGCAACAAAGCTGGTGAAGGGTCTGGAGAACAGGCATTTTGAGGAACGACTGAGAGAGCTGGGGTTGTTTAGGCTGGAGAAGAGGAGGCTGAGAGGAGACCTCATTGCTCTCTACAGCTACCTGAAAGGAGGTTATAGAGAGGATTGAGCTGGCCTCTTCCCCCAAGTGACAGGGGACAGGACAAGAGGAAATGGCCTCAAGCTCCACCAGGGGAGATTTGAGCTGGACATTCGAAAAAAAATCACGGAAAGGGTCATTGGGCACTGGAACAGGTCACCCAGGAAGGTTGTTGATTCACCTTCCCTGGAGGTGTTTAAGGCACGGTTGGACGAGGTGCTGAGGAACATGGTTTAGTGATTGATAGGAATGGTTGGATTCGATGACCCAGTGGGTCTTTTCCAACCTGGTGATTCTATGGTTCTATGAGTCTATGATCGTGTCATCTAAAAGTAATGGAACTTAGCTTTCTTTGCTAAACCGTATCTTGCTCTGTCGTTGAGTTCACTACTTAAAGGTAACTAAATAGTAGCTAACTGTAAATATATATTTGCAATAAATACACCATATTTGCTGCTCCACATTTACATATCTCCACAAAATACTTTTGAAATATTGACAATATGTTAATAAAACAAAAAAAATTATAAACTATTTCTCTTTTCAGTCTAAAATATACAACAACTGATACAAAAAAATTCCAGGCGTACACTATTTTGTGTTTTGATTTAGAATAAATAGACACTGTAATCACTATATGTAGGAGATTTCCTATAGTCTGCTTTGTAGAAGACTTGATAATGAAAAGAATAAACTAGATCTTGTCAAAGTTATCCTTTCTCTTCCTCTAGCAATCCCAGCTTCTCTTTCAAATAATTTTGGTACATCCAGTAAATGAAAAGGTAGAACTAACTTATGAGCACTCAAGTGTAATTCCTACTTTCTGAAGTCCAATATTATTATGACAGGTATTCTTTATAACATATAATTTTCTATAATATTTTCAGGTTTTACTGCATATGTTACATTGTGGTATTCACTTTATGAAAGTTTATATGAAATGCTTTACTAAAGGTGACTTTTAAGAAAATCTTTAGACGCACCTTTTTAGAATGATCTACATGGAGAAAAAAGTACAGGCTCAGAAACTGTTAAAACCTTACTTAGTTTCCATGCATAGAAAAATTTGTCAAGAGAAAGTATCTAGAAGTAAAATAATTTTTTGGTCTTAATCTGAAGACCAGGCAAGGAAGTAGTATGATCAAACTGCTACAAATCAAATTCCTTACCTCAAAAAGCAATCCTGTTGGTATTATTATAAAAAGTAAATACTCTATGCTTTTCCAGTTTTTTTTAAAAAAATTACTTTTAAACTCCTAATAAGATATTAAATTGAAAATAATCATATGTTGTATATCTTCTTTTCAGGGGATAAATGCAAGCCTACTGAATACACCAAAGTGAAAAATACCTTATTGGATCTACAAAATCGGAAATACATTATGCAATCAAAAGATAAAATTATTGATGAGAAAATAACTTTAAAGAAACTTCTAGTAGATCAAATGTTCAATTATTTTGACTCAGACAACAATGGACTTGTGGACACTAATGAATTATCTCAGGTAAGATTTAGATTTTGTTTCCATTAGCACAATAGCTATTCAGTTGTTTTTGTCAGAACTTTGTCAGTCTGTGTGTATGTATATATAGCCTCTTCACCTAAAACATGTCTTCAAGCATTCTAATGTAAAATATACTAAGGTACTAAAAAAGAAATTAATTTTAAGTAGTGCATTAAGTGCTACTGTCTTTATGGCTGTATGTAGGTATTTGTACTTAATTCTAAATCTAACGAATACACTCTGCCTTAGAAGATAAGTAAAGCTGTATCTGCAAACAGCGTGGTTACTATGTATATTATCTTAATGAAATGTAATCTGAAGAAATTACGCTTTTAGTGTAATTGGTTAGTTTAATACAGCACTAATTGTTTTAAGATAATATTTTTAATTAGTTTCCTCCTGGTGTTTATTCTTATAAGTTATTTTTTCTCAGATTTGCTTCAGTCACAGTCAGTTACTATTATTTGCTAACAAACTGTTGCTTGTTTGTGAATTGAGAACAGATGCACATCCTTTTTTGTACAAGTTAGCCTGATAAATGGCTCGGTCTTTTCATTCAAAGATTAAGATTCCTAAACTGTGTTCTAAGTACTGTGTCACTGACATCTGAAAGAAAAAAAAAATGTAACTACTTCTGGTTTTATTTATAATGCTGTTGTACTTTATGCCAGATGATCCTTTATGGCACTTGATTGCACAGGTACTATTAGTGTAAATTGCATCTTTTTTGTGAACACTGGTTTCTCAAACTCTGATCAAAATGCTTAATTGAGTCCTGGTTTTTGTATTTTTTACTGTTTATTACTTTTAATTTAGCATCTTATCAGTGGTATTACTATGTGTTATTTGGAGGACTTGGAACTGAGAGAAGGGATAATAAACTTATTTGAACTTTAGTGTTTCCTGCATATAGCATAGGCAGGAACATATTTTACCTATTAAGCTATAGTTTTATTTATTTTCCACCTGTTAATTAGGGATTATTTTGTTTGTATTATATATTTTTACTATCACTAATCTAAAAAAAAAAAACCCTGAACATGCATTTTATTCAGTTCTAGATTAAAAAAAAAATAGGAATCCTGCATAACCCTTTAAAATTTTGATAAAAGAAAAGAGGAGGTTTTAGGGACTGATCCTTTAATATATCTTACAAACACTGGGATCATATTACTAAATCATAACACCATCATCTGCATTTGTTGCCTTTGGTTTTATCCAGCAGAAGCACTTTCCATTATTTTCCTGCATAACAGGTAATTCAATTACTCTCCTGCATTGGAATTTATTTATTTAACTACTGTAATGGCTATGAATAGCTTTTAAAATGAGATTTATTCTACCATAGATGTAGGTATTAAAGTAATACCCCTGTGTATATACTTAAAACATGTGACTCTCTAACTTGAAAAGTTCCTTTCTGGTTTCTCAACATTAAATTTTAATATGTGCAGGTCAAAACTGAATGTTCTGTTCAAATATTGGTCCCAATATTGCCTTTCTATCCCTGGTTACCTTGTTACATTTCCAAAGATCATGCTGCTTGCTTATACTACAGGATGATCCTGGAATTTATGAGACTTCCTTAGCTACGGTAAATCCTGTCTCTTTTTCAGATAAAATGTTTCCCAGATTCCATTTATCTTCATTAACATTCTTGTTTTTATATGAATGACCTGACATTCAGCTCTGTGAAAACACAAATCCTTCTCCTGAAAACATCTAAACATGTGATCCATTTCATTCCATATGCTAACCTCTCCTTCTCATTATTATTCACCTCAATACTATATACCATTTTCAAATTTTCTTTTTATATTTATTTCTAAACTATCAGAAAGGATTGGGATGATACCTCGGACTTCCATAATCCCACTGAATTGTTTCAGGCCTCAATGATTCTTCACTGACAACTATTTTTTTCTGGGCTTGCAGTTACTGACATTATTATTTGTGTGGTTTATGACTTAATGTTACTGCAGGGTATTATTTTTTTCTCTTGTAATGATGTGAAATAAAAATACCTGCAAGAAGCTATTATTTTCAGCAAGCTGCCTTTGTGAGTTAAATCTCTTACATAAGTAAAACAAAATGAAAAATGGGTTTGCCTCACAGACTGTATTTCCTAAAAGATGGTATTAAAATATCATGATATGACAGCATTTAAAAGCATTAAAGCTATTGTCAGTCTTTATTTCTTGGACTAATATTGATAATTTTTCTTGTCCTGTTTGAATATTTGTGAAGTGTCATTATAAACCCCGCTATATGGAATTTCACTGATATGTCAAGATCTGTTAAAGGACATGTCAATCAGAAAAAGGTCTCCTTGGCCAGTGAGTTGGGAACTCTTATGAACAGGCAGTTTGATCCCAATGATTTACAAACACTTGATGCTAACGTAAGTTGCTAAGCAACTTCTTTATGGCTAATGGCTTGGTAAGTAGTCAGCTTTTCTTTGCTAGGGTCTCATGTAGGTTGTAATTTCATATTACAGTTGATCTGACTTAACTGCAGACTGCTATGGAAACATGTAATTTTTTTCAAAATCCAAATCTTCACACCCTAATACGTCTTCTAAGTTGTACCTCTTGTGGCAAAATATTGCACACCCCTTCAAGAGGGAAAAAAAAAAAAAACAACAACCAACCATGCAAACTCTCCACAAAGGCTAAATTTACTTTCAGAGAGTTGATTTGATCCACAGATCACACAGAGTCAGGAGATGGCTAGATCCAGCACAAGAAAAATCCCATTGGTTAAAAACTTGAACAGATCTTTTAGCAGCAAATCATATATAATTAAGTTTAATCGTGATAGGAAATTACTTCTGTACCTTCTACAATCTATCCTTATGGACATGGTCCAAGAGGAGGTGGTCAGAGCCCTGCTTGGCCAACTGGACACCCACAAGTCTATGGGGACAGATGGGATACATCTTAGGGTATTGAAGGAGCTGGCGGATGTATTGGCCAAACCCCTTTCCATCATCTTCCAGCAGTCCTGGAAGACTGGGGAGGTACCTCTGGACTGGAGACTGGCTGATGTAGTTCCCATTTACAAGAAGGGTAGCAGGGAGGATCCGGGGAACTACAGGCCAGTCAGTCTGACCTCAGTGCCAGGGAAAGTCATGGAACAGGTGATCTTGAGTGCTATCATGAAGCACTTACAAGAGAACCAGGTGATCAGGCCCAGTCAACATGGGTTTACTAAAGGTAGGTCCTGCCAAACCAACCTGATCGCCTTCTATGACAAAGTCACTCGGCTGCTGGATGAGGGAAAGGCTGTGGATGTGGTCTTTCTGGACTTCAGTAAAGCCTTTGACACAGTTTCTCACAGCATTCTGCTATGGAAACTGTCAGCCTCTGGCCTGGACAGACGCACACTCTCCTGGGTAGAGAACTGGCTGGATGGCCGGGCCCAGAGAGTGGTGGTAAATGGTGTTAAGTCCAGCTGGAGGCCAGTGACAAGTGGTGTTCCCCAGGGCTCAGTGCTAGGTCCAGTCCTGTTCAATGTCTTCATCAATGACCTGGATGAGGGCATTGAGGGTACCCTTAGCAAGTTTGCAGATGACACAAAGCTGTGTGGAAGTGTGGATCTGCTGGAGGGTAGGGAGGCTCTGCAAAGGGATCTAAACAGGCTGGACCGCTGGACAGAGTCCAACGGCATGAGGTTTAACATGGCCAAATGCCGGGTCCTGCACTTGGGGCACAACAACCCTATGCAGAACTACAGACTGGGAGAAACCTGGCTGGAAAACTGCCAGGAGGAGAGGGACCAGGGGGTGTTGGTCGACAGCCGACTGAACATGAGCCAGCAGTGTGCCCAGGTGGCCAAGAAGGCCAATGGCATCCTGGTTTGTATCAGAAATGGTGTCACCAGCAGGTCCAGGGAGGTCATTCTCCCTCTGTACTCAGCACTGGTGAGGCCGCTCCTTGAATACTGTGTTCAGTTCTGGGCCCCTCAGCACAAGAAGGATGTTGAGGCTCTGGAGCAAGTCCAGAGAAGAGCGGCGAGGGTGGTGAAGGGGCTGGACAACAGATCCTATGAGGAGCGGCTAAGAGAGCTGGGGTTGTTTAGGCTGGAGAAGAGGAGGCTGAGAGGAGACCTCATTTCTCTCTACAAGTACCTGAAAGGAGGTTGTAGAGGGGAGGGTGCTGACCTCTTCTCCCAAGTGACAGGGGACAGGACGAGAGGGAATGGCCTCAAGCTCCGCCAGGGGAGATTTAGGCTGGAGATTAGGAGGAGGTTTTTCACACAGAGGGTCATTGGGCATTGGAATAGGCTGCCCAGGGAGGTGGTTGATTCCCCTTCCCTGGAGGTGTTTAAGGCACGGGTGGATGAGGTATTGAGGGACATGGTTTAGTGTTAGATAGGAATGGTTGGACTAGAAGATCCCTTCCAATGTGGTTATTCCGTGATTCTGTGATAAGGAGGGTTTGTGTATTTATGAAAAATTCAATGAGTTTAAAAATAAAAATCCCCAGAGTGTATTGCCGACATAAATATATCTATATTTAAATAAACGTTGAATTTCATATCATTAATCAAAGTCCTGGGTTTACTGAAAATGAAAATATTGCCAGGGAAAAATATCATACCTGTCCATAGCATTATTCTTGGAAATATTTCAGTCATTCTGCCTAATGATTTTAAGTTATTAGGAATTTTTTTAAAGCAAATTGTTAAAGTATAAATTAAAACCATCAGTAAGAGAGATTTCAACTCAAAGAAGTGAAGCTGCAAACACTAGTATGCAATTAAGAATATGATACTATAGAGGGAAGTGTTGGTAGGATATTGCAAAAGTTTTCATTTCATTGCTTTAGGTGTGAAGTTTAATTCTTGTTTGCACAATTGAAACTAGTGGGAATAACTTTTTTTAAACTATTTCACACCATCTTTTATGAAACACAAGTAAAGGAACAATGCCTCTCACCCCAAATATTCCTTTTTTTGTGAATTTAAGTACATTTCATGGCCTTGAGATCTCAGATTTCTTCCAGAGTAAAGTTTTCAATACACATCATTATATCTTTAGTACTACTTGTGTAGCTGCAGTGGGCCTAGTGTTATTAATTTTTCCCAGACTACCTTTTTATCTTTGTGTACCAGGTGTAAGATCTACATAATTTAATTTTAATTAATTCAGCTTAATAGGAACTTAATAAACAAGCTTTAAAATTAGCTAGCACTAGTATTCTGGTAGCTTAGTATGTCTCTCTAATTAATAATAGTTGAAGCTGGGTTTGCAGTGATTTTTCTTATCTCTGCTAATGGTTTTCATGCTTTCTAATATACTAACAAGGTTATTATCTTTTATAATGCTTTTATACTAATATGTAGAAGATTAATTCTAGAAGGATAAAATGTTTGCGTCCTTTCTCTTTGCTCTAATGCTACTTTTAATCTCTGTTATTTCTATTTACATGAATAATAACAATGCATTTCTTTCTATCCCTGCCGATTCCTTTGAAGAGCAACTGAAACACAAATGCTTCTGTATCACCTGTTTTTCAGAAGTTGCCATATGATACAAATGTGATGATTTTGCAGTTATTTTGGGAGACAGGAATAGGATCAGGAGAGTAATTATTTTGCTAAGGAATTAACAGTAGTTATATTATTTTTTTCTGTGCTCAGTACAAAACTTTAAACTGTGCAACATTAAAACGAGTTGCATTAGGTTTGCTTCTTTCAGTTATATGATGGTGATTTTGATACATACATCATGTGAAATGAGAATTCTGAATATTTGTGGTTATCAGCAACTTAAAAGTGCTTTGCATAGAATATAGGAAGACATAGTCTTTAAACCAAAATGGTGTAGAAATTAAAGTACATTTCTTTGGGAGAAGTTCATTTGAGTTAAATATCTAATAGCTGTTAATTATGATTTATTTGCAAAATATATGCCCTCACTGAGAAACAAGAATATTTTCAGGTCAACTACTTTTGTAACAGGTCTTTGGGAAGATAATAGGCTTGTCAAAAGCCTGTAGAAGTCAATACAATTAGCATAGTAATAGTTTATTTTAGTTATTTTTGAAAATTCCTGAATTGTTTTTTGTGAGTTGGAATTATACTGAGAGGAAAAAGGCATTCTAAAGTGTCCTCGGGAAATTACTATCTAAACTATATTTGAATGTTTCTTGATCATCATTGCTAAACATGCTTATTAAAATTAGCTTTAATGTTCACAGTGTGTCTTTATAAGTGCGTTTTCCTATCCCCATGTTATATATTCTCTATGTATTCTAAAAACTTCTGTGTAGTCTCAGTGAGTTTGTCCTAAAAGTATTAACTTTTAAAACTGCAATAAATAATTATAAAGTAACTGAAAATCCCTGACTTTACACAGTTACAATTCATTGCCCCACAGCAACACTAAAATGATCTATTAATGATTATTAGAAACAATTAATTATACCAGCAAACTCTAAGAGCCCAAACGTAATTTCATGGTTATAATTTTCTTGTCAGGTAATAAAACGGGATGAGCTTGGCAAGGATCTTTCTGACTGCTCTCTCTTTGATTTGCTGAAATACGATGATTATAATAGCGACAAGCATCTAGATCTGGAAGAATTCTACAGAGCTTTTCGTAAGTACAAAGAATAGACTTTTCTTTCAGTTATGTTTTCTCTCTCTTGCTTTGTTTTTCAATTTTTTTAATTTTATTTTTAAATCTTGATACATCCTGATGCTGTACTTCAGCAACGAGTACAATTTAACAGTCATGATATAGTTGAGAACTTGGCAGAAATCAATAAGAGATCCATTAGTGTCCAGATTTCTGAGAGATTTTGGTAATGGAGAATTCTTAATGTCAACATGCATTAACAAGTTGGTGTTATGCACAAATGGGAAGTAGTGTTGTCAAGACATAATCAACAGAACCAAAAAAAGCTGGAACACTTCCCCACACCCTATAGTTATGGGTTCATACAAGTCCATTTCTGACAAACCCAGCAACAGATGTACCACTTATGTCTTCGCAGATCTTGGAGAGAAATATAGATTTGTGGTGTAGATCTGCTCGGTATTTGTTCTATGAATGCTGCAGTTGGCTTGATGCAAATGCGTACAGTACTTAAGAACATCTTTCCCTAACCACTGGGGTGTGGATCAACATGGTAGTTAGCAGCAGAAACAAGAAAGATGTTGAGAGATTTCAGATGCTCTATTACATGCTGTATATTTTACATAATATACTTTGTTATATCCAGATCAGGACTGATGGTTTTCACTCTCAGCTTCCTCAAATCTGAAACTGAATCTTGAAATCTGTCTGGTTTCAATAGCTGTTGCTCCATATTCAACACCCTGGCAGCATAGCAAATCATGTTTGTGCTCAGCTCTTCCTGTAATTGTAGTTTAATTGTGCATTAGTCCATTAATGTACCTTCATTTTAAGTCATTACAACCTGTTACTTTAGTCTTCTTGTACTTTATCCATGTACAGCTGACACCTCTCACCCACTTTATGATGTCAAGTGAAAAAAGGCCCAAAACTACTTATACTATAAAATTTAAAAGTAATGAATGGATATTAGGGGCAAAATTACTGCAGTAAGAGTAAACAAGAAGAAAGACTGCCTAAATGTTTCCTAGTTTTGCCCATTTAATTCTATTTTTATTTCCCTGAAAGTCTTTCAAAAAGTCTGGTTTTGTGGTACTTCTTAGCTGAACAAATAGCTTTCTACTCCAAAAAAACCCTTGATCTTGCTTCCTGATGTTTTCTGAATGACTTTCTCAAAGTGTCCTGATGGTCATGGTTTATTCTCTCAGTCATTTATTAAATCAGAAGAAAAACATTAACCCTCCACATCCCGCTCTAGATCCTGATTATTTTCTGCCAGTTGGGTAACCTGAATAGAATAAGTTAAATGGCCATAACTCATGAAAAAGAAGCAAAAGGAGAGTACAAGCAGGAAATCAAAGGGGAGAGGAGGAAAATGGGAGATGTTAGGATTTTGTGGTAGTGAGATAAATTAAGTCATCTGTACCAGCAAAACACTAGGAAATCCATTAATTTCTTTACTAAAAGTTGTGATATCAGTCTGAATTACCCACACTATTATATAGCTAATTGTTGTACATGTAGATCTTGATTGTATGTGTAGATGGATATATATGAAAGCATGTATATTTTATATCCCACAATCCAAAAAATGAAAAACATATTTGAAGTGTTAGCATGCTGTTTGCAATCACTGAAACCATGTATTAATGGAAGCATGACATTGTTCTTCCAAATAAGACTATTTGGCATTGTTGTAAAACTGCAAGGGAAAGCATATTTTTTTGTTGTATATTTTTAATATATATGTATATTTTTAATGGACTTTTGAATACTGAATAAAATTTCTATACGTTATGTTAGGCTTTGTCTTAAAATGAACAATAATGGAAACATTAGATTAAATAAAGTTAGGAATTATTTAGGATTCTTTGTTGCAGTAAAATAGTGAAGAAGACCCTATTTGAAACTATAAGGATATCCTAGAAGACTCTTTCTAGAATGGGATGCATTCTTCCTTGTAGGATTTTTTAACAAACTGTCTACATATTCATTATGGTTTTTTAAAACAAAACCTAAAACAAGGTAATAGTACATTGTGTGTTGGTTGCCCAACAAGTATTCTTGCATTTTGTCTTGAAAGAGTCTGGATATAGTCATTCTGACCTAAGTCGATAGCGTCAATAGAAACTACATTGTGCTGTAGAAGTATAGTAAACTAATGAAAACCAAAACAAATTAAATGATAGCCACCTAGTCATTTGCCTGCTGCTCTTGTAACTAAGCAAACTATCCCCAAGATGAAACCAAGCTCTTCACAAAAACCAAGTGAAATCTAGGTGAAGTGGATATTATGGCCTTGGTCCAGAGAACTGTATTGTTTGCTTGAGGCAAAGCATGTGATCTGTTACTACTAATAGTAAGTCTGGATTTACTGCATTACAAACAAGTGATTTAGACAGGGAACCATATCCATGTGAGGAAATATATACAAGCACTCACATCACATCTGCACACCTTTCCGTACACAGTTCAGCACATAAGTATCCCTTCATTTAAGGAACCACCTACAATGGAACTAAATGTTCTCATTTACTTCAATAAAATGAAATAGGAATGTTGAAAATATTTATTCCAAACAGAAATATATCTATTTTTGCAGAATTATCTTTAAGTATTTAACCATTCTAGTTTTTCATTCCAATATTATAGTTATCTTATACTGTAATTATATAATGAACTTCTGAAGTTATCATGTACTGGTGGCCTTCTACAATGTGGCTACAACATTGATTGATAAGGGAAGAGAAATGATGTCACCTACATGGGTTAGTGCAAAGCATTCAACACTGTCCTGTATGATGTTCTTCTCTCTAAATTGGAGAGACACAGATTTAGCACATGGACCACTCAGTGGATAAGGAATTGGCTGTATGGTCACACTTAAAGGATTGGGGTCAACAGCTCAATGTTCAAGTGGAGGCCAATGAGGAGTGGAGATCTGCAGAGGTCTATTTGGACCAGTGTTGTTTAACATCTTCCTTGCAGACATGCACAGTGGGATCGAAGGCATCCTCAGCAAGTTAGCTGATGACACTAAGCTGTGTGGTGTGGTTAACAGACTGGAGAGAAGGGAAACCATTAGAAGGATCCTGGTCAGACTTGAGAGATCAGCCTGTGCAAACTTCATGAGTTTCAACAAGGCCAAGTGCCAGGTCTTGCACGTGGGTTGGGGCAATCCCAAGCAGAATGACAGACTTAATGGAGAATGGATTGAGAGTAGCCCTGAGGAGAAAGACTTGGGTCTGTTGCTGGATAAATTATAGAATAACCAGGTTGGAAGAGACCCACCGGATCATCAAGTCCAACCATTCCTATCTAACACTAAACCATGCCCCTTAGCACCTCGCCTGCCTGTGCTTTAAACACCTTCAGGGAAGGTGAATCAACCACATCCTGGGGCAGCCTGCTCCAGTCCCCAATGACCCTTTCTGTGAAAAATTTTTTCCTAATGTCTAGCCTAAACCTCCCCTGGTGGAGCTTGAGGCCATTCCCTCTTGTCCTGTCTCCTGTCACTTGGGAGAAGAGTCCATCCCCTCCTTCTCTACAACCTCCTTTCAGGTAGTTGTAGAGAGCAATGAGGTCTCCTCTCAGCCTCCTCCAGGCTGAACAACCCCAGCTCTCTCAGCCATTCCTCATAAGGCCTGTTCTCCAACCCCTTCACCAGCTTTGTTGTTCTTCTCTGGACTTGCTTCAGAGCCTCAACATCCTTCTTGTGGTGAGGGGCCCAGAACTGAACACAGGATTCAAGGAGTGGCCTCACCAGAGCCAAGTCCAGAGGGAGAATGACCTCCCTGGACCTACTGGTCACACCGTTTCTGATACAAGCCAAGATGCCATTGACCTTCCTGGCCACCTGGGCACACTGCTGGCTCATGTTGAGTCGACTGCCAACAAACACCTCCAGGTCTCTCCCCTCCTGGCAGCTTTCCGTCCGGACTCCTCCTAGTCTGTAGCTCTGCATAGGGTTGTTGTACCCCAAGTGCAGGACCCGACACTTGGCTGTGTTAAAACTTATGCTATTAAGAAGGTTAACATGAGCTTGCAATATGTGCTTGCAACCCAGAAAACCAATTACATCCTGGGTTGCATCAAAAGAAGTGTGACCAGCAGATCAGGAAGGTGATTTTACCCCCTCTGCTCTGTGAACATGACACTTCACCTGGAATACTGTATTCAGAAGATGATCAGAGGGCCTGAGAATCTCCCGTAGGACAGGCTGATAGAGTTTGTATTATTTAACCTAGAGGAGAAAAGTCTCTGGGGGGGATCTTAAAGGAAAGCTGAAGAAGGGGTCTTTATCAGGGGGTGCAGTGATTGAATGAGGCATAATGGTTTTAAGTTGAAAGAGGGGAGATTTAGATTAGATACTAGAAAGAAATTTTTTGCAGTGAGGGTGCTGAGGCAGTGGAACATGTTCCCCAGAAAAGTTGTGGATGCCCCCTCATTGGAAGTGTTCAGAGTCAAGTTGGACGGGGCCTTTAGCAGCCTGATGTAGTAGGAGGTGTTCCATGGCAAGGGGCTTGGAACTAGATGATCTTTAAGGTCCTTTCCAACCCAAACCATTCTGTGATTCTATGATTCTATACTATGTAATAAGTGATTTTCATGGACTCTTTGAAAATATGGTATTCTTGTTTGTTATTTGAAGTTAAAAAGACAACTTATTTTGAATAAAAGAGACTTGTAGATTTTTTGACCCCTCTCATGGTGTTTTTTCCATTGAGCTTGACAGTCCACTTGTCACTCTTTTTTCATTCTTTTATCTCTACCTTTTTCACCTACCCTTAGAACCTAATCCCAGTATAATACCTGCTACAACTCGTGGATTTGCCTCTATACATAATAGCAGTGGAATGGCGGATTGGAGAACTATGGAACTCTCCTCATTTAAGTTTTTCTGCCCAGCTTCTGGAACAAGAGTAACTGACATTTGTTCATTCAAAAAGGGAGGGGAGAGAACTTGGGTTTGCAATGCTGGATAAATTGATCCTATTCAGTACTGTCCAATTTAAAGTCTCTTTGTTTTAGCTTGGGACTGAAGGAATTGGCTGGTTCAGTCCTCTGCTACTTTGACCACATCCTGCAGAACTCTGTCTCAAAAGTGATTTAGCTCCATCTTAGTGTTCTGTTTTACTGTTTTGTTTTCCTTTCCCAGCCAGTTTCAAGCAAAAGCATTTGCTATGAGCCAGTTTTTTTTTATAGAGGGAAAAATATATTTAACTTTTTCTGAAAGGTTGGCTAAGATGAAGGAGCCAAACAAAAGCTAGAAATGAGTAATACAGATTCTAGAAAGCTTTTTTCTTCTGTAAACTAAAACTCAACCCATGTACTTCCTTTATTTTACAAAGATTTTCTTTCTTTGTCTAATGTCTTCTGTGGCATCAAGATAATTCTCTTCTGTAAATGCTGCCTCTTTTTTGTTGGTCTTCTAGTGCTTTTTTTCTAAAATGAATGATCTTATGTGTTTTCCTCCTTTACAGTACCATCTAAAATAAAATTTCAAAGCAGGTTCTTCAGGTGGCCTTTGTGGTGTGTTACGAAGCCTCAAGGCATGCCATAAGGAAGTAAATAGTAATAAAATATTCTGTTTGATCACTCAGCAGATGTGGATATATGTGTAGGCACTTCCTTTTGCAATTGCAGTAGAAAGAATTATGTTAATGTAGACATTTATGAATAGAACTGATTGAGCACAATGGATAAAAATGACAAGTTTATTGTAAATAGTATAACTAAATACTCTATGTAACATTTGACATCCTTCATAAAACGAAGAAAAATAGCAGTTACTTTAAGAATCACTTTCTGTTGTTAGCTTAGAACTATTTTCAATGTTATCTGATGCTCAAAAGGGGCCATTGAGAACCTGCCTGAGGACTTGAGTATAAAAATTACCTCTAGACGTACAAGAAACCATCAGATAGCCAAAACAAAATATACTCTAATTTTATAGTACCTTCTTCTATTAATGATACTTTATAGGTTCAGGGGAACTACTTGTACTTTCAAGTACCACTCAACACTAATAAAAATATCTAATATCTTATGCTGGAGTTATTTAGAACCATGTATATTGTTACTATACATGCTATTGCTTTACATATTTAGAAGTGCCGTCAGTTTTGAAATGCCATTGAGGTCACAGGTGGCAGATTCAGATTCTACCCACTCCTTGTTGCTGAGGAATTTTTGTGAAGCAATACATAAACCTACAGTAACAGCAGCTGTTACAAAAGTTGATCTGGACTGAAATTACAGAACTTGTCTTCAGGCTTAGCTTTTAGGAGGAAATGAAAGCCATTGACTCATATGTTTGTCCAACTTGGCTCTTTGTTGTGTCTTGAATTATGTGGAAAAGCAAGTATCTGGAAGTCCCTATAGATACAAGGCTCGTTACAACTGCATATACTTAGTTAATAGATTATCTCAGTCCTCAAAAATTATCCTAAAACATGACTTCTTTCATTACGATACTTTTACTTTTTTTTTTTACTTTATTTTATACTTAACTTTTATTTTACTTTGTGCAAATGCAGTTATTACAGGTGCATATTCAAAAATCCTTTTGTGAAATCTTTATCTTTATTTCCAAACCAAAATTGACAAGCAGTTACTAACAACAAAAAATTCTAAATATAAAATCAATACTGAATTATTTAGTGAAATAGAGGAGACTACATTTTAGCGTCTATAAGTTATCCTCAAGTCCATAACATCTTATACATAAAATATATATTGAATTTATTCTTCTAATGACTTGAATATTAGGTTTCAAATATTATATTTAATGTGGATTCTGAGTCAGAGATTTATAAATATGATGAGTCTTCAAGAGTAAATTAGGTTAGCAAATAACAGGGGAAAGATTTTCTGAGGGAGGAAGGTATTATTCAGTCTCTTGTTACCATTAATCCCTTTTTAGCAACAACTAGTCTTTATTAGATTGTTCCAGACAGCATTGTATTTCAGCACTAACATCTAAAAATACCATTTAACATCGTACTGAGTAGGAGCTATTAGACTTACTGGTAATATTTTTCTGCTCAACTTCATCTGTCTTTCAAATTCCTTCCTGTACTACATATGTTTTCAATCTAGATATTCTCAGCTGCCAAAGAAACCAAACTCTTCTGTCAATGCACAGAATTTTAAACTGATCATTTCAAACAAGTAAATATTTAAGTCACTAAACATTGTTTCATGGATTGATGAGGTGCAACTGAAATTTGTCACTCGTCACTAAGTCAATTCATTTAGATGCCAGGTGATTTCCAAATGCTGATAAGTGTGTTTATTTGATACTTGCCCAGTAAGACTAGATTTTACTTTTTTTTTGGTGGGCTTTAGTGGGTGTCTTTTGGTGGTTGTGTTTTACTTCGTTTTGTTTTAGATATGTTATATTTTTTTAAAAAAAAATCTACATTAAAAAGACTAAAAAAACCAATACAAAACGATAGTGTTGCAATTTGACAATGTAGAAGTCCTCTGATTTAATTGTAAGCTGTTGATGTATTTAGTCTGTTCAGATCTGGATCAATGTAGGAGATGACTTATTTGATAGCTTATTTTAACATACTTTCTTTATAATATACATTCAAAAAAATTGATTTTACTTAAGTAGTATCATGCAGCTGAAGGGTTTTATTATATTAAATTTTTGCCTGATTTTTGCCTTCCTTCTGGATAAATACAAACCAAAAGATTTTATCAATGTACTGCAAGGTCAGATATTGTACAGGCTTGTCATGAAGCTCTGATATAGTGTCATATTCATAATTTTATGTAGCCCTCTGCTGTTTCTCCTATTCTGTACAATGCTTGTATTGACTTGGATAATATAAGAACTGGATAAAAAGTGTCAAAACGAACCAATCCCGTTTAAGTGTGAATAAGGTGTTATTTCCTGAGGTCAGCTATCTAGAATGTAATACTAATAAAACTGTGGTTCTAAATAAATGAGTTACAGGTTTAGAACTTGACCTTTTGCCAAAGCTAGGTCCAAAGTTTTTTTCTTTATGCTTGTGGGAATCAGGTACGTATTTAAGGCAATGTTAGGTTTGTATGTACAGATGAAATGAATATTTCACAAGGTCTTTGGCTGTCAGGAAATAATAAGGAAATTGGGAGATTTTGTTTATGAACCTTGAGTACTTCTGACCTCTAATACCATTGATACATTTACCTGAGCAGTTTTGCTCAGTTCAGTGATTTAGATTGCTAGAGAGTACACTGTAAAATAGGGAGTTGCAGAGAATGAAGATTGAAACCAACACCTTAGTAACATTGTTTCAGAGAAGAGGATTAGTAGAAACTGACTGGCTCAAATTTGGCTCAAAATGCCAGAGAGTGAAGTGCTACTGAAATATGCCTTTCAGTGAGCATGTTACAATGCTATAGAGAATGACACAGAATATTAAGGAAAAAAATAAACGCAGAGTACTTATAATTATCTGGTTATGTTTAGCAAAGTCCCCCAATAGCTGATCTATTTGCTGTTTCTCAGAAATCAGTTATCTGTGGTGAGTTATGTCATTGTTTAACTATATTGTTATGTTGCTAATTCTGAGAATATATTCAGGTTCACACAGTGTACCTGTAAGATTAGGCTCTGACTGACATTCCAACATCCACAAACACTTTCATCTAGATACTGTAAGGAATATTTCAAGGTAAATTATAATAATAATTTGTAATCACAGTATCCTTTATTTACAGTTTTAAAGGAAACAGCCTTTCTCTGTAACAGGCCGAGAGAGAGAGATAATACTATCAGAACATAAGGAATAACAACTGCATTAAAGAAGATGATCACTAGCTGAAGGAGTAATGAGTGTGCATTAAAGGAGACAATCACTAGCTAATCCATAAGCAAGAACATTAAGTATCTCCACTTCAAGGCACAATTACTCTTCTGGAACTGTAATGAATATTAATAGGTTCATAAAATATTATTTAGTATGAAAGCCTTGATAACCATTGCATTACTTGTTTCCTTTGTCCCCATGGCTTTACCTCCTTATCTGGATTCATAGTTAAAATTGGTCACCAATTTCAACTTTCAAAATAAGTGGCTATAAACACTATTATCTGACAACAAATATTAATTTAAACATAATTTCTAAAATATTTTCATTATCAGAATTATATTAGATTTCAATACAAGTTTCCCTTAACAAGAGTCGAAATAATATTTACTATTGGACTTATTTAGGAAGCAGCATAGAGAATTCCTTTTAATTTACAAAACCCAGAGAGTATTAGTCTGAATTTAAGACATGGGTGAAGCATTCAAAACTTCATCTCAGGTATTTCCTGTGTATCTAGATATTTCTTTGTTTTTTCATACAACTGACTGCAACAATTTAAAATCTGTTTAATAAAGGAAGATTATTATTGCATGCTGAAGTAAATGGTTTATTAATTCAACATTAAATGTAAACAATAAAATATTTGGAAAATTAAAAAAAGCTCTATCAGAAGCTCTGCTAACTTGAAGCCTGAGGGAACTTTGCTCAGCAGTCATTTGTCATTTGCATTTAAGAAACAGAGAACAGGAAAGAGAAGGTGGTTCTAATTTGTTGCTCCAAGTCATCAAAGGGGAGCACTTTAATCTCTAAAATAATTTAAGTATTTCAGTTGAAGACTGAATGAATAAAATGACTTTTCTGTCAAACGATAAATTTATTTCTTTGGAGGATGTTTTAAGTGACTTTGTGTTATTTTATGCTCCATACAAGATTGAGTTTACTGGTGATTCTTAATGGTGAAACACTAATGTGCACTTTAGAAAAGTTTTACAAAGTAATTTAATTGAAAAATTTAGGACATATTATTTAATCTTTATACCTCTCAAGCTACTATGGAGTCCAAAGAAACAAGTTTCCCCAAAAGAACACTGTCAGGTTTTTCTTTGGGTGTGTTGTTTGGGGTTTTTTTGGTAACTCATCTACTCTGTTTCTTGCTTTGGGTTTTTCCTTGCATCTCAGTAAATAAAAATAGAAAACAATTTACATTCAGAAGAAGATTGTAAACCTTCTGAAATTTTAATAAGTCCGGAGATACTTGGGTTTCTTAAGCGTATCTGCCATTTATGCTGCAAAAGAGAATCTGTAGATACAGTTTTACACCTAGATTATATGGTGTTTCTTTGGAAATGCTGTAAATGGGGTTAATAAAAAATAATCCCATTTTCAGAGCATGTTAGCTTTTCTTTAGATCATAATGTTGTAGAAAAGTGTATTATAGTATATTGGGAGAGTTTTTTGATTGAATACCTTCAAATATCTATTTCACACAATAAGAAAAAATCAGCTCAACAATCATTGCGAAGTAAATATATGGTAGTAGGAACACTTTCAGTTCACTCCATTGTTCATGGTGAATTAGGTTCTGGAGAATTGCTTTTATTTCAAGAAATTTCATTGCTAACTTCACTTCCAAAATATAATAGCACGATTTCAAATTTTATTATGGTATTCCTCCACAGCATTTGAGTTTGCTATTTTTTATTTTACATTATCCTTCTGTAGTCTGTTTTAGTGTGTTGCATGGTTTTACAGTTTACAGTTATCCTAGCATATCCATATATGTCATTTGGAATAACACACTCTTTTGGGCCATCTGAAATAAACAATATTTGTATCTAAATATTTTATAGAAAACTTTAAAGAAAATGTGGATAAATCCATTTTAAATATGAAAATTGTCAACATATTCCAGTTTAAATAAAAATAAAATTATTTATGTTGGCATCCTGAATTAAATGCTTTAAATATCACTTGAAGTTTACTACCACTTTTTTCTGCTTTATAAAATAAGAATAGAGTATATCAAAGTTATGTGCTGTACACATAGAAATATGTACAAAAGCCATGTATATCTTTAGAAAAAAATTGTGTGGATATATAGTTTAATCTAATTACTTTGAATGACGACTTAATATTTCGAATTCCTGTTTGAAAATGCTCTCTTTCTGTCAATTTTGAGGTCAGCCTCTGGCAAGTTCCACACAACTGAACTTTAAAGTTGACTCAGGGCACTGACCAGCTTAAAAATTATAGGTAATCGAAAAAAAAAAAAAAAATTGGAAGACTTTCTTGCTTGGTGAATCCCTTAGGCATATTTTCATTTGAACTTCCCAAGGAAAAAATAGCACAAGCAGACATGTAATTGGCCAGAGAAGAACATCCAATTTACCAACTCTTATACTCTTCCTATTCCGATTAGCAGATAACTTCATTTTCTGAAGTCATATATTGAATGAAGGGAAACAAAGTTTACAGGTTATTATTTTACATTTTGGGAAGTACAATCAATTTAATCCTGTAGTGATAGAGCTATTTGGTATGTTTGAAGATAGGCATGAAAAAGTTTGGGGCTTTGGAGGGGGAGATTGTTTACATTTTAGTGTTATTTCAGTAAGTCTTGATCCCCTGTCATCAAGCATTTGCCTGGTTAATATACCACAGATCTCTTAAGTGTTTGTAAGTAGCTTACCATATGTTGTCACTGCTAAAAATATTTGCATTTATGTAGAGTTAAGAAATGTGGCATCCCAGAATTTAAGCTTCTAGACCTCCATATAAATATTGACAACTGTATGATTAGGAGGAGAAATATATAAAATACTCTAGTATGTCAAAGGTATTTTAATGGTCTCTGATAATGTTATTCTGAACTGTGATACTTCTTACCTTCTTGTTCCTCATCACTCCTGACTTTCTAACTGCTCTGAAACAAGCATCTCCTAATTGCATATAATAATTATTTATGCATCCATTATTGAGATACATATAAGTTAATCCAGTAGGAACATTTATATATGCGTGGGTTGCATATTTGATGAAATTGCATATCATACTAACTGTACTCTCTCTGATCACTAGAACCCTTACTTTGTTGGATGACTATTATGTGTTTTATATATGGCCTAAAATAGTGTGTGCAGTTATACAAATGTATTTGAGATGCTTTTGGATTTAAAAAAACCCAAACAAAACAACATGTAAAACCCCAGTCTTCTCTCCCAATCACCCCCCACACCCAAAATAGAATATACTCTACCAAAGGAAATAAGAAAACAGGCTAACAAAATATCCTTGTTGTTGTATTGTATATTGAATTAAATTGTCAGTAGATTATCGACCCAGTTTTCTAAACAGATCATGCTCTCTGGGTGTCACATCTTATATTGGGTAGGTTAGCAAGTGATTTATGCAGGTATGCAAATTTGGCTGTAGTAAAAAAACAGATGCCATACAAAGGCTTTGAAGCAGAGGTATACATAGTGCAATATTGTGTCCAAACATGTTTAAAAAAATATTCAAATCGGTGAAAACATAGAGGAGCGGAAAACCATCTAAGCATTCTCTACATAGTTATTTAGTTTAAGAACTGATTGCCTAAGATGGAAAGGATCCAAGCAATTCATCTGGTTGCCATTCTGCCGTGAATAAATGATTGGAGAAAGTGTCATTTTTTTAAAATTTGTTTTGCATTATGGTTATAATTCTTCCCAACCTAGACATATGGTAGAGATTTATGTGTTGTAGGAACAGTAACAGTGTTTTAAAACTTGCTGAACACCCTTTTTGAAAAAAATAGTTGACACTAAACAAAGATTAACATTTTGTTTGTGCTTATGAAGTGCTGAGTTAGTCTACTTTGGGTAACAACATATACATATTAACAACTTTACTGTGTTAGATAAAGATACATCTAGTACCCAATATCTTAGATTTCTTAGGGAAGATTACAAAAGAAGAAAAAGCATGTAAGATTCCTCTGATATATATTATTATCTTTAGTGACTTTTGTCAGAGCGACTGCTTGTCTTTAGTAGTTCTTGATGGATGCCTCACTCATAGATTTGATTGCCTTTTGGATGCATCTGAAAGTATAATCTACAACATTCTGTTTTAGAAACTTTCACAATTTAATGACTTCTGGATAGAATATGTGTGTGTTTAGATACATATATATTTCTTTCATTGTACACACTTGCTGTTTAATTTATTTAGATCTTGTCTGATTAGAAACCATGAACAATTGTTCTATATTCCTAGTCTCTAAACCACTTTTTCTTTTAAAGCTTTTGACATATCTTTCAAGTCATCTCTTTTCCATTCTCAGTCATTTACTAGCTGGTTCTAAGGAAAGCATCTTTAATCATTCTTGTTGTGTTTCTTTTATCTTTTTTAAGTTTTACTGCAAGTTTTTTGACAGAGGGAGGGACAAAAAGCAAACAGTCAAATGTCAACATGGTTTTATACAGTGGCATAGTAATGTTTTTTCTGTTTGGGTGACAGTCTTTGCCTAATAATTCCTTTTATTTTCATATTGTCAGAAATGAGTAGATATTTCCATAAAACTGCAAATTATACTCTTAAGGTTTCATACCTAAGTGATGATAACTAGTTTAGAGCCCCTCAGTGTATGAGGAAACTTGGGCACCTCTTTTTTACCTTGATGAACTACACTGAATGCCTAATTTAAAATATTACTTTGAGATGCCAACATCATAACCAAGATATTTTAGGAAATGATCTTTTGTGATTGCTACCTGACAACACGTCCTCAAAAAATTCTATCTCAGAGGCTTATCACTTCATTTTCTTGCCCATTCTCCTAAACGATGTGGAAAAACATGAGTTCTGATGGACATGTAGGTTTAACTCCATTGGTGAGTTTTGTTCACAAGGAACCTGCAAACACAGTCCTTCAATTGAGAACTGAAAGATCATTCCACATCTTATAAGAATATCTGAGGTAGATAGTTTGTGAAAGTTTAGATTAGAAGACACCGTGAGTAGGACTGTAGTCTACAGACCAAAGCAATAAGAAGCATAGCTTGCTCCAGTCTGTCTTTAGTTTGTTCTTTAAACTTTGTAAAGGTTTTCTTAGATATGTAGCCCATTGTCTGCTTTGATATTGGGTAAATATACCAGACACGCGAATCCAAGAAAGGAATACACAAAGCTGTTCTTGGTCTTGGAAAGTGCTGCTGTCCTCAAAATGATTTCATGGCCTTTACATGAACATCTACTCTTAAGAGAAGTAAAACTCAGAGAAAAACAAAGGTTTCAAGCCTCTGTATGGCCTGGTAACAGAGTCTACTTTGAATTATGTTTTCTTTCTTTCTCCTTCTAAATACAAATAGTCACATCAGCTAGTTGATAGATTTCTCACATTCTTTTTCATCCTAAAACTACTCCCATATCTCTTTCTTTCTACGTTAAGTACTTGTCTGAGGACCTGGTTCATGACTCTAGTCTTCAGATTTCAGGAACCTATTGAATAAATAATGAACGGTCCTTTTTTTTCCTGTGGAAACGTAGTGCTGCTTCAGGTTTTGTAAATACATTTGCAGTTCAGGAAACTTAACCCTGAATTACAATTTTAAGATTGTAATTGTCTTGTTGTTTTCCTGACTGAACGGAGTGAGGAGGTAGTTCTAACCAAGTTGGTTACTATAAAACTTGGGGTAAGTTCAGAGATCTTAAATGTTTAGAAAGTCTATTACCATTCTGGGAAAGAAGTTTTCAAATTCGAAAGTGAAGTAAAAAAAAAAAAAAAAGTAAAGTATTCTAGTTATAAACTGAAATATTTGTGCATAAAACTGTGAGTTACCAGGGCTGTCAACTCTCCTCTTAAAATTCCCATTTCATTATTGATTAGTTCCAGAAATACTTCATAGATTGAATCACTGCATTCTAAATTTTTCATTTGCGGTAACTACAATTATGCAGTATTGATGTTCGACATCTGTATTTGCAATAAAAAGTAGGAGTATTAAACTTAGATCTATACTAGTAAAATTACTTGAAAATATGCTTTTACCATTTAAATAAAATTATTTTGCTTGAACTAGTTGTGCAAATACAGTGAACATACAGAAACTGGTTTTGCATAAATCCCTTCTTTATTTAGACAATTTCAACAATATATAAATATAGAAACAATGCCTTTAATCAAGATATTAAAATAAGTTTGTATCAACTTTACTTGACTTCTTGCTCCTGAATTATGAAGAAAATTTTAATTATATTTTGTACATGTGCCGTGGCATTCCTGTCTTATTTGATAAAGAGAAGGAAGGACGAATCAGTGCCTCTTTTATTATTGAAGCTGAATGGTATTTAGTGAACAAGGCAGGTAATTACAGTAATAAAAAAGAGAAAGCTAGTGGTAAACAAACCTGTGCTTTCAAGTGGCAAAATTGCCTTTGCTTTTGCATCAAAGCTCCTAACTAACATAATACATCAGACTAAGAGTTCAATTTAGATGAATTTTTTAACTGGGCATGTTTGCACATTTTTCACATTTTAACACAAGGGAGCATTTGTAGAGAGTCTGAGTACACTTAGATGAAGCTGACTTTAATGGAAAATGTACTTTGGACAAATAAATGGTATCCAGATAAATAACAGTATTAAGTTGGGAACCTAGATTTCTTGAAGACTTTGGACTAATTAATCTTTCTTTACGTCACTAACATGTATGTTCTATTTGTTGTTAGTATTATTGCTCCCTAGACTCACACTGAGACATCAAGGCATGCTGGCAGAGTTTATAAAACACATAACTGTCCTTCAAAACCCTTGATGATGGCTTGAAAGATATTGTTAGAAGTTTATCACAACTCCAGCTAGACTACATGAACATGAATGACCTTTACCTTTTACAGCCCTTACCACTACCATTAGTAATTTAGATTTGCAACAGGCTCTGTTATACCTGGAATCATGGAATGGACATGTCAGAGAGGAATTCAGGCAGGTATTTGACCAAATTCCTTTACTGATGTTCAACTTGTCATCTGCCTGGATCCTTGTCTGCAAAGCTGATTTATAGTCTATTCAATCTGTATTTTTGCATGGGCTTACTCTGTCTCAAGTGCAAGACTTCATTTGTCATGTTAAAATTCTGTAGTTTGTCAGCCTCTTTTTCCTGCTTATAAGGATTACTCTGTGCAGAATCACATTTCTCAATCCTGTTAATTTGGTGACAACTGCAAGATTTCTGAGCCTCTGTTCTGTCCTGTCATCCAAGTTACCAATGAAGATGTTAAACAGCATTAGCCCAATATTGAAACCACTTGTAGAGAGCTGACTCTTAGTCTGTGAAATGCTGACCAGAGCCCTTTGAGGCTAAAGATGCAGTAAATTACTTACAGTCTGCTCATGCAGTCCACACTTTCCTAGCTGAGATCCAACTGTACCATGAGCAACTGCATCAAAGCATTGCTAAAGTAAATCATATTCACTGCTGTTTCAGTGACTGTGTGAGTCATCATTTCATAGTAGAAGCCAATTCAGACTTAAATTCTGTGCTAAGTGTTGCCCTCTACACAGCTGACTAAATACAGCTTTTTCGCTTCCCTAGGAAGTTAACGTTGCCCATGTCTGTCTTTGCAACCTACAATTTTGTTGACACTGTGCTTTTAAAAATGTTATATAAAATTATCTTTCAAGCATTACAGTCTCTGTATTCCATGTGGCAGGGTGCATAATTTGAATTTATTTATTAAAAGTTAAAAAAAATTACCATGTAGATAAGTTTTATCACTCATGAATACTTACATATGCCACTGTTTCCATGGGAAACATTATTTTCAACTTAATGGCATTGCATTTTTATCACTCCTAATTTCCAGTACTGAGTGACTTTTATGCTAGCGATATACTAAATATATACAATCGATCTTATCATTAATTATGATAATCTACAGCTCATTAGATTTTTTTGTGAGGATTTAGGAAGTAGTGTATAATCATGTTCTATGTTTATGGGTACTTATCAGCCTTTTCTGCAATCTTCAAAATGAAAAGTGTTTGTTTAGAAGTAGTCAGTTATCATAGTTAATTAATTGTATCTATCTTGAAGTTTTTTAGAAGTTTTATAGAAAAGTACACTCACTGATTTAGTTAATGAATAGACTTGATCATTAAAGTGTAAGAAGGTGTCATTTAGAGCTGCATTAAACCTGAAGGTTGAGGGTGTTTGTTATGTTCAGATTTTTTTCAGCATCCCTTTTTAAGTGTCTGGTGGCTTTACCTGATTTTGGTAAATCAACAACCTTGACCAGTTGCTGACTTATTCCAGTTATTATGGAATATTCTCATTGGAAGGAGTTCAATGTTTTAACTCTAATGTTGCTTAACTAGAACTATATTTACTACATGAATTTCACTTATGTCCCATTCATTTAGAATGTCAGGACAGAGTTTGGACTAAGAGTTTTCTAAATGTCAAGAAAAGAAAATTTGTTATGAGTAGTTTATTCTGACTAATCAGAAGCTTTCACAACACCTGGAAATTTGTAGGGTCCTGCAAATCAAAACCTGTTGAAAGTATCCAATGGAGAAACTGAATAGGCAAAATCATCTTTAATATCAGTACTTTTCTCTGTAACTGGAATTATATAAAAAGTGAGACTTATTAGGGGCAAACTGATTTTGAAGTGACTCTTTTTGTGATTTTTTTGTGCAATTTTAGTTTAAATTTCACCAGTAATAGAGCTTATGGAGAATATATGGTCTCTTGTCTGCTGCATTAGTGACAGAGAGTCTAGGGAAGATCTACCTTCCAGAAAGACAGGGGCTGAGAAAACTCCAGCGCGAACACTGATCTCCTGTGAAACCAGGGGAAAGGGGACTTCCAGGACATATCTGAGCCAGGATGGATTTCTTAGCAAATAACAAACAGTTAAATTTAATATAAGTAATATGTGAAACAAAAATTAAATTCTGGTGTAAGAAGCCCAGGAAAATGAGTGGGATTGGCTTGAGGAAAGCAAAGAAACTGACACTTGGACTGAGTCTAGGTAGAACTTGGAATATGTAATATGTTATATTTTGAGAGGGAATCAAGATGGTTGATATGGAATATTTTGTAAAAAAAAATTTCCATTTTTGCTTTAAAACAAATTCCAATGCAATTGTCTGATGTTTGTTTACAACTCCAAAGGGGTTTATTAATTAGCCTAGTCAGTCCTTTCTCTTTATTTCATTTATGTTTTATAATGAAGTTGTTCATAAAAGGATTTTCTGTTTGTATATTTGTGAGCAGATAAACATGCACCAAAACTTGAACCTTTGACTCTGTGCTTGGAATAAGTTATTGATTATCACAATACCTACTATTATATTCCTTTGACAGCATTAATCGCTTTAATCTTTGAAGGTCTCAATTTCATTAATTTAAAACATAGTATTCAAAACAGGTTTCTTACCTATGAATGACTTAGACACAGGGTTTGTTTTTAATTTAAGAGTTATAATCCTGAATGTTTGAGATTTCAACTGGGATTTTTTGGGGGAGGAGGGCTGTTTTTGTTTTATTTACCCTTTACCATCTTATTATTGTACAAACTTGATGACAAGGCTTTATTTCCTTTTTCCCTTGTGGGAAACTACCTTTTCCATTCCAAGGTAAGAAATTCCTCAAGTTAAGGCTGTGGAATTTTTGAGTAATTCAGCTAAGAGGGCAGTTAATGGTAGCCTATGTTCCTATTCGCTGGATAATTTAGTCTTTTGATTCATTATTTTGTTATCATAACCATAAACTGCCACCGCCTTAGGCCATACTGTGTTAACAGGTGCTAAGAGAGAATTTAAGGGAATTATCACTATATGCTTGCCCAGCGTCTTTTTTGCTGGTCATTTGCCATTGACCATTATCAGTTACTAGATACTTTGGTTCTAACCATGTGAATTCTTGGTATGTGTTTAGGATGACTTTAATATTCAAGCATGTTGCTGTGATAGATCATAGACTCTGATTTTAGAGTAGAGGAGTCTAAGCAGTTATTCAGTAGGGATTTATATTGGCTGATGTCTTGAAAGCAACATTTTAATTATCCTGGAACAAATTAAATGGTTAGTAGCAATAGAAAATAATCCAGTTAGTATTCCTGTACTTAATTGTATATACTCCTAATATTCTGACGGCAAATTATGGTCTGGCAGCATCTTCTAAAGAGTGTACTATTATTTAGAATAAGACCTGAATAGAATATCTGAGATAAGATATTGAATGTAAAAGAAAGTGTTCATTTTCACGGTCTCCCTGTTGTCCAGACTAGCACACTTACTGGAATGTTACAGCTCCCATCTTCCTATGCTTGGGGAACTGCGCATGTGGGAACATCTTGCCCAAAATTCAAGCAGGAGCTTGCAAGGGTTCATTCCTACAAACTCCAAATTTCATGCACATGAAATTGTGCCTTTAAGCCACAACGTAGATATAACCATGAACTCCAATCCCCTCACCTCATCTAGTGACAAATCCAAGTAAATTGAATTCCAGATCCAAAAGAAAACAGCTGGTGGTCCCTTAAATATCTAGAATCATTGCATAAATAGTATATCTGAATTTATTTAAGAACAAGCAAGTAGAACTAATAGGATTGGTAGGTATGAGTAGTGAAGTACAGAAATAAAAAGGGAAGAATTACTAGGGAGAAATGAAGGAAAATGACAATAAAAAGAGATGAAAGGAATACAAGGAAGAAAAAAGTGGGGCCTATTCTAAGTGCCTCTGAAACTCAGTAGGTGGAAAAGCAACTAGAAGAAGTAGTAAAGATTTGTTAACAGTTTTTAAATGGAAGGAAACCAGAAAAACTGCCAAAATACTGTTTTTAAATGTAACAATCTTGTGTAAGACGGTGTATATGTACAATTATAAAGAATTTTTTTTAGTCATTATTGATTTGCAGATAAATACTGATGTTATTGGATGTCAACCTCCTCATTTGCTCTATGTGAAGTATCATTTTCATATATTCTTTTTTTTCCTGAAGAGAGATGGGTTTTTTGCAGGTATTATTGGAGAGCCATCTTTTTATCTTTTGAGTGAAGGAGATTGCTTCACATTATAGGTATTATTCAGAGCATTTCCCTGGGGAAAAGCATCCTGGGTTTAAGGAATTTTATCTACCTTGATAAATTCCAATTTAGTTGAGCTGTTCAGAAGCAATTCTTAAACTGCTCACAGCTGTAACTACAACCCTGTTGTGGGATGCTTGTAGCTTGATCAGGCCCTAATACATTTCTTCTTTGCTCTCCTCTGAAGTCTCATTACAGATTCTGGTGCAGCTGAGAAACATTCAGTGTTCTCTTCAACAGAATGATGCCTTCATACTATTTGGTTGTCTGCATTATTCCCAAACTCAAAATTAAGATACCGCATTTATAATTGCTCAAAAACTGAAGTATATTAGTAAGAAAACAAGCAATATAAAAACTTTTACTTGAACATTTTTTACCTCACAAATTAAACATAAGCATAATACAAAGACAGAGATATCTGTACAGTCACATATATGCCCATAATGCAAGATTCATGGCATCCCGAGCTTAGGGTTCTGTGTACCTTTCAAAGTTTTTTTTTTTCTTATGAGTCTGATGAAACAAGATTATATTTACAGTAACTGCAAAAAGAAAATTTAACTTTCTCTAGATACCTTCCATAGGTTCATTCACTGTAGTATTCAGCATTTCCAGATTCTATGAAAAAAAATCCTTAAGCTACATTTTAAAATACATATTTCTGGTGCAGATAATTTTCAGTGCACAGAAAAAGGTCATGAAAAAGTTGGTGAAATGCATAGAAGCTGACAGGGTGCATAGAAGGATCAAACTGAAGCTGTTCAGAGACTTGGCGATGTGCATCAGAGAGATGATATTAAAGTGATGTTATAAGAGAAATCAGAGACATGTTTTGGGCATGGTACATTACATGTATGAAAGATGAACAACTGCACTCCCCAGAAGAAACAGGATAGACCATGTTGTTGTATTTTTGTTTCTACTTTATAAAATGTGTAGGCATAGCTAAAAATGAATGTAAATAATAGTGACATGGAAAATTTCATTCAGCCTAAGTAACCTCACAATTTTTTCTGTTAGTAACATATATGCTTTTTTTTCCCTCTTCCATCTGTGTTTTTTGCTTCATTTGTACATCTTTCTTAACCTTTCTCACTACCATTGTGAAGACTCATCACTGCAATTTTGAAAGATTTGAAGATCAATTATGTGCATCTGAAAATATTAACTTCAAAAAAATTAAACAATGAGACTCCACAAAAGAATTTGTTACCTGCTATTATTGTATTAAAAAACATACAAGTTTAAGTTGAATTCCACAACAGTTGTGACTAACAATATACAAGCATAAAAAGAACTATTTTTCTTTTTTCAAAGGAAACATCTAAAATTCAAGCACAGGCAGCATTTATTCACCAAAAATGTCAATGTTGTTGTATAGAATTGTTTTATTTTCTGTATTTTGAACAAAACCACTTAGTCTCTGCTAAATTTACAAGGGATACAAGTGTTAAGTGTTAAATGTGGCACATAAAATGAGAAAATTAGTTGCGAGTCTGTGAGGGATTTTTTTGAATTTCAAATGTATCTCATTTGAGGTACATACGCTAATACAGCACAGTGATCTGCTAGATTCTCATTTCTACTTTCTTTTTGCACAGGCCACTCTTAGGATATACTCTCCCCCTATCTTAAAATAAAAAAGGACAATTTTCATGGATTTTAAAAAAGTAATTATTGCTTCTAGAAAAAACTATGCTTAAGAAAATGTCACCAGAAATTATTATGATGTTATGGATGCACAGTAAATAAATGTATCCATGCAAAAGACTGGACAAATATAATGTTTTATCTGGCAGTGTCATATTACGTATTGAGAGGTATGATTAGAGTAGTTGATTTGACATTTTTTTAAACAGTGGTACGGCATTCTAGGTAAGAGGTGATCATATTTTCTGCTCTGCAGTGGTTTCTGTTCTTTTGGAAACATTTTCAGTGTACAACTGTTTTAATTATGTTCTACTAATCTTAAGTATAACCTTTAAAGTGGGATTGAAGTCTAAAATTTGCAATATGTTGTTAGGAAATCAGTGGTCCATTTACTCCCAGATACTCTAATAAGCATACTTTAAAATTAACTTTTGCTACAACTTGATTGGCTAGAAATACGTTGTTGTATAACCTTGAATACTGAATATAGAAAAGTTGCAAGTTTATATGTACATATAAACCTAAGATACTGTATCTGACTACTTTCAGATCAGCAGTTCGAGTAACGTGTATTGAAATCAAAATATAACCCCTCATAATAGCTTCGAAGTTACCCTTAGGATTCATTGAATGATGCATAAAATCAGTTACCAAACATATTGAGAGGATATATTAGGGCTGGGCAAACTCTTTCAGTCTGGTGACATGATGGCAGACACGGGAAGGAGGGAGATTTATTATTCACCGAGAGTATTATCTAGTACGCCTGTAGTGCTGATACAAGGATATTAGGCAAATTTCTTTGTATTTTCCAAAGTGACTTGAGCCAGTTTTGAGTAGTATATCTTTGTATCATTCTTACTTCATACATATGTTGTTCATAAAGCAACTCTCAAAACCTCTGATGTGGATCAGATGTTGGTATAAAGTTACCATGATAAGATGGTTACCTGAGAAACCTGATGAATCTATTTGGTTTGACAATCAATGCTGCTAATACCACACTTCGGGCAGTTCTCGGTCTTCTGTGAGGGAAAGATACATTCTGTGTTTCTGTATAGGATGATAAGGCAGTCTCAAAGAGTCAATGACTGTCCGTATTTCCATGAACAATACTTCTGAATTTTTTTTAAATTATGCTAGTGCCCTGCAGAACCAGTAAAAGTGTATGTTTTATTGATTTTTATAAAGACTCAAGTGAATCATTATAGCCCTTGTGGTACTCATTTATAACTTGAGTCCTGTTGAGTACTTTAACCTGTGCAGATTTGTGAGAAACATGAAGTCATGAGGGGGAGTTTAATTCAATGGCATAGGAAGTAAAATTAATTTAATTAAAGTAGGAATGAAATTCAAAACACATGTATAGCAAGCTTTAAATTTGCTTTATTTTTATCAGTTTGTGAATTACAAATCATGAAAAAGTTATTATCATTCCTTTTCATGATTGCTGTCATTCACATTTAAAAAAATGTTAAAACAAGTACTTTTAATATGTAAGGAAAGCAGAAAAGATTCTTTGCCGTTCAGAGATAAACCTATTAAGAGCAATTAAAAGCATCAGAATGGCAAATTAACCTACCAATACAGTGTTTTTTAGGAGACAGTACATACTGTTTATTAATTCAGTTAAAATACTTTTTTTCATTAAAACTATTATAATAATTATTTTTCACTTAGTTAAAATGAAAGCATTTAAACACTGTAAGTAAAACCTAGTATGCACATTTTCTGGATTAATTCTATGTAAAATAAAACAACATGACTTAAAACTATAAAAATAGATGTACTGGTCTCAGGTGCAGCTAGTCCCATTCTTTCTCTCAAGCAAGGACTTAAATTGATGACTGGAGGACTGTAAGAAAGTCATGATACTTTGTTCGTACCCTCCTGAGTGCTTGTGCAATCTCTTCCTTTACATGTGAGATTCTGGAATCCACATCATCCTTTAGCAAAGAGCTTTTACAGATCTGTCAGTTCAAACATGAAAGTGTCTTTTGTTTTGAACCTGCCCTCTGTTTTGAACCTGGTCTCCTACTTGCTTACTTTGATAGTTTTGCAGTTTTAGAAGAAACCATGAGCCACCAATGCTTTTCACAGCTGTTCCAAGACAATCATGATTTTGTAGACTTCTGTCAAAGCTCTCTACATCATCTGTTTTGTAGAATAAAAATCCAAGCTATGATCATTTTTCATATTTAAACTTCTCTGTAGCCTTACCATGCTTCTTTTTCCTCTGAGTTTTTATCTGCTTTGCAGAAGACCCAGAGCTGCATATGGTATTCCTGCAGACAAACCATTCAGCAATTTTTTTTTTTTTTGCTTTTAGTTCCTCTCCTAAAAAATCATAATCTTTGATTTGTTTTTTCCTCTGATAAAAAGGACAGAACTGATAAAACTACTTATCATCACTCCACTGTTTCTCTCCTGCTGAGTAAACTAGCAACCTATTAATATAGATTTGAAGGACTGCTTTTGCAGTTGTATAACATCCCCCCTTCTCCCCCCTGTTGAATTTATCTCTGATATTATTGTTCATATTCTGAGTCTCAAAAGTCTGTGAGGCACTTCTCACAGTCTACATTCTTTCTTACTAATTCAGGAAAAAAAAATCACTTTAATTGTAACACTTTAATAGTGCATACATCTATATTTTTTAAAATATAATTTTCTGTATTTTTAGTTCCTTTTATTTGCTTCGGAGGCCTTCTTAATTTTTTAAGTAAATTTTCTTAAGTTGTCATTTTTGTTCCCAACAATATTAGAAGATGAAAGCTGTTTTAATAATAAAAGAATTTGATGCTAAATTCATTAAAACGAGAGGTAGCTCAAATACTGGACATTTCTGTTTTTAAAACCTGAACCACTCTTAACGTTTCTAGGTATTTGGATAAAAATACTCCATTCCATAAATGGAATAGGAAACGGAAACCATAGGTTTTTTGCATCACATCTTTCTTTAAGAGTTTAAAGTTATTCCATTAAATAAATGCTTCTTAACGTGAACTATCACTGACTCTCCATTGAATCTCTTTGAACAGTATTATAAATACAACTACAGACAGAATTGTGTTTTCTTCTATGGATTCTGTTAGTTTTCTTTATGGAATTGGTTTGTAAAGAACTTCCTAAACGATGTCATATTACAATATTCTTATCAACAAAAAATAATTTTCAAGTCTTATATTAGCAATGTTAGCTTCAGTAGTATGTCTCCTAAGGGCATTTTGATTTCAATAACAACCATATTGCCATAATACAAAAGTAGAATCCTCTTCTATACTGGCCAGAAAGCTAGAAATAAAACATCTTGGATTTTGATCCAAACTCTGAGGCTAAAATATTAAGAAATAGTAAAAAAGTTGTTTTGTAGTTCTTTTTCTTCTGTGTTTAATTAGATGTATGAGAAGAGAAGGTCTCCTTTACTGGCATAAGACCATAGAGAACTACCATTCATGAACCGTGTTCCGTTGCTTCTTATGCTGAAATATTCTACTAAGTACATGAATAATATGTTTACAACAAATTCAAAGCAGATGATAGAGCAGAAAATGACAAAATAATTAGTCATGCTAATGGTGATTTATGCTGGTTTTAAAATTGCTGTAAAAGAAAAGCAAAATGACACTGATGAAAAAGGGGTTTTTATGTCATTTTGAGGAAAGTGGAATCAATGCCAGAAGAGGAAATGACACATAACCTAGCCACATTTCAGCTATTTCACCCTATTTCAAGCCATGAAGTAGTGTTGTCCATTAAGTATAGAACTTACTGTAGTCCATGGGCAAGAGGTTTCCTTGCTTGGTTTTAAAAAGTGATTGCTTTTAAACTAGGTTGGAAATAGGCAAACAAAATAGATACAGGATTAATGTGGTCTTTATTTTAGCTGTGGGTACCAGTTTGTATACAAGTAATTATTTTAGACTCAGAGGGGTGTTTTGTGGGTGCTGTGAGTAAATACTCACCACTTATGTGAGTAAAGGAGAAGGTGTAAATTCTATATTTGTTAATGGAATTAACTGAAACAGTCTACAATTGCATAAGATCTTCCTTCCTTTAATAGATAATAAACTATAGAGTGATTTACGTAGTCCCAGTATAACATTTTCTCCTCCTGTTTGGCTTTCAAAAAAAATGTATTTAGAGTAATATTGTGGTCATAAGATAATGTAAGGAAACACATAATCCAAGAAATTCTGTATGCTTTGGGATTTCTTCTCCTAGTAACCTGTTTTGGTATTCTAAGTTGACGAGTGAGTTTTGTTATTGTATACAGTTCCGTACAGTATGTTTTATTCATCAAAGGAGTTGGGGAAAAGGTTTTTTTCATGCATAGGGAGAGAACTGAAGTATCCCAACTTTTATTACCTTTTCTTGACCTTCTTCAGGAAATTCAATTCCAAGTGTAATTTTGACTGTTTTTATAAATGTACTCCATGTAGAGCATCACAGTGTTCCATGTTATGTGCATCAGCTCATTGTACTTAGGATAATGAAAAAAGGAAGGCTGCTACAAGGCACTACACAGCTATCACTATTTTTTCTTTCCATAGCAGTACCCTAGCCATTCTACTATGTTTCAAAAGTACAGTGATATCATTTTATCTGCTGACTTACAAGAATATTGATATAGCTTAATGTGTATGAAGAATGAATACCCAAGATGTATGACTTTTAAAAACAGTGTTTAAAGTAAGGTTTCATTATTGATTTATCCCTATTGCTGTTGGGATATTTCTGCAAAATGTCATCTTTGAAAGCTCCTTTTACCTACCTTTCACAGTTTAATTACTACATATTGGACAAAGTAAGAAGATTGAAACACTGAAACTCTGCTGTAATTGATCATCATTTGCAATAATGTAATACCTTCCTTAGAATTACTTGTGCTTAGCTGTTTTCATTGACATTGCTCAATAAATTTTACAAATTTTCCTGAAGTAAGCTGCATGTGGAACTGAAAACTTTATAAGTGAACATACGCTTACTGAGTATGTCTATGTATTTTAGGTTGTAAGCTATTTAGGGAAAGCTATTTGAATGCATTTTCTACGTCTTCCAAAAATTCCTGTCTATGGGACATGTGACAGAGATGGACAAAAAATTTAAGGTTAAAACCAAAAGTAACAATGATGGATATAGTAGTGATGTATATCAGTGATATGACATATTGATGAGAATGGTGAGACACTAGAACGGGTCACTCACGGAACGTGTGGATGCCCCATCCCTTGAGCTGTTTGAGGCCAGGTTGGATGGAACCTTGGGTAACCTGGTCTAGTGGGATGTCCCTGCCCATGGCATCATTATTATTATTATTATTGTTGTTGTTGTTGTTGTTATGATTATGATTATGATGATACATGGCAAGGCTATTGTTACTGTTAAAAAATAATGCAGTTTAAAAAAAAATACTAGATGAAGCGTTAGTGTTCACAAAATAGTAGAGTAATGCCTGTCTCTATTTTGATTTCAGAATACTGTCTTTACTGAGGTAGCAAATATTAAGTTTTACATTTGATAGATGTTCCCTTTTCTGCTGTTGCATTCTAAATAAAATTTATAAATGTACCCGTAATACTTACTGATTTCTCTATATATGCATCCATATTAATACTGGACTTAATTGACAAAAAAACCCGAAAACCCTGTTGAGTTCTCATAGAATTTAAATTAGCTATCTTAGTTTATTATATGAAGGTTAGAATTTTTCATAAGGGGTCCTATAGCACAACCTGATTTCACAATCATCATTTTGTGGCTTCTGTAAATTAAACAGTGACTTTGGAGAATACCTCTTTATAAATGGAGTATGAGAATATTGATCTATCTTTTGAGATCTTTACATAGTGAATTCAATAAAGAACCGAAATATACTATGTACTCTCAGTTGTCTACCAAAAGTTTTCAATCATTAATTAGCCATGTGTGTCTATCTTAGGACATCTAAATGATAGTGTTAATGAAGAACCACCTCCTCTAAGATAGGAGCTGAAATGTTTGTGATGATTCAGTAAATTAAAAAAGCTACAGTAAAAAAGGTAATATTGAATTTAATTCATGAATTTCTTTTTCCTTAGTGTCACAAATTGTGTCAAGTAATGCATAGAATCATAGAATCACCAGCTTGGAAGAGACCCACTGGATCATTGAATCCAACCATTCCTATCAAACACTAAACCATGCCCCTCAGCACCTCATCCACCAGTGCCTTGAACACCTCCAGGGAAGGTGAATCAACCACCTCCCTGGGCAGCCTATTCCAGTGCCCAATGACCCTTTCTGTGAATTTTTTTTTTCCTAATGTCCAGCCTAAATTCGTCTCATTTGTTTGGTGGGCAGTATCACTTGAGTTTTAAGTCACAGAGCATTCCTTCTTGAAAAGAAAAAAAACAGGATTTTTTTTGTCTAAATATAAAATTAATATTTTAATCACACAAAAAGGACTTTTGAACTCAATTACAGAACAGCAAAGTTTTCATTTCTGCAGATATTGAGATGCCTCTGTGATGCTTGCATTTGGATGTGGGGGCATGGGAGGAGAGAAGTCTTAATTACAAAGTATAGCTTTTATAAGGCTGAAAAGAACCTAGAAAAGATCTTAGCTTGCTTACAGGTTACTGCTTTGCTATAATAGATGTATTACTATCTCATATATGAAAGGACTTTAGTAATTAAAACAGAATCGATATGTGATGCCTTTTGTAGTATACATTAAAAATAAAAGATGAAAAAGCTAGAATTTTTCATGCTTTAGCAGACGAGTTGAAAAATTGCTATTTGGATGATCTTCAATTCCTATATAGTTCTTTTTTTTTTGTAATAGAATAGAATCATTACAAAT
Source organism: Coccyzus lansbergi (assembly GCA_033558105.1). Lineage (NCBI taxonomy): Eukaryota > Metazoa > Chordata > Aves > Cuculiformes > Coccyzidae > Coccyzus > Coccyzus lansbergi. The sequence continues at coordinate 2,557,246 of JAUMJK010000486.1, forward strand.
GCAGAACTTTAATAAATTGTGTTTAATTGTGCACACTAGAAGTAAAAAGACAACTCTCAACTGCAGGCAATTATATAAGAGTGTCATCAAATTAGAGTGTATCACTTTTTTAATGCAAATGTCCAAATGAGGCACTTCATAAAAGTGAAATGATCTTCTTTTAATATTAGGGCTGTTTAGTACACAGGTCATCAGGGGAATTTCAAAGTCCAGACTCCCATGACACATGTCTAAATTTTAAAGATTATTTGGAAACTTCAATAATGATAAACTTCTGTTGCACTTGAAAAATTATATTTTTTCCCTTGAAATGAACATGTATGCTCACATAACTGATTTTCTTCTTGTTGAAATTTGTTAAATTACTTTTGTTTTTGTTATGGTATAAAGACAGTTACTGAAGTCATGCATTATTTTTCTTGCGATATGAAATAACAGAAGCTATCAAAGTAAGGGAAGATATTATTTTGTGTAGTGTTACGTTGAAAGTGTTAACAGTACTTCAGGACTAATATTAATTTTACTAGCTTTTCAATCAAGTACATTTCTTCCTAAGTTTGATGGCAACGGTTTTCATTATATAAAAGTATTTTCCTTTAAAAGCTGCATACTGTGTATTTACCAGCATTGTGCTCATAGTGAATTTAATTTCATTAGGGTTTTTTATCACTTTTTTTTTCCAGATGTTTCACATACCATGCCATAAACTGCTTTCATTCTCACAGGATATTAAGTGAATTTGGGTTTTCTTCACTGGTGTTAATTTTAGAAATGTCCTGGATGTTTTTCAAGTGTAATCTTGGAATTTCTTCATGATTCGAACAATAACTGTGAATGTGAAAAAGCAATATTGAGTTCCTCAAATTTTTCATTTTGATTGAATTTTCTCATACACATATGCATGCAGAACATATGTGCTTTTATCTGTTCCTGCCAGGCTTGTTTCTAAATGTGTTAGCTATTTTTCTATCTTGAAGAAAAACCAAAACACATGCTCCAGCCCCAAAGACCTGTGACATACTTTTGAAACTGCCCACTCTGAATTTACTGTTTTATAGATATTTTACATTGCTAAATAAATTAAAAGTGGCCTGGGAAGCATAGCAATGTAGATTATAAGGCCTAACACTTTGTACTATATGACACAGTAAATGCATGAATATGTGTCAAGTGTTTGTGGATAGTGATAATTTGCGATGCTTCAGGGGACACACTGTATTTTCTTCAGATTTGTCTTGAACTATTATACAGTATCCTCTGTTCTTCTGGCAGGTGCTATAGTGCATCTTGGTTGTTGTTTCTGTTCCTTCACAGAAATAGCAATTCAGGACTAATGCAATAAAGTGCTCTGGTTTTTTCAGGGTTGGAGTTTTTCCCCTCTCTGTTTTTATTTTCTTTTTTTTTTTCCCTCTATATTTATGCAAGTACAAAAGTATCTGTTATTCTGTCTCTGCATTTCTGCACATAGTTGTAACAGAAATAATGTTTGAACAAGAGAAATGTAGTAGAAATGTTTTTAAGAGTTTATTAAAAATGGCATTAGCTAAAATGCCATACTATGATTAATGCATATTCTTCTGAGACTGAAATATGAGAGATTTCTAATATCAGTTTGATCTGGAAACTGTGTTTACTTTTTTGTCAAGAGGAAAAAGCCCTACAAAAACTGGCTTGCCAGCAAAGACATGTTATACCTTAATTGTATATTCTGAACACAGGATTCACTATGCTACCCCTTTCTGTCTCAATTCTGTATGTTTTGTATTCTGAGTTCCAAGTGTATTTTTCTTTACTGAAAATGAACTCACATGAATTTTTCCTACAGCTCTATTGCCATCTTAGTTCAGATGAAGGTGCCAACTGCTCTACTGCATTGGCCATAACTGTCAAATAACTTCCAGTCCCTGACTTTGGATAGACTGTCATATTTATTACAGTCTTTCCTCTGAAATTCATTTTCATGTTAAATGCTTCTCTTACAGGATGATACTTGTCAGTCAATTTAATTGAAATGTCATGTTGACCTTTATTTGAAATACTCTGAACTTCTTATAGTTGTTGGAAGTTCTTTCTTTGATTCCAGATAAAATCCCTCAATTACCAGTGTATAAAAACTGCATGCTAATTAAACTTATGAGACTGCCTGTTAATTAATCTTGCAAACACTATATCTTTTGCAGAGGTAGTTCGACTGAGTCTGCCTGAAGATCAAAAAATTAGCACCACTACAGTGACAGTGGGACAAAGTGCTGTCTTAAGTTGTGCAATCCAGGGAACTCTCAGACCTCCTATCATCTGGAAGAGGAACAACGTCATTCTGAACAGCTTAGATTTGGAAGATATAAGTGTAAGTAAGAGAAAGGTCTATTTTGCAGGATCTTATAAAAAAATAATAAAGAATAAAAAAGGGATATGTAACAAACTCCATACTCCTGATGTTTTAAAGAAAAGAAATGGAAATTATATGCTTATAAAACTTAGTCTATTTTCATTTTGCTGTGCATTCAAACCCTTGTTGCCAAATATAAAGAAAACATATTTCACAGATCAATCATTTAAAAGAATAAATATAGCAATAAAAGCACATGAAGATAAAATCTCAGTCTAAAATACTGTCAACAATATGTATTCAGGATTATTCAGTCTCCAAACACCTAAAAGAAACAAGAAAATGGTCATTTTAAGGAATGTGTAGTGGCTCAGTAGAAATAGAACATAATAATAATCTTAACTTCTAGTAATTCAATAAAAATGTAATTTTTCGTAAATAAGCATTTTATTACAAAATTAGTTCTTTTGTTCATTCTTCCAAATACTCAGCAGTGTATATGGACAACTTAAAGACAAAAAAGAAATCCTGCTGGGGGTGGAAGCAATGGCAGGTAGCCCAGAAGGAACACAGAGGAATTGTCAGAACTGTCAGGGGTTGGGTTGGGAAAGCTAAAGCCCTGACAGAATTAAATCTGTCTAAGGATGTTAAGGGCAAGAAGAAAAACTTCTATCAGTATATCAGTGATAAAAGGGAAGACTAGGGAGAATGCGGGCCCTCTCCAGAAGGAGACAGGGAACCTGGCTTCCTTTTCCTTTCAGTACGTAAGGTGGTCCTTCTAGAAAACTGTGCAGGAACTTTATCAGAAAATGAAGGGATAGGATGCCCGTGTTTACAAGCTCCTTTCTGCAATATTTGTTAGCTTTCTGGAAATATTCATGATGCTCATAAATAATGATTTGGAGTTCTTACTAATCACTTCTAAGTATAACACAAGGCATAAGGTGTAGATAGAAACAAGCACATGCATCTGGACACATAAATAAAATGGAAATGATAAATGGGAATAATTAAGTTAACAGCTCAGTTTTAAACTGAATGAAACTGGATGAGGTGCTGAGGGGCATGGTTTAGTGACTGATAGTAATGATTGGAGTCAGTGATCCTCTGGGTCTTTTCCAACCTAGTGATTTTGTAATTCAGTCACTCCATTTGCAGATCTTAAAAGGGCAAGTGTTTTCAAAACCTAATATATACATTTAGAGTATGAAGAAAAACAAAAAGTGAAAACAAAAAAAAACTCTTCTTGTTTCTTGTACGGGTAACCAGATATTGGTAGTGGTGACTGCAGGGCTGGACTCTGAGGGAAGAGACCATGAGTCAGTTCCAGCTGGTCCCAATGGATCCATCATGGGGCATAGATGAGACCCTCAGCCACACTTTTGACACTACTGGGAAAATGTTCAAAAAAGGGCATAAAACACCAGAGAGAGAAAGGAGTAGAGAATGATGAGAGTGAGAAACAACAGAGGAAATTCCAAGGCTAGAGGAGCAGGAGGTGCTCCATGGTGGAGCGCATAGCCACAGCATCCGCTCTGGATGAGGTTTATCATGAAAGTCTTCAGCCCATGAAGAGCACTAGCTGGAGCAGACAAAAACTGTGAGGAGAAAGGAGTTGCCAAGAGAATCTGCCATGTGCTGACTATACCTCTCAATCCTTCTGCACCACTTGGGCATACAGAAAGGAGTTGGGAATGAAGGCCTGGAATTGAGGCTGAGGATGATCTGGAGGAAAGCTATTATTTTAATAATGTATGTCCTTTTGTTTTACATCGGTCAAATTAGTAATTACTTATTTATTTTATTTGGCAATAAATTAAGAAAAAATTTCCAAGGTCAAGTCTGTTTGGACTACCATGGTAACAAGTAATCAGTTTCCCTCTCTTTATCTCAGCCCATAACCTTTTTCATTCATATCCCTCATATTTTCTCCCCCTGTCCTGATGGAAAGGTGGTGGAAAGGGAATGAGTAAATGAGCAGCTGGGTGGGAGTTTGACTATTAGCCAAGGCCAGCCTGGCACAATACTGAAGTAATTGGCACAGTTGGGAAAGAGATGTGTAGGTCTCTCTCCAGGGAGGTTATTCTCCCTCTGCACTGGTGAGACCACATCTGTTATCAGTTCTGGACCCCTCACCACAAGAAGGATGTTGAGGCTCTGGAGCGAGTCTAGAGAAGAGCAACGAAGCTGGCGAAGGGGCTGGAGAACAAGTCTTATGCGGAGCAGCTGAGAGAGCTGGGGTTGTTTAGCCTGGAGGAGAGGAGGCTGAGAGGAGACCTCATTGCTCTCTATAACTACCTGAAAGGAAGTTGTAGAGAGGATGGAGCTGGCCTCTTCTCCCAAGTGACCAGTGACAGGACAAGGGGGAATGGCCTCAACCTGCACCAGGGGAGGTTCTTGCTGGACATCAGAAAAAATTTTTCACTGAAAGGGTCATTGGACATTGGAACAGTCTGCCCAGGGAGGTGGTTGATTCACCTTCCCTGGAGGTGTTTAAGGCACAGGTGAGTGAGGTGCTGAGTGGCATGGTTTAATGGTTGATAGGAATGGTTGGACTCGATGATCCTATGGGTCCTTTCCAACCTAATGATTCTGTGATTCTATGATTCTGTGTATGGTATTTTTGAAGACTCATGGGATGCTCAGTTTCAAGTCTGATTGCAGTTGTAATGCAGAGTTTTAATTGCTAGAATTGGCCAGATTTGATTATATTTAATAGAATAGGAGGAATGTGTGACTGTGCTAGATTTACAACCCGCAAACATAAAAAGAAAGGTCTGCAAAGAGTAACAGTAACCTTAGTGACAGGCTGGTATCTGTGTGTGCCAGTGCAGTAAGAACTGTAGATGGATTAAATGCTTCTAATGACAGGAGCACGTAATTCTGAAAATTAATGGATCCATTGTTTATTGGTTAGTTTCTTTTAAGAAAAACTTAATGAAACCGGATTGCTTGGAAGTCTTTTTAAGCCAAACTTATTTTGTAGATTAATCCTTTAATATTAACAATTTTGACAGATCCAATATTGATAGAGGTAGACTCTAAAATTAATTCCACTCAAATATATTTAGGTGATAGTCATCAAATATGTGTTTGTAGATAAACTAACACAGGGAGGAAAAAAGAGTTAATGGAGTCTGAATTAAAAATAAAAAAGAATGAGCATAAAGGTGTGGAGTTAACTAGTGTACAAGAGGAGTCTCTTTTGTTCAATTTTTTTTTTTACATTTCACTTTTTGCACTGATTTGATGCCCCTATATTTATTTCTAATCTTCCCCTTGTCTATTTTTTTTTCTTTCCCTCGACATTTCTTTGGTCATTCCATACCTTTCTGAACCATGTTCATCATATATTCCATGTTTTATTCTTACAGTTTCACATTTGCTTAAAGGTTGTTATGCAGACATTATTTAGTATCCATTCTGGAAAAGTAATAAAAATAAAACCTTGGGGAAAAGGAAAGTAATTGGACAAAAGAGAGTGGTATTTTATATTTCACTCCAGAAAATGAATTTAGTACTTAAATATTAATTTCAAAGGAACAAATGCAGAGGAAAAAGTAGTGTGCTCCAGTTTATGTCACAATTCAACCACCAAAGAATGTGTTGTACTTATTCAGGCAATTTTGAAAATTCAAACCCCCTAAATCCATGTATAGTTTAGGATGTCCCCAGAGGCAATGTATTCTAGGCTTTACTATGACTGTATTATAAACTACAATCATGTTTGTGAATTGTTAATTTACTCAGATATACAAGAACCACAGCCATATATCTCCAGACTAATAATATTGTGTAAGAAGTGGTACATCTTCTGGAAAAAAACAAGCAAACAAAAAAAACCAAACCCAAAAAAACAGGACAAGAACTGACCTGGGAAGTTAGATAAACATTTTTTTTTCAGCTAAGTGCATTCATTGGAGATCATCATAACTGGAAGTCAGCACATACACAAGAAACCAGTCAGACCAACCAGTAGTGACAGTGAGATTTTGTAAACCGTATCAAGTTCTTATACCTAGAAATTAGTTTTTTTCACTATACACTTCTCAATATGAGTTAAGCTGTTCACTTCAGGAAGGGAAAACATCAGAACAATACAGAATCACAGAATAGTCTGGGTTGGAAGGGACCTTAAAGACCATCTTGTTGCAAACCCCTTGCCCTGGTATGTTCTAGTCTTATGGCAAATGGAAAAACGCAACAAGAATCAGCAAAAGAATTGAAGTTAAATTGTGACTTTTTAATTCCTATGTTGTTGAAAAATACTCTACTCTTCTACTGAAAAGGATATATACCTAAGGCTATCAACTATGGAGTGGCTAAAAGACAGTCTTAAATAATGAATGTTAAATGGTCTAAAGGAATTTAAAGAAATAATAAGAATTTTGGCTTTCAAAGGATGATACTGAAAATTGCATTTAATTAGTGCGTTTAAAAATGTATGAAATAACTCAGAGAATACTATCACATGTGTAGTTAGATATTAATAATGTTACTGATAATATCCAGTCAGTAATATTAGAAGTCCTTAGTACTCCTCAACTCTTCTTATGATAGCTACAATTACTCTTTCTGGAAGTAATGCATTTTGGTACTTTTGTCTCATTGAAATTTATGTGAGTTAGGAATAAGCAGCATCCGTCTGAATGAAATGATAAAAAACTGTATGCCTCTGCAAAACTTATTTAACCTAAATTGTAAAGTAATTGTTGTATGACTCACTGCAGAATTGATATCACAAGACATTCTCCTGATATTTTAGTCCACCTCTAGAAAGGCTTTTTATCTTGCTGTTATGCATCTTAAGTTTCTTTCCCATTTCTACTTACCTTTTTTGTGTTTTATCTAACTTATTATTCATTGTAGGAAATAACTCTCATCATGGAAAATTTAAAAATAGCAGATTTTTTTTTCCTAAATGCAGTATGTATTACTTTTTTAATGTTAGTCCATTCATATTTTTAAAAGTTTTTATATTTCTATTTACTTTATTCTTACTCTGACCTTTTCTTTCAGTTTTGCTTTCAGCTTCTTATGCTTTTCTTACAAGATGTCTACCTTCTGTTCTTACATTTATACAAGACCTGCTCAGTTAACTTATCCCCATGTAAAGTTTATCATCTTCTAATGTAACTAAATTACTAACTTTTTAAAAGAGTGTACTTCAACTTTTGCTTTTTAAAAAGCTCATGGTATCTTTCTTTATGCTACTTTCATGAGAAGCATAAAATATTTCCATTTTAGGGGTTTTGAAGTTATGTATAGATTGTCTTTCTCTCAAAACTTCTCATTCTTTCATCCTTTTAAAATTAATTTACAGATTAGAACTTTCACTGCACTCTCTTATTGATATTTTCTCCCATCTCCCCCTTGCCAAAAAAAACCCCAAACCACAAGCCACAGTGCAAAATAGCATAATGGAGATGCCAGTAAAATCTAATGTCTTCTGAAAGAACATGCATCTTTCTGTTATGGAGAGTTCTGCTCAACAGTTAATGAGAGAAATGTTTTTAGATTGTTCAAAATGCTAAGCATATTAACTAGAAAAGACTCTGGACATCTACTCTCTTCTTTTCCTTCCAACTCCTCATCCTTTTTCCCCAGTTTTTGGCTCCTAAGAAAATTTTCAGGAGAACCTCATGAATTATTTTCCTGCGCATTGTTTTCTCCCATGGGATGGTATGGACCTACATACAAACTTCTCTTTATGCATGGTTAAACCATTCTTTAAGGCAATGGTCATAAATATACATACCCTGTCTGCCAAGAATTTATTATTTCGATTTTGTATTTATAACAGAATCCCAGGTGAGCCAAAAATGTCAGGGAAGTGTGCCTCAATATTTTTTCCTACTCCCTGAAGACAAAAACTCTTAAAAGTGAAAAAAAAAAAATTAAAATAGGATATGAGCTAGAGGGCTTACATTTAAACAGAGTTGTTCTTTCTCCAGCATCCTGAAAGAGGAAGTGCCTGCTTCCAGGGCTGGGTTCAATCAACTCAGTGACATTCTGAATTGGAGTAAGCTCTGCTTATTCTTGCTCAGTTCCCAAGGAGAGTTTTATCCTCCCTGATGCTTTGCCATTGCCCCTCTGATCTTGCAGAGTATTGATTTCAGTAGATGTAATCATCTTGTGGACCATAATCCACTCTCATGCTTTCAACACTGTAACTGAGATAATTATCTGGTCCTTTTCCTATCAGAGGTTGGGGCAAAGTAATTGTTTCTTGCTGAAATGAGTACCTTGTCTTGCACTACTCATAATTCTGTATTCTAGAGCTGTTTCTGCTAATCATATCCAAAATAGCTGAGTCTGCTAGTAGTTTGTTTTTCGGAAGTTAAAAATGAAAGCCTCATGACAGTGAAAAGTCATAGTACAGCATGTACATCCATTCCCTCTTGTCATGAAGATATCCTTGAAAATAACTCCAGACAAGCCGTGTTAAACTACCTGGAAGGCAATACGAGGCATTTGTGACATCTATAGATAGAAACTGCTAATAAAATAGAAAGAACGTTGTGGATTTCTGAATTGAATGGTTCTTCCAAACTGATTTCTTAACACAGCACATTAAACACATCTCTAGAAGAGCAGCTGAAATAATAGTTCTGTACTCCTAGCTGTTTATGATGGTCTTCAGTGTGAGCTGAAATATATGCATGCCAAAGGTGTTTGAAACATTTCTTATCCTTGTTCTCCATAGACATATCTTCCTGTACGTTGTAGCTGATTATGTCTAGTTTCATTACGAATTCCAGAAAACAAGAGTGATACTTTTTTTTTTAGAAATTTCTAGAAGTAAACTCAGAATGTAAATGCAGTAAGTAACAACTTATTTGATTATCGCTGGTATTTTACAATGTATTAATATCCCTGATCAATTTTTAAATTGTGTGTAGTAAACACTACTTGGCAGATTATGTAGAAATGTGGAAATATTTTAAGCAAGATAGAGAGCTAGCAATTTGATTTATATTCATATTTTCCTTTCAGCAAGCTGTCTTATAGGTATATCTTGATTTTTAAAAGATATTAGTAATTCAAACATTAATTATTATTGCTTTACTGGTATAGTAAGCTGCACTGCTTTTTTCAGAGACACCAGAATTTCTATCACACCTACCTTTCTTTTCACTCTTGCCCATCTTCTCTGTATTTTAACGTTAGTGGAAAGCTAACTTGATCTATTGAATAATAAGCTTACTTCAGAATTTTTGTAGCTATCATTTTGTCACTATCATAGCATCTTTCTTCCTCAGTCCTTTCTTTTCAGTTCAAATTCACTGTTTTCTCTGCCCTTTTCTGTACATGTATACAGAGAGATATAGGTTACGTGTGCACTCTTTTTTTGCTGATACTAGCAAATTCAAATTGTGCTAGCAATTTCTGATTTTTTTTATATACAGTTATATATTTTTTACATATGGTTATATATTCTTCTCTGCAGTATACATTCCCTCAGCCAAGTGAAAAACATCATCATTTCTGCATGCTATTATTAATAGTTACATATTTTTCTATCTTGTCCATGTCATTTTGTGGTACTTCGCTATCCTATGAGACTTAATGTTTTCCACAGCTTTGATAAGAATTGTGTGGAAGAGTTCTGTGGGATACAAAATGAATGTTAAGCTTCTCAGGTTATTATTTTAGAACAGAAGTCTCAAAAGGGCAATCTGGACTAGGCTAGAGGTAGCAGGAAAGGTCAGTCCTGCCTAAAATCGTAAGGCTTTGTTAATAACAGCATTTAACGGCTCACAGCCCTGACTTTCAAGTCATTGTTCTAGTATATTAAATAGGGGGTTTTGATATCCAAGAGTCTGTTTCACTGAAAAGAAAGACACAATTGCATAAACAAGAAAACAAACGAAAATCTCTCTGTTCCTCCCTCCCAAGTATCCCAGGAGGAAGGATTAAGATAGGTAGGACATGATTACCTACTAGAATTTGGCTTAATTGTCATTTATAATATTTTAAAAACTAGTAGTACAATTTAAAAAAAAATCATTCAGAAGTGTACTAAGGTATTTATTCAGTACTGACTCAAAAAGAAAATTGCCAGCCACCTGTAAAATCATCTGTACCTCCACTTGCCAAATTGACATGAAGCAAATTACTTATCCAGATCAAGCCTGCATAATTTGTGAGTTCTGACAGTATTACAACAGAAGATGACGTCTGATGAGCTTTTCAAGTGATGACATTTAAGATTTCTCTGAATTTAACTGCTCAGTGATCTCTTTACCCATGATCCCAGAGCCATGTATCAATTCATATCTAAATTTTGTTAATGATCTACATTAATACAGACTGATTTATCTTTAACTGCATGAAGTTCTGTGCCATTTTTAAATGTTACCACCTTTCTGTGTATTCTTCCTTTCCTTATCATTTTTATAGAATTTTAATATAGCTATCTTGATAATCTAGAGCTCCTTTTTAAACAGCTTCCATTCAGAACTTTTCCTGTTTGGATATAAGTTACCTTTGTACCCATGGTAAAAGTACTTTCATTATTCTATTAAAATAGGGAAATAAAATAAACAAAAAGTTTTCCTAAATATAGTACAGAATATGGCACTGCCTTTATCTGTCAGTACTTTTAATGGTTCTAATTAGTTTTGCTTGATTTTTAAGTAGGTTTCCACTTCTATTTCATATCTATATAGCTAAATTACTAAATGTTTCATAGGGGTTTAGTAATTTTTATGTGTTTTCACATACCATGATCAATGATGTGACAAATTTACATGTCATGATCATATAAACCTTCAAACATTAGAAACACTGGGAAAAATTGCTAAATAAAGCAGTGGTGCTCTATCTATGTCTATCATCTGGTCATGCTGCACCTCTTAGTCGAAGTAATAGTTTTGAGGACGGTCACCTCTACAGTCTCCTTATGATTGAATTCAGTTGGGCACTTGTTGCCTTTTGTTATGTTTGCTGTTCTGTCTTCTCCTGACTAATTTTGGCAATTCTTTACAGGTAATAAGATTGATATTACTATATATTTTCCCACAGTCTTTGGAACATCTGTGTATTAATGACATACTTTGATAGTTACCTGTTCAATTTGATTTGTTATATCTGGAGGTGAAGGATTCCATTTTCTGTTTTCTACATTCCATAACATTCTGCCAAGCCCTGATGGAGAATAAGCTTTTCAGTCTTTCTTGCTTTTCACGGCATTACTTTTCTTTTTCAAACTCACTCTGAGTTCCATCTAGTTTGATAAAGAATATAAGAGATGTATTCTTCAAAGTGGGTGGGAATTTAAAACAAGGAAGATGCAGGGTTTGTGTTGGGAAACAGGTGCATCTAATTCTCCTTTTATGTATGCCTGGGTGTCACAGCGCTTTAAACTCCAACCAGAAGAAGGGAAATTGAAATAATGTTCCTAGATAAGATCTAGTTTAGCTTGGTATAAAAATTTGTGCTACCCTAAAGCAAGGAAAATTCAGACAAATTTAGAAAGGATCTCTGTTTTTATTATACTTTTGCAGGTAAAATGAGATAGAAGTAACTGGATTTTTGACAGTTACCCCAAGTTACTTAATGAAAGATTTTGTTTTGCTGCTGGTTAAAATTTTTCTTCTAGAACTTTCTAAGAATAGAATGCTTGAAGAGGGAAAAAAAATTTAACATAAAATTTATTTTAACATAAAATAAAATTCAGAGTATCATAGTGAAAGAAAATATTCTTCTCCAGTCTTATCTGAAGTAGCTTATCCTGTCTAGTTTAAAATCAGATTCGAACGTCTATTTATTCTAAAGACTTTTGATAACAATAGTTGCACATTTCATTTCAAATTGCCGTGAGATGAGACTACACGTTCCTTTGTAAAGCATGTGGTGCTTCCAGGCAAAAGTCTGTCTCTGCAGACCTGTTTATGTTAATGAGAATAAAATGGAATTGCTGTACTTTGGCAAACCTATATTAGGACCATATTAATTTTGTCCATGAGATACTTTAAATTTTGGGTAGCAATCTGGTAAATGTTGGGGATTCTGTGAAGTTCTTTCTGCTGACATAGTTAATGAAACGTAACTGAAATCCCATTACATATTCACGTTTTTACATCATATACATTAGTTTTAACATAAGACAAGAAAATAATTCATGAAGAAGGTTTTGAAGATTATACTGTGAGTGTTAAAAATTAATAATTAAATTATAGTAAAAGGACAACATGGAGTAGGAGTAGGGAAGCTGCCATTTTCCCCATCCTTCTCTATAAAGATAAAGAAGGTGTAGTATATGTAGCTTCTTGGTTTGTAAATACCTGTACTCCTAATGGATTTTTTAGTCCATTACTGAGAAGAGTTGTTAAGAAAACAAACAAAAATTAAATACATGAGACAAATATAAACAATAGTTGTGTCCTAGGAAGTGAAATTATTTTGGTTCATCTCATAGAAAATTGAAATCTGTTAACAACGAGTTAGCTGTTTTTGCAACCATTGTTTATACTTTTGTTACTTATTTTGATTGGAATACAGGAATAAAACTGAAGCAGTGGGTGTTTCACATAAGAGAGAACTCAATTCAAAGACAGCACAAAAATGTAGTCATGACTCAGCGCAATACTCTGATTTGCATAGAAATCTTTCATGTCTTTTATTTAACTGAAATTTATTGTCTTATTTTCAACAGCGCAATTGCAAGTACTTGTGTTTTATTTTTTTAAACTGTTATAATGATTAGAAAACATATATAACTCTGTTAGGTGCTTCCCTTCAAAATAATAGAGAGTTTACTATGAATTTTGCACGTAGCAGGATATGGTAAACTTTATGTGCATAACAAATTCTGTAAGTGTTAAATAAGAACAAAGTTGCTAAATATCAGCAAGACTTCTTTGCTTTGTTAATAATAGCCAAAAAATATTAATGACCACTATCCGCAATCCATTTAGGAAATGGGGAATTTCCACCTTCATTTCTTTGACCTGAACACCGATTAGGTCTAGAAGAAAGATATGTATCAGAAAGAAGAACCAGAAATATCATAATGTGTAGAAAATATGAAATTTTGTTAGTTCAGCATTATGCTATTGTATTTGCAGATGAAAAACCACCGGAAGACATTATAACTGTAGACTTATTAACTTTCTTTATAACATCTTGTCTTCATATTAGGAAAAGAATTGATGTCATACTTGTACTAGCTCTGGAAAATATGTTTATCAGTAACACAGTATGCTGAAGCCTGTGTTTTACAGACATCTTCCTGAGCACTGCAATTCGTCTTGCTTTGTACCAGGATCCTCTTGAAGTAGCTTGCGGTTTACTTGATCAGAAACCATAACCAGAGTATGCAGAGGGTATCACTAGAATGTACCATAACAATTCATAAAGGGGGAGGGGAGGGGAAGGAGAGAAAAAGAAACAACCAACTTGTTCTTACATAAGTAGTTTCAGTGGTTACAGTGAAAGTCTGACCTTAAATGGAGTCACCTTGAAACATAAAATGTTTCAGTACTTCTACTTCTTTAGGGCCTCCTAGTACTTAGATATTACTTTGAAATGTGATCCGATGCTAGTGGACTGCACAGCACACACTTAGTTTCTTTTTGCAGATCTAGCTTGCTGTGTAATTATAAGTACATCTACAATTAAAGGTGATTTTTTAAAAAATAAGAACAGTTCGGAGGAATTGCAATAATCTGCGGTAGTTAGGTAATTATAATAAATTCATGTCACTGGTTATGATGTGAAATTAAAAAATAGGAGAAATTAATGTCAAAGAGCTTTATCTGATTAAATCTGATTATATAACAATTTGTTTTGTTAAAAAACAGTAGAAGTTAAATGGTATGTGATTAATTCTGAATATCTCTGTGTGTAACATAAAACAATAAAAAAAGACAGCAGTATTGGAGTATGATGAAATTAACTTTTAAAATAAGCTTTAACTACTTGGAGACTTTGAATGTCTAAATAAATTAACAGTCATTATTGTAGATTCACAGCAAGTAGCATAAAGTTACAGATTTTTCTTAGATGTTAAGGTTAGTGAAGTGTTATGACTCTCTTAAAGGGCTCTAGTACTTTCACAAAGCTTTTACTTAATGGGTAGCTTCTGTCTCCCATACACAAGATTCAAATTCTCTTTATGCAGCTATGTATACAATAAAGTTGTTATTCTCATTGATCATCTAGGAGTGAGGGGTTTTATGGCACTTTTCTGTGTGGTCCCTCCAGGTTCTTAAGAAGCTTGTAAGGTTATTAGGTTTCAGAATAGAAAAAAAGTTTTTAATCAACTGCTAAAGTTTGAAAAATACAAAGATAATGCCTGTTTTCCATAGTATAATGGATATTACCATTTATTAGATGTTGCAATACCCTCATGAAGTGAAATTGAATTACTGTATCCAAGAGAATAAAGAAAAAAATCATAAATCTCTACTTAAGTAAGGAAGTACAGTGTTGTTCTACTAATTTATAGTCACAGAAGAATTTTTTTTTTCTCAAATTTGCTGAATACAGAAAAAGATTGATCTAATGATTTGGACTCATGCAGTACGATGTCATGTTTTAGGAAGAGATAGTAAAGGGTGATCACTGCTTTGACAATTTGTTTTCACCTTTTTCCCTGTTGGCAGTAGAGTGATGCTAGCAAGGATACCTTGCTGTGCTGAAGCCTTTGTAGAAACCAGTCCATTTTTTTTTCTTCCCACTCCCCTCAGTGTTAAGAAACAGAGGAACTAATTAAATACCTGCAATGTAGCCAGAATGTTAGTTTCCATGGTCAGCAGAGAGACACGGGTGGTGAGTCAAAACAATGAGCAAAGGCAGATCCGCTAAACCGTCCACTGAAAGTAATTTGCTACCTTTAGCTTTCTTGATCAACTGTTAAAAGAAGCTTGGGAAAATTAATTTCTGTTGACCCAAGTTAACCTGCATTGATAACAAGGAAATGTTAACAGGCATACATTTTTCAGAAGAGTTTCTTTTAAGATCCTGTCACCTCCTACTTTATGTAATATGCTACAACTTACTATATTACACTGTGTTCTTTCTTTCTTTCTTCAAGCTTTGATTGGCTTTACAGTTTTCTGTCAGACTGGTTCTTCAGCCTCTGGATTTACACAAGATTCATGTTTTGTTCATAGTGCAGCTGTAAAATGAGATTGAGAGAAGGTATGCAGAATTTTTGCTTTGGAAATTTAGGTTTTGTTTTCCCTCTTTAGCTAGAAGGAAAACTTTAAAAATATTGGATTAGTGCCAAATGCCTTTATTCTCAGATTTCTTAATGGAATTTAATTACTTTCTGACATGAAATAGCAAATTGCAGAGTTGCATTGCTCTGCTAACATGAACAGAAAGACTGATTACTTGGAAAGCAGGAATAGTAACATTGGCATTAGCATCACGGGCCTGAGCTGAATTTATCTGCCAAACCAAGCATACATTAATAATTATTTAAAAAATGTTTCCAATTAACCCTCAAAAGGTTATCTACTCTCTGTGTCCTTGTAATAATGTAAGTTACAGATACTGAAGAATAATATGTAAAGTATGAACAAAAGTGTAAAATTAGTATTGCTGGTGCATCCATGAGTCAACTGAATCCAAATGCACAAAGCGTGGATGGATATACAGGGAAAAAAAAGATTACGTACACTTACGGAGTTTTACAAGCAAACGACTTGTTTTGAAAATATCTAAATGGCTGCAATTATTGATGTAGATTTCCCTTAGCAGACCAATGCAATATTTTAACTTTTAGGTGCAAATTATTTTCCTGATCATTTCAGAGACGGTTGATTTATTTTTTTATTTATTTTCCCATAAGAAAATCAAGATTTCTCCTTAAACTGAGCAGAGGAAAGTCCCCACCCAAATTTAGTTGTCATTATCACTGAACTAGTATGTGTGACATATATTATTAACCATCAGTAAAAAAGCTACCAACCAGTATAATTTTCCTCTTATAGATTTGTTAAAGACTGCAATTAGAAATGCAGGTTTTATACGAAATGAAAAAGCTATTAATTCAAAATATTTGGTGCTTGCTAATTTATTGAGGACCAAGTAAGCTCATAAATTTCTGTCTTATGATAATGTAACTAAGAATTCACATCTCTAGTTGTAGTGTCCTAATTCCTGTGGTTTTTTGCTTTATTTTCCTTTTTAGTTTTTCCTTTTTTGCTTCTTCATTCTTCTTTCTTTCTTTCCCTCTTTTCTTTATTTTCTCTACTTTTTTTTCTTTCTTTCCCTCTTTTCTTTATTTTTTCTACTTTTTTTTCTTTCTTTTTTTCCTTCTTTTTTCTTTTCTCCTTTTTTCCCTGCCTTCCCCAAAGCATGGAGTTTTAGACTTAATATTTTTAAATTCTTTAGAAGTTGAAAATTTTAAGGCTGGGAGGTTGTTTCTTCTGACCTACGTGAAACAAGTCACGAAATCAGTGCTGTGAAAGTGAGTACATGTAAATTGTAATGTAAAGAAATCAACTTTTTATTATGTATCAACATTGAGGTGCTAATGTTTGCTGGTGTTCTGGGCAACAAATATATAATTCATCAGCTGCCAGGAAATGAACTTGCAGGTGGGAAATTTCAAAACATGATTCTTAACTGGTTCATAGATCTCTTAAATACAGTATATTCAGTTTTATAAAATGTTTGGATCACTGTGTAAAAGCTGAGGCTGAAATGCTGGTCAGAAATTCATCTCCTAGAACTAAAAATTTACAAAATTAGAAAAAAAAAAACCAAGCAAAAAACCCAACCAAGCAAGCAAAAAACCCCACATAAAAAAAAAATGCACAAAAAAAATAAACACAGAAAGAAAAGATTTACTAATTTTTTGATTTTGAGATGAACCCTTGTGTAGTAAGCCCAGATGCCAAGCTTAGTTTGAATCATGTGCATTAATGTTTTAATTATGGTATATTAATGACTTAATCATGGTGCATTAATGATTTACCTATATGATTTACCCATGATGTACCTATATGTTATTTGTGACTCTAAGCACTATATCAAAAGGTATTTTGTGAAGAAGTTCAATCTATTTTTTTGTAACAGTCACGTTTCCAGATTAAAAAACAACTAAATAAATGTTCTTCTGTCAGTTTTGGGTATAATGGCTTCAGATCACCTAAATATAGAGTCCATTCCCAACTGAATTTTCTGAACTGAAATTTTCTGAACCTAATTCTTAATTATATGTTGCAAGTGAGATTTAGGCAGGGAACTTTGTGTATGCACTGTGTGAAAAGGAAACTGAAGACATGATAGTTTTCACTTTTCAGGGGATTTTTTTGAGGGGGGAAGGCTATGATCTCTAGATGACAGAATACTCAAGATTTTGAGTGTGCAAGGTTTTTAGACAAAGTGAAAAAATGTTATTTAAAAGAGCAATATATTAATAATAACTATTATTAATAGTGTAAAAACTCCCTCAAACCAAACCAAAAAAACACTAGTCTTTGTGATGATGTACAAAATCAAGCAGTCTGCTTCATTGTACATTCTCCTGTGGAGAGAAAGCTGGCAAGAGTCTTTCTACAGCTGCTAATGAAGAATTGCAGGAAAAATATCCTATCATATGAAAAGAAGTTATAAAACTGAAGGAAATAATTACTGATTTAAAAACAAAAGTCACCTTTAGGTTCCTGTTGCATTAGCACTGAGACAACTAAGCAAAAATTCACTGTCAAATTAATGTTTTCTTCCTATATTCATTTAGTCATTATTTTTGACATGTATCAAGATTCTCAAATGTTAAGTCCTTCAACAGAATGGAGTTGCAGTGGAATCATTACAATAATTGTTCCTTCCCATGATTTTTGTGCTTGACAAAAATAATAAGACTTTCTCAGTTTAATTGTTAGAGCACCATGTCATTTCTATTTAAACAGTAGGCTATTTAACAAAAATTGATCTTGTAGAAATGTTTTGAGGGTCACCGAATGTTTTTTTAAGATGTAAAAACCCCTCCTCTGTATGTATTGCTGTTGATGTTTGAAGACTTTTGTTCAATGATGCTTGTGAATTATTCTATAAAACACTAAATATTTGTCAACATAGTGCCAGAGAACTCTCTTTATACTTCACCGTCACTTTCCAAACACCGCTTAGAACACTAAGTTCACTTTGTTTTGATATGTTTGCTTTAAGTAACAAAGCAACTATTAAACTAAACATAACAAAAGCTAGGAACACTTGTAGTTCTAAAAAAAACTCAAATCAAAGAACAAAAAAACCCATCAACAACAATGACAAAAATCATAGAATCATAGAATCACCAGGTTGGAAAATACCCATCGAATCATCGAGTCCAACCATTCCTATCAAATACTAAACCAATGAGGGCAATATGATGTGTCATTACATTATTCTGGTGTAGCCCAAGATTTCTACATGGAATTCAACATAGTGACTAATACATATGTGGTATAAAACTGAAATATATAATGGAGAATACAGAAAACATATACAGTCTCATTAGGATCCAAAGCAGGTATTTGAGGTAAATGATCCATAAAATTCAAACTCTGAGGGCTGAAGTGATGATATCATATGGGAATCCTATTGAAATACTGTTTTCTTAGTAAAATAACCATGGGGGTGGTTATGTATGGTTACTATAAAAAAGAAAGGAGAAACAGACATATATTTACTTGGAAAATAAGTACAATACCTAAAGATATCACCATACAGTGAATCAGTCAAATATCTAGAAAAGGTAAGCATGTTTCAAAGCAATGTCCAATAACTTAGAATAAAGAAAGTTAAAAGAGACTAGTCTCCAGATTATGTTGTAGCAGATAAATGTTAATACGCTCCATCCTATATCCTACTTTGTTCACTAATACCCTTGGTAGAGCTTAGGTAAAAAATTTTGGGAAGCAGTATTAGCCATTTGCTATATAAGTAAGTACTCTAATGTGGCTCTTTTGAACATCTGTTCTTCATTCTTCCACTAATAACATGAAGAGAAACACTTTGAAAACATATGTTTAGCTAGTAAAGAAAAAAAAGTTAATGCTCCATACATATTAGAAAGAGATAAAGAAGAAAATAGCCCAACTAGGAAGATGATTGAAGTTACTGTTTTTTGTCAAAGGAAATCCAGTTGTAGTAATCAAAGTTAAAATTTAAGTATTAAAGGGGGTTCTTTTTTGACTTTTCCAGTGGTAACTCATGCAATGGCA
Organism: Coccyzus lansbergi; assembly: GCA_033558105.1. Taxonomy (NCBI): domain Eukaryota; kingdom Metazoa; phylum Chordata; class Aves; order Cuculiformes; family Coccyzidae; genus Coccyzus; species Coccyzus lansbergi. Next base: position 2,576,743 of record JAUMJK010000486.1, read on the forward strand.
TATTCAAGACTTGACAGAAATCCAGTGCCTCACCAACCTCACAGTAAAAAATGTCTTCCTAATCTAAATCTACCATCTTTCATCTTAAAAATACTGCCTGTGTACCTGAAGCACTAACACAATTTATTGATGGTCTTAACAGATTGGTTAATTTTTAGGTGGGTTATTTTCATTTAGTGAGCAACTAGCAGAATTATTTGAAGTGGAGTTGTGCAATGTGAAATTCAGTTGCCCAGGCACCTTTGGGCAAAGAAATATACTGAGATACATGCTTTTTGAATAATATTTATGGTATGTTTAAGGAACAAAACCTGAAAAATTAAATGGAAGTTCATCTAGATTTCAATCTTCAAATTTATCTTGCAGGCTATAAGAAGACTGAAGATGTTATAGTCAAAGGCAGTTTTATTCAAATATGACCATAAAGTCACTGAGATTGTGTTCTCTGGGAAAGAAGAAGAAATGAGAGTTGGGCCTTAATAAAATAAATCCCAGAAAATGAGAAAGTGGTAGATAAGATCGTGGAATAATGTAAGAATAGTCACAAGGAACCAGAGGTTGATCTAGCTCAGTATTATGTCATTGTTAATGTTTAAAGGATAGAATGTATGAGTAAGGGGGCACATAACAATATGTTTTATCGTGGTTCTGTTATTGTGTAATGTACAGACTCTTTGAGTGAAGTATTATTGTTGCTGATTAGGGCATGGGACCTGGTGACAAAAGAAGTGGAATAGGCTGATGTACTGAAAGTCTCCTTTGCCATTATCTTTACCTGTAACACTTACCTTGAGGAATCTCATATCCCTAAAACAAATGCAAGAACAAGACCTGAACTGGGAATCAAAATGAGGGTCAGATTTTGGACTCTGCTGCAGTGGAAATATATGCCCATTAAAGATACATGAAAGGGTGAAGTTAATAATTGTGACCTGAATTGAAAAAAAAGGAGGATCTTCTCATTTCAAAGGATGAATCATAGAATCACTAGGTTGGAAAAGACCTTTGAGGTCATCAAGCCCAACCATACCTGTCCTCTACTAATCATATCCCTAAGCACTTAATCCACCTGTCTTTTAAATACCTCCAGGGATGGGGACTTGACCAACTCCTTAGGGAGCCAGTTCCACTGCTTGATAACCCTTTAGATGAACATATCTTTCCTAATGTCCAACTTGAATGTCCCCTAGTTCAGCTTGAGGCTCTTACCTCTTGTCCTATCACTTGGGTGAAGAGACCAACACCTACCTCTCTACAACCTCCTTTTAGGTTATTGTAGACAGTGATAAGGTATACCTCAGCCTCCTCTTCTCCAGGCTAAACTTCTACAGGATATCTTTTTCCTTGTTAAGTTGTGCAGAGATTTACTTTTTCTGTCTGATCAGATCCAATCTTAAATAGCTTTTTTCTGCAAATAAGTATTATGGCTAAATAAAAAAAAAATTACCTTTTCAGATTTTAACTACTTGTTAAAATAAAGGTTATATTTTCTTACACACACACAGTATACATGGCAAGATCAAACAACTCTACCATTCACAAATATAATATATGTGTTTCAAATTACTGTCAGGTATTCTGGTTTAATTTTTGTGATATTTGATATTTGAATCACAGCTTTCTTGCCAAGACGATGAGCATAATTACTGTAGAACTATAGGCATAATTACAATAACCTTGTTTTTAATCTTTCTCTGTAGGATTTTGGAGATGATGGGTCCTTGTACATTACCAAGGTTACCACAACTCATATGGGAAATTACACTTGCTATGCTGATGGCTATGATAAGTTCTATCAAACTCATATTCTCCAAGTGAACGGTAAGGAAAATTGTTCTAATTACCAAGTCATAAGAGACCTGGATTCAGATTTTCTTAAGTAGATCTGTTGTTGCTGATTTACTTTTTCTATATTGTCTTACAGCTTAACAGAAAAATGAGATAAAATTATTTTCCTTATTGTTCTACTTGAAAAACAATAAAATATAATCAGTTTCTGTTATTACTTCTATATGAATAAAGGAGTAGAGATAGTCCAGAGGACTTGCTCTATCTGCAGTGTGAACTGTTCACCTGTGAGGATTTTTAGTATATCTACAGAATAATAAATGTGTTTGTATATACATATAGATTTATACAGATAAAGTAGGTTTTAGAATTTTTGTATTATTTAGTAATTTTGTAATTCTGGAATACACACTGCAAAAAAATTAAATTAATAGACCTTTTGTGTTAAGAATGTTGTATTTAATATATGATTTAAAAATACACTACCCTAGAAGTTTTGTAATTGAATGCCTCTAAATTCATATTCATTATTTTGAAATCTAACCATGACCTTAGTAGATTAACTTGAGGAATCTGGATTTGAAATCTTGATCTTTGCAATTTCCCACACCTGTTCAAGTTCCAAGGACCACTTTCCTGAACTCTATACTTGGGCAGAGCTTAACTGCTATTGTTCCTGATGCCCTGAAGACAGGCCTTTCCCTTCATTTGAACACTACTCACATCTCTTTTACCTATATGGGTTTTTTTACTAGCCTATTTAATGCAATTTTTCTCCTCCACTGACAAAGAGTCCAAGAGTCACAATGTACATTATCCTCAGTGAGGTTTAATGTCTTTTTTTTTGAGTGACTTTATGTTTTCCTGTATTTTCAATGTTCATATTTTTCTTTGTCTCTTAAATCTACCCTTCTGCAGTAAGCCACCAGTATTAGTAATTTCATACTGATACTTAATCTTATCCAGAATCATGTTTGAACTCAATTTTCTCCTGTAAATTTACTTTACATTACCAGGCTCTAACTTTCTCATGAAGCATACTCAAGACCTAGTTTCTTGGCCACTACTGTTGTCATCATTGTTTGTTTTCGTACTTGTTAGTCAGTTGCATAAAACCCTGTTATAATTGACCTTTCTTGATATCTCTTGTCCAAAAGTGCTGAAATATACTAATATTCATATCTTTCATTAATATTCATGCCAAATCAACTTCCAAGATTATTTTGTCTTTTAAAAAGAATAATTCTTGGTTTGGTAGCCTTATTTTTTTCACTTTCTGTTATTATCCTTCACAGTATAAATTACTTTGATATTTAATGCTCGTATGCAGATTTTTTTGCGTGTCATTTCTGTTATTCTGTTTCTCCAGAAAACCAGCTCAGAATATCTATCCATCCATTTCTCTCTTTTTTTTTTTATTAACTTTTTTTCCCCTCCTGGTCTCCAGCATTTTAAATGGAATGTCCCCCTGAGCTTATACATGCCACCAACCTCATTTCCTCCTACAATTTTTTCTTCAGGGATTGTTTTCTGTCATTTAAAATGTCAGGTAGCAAATAGTGACTAAACTAGTGAGAAGACTGAAGTGCAGTTTACTCGTATTTTAGATCCTGTAGATGTAGCAGAATTATTGGTGAGTTGAGAGCATTGGAAGGTCCTTGATCAACCTTCTCCTTCTCTGTCTTATGTGTTCTGATATACCCTAATTTATTAATAAAATTGTATTTGTGTCAACACCTTCCCCACTTATATCAATGTGTTAATAATTATTAAAAGATGCATTGCAAGAGTTAAATTAGTAGAATTCTTCGTGTTTTGCTCAGTTCAGCACACAACAAGGCAAAACTCCACTTAAGTTGAATAAGGTTTTCTGCAGTACTAGTCCATATGCCAGTCACTACTTTTGCTTCTCTATATCATTCATATGGATTTAAAGTTGTCCAAACAACTTCAAACTAGTTTATGTTTACTCTGCTCAGAGAACTGCTGTTCCACAAGACAGCATTAGAATGATACCTTCCAAAATTATTTTTAATGTAGATTTTTTTGGAGGGTAAAGCAGGAGGAGAAAGGAGTACCTCTGAGCAACAGGATCATTTGCTTTGCTTGTTGTGGATAAATGGAGTTAAAACTGTTGAGATAAAACATAAAATAAACAGATCATCTTCTTTATATCTGTATTTCTAAGAACAAATCTTCCTAAGCACAGGTTTGATGGTCTATGCTTGTAGCTGTGATAATGGCTAATTAATATAGTGATGCTTGTATCAACATGAGAATCAGACAAGATGCTAATGAGATAGTGAGATTTCATTGATCATGAAGATGTACTGTGAAAATTCAATGGAAACAGTGTAATTAGTTCTTCCTTGATTTCCATTTGTATAAACCTTTATGCTTTTAGAATAAATAATGTTTTTACATCTACTAGATTACAATTATTATATATATACTTTTTTATTTAGTTTTCTTTTAAGATTAAAATATTTAGGATTTTTTTTGAGGTTTTGATTGACCACAGTGGCAAAGAGTAATGAGCTTCCTTTGGAGTCTTAACAATGAAGACACTAAGCACTGCAAAAGACATGTTTTTATGGTTCAAAAAATAAGTCTAGTCTTCTACAAATAATATGGTAAAGTAAACGTCGTAACCAATATTATAATATGTTAGTGTTTATTCCTTTGTCGTATGAACTATATAGAAAAACACAAAGTTGTAATGAGGCTGAAGTAACTCTTTCATGAAATATTACTAATAAGCATTTACAGGATAGTTAAAATTTTCAAAGTGTGTAATTTTGTGGCTATATTATTCTGAGACTATATGACTATATGAATTTAGGTCTGTCAGTTTTCTTTTTATATTTTTTCTCTATATATCTGTGATGGAAATTATTCCATCAGGTATTTTTCCTTTACTGTTGCTGACAGTATGTGTCATAAACATGTCTACTTCTGACAGTAGAAGAAAACTCAGAACTGCTTTCACCAGAGCATTTCCTCACGTTCGCATCTCCTAACCCTTAAACAGTTAATTTAGCACCAATAGCATCTTTGATTTTATCTGGATTTTTCTTTCTTTTTTTTTTCATTTCAGTTATAGTATTTTCTAAAACTTTACTAAGAATAAAGTTGCCCCAAAAAGTATCATCTGCCTTATGCCTGAGCAAAATTAATATATTCCTTTTTTTCTATTCAATGAAAATTCTCCAAAATTGTACTGGTTAAAAATTTTGCTTCATATGCACTCAGTAAAACTGTCAAGGTGTGGTAGTTAAATACTTGTATATTTTTATATCCTGTGAGAATTTTTCACTAGCACAAAAGATGCAAGAAATACCATAGCTAGTCAGAATGCAATGAGTTGCAATGTCTGGCTATTGGTCCTGAAAGTTGTTTGTGTTGCTGAGATGTTTGAGAATATTAAATGATGGCAATCCTATCTCTAAGGAGACAGAGCTCCTTGCTCTTCTGGAGGCATGGTAGTGAAATAGACTCTTTGGCATTGATGCAGTGGGACATCTGCAACATGGAGTAGGCCACCTAAAGGACCTTTTATCAAGAAAGGCTGCATAGGGCAGACAGACAGAACCCTAGGAAGTGAGGCAAAGAAAGATTGGGAGTTGAGGTGCAGGCCATCTGAGCATACAGTCAAGAGGGGCTCAGTCTAAAGAACACAGTGGGAAAAATAAGGTCTCAATATGGAACATACAGGTCCTGTGGAATGGGAGATAGAACATGGAAGAAGTAGAGGAGGAACAGAAACGGAAATGTTAGAGTTGAGATGAAAAGCAGAGGTCTGCATCCATAAAAGCAACGTCTCTTCTAGAAACTCAGAACAAATTTTAAATCCCTCATTTTTGTATGCTTTTGCTCTCAGCTGGTAATCTAAGCAACCAACAACCATAATTTTCACATTTTTAATCTTCTATGTTCTTTTGTAGAACATTTGCAGTTTGCATGATAGGATTATGTGTAATTTTCCATGCATAGTATTTGAAAAGACCCTCATCTTTAACTGGTTTAAAATATCCCTGAAACCTACTGTCTTTGGCATCCTATCTGAGAAACAGTACATTTGTTTATTTCTTGCAACATAGAAATCTGTGTTCTAATAGGAGAACATGCTGGGACATTTCTTGTAAACAGTTGGATAGCATTTGAAAATATTTAATCTCATGCCAAAATAGACACAGTTAATTTTTGATCTTGTTATCATCTTTCATTACCAACTAATACTTCATCCAGTACCCAGCTGTGTTTTTGTGACAGCAGCTAAATATTCCTCTTTTTTAAAGTTGCATTAAACAAAACTTTGAACAGGAATTATATGTCTTTAGCCTTCATTACATATAATATACAGATTTTGTGTGCACTGCACACAAGATGTTGTCACATTCAAAGAATGAGCAGTATCTGAAAAAAATCTGAAAGAAAACATAGTATCAGAGAAAGAAAACATACTATCAGAGGGATATTCTGTCCTTCAAAAAACGCAATTAAGTAGATGAAACTTTAGCTTAAATAAAAAAAATACTTCACTTTTTGTAATAGGAACTATTTTTCGTATCAGAGTTGCTGCTTGTGCTTGGAAGATGCTTTGCTTGAAAAAGCAGATGAGCTAACTTCTGCCACTGTGCCTTGACAGTTTATTCTGTCAGTGTCACAACTCTTCCTCCAACACTAACAGCTCCAATTTACCCTTACATTGGAATAATCTCCCCAGGGAAGTGGTAGATTCCACTACACTGGACACGTTTAAGGCTCAGCTTGACAGGGTCCTGGGCCTTCTCACTTCAACTGTGTATTATCGAAAAGGTTGGACCAAGATGATCCCTGAGATCCCTTCTAACCTGGCATTCTGTAATTCTGTAAAGTGGATTGCTGGTAGGTGTTTTGAAAAGAGGGGAAAGGTGAAGAAGTATTAAAGAAGTATTAAAGAAGATGTTTGCAAAACAGGTCAATTACAATCTCTGTACATCACATCATAAATTACTGGTTGTACATTGTTCATATTTTATACAGAAGTTTAAGGAAAAATAAAAATCTTATTACACAACCCCACACTAATTAGAATTTAGGCTTTTCTTCCCACTGATACTACAGGCAGTGAAAATAGTTCTTTCTCACAGAACATTCTTTCTCCTTCACAAATTTACTGTTACAGAATTCAGCATTGAATGTCACTGAATATGGCATTAATACCACATCTCTGTGTTGTTATATATATTTACAGTAGTCTTTAGAATTGCTTATAATTATTTTTCTGAAAATGAAGACACTACTCCACCAAATTATACTTGTTTCCTGCAGTTCCACCAGTCATCCGAGTCTTTCCAGAAAGCCAGGCAAGGGAGCCGGGTGTGACAGCTAGTCTTCGATGTCATGCTGAAGGTATTCCCAACCCACAACTTGGTTGGCTGAAAAATGGAATTGATATCACTCCAAAGTTATCCAAACAGCTAACTCTTCAAGGTAAAGAGGCATATTTTTTATCTTCTACAGGTCATAAATGCTTTATCAGTACATCCTTTCCATAGTAGCTGTCCTTCTTACATAGTTTTAATCTAGAGTTGAAGTTTAAGCTAAAGCATTTCAGAAGATGCAATTACAACATGCATAAATTACAGGGGGAGAAATTACTGAAATGGATCTGCTGTTTTCTGAGGAAGTCTCAGCAGACCTCCAGAGGCATGTAAAGACACTGCAGGTTAAAAAAGAAAAAAAAAATAACAAAACCAAGAACTACTAAAGGGAAGTCTTACTTTTAATCAATAATACAGGCCGTGCTTATGAAACTTCCATGGATATTCAGGGCTCAGCAAATTCAATGAATCTACCCAGCAGAAAACCTTCTAGTTTCTGCAGTTCGTCTGGTGATTTTTGATCAGCCATAGTTTGGGAAAAAAAAAAATCTTATGCTGTCAGTGTCCCCTTAAAAACTTTCTCTTATTCATCTCCAATACCAGCATGTGTTTTGGGATACGACAGCAATCAGTCTGCAGTATGAGAAACAGTAGGACAGGCAGAAGGTGAATGCTTCTCTAAAAAGAGTGTTACTTTCCCTGTAGGTGTTTTAGTCTTCTGTTCTTTCATGGCTTTCTCTCCTGGATGCATGTGAACAATTACCTTGCAGAAACATTTTCCGCTATGAGTAGAAAGTCATGGACGACTTCCATGGCAGCATTTTGGTAATTTATCCTGTAGGGATTTGAGTGCATTTTTTTTCCCCTTCGCCTCTTTATCATATATTTATGATAAACGGATAAAAATTATTCTTCTCTAAGCAAAATATATTTAATTCAAGTTTCTTGAAGGTAATTATTTGAAATTAAATTTTTAAATCTCATTGCATTTTCCCTGATTTTTTTTGATTGCCTAGAAGGAGCATACTTCAGTGCTCTTCTAGTCCATACTTTAGAACACCTACAAAGTTGGATTTGTATGATAGATCCCACACTTGAAGAAGTATGCTATTCTTAAAATGCAATGAATCATTATTCAAATCACATTATTTAAATGACTTTTGGCCTTTGAAACCTGAATGGTTTGTTGACATGAAACTGCTGAAGTGGTTTCCACAGACCTCTCAGTGTACAATTGCAGTATGCCTGGTTTTGCTATTACACTTCTTTCACACAAAACAAAACTAGGTGTCTCCGGTTATTAACAACAGTTCTATTAAAATTATTATTTATGTTGAAATTCTGGCCTGTTATAGTCCACAGAAACCTCGGTTGTTTTGTATAAAGACAATGATGATTTCAAGTGACAAAATGCAACATAATAAAAATGTAATATTTACCTGATTTTAAAGACAATTACAGTAATTTAAGCATATAGAAAACTTCAGACTCTTATTTGGCTCTGAAGTGCAAAATCAGCTGAGGTATTCTGGGTATTGGTGAGATGAGTAATAGTGCACATAGTTTGCTAGCCAGTTGAATACCCTTGGATTAGTTTGGCATGTCTCCAAGCTATGAACTCAGGAATTAAAATGGTTTAATTAGTTTAGGCAGAGAAAGCCTTCTAAATGTATAATCTGAAAGCACTGTAGCATGTCTGTATGCTGAATTTTTCCTCTCCTTTCAGCAAATGGTAGTGAGGTTCACATTAGCAATGTGCGCTATGAAGATACAGGAGCGTATACTTGTATTGCAAAGAATGAAGCAGGGGTGGATGAAGACATTTCTTCTCTTTTTGTAGAGGATTCTGCTCGAAAGACACGTAAGTATTGTGAAAAATATAAAAATACACTTAGCTCTCACTTATGCATTAAATCAATATTAAAACCTATGAGATATTAAATACATTAAAATAAGAATGTGTAGATAACTGATTTTTAAAAAATAAAGTTGAAATAATTCTATCCAAAAGTCACTGAAAGCAGCATGTAATCTGACTAGAATGAAATCTCAAATTCATTCTGTGAATTAACATTTTTCACATTACTGTTAAAATTTGGATAGTTTTCTCATGACAATATGAAGGAAATATGAAGGGGAAAAGGAACTGGATGCCAAAATAAGGTAAATCCTGATGTGGTTTTTGGGAGTTGATTGGGATGTGAGAGGAAGATTTTTTCTAGTTTTAATTCCTGTACATTCTTCAGATATAGCAAGAGTCAATCTTAACCCTTGTGACATGAGAGTCATTACAGGCCTTGAGCTCACCTGCTGAAATGCAGCACAGGTCCAGATTAGTTCCAGCCTGTATTGTGCCTGGATAACTGGTTCTTCATCAATGTGGAGCAACAGCGACCACATTTCACTTGCTAAACTGGGAGTTTAATGTGCCAAAGAAATGTCTACTGCTACCAAAAAGTAGCTTTCTTTATCCTCTCTTGAATGATAGTGGGACTTAAAAATACTACTCATCTGTTATTTGTCTGCCTTGATACCTCTTTCTGCTTCCCCTTCTTTCCTTTGATCATAAAAAAATATATTACTGAGTTTACCCTTCACCTATTTCATAGAATTGCAGAATGGTTTCAGTTGGAAGGGTCTTTAAAGATCATCTAGTTCCAGCACCCTGCCCTAGACAGAGACACTTCCCACTAGATGAGGCTGGTTTTGCTTTTTTGTTGTTTTTTTTAGGAATGGTTGGACTCGATGATCCGATGGGTCTCTTCCAACCTGGTTGTTCTATGATTCTATGATTCTATTTTACTAGTGAGACTGATTCCATTAACTTAAGACAATCTCATTTCTCTAGAAGCTTATTCAACAGTGATGAGTACTTGACAGAAGATACAAGAGGCAGAATTAACAGCAATGCAAGTCTGCCTGACAATCCTCTCTTAATATGCTGAGTTCAGTTACATATATGTTTATTAAGCTTTAAATGGTTCAGAAATATACCATGCAGGAAAATTTTATAATCCAAATGTTAATATCTTTATCTGCTTTTAGTAGCATTAATTATGACTGTCATTTCAAAAGTCTTACTGTTGGGGGCTTTTTTGTCTTGAGGCTGACTACTCAGAAATTTCTGAAAAGGCAGCTGAGGATAAATAAGTTGTTTGATCATGTTGAATCTGGTGACAGGAAGTAGCTTGGTCAACTCCATTTGCCTTTTACAGTATGTGAAAAATGTGAATGCTGCCAAATTACAAGCCCCTGACAAAGTGGCGTTTGCTCATGCTTGGTTAAGACTTGTTCGGCCTTACAACAAAACATTTATATCCATTGCCCAGATTTTGAGTGATTTAGTTACATAATTGTTGTGTCCACTGAAGACCTGATCTGCAGTGATTATGCGGGAATAAGCACACCTATGCAAAATACCATTTGCAGGCATTGTAATGTGATGCAATAATTTTAGATCAGCTAACTTGACAGGATTTGTAAAATCCCATGTTATGCAATAAGAACTACTTGCACCAAGTGCTTTAAATTCTACTCACAGTAAGTTGTTATGATTACTATTGGTGTCGCTAAAGATGTGAATGAAGGAAGACAGATTATAAACCCATTTTTTTTTAGGATAGTTCATCCAGAAGATGCAGTCTTCTCCCTTCCCATAAAAGTAATTTACTCTGCAAGCTCTCTGTTATATCTTGCAGGGAGGCATTTTACCATTGTGTTCCTTGATGTTTGAACATGTAAATAAATGTATAGTTCACAGGTGCATAATTACATCATTCAAATATAGGTACAATAGATATTTACGTGAGATGCTTACTCTGGTACTCTGATTTGCATTCCTTGGCTCAAAACACCATTTCTGTATGTGCAGAAAGACGTAAGGCGCTTACTAATAAAAAAAACAATTGCTCTCAATGTCATTGTAACAACTACATGAATTGCCTTCACAGGTAAAATCTTGATAGATACTGGTTAGATAAATGCTTCTATTTAAAAAATGTCTCTTTTCAGGAAGGAGCTGTTACCATTATAAAACTGAAATTAAGAGTAGAAGGGTGTTATAATTAACTCTTCTCTTCTTGTTTTTGTATTTCTCCCAAATGCCGTAAATTTCATGCAGTAAATTTGGAATGGTTAGGGAAGAAAATTGCATAGGTAGTTACATAGGTAAAAATCACCTGGATGGTACTGTGGGCTTTTGTTTCTCCACCCATAAATTTTAAAAAAAATGCTGCTACCACTACAATAAATTAAAGCCTGTGGATTAGACCATAAGTTACAGTCTGAATATCTCTAGTAATGTAAATGTGATTTCATATGATCTGATACATGCTATACCAGTCGTAGATGACATTTTTATAAATAATTTTTCTTTTATCCTAGTGTAAAAGAATAAAGCAGACTTTTTTTAAAAAATCTTTTATTTTGTCCTTTTTGTAGTACTCCCTTTTGGAAATCTTAGGATATTGATTTGACCAACAATAGAACAATTTCTCACTCTTGTGTCAGTTTTTCTGTATTTGTCTACTTTTTAAATGTTGCAGAAGGTACAAATCATGCAACATATAGTAAAAGCATTTCAGAATGTTGAGTTGATTGGTCAGTGAGAGTGTAGTGAGGACTTCTACAGGAAAACTTAAAAATATTAATTACAATTGCACTGCATTGAGAATGACATTAATGTTATAAGCCACATGACAAATACAGAACATGGTTCCCTTTTTACCAGTGTATAATTTTTATTTCCTAAGAAGTTTAATAGTCAAAAAAAAGTTCACTTTTTTATTTATGTCACACATTGTTTGTATGCAAATCCAAGGTTTTTGGTTTTAATGCTACTTTGTGTAATAATCTAAATTGTTGATATTAATCTGTGGAATCCCATATTCAACACATGCCAAATTTCTTATGCAGAAAGCTCAGTAGAGTACTTTGAGAATAATTTAAAATATGTACTGGAAGGGGCATGGGTAGCTCATTCCTTTGGGTATGGGTTGTGCAAACAGCTCCTGAAAAAAAATCTGATATCTTTTGGCACTTCTGCCTAACTTAAAACCAGTGCCTATGTGAATAAATAAATTGTTAAATAATAAGAGAAACTTTCCTTCACCGGTGTACTTAAAAATGTTATTGGATTGCTATGTCAAATACATATGTCTGCATTTTAAACAGGAAACAAATATACTGAATGGCAAAGATATACTGAATTGTGGGAAGTGTGATATTAGTAGCAAAAATAATAATAATGCAGAGCACAACTTAAGGTTGTCAGGTTTATTTCAAAGTTTCCATTTTCAGAAATTTAGATTCTTGTTCCAAAGAAAAATCAACATACTTTAATGATAATGATTCATCATCAAGATGGTAATTTAATTTGGAAGTGAATGGAAAATACTGTGAAAGTGCTTTTACATTTAGATCTGTTCAGCAGGTGCCAGAACAGAACACTAAACCATTTTTCTGCCATGCACAAATGAAATTTTTGAAAATGGATCACAGTCTTAAGAATAGTTTGGACTCTTCTTAGTTCATCAGCCTTTCACAATGTGCACTAAAAATAAAACCTCTGAAAATATGTTTTCATTTTGGCATCGACTCAGGTGAGAATAATAAAATTATTTTCTTTATAATATCTTATTGGTTTTTGTGAATTAACCTGTTCTGTAGCTGAAATTTTATATGTATTACATCTCTATCTAAATACATTCACAGTTTTTGTTAGATCTGTGAAGTTGTAAATGGAAATTTTTAGTTTATATTACCTGCTGGTGACAAATGTCTGATGCTACCTATTATGAGAATCTGTTAATTCTTCTGATGCGAGCTACTTACATTGAAGTGTTCCATTATTGCTGTCTGTCTCAAGCAACAGGTTTGTTGTTGCTTTTAGTTTGTAATGGTTTTGCTAATATAGTAAGGCCATTCCTGTAACAGACCTCAGGAAGAAAATGTTACTTTACTCACGTTAAAAATACTTTAGTCGTTTTACTGAAAGCTTTTTACAGCACAACCTGGGACTTAGTACTGGTGGTTTATGCTGTGAAATTATCACTAGAATATACTGCAATGAAAACAATTTCTCCAGTGAAAATCTCCAAACAATGTAGGGGGTGGACACTTAGTGGGAGTTTGGTAGAGTTCTGAAGATGCCATTCACATTCAGTAGCTTTACAATAACAGAGCAGATTCTCAATGTAACTGCTTTTTCTTGGCTCCATGGGATTTTTTATGAATGAGAAAGTGAAAATATCAGTCTCATACTATTGGCTTTTCTTTGCTCCTTGAGTGGTCTTGCAAGTAGCATCCAAGAGAAGGGAGATAAGGGGGAATAAGACTGAGTAAAATTGAAGAAGTGAAAGAGAGCTGGGAAAAGGATCAATGGAAGAGGCCAATAATGTGAGCAAGAAAAGGAGGACACAAGCAGCAGGAAGACAGGTTAGTGAAGGTCACTTGAACACTGAAGGAGAAAGAGAGGGAGGACAAAGGGATAGGTGCACAGGGACAAATGATCTCTTAAAACCTACATAAAAATCATCTGCAAGATGTGGAGTTGCATCCAGGACTTTCTAGTTATTTTCATGTTTTGTCATTAAATTTCTATGATCGCACAGAGACAGTGTATGTCTTGTACTGATGCTCCTTTTTAATCCATGTGGAGAATTAAGTTGCTTCTAGTACCAATTCAAACAAATAAGGGAGATATCTGAGAAGACTTAGTCTCCTTTTGTTCTAGTAAGTGGAACATTTTATTATATTTAACTTATGTTTTAAGTAAGACAGAATATTGGAATATAAATGTATATTAAAGGAAAATCTGTAACATGAAAAAAATTAGTCAAAGGTTTGTAGATAGAAAGAGTCTATAGAGTGAGATAATTTTGATAGTATTTCTTTATCCAGTTGTTCATGTATTATTTTTACCATCTCTGAAAGAAAGTAGGCATTTTCTGTAAGTGTCTAAATACAGTTTTCCTAATTAAACTCTCAGTAATTCTTCTTCAAGCTTTGAAGTACACTTGCTGTATCAGATTTGAAGAAGGGATGATGTGTGAAAGCCTGTCTGCTTTTTTCCAACAATAGCAATTGCTGCAGACCCAGTTGTGAAGAGCCTGACTCTGTCTTCCTGAGAACTTCTGTGTAGCTGTTGAAAGGTTACTGTTAGGTGCCCCCAAAGCCTTCTCTCCTCCAGGCTGAACAAGCTCACTTCTTTCATTAATTTTCTTTGGGTGTGTGCACATTTTATAATGATATCTTTGTTCTCTCTTCTTCTTCCCAGCAGAGACCTTGCCTGAGGATTTTTAGATTTCGTAATTTCTTTTCGAAAACTTATATTTTAATCTGAGAAGTTTTGACCTAAAACTGAAAGTAAATGTTTCATTAAAATGTTCTACTCTGACTGGAAACTACTTAGGATCATTATGATATTTTGTACAAAAGTAAAAACATTTTTTTCTACTAGATATTAATCTTTTCTTTATTAATTAACAGCTTAAATTCATAAAGATAAAAAACCCCTTCTGATTACCTTTCTGTTTCTTGTACCTTTTTCAGTGGCTTATGTGTATTCTCAGGACATGCATTTTAAAGTATCATGACTTTGATAGTCAACAAGAACCATGCAACATGTACAGTGAATACGTCTGTACATTCTGCTCCTACAATAGTAGCATCTTTCTGAATAGTGCATATTTCTGAATGCAAGAAGTGAGCTATTTTAATTCTCTAGAGACTGGAAAATCCTTATGCTGTGAATTCCATTTATTCTCAAGTTTGCAGTTAAAGCCATCAAGAATGAGACAGCTGGTCTAGGTGATAACTGGATAAACCTTACAGTGACTGGTAAAAGCATTCTGGAGATCTAATAACCTGGTCTAAAACTCATTGAAGACAGGAGTCTCCCATACTGTAATGTTCCTCTAATAATACCTAAGAGAACTTGGTCATATTGGAAGTAAGCTCTGGTGTAATCACATTTGTAATGCAAATAACAGTTTAAAACCTAGTTGTACTTTCATTCCAATGTAGTTTGAGTTCTCAGAACAGATGTTTTGTAGATTCATAGATTTAAACATGAAGGAAGCATTTCATCTAACTCTTATCTATATTCTCCATTCCATGAGACATTAAATTGTATCTTGTTCAGCCTGAATAAAGATCTAATGTTTTGCTTGCATGAAGCGTATCCTCCCAGAAACACATCTACCTAAGTTATAGACACAAATAGTCAGAGAATCCCTTATTTCTGTTAGTATTTAGCTTTACTAATTAATAAGCTTCACTAATATGGAATCATGCTTGGTTTCCACACAAGGTCAGTTTATTTTTTCAATTTCCTCCTTTGATGCTCATTTTCTTTCCAATAAATTGACCGCTTTGGGTTTTTTTATCTTATGAATATACAATTGTTAAATTTTGATTACTTTCCTTCACATACACTAAACAGAATAAGACAGTTGATGTAGAACTCAAAAGATCTTTTTGCCTTGAGAACTGAAACTGGTTTTGGTACATTTTTTCTTAAAAATGGGAACTACTGTTCGCAGAAACGAATGTACTGTTTGTTTTTTCATTGCTCTGGATAAAGAAATACATATTTGGTAATGTTTTGCTTCCACATCCACTGATCCCGTGGACTTTTTTCCACTAGTATAAGAAGTGGAATTTTATGTTTATACGTTTATCTGGCACCTACCCTATATCCTATCAGGCTTCTCTTCCCAAATTCTGCTCCTTCCTACCTGTCTCAACTCGCTAAGTGTAGATCTAGTCTGTATTACTTTTCAGTATTTTTGTATTTAGCTATATTAAAGTCTAATTTATTTTAGAGATGTACTTGACAAAGGAATTTAAACAACGTCATAAAACTCTGTTGTTTACCATAACAAGCAATCCACAGGCTTCTTAGGAAATGATTTTATGTTTGGTTACAGATTATTGATGAAAATGGTTATGACAAGACTCACTACCCATTTCTCTGGACACATTCCATCACTGTCTTCTACACTTTTTACTAATGATTTAACAATGGAAATTACTTCTTCAGTTTTATTAGTTTGGTAGTTTTTAATTCAATTAACATACTTTACTGCTATTATGTAAATCTAATATTTAATCAAAATACTCTGTGGTAACAAATTAAATGTTTAACAAAATTCTGGGTTTTATCTATATGAATTTTTCATTACCAAACTTCTAATTGCATCAAAGAATATAATCAGGTTTATTTGAGAAGACCTGATTTCCGTTAGGTTGTATTAGCTGACTCATAATTATAGTCTCATCTTTCGATTTCTTACTGAATTGAATTCTATGCCAGTGTTGCCTTTCCTTCTGTCTGGTACATACAGCCCATCTAACTAACCTACAGCTACTTGAATCATTAAGCTTCAGGGAGTTACGGAGCTACTAGAGGTATAGGTAGTAGTACTCCTCTTGAAATTATATGATATTTTGAAATATATTTAGAACTAATAGCACTAGATCAAACATCCAAAACATCTTTCATCAGGTATTTTTATGTACTTCATTTTCACATTATTATTTTAAGTGTTTGTCTTGACTACATATCATTTACCTTCTTTTTGTTTTTCCTTTGTAAGATGGGAAGTATTTGATTAGTCTGTGTTTCAGTTTTTATGATTCTGTGCAAATGCAGGACAACAATATTTGTAGAAGGATATCAATGGAATATTAAAGTAATGTGGTTCATATCGGTACAACTTAAAACTTGAGTAGCTCTGGTATCACAATGCTTTACTTTCACCTTTGCAGCCATTTGAGATGACAGCCTTGGCCTCTCCATTGGTGTAAAGAAATATCAAGCTGCTGGAAATTCTGTTAGTACATAAATGAGATTTTAATTTTAGCTAAGGTAGCTACTTTTCTTAAGGACTTCTAATTATGTCTTTTGCAAACTGGATCTTTATTCTGCAGTATCTCTGCAGTAAGTGATAAAGGTTACTGTATTCTAGCTTGAAGTATTCTGTATTCTATTCAGTATTCTAGCTTGCAGTATAGGAACATTTTAAGGAACTCTCAATTTTTTTTACTAACATACACCTTTCTCCTTCATACTACTGATGTAGCAGTATTTAAAGCACAAGCGCACAAATTGGGAACTCTGCTGCAGAATTATATCGATGACTGCCATTGATGGTCACAAACATAGATTTTAGTCAGCTCAATTCTAGAAGCCATCAGGCAAACCAAGGTCATCACTTTGCTCTTGTTGAAACACTGTGTGGAAGCTGAAGAATTTAAATATAGAACAAAGATAATTTCACAGTGTATCTTGAAAATATATTTCTGAGAACACTGGAGTGGGGAAGATATTGCTACCTTTTGTCATTGATATGAAGTACAATAATAATGACAAGTAGAGGAGGAAGAAATGGCAAATTCCATCTGTGGGATTTATGTATTTAATTACTTAATTAGGATATGTTCAGGTAGTATTAAGACCAATGAAACTGGTTCAAATTTTAATTGTTAGTCAAACTAACATTAGCTGAATATGGAGCTTAATGCATAGCTAAGAAGTAGAAATAAACAATTTTATAAGTTTAAAAAAAAAGTAAGGATGGAAAAATATAGTGGCATGGGAATATTTTATTGAAATAATGGAATTGAGTATATCAATGTTGCCTACAGATCTAAAGAAGAAAATCTGACAGTATAGAACACCGGAAAATAAAAAAGGATTGATCATCACAGACAAGAGAATATTTTCAGATACTTAAAATTCTTATCTTCACTGCTACTAAAAAAAAATATTTTTGAAGCAAAACCCTTTTTTTTTTGTTTTCCTTTTCAGTGACTTTGACAGGCACTCCTGTTCTGTTTTGGTTTCCTCTCAGTTTCATCTTAGCATAGTCTTATCAAACTAGAGTCAAAAGTCATGAAAATATGTTCTCAGACTAAACAGTTCTGTGGGCAAGTTTTTATTTTATTTTCTGGCTTTTACACTATTTTAATTTCTCTTAAAGTTTTCCAAAACTTAATTATATTAAACACAGTTTTGTTTGCCATTGATTAATATATCTTCCTAAGCGTTTAATTTTTTTCAGATATCCATGTGCACCTTTAAGAGACAACTGTCAAGATAGAAGGTTATCCAGTAATGCTATTAAGGCATTTTGAAGACCAATTTGTCAGTACTTGATGATATTTTAATATTTAGTAGCTTTTACTCTTGGTCATCAGTCTCAATTAACAGTTTACCCACTATGATATCATCATATATTGCAAAGCAACTTCTAAAGATTCTTTTACTTAGTCACATGAAACAGGATAAAAATTATCTGCTTCTTGTGCTGTGTTTTAAGGGCTAAATTTAAAAAATAATATACTTGTTCCATGCTGTTAATGGCACAGTCCTATCACCTAACAAGAGATGATGTGAGCTGAATGCTACCCACTTGACAGGTTTATGGCCATCATATGCAACCAGGCATCGCCTCTGTCTAGAACTTTGAATGAGACAAAAAGCCTCTTGACTGTGATTTATGGCCTAAATTCTCTCTGAAAGGCTTTATGCAACTTTAATAGAATCTTCCTGTCACTTCTTATACTGAGTGGTACCTATTTACCTAATTACCTCAGACATAATTTATGCTAGCATTTTATTTTATGGCAGAGCTAAGCAAATTTATACTTGTTGACAGCACCGTACACACAGATTTTATTTCAAAGTTCCAACTACAGGGAAGACATTCAGCTCATGAACCATTTTGCCTTCCAACTAGAATAGACTTGATTGAGTTAATGTGACATGGGAAAGGACTTCAGCATCATTCAATATGAAGGTTTATAGAAAATAAATTAAAGTATGATAAGCTAACATGGTCATATTTCACCAGAAGTAAAGTATCAATGGTGACTTTTAACTAATAAATAATAGATACTGGTCTATTGCATTAACTTTACCTGAAATGAAGTGCATGTCACATACGGACAGAATGGAAATTTGATGAAATTGGTTTTGACATAAATAATATGAATATAATTGAAGCAAACAATAGATAACTTGGGAAAAAAAGTGTTCCTTTGCTTTGCAAATAAATTAAGGTTTATTTGTATTTGTAGATAAACAAAAAAAATCTGAATTTCTTATAAAATAGGAATAAAATTAAAAGCATTTATGAGCATAAAAGTTTTCATTCTGCCTGATAGTGGAAGCTGAGCAAATAGTAAATCTCCTAGTGCAATAAGGAAGGAAATTTTTCAGACATTAAGGTTTTCATTTATATCTATTTTATTTATGAGTGCCAGTGCAACAAAATAGTGTTTTATTGAAACCATCATGATATGTTATGCCAGGAGAATAGAAAGAAAAGTTTCAGATTATTTAACCACATATACATGAAATGAGTACAAAAGACTAAAGGGTTTTAATTATTTTTTTAAAAAATAAAGTTAGTCGATTTTAAAAGCTCATTCACCATTTTCTTAGACAATGACCACTGAAGTATATGACACAAGAGGGAAAACTGTTTCTGGAACAAAATCAAGTATTGTACTTCAAGAACAAGATTTTTTGGAGGGAGCTGGTGGCTGTTCTCACCAAACTCCTTTCTATCATCTACCTGCAGTCCTGGCTGACTGGAGAAGTTCCACTTAACTGGAGGTTGTTATATGTTACACCCATTTATAAGAAGGTCCAGAGGGAGGATCCGGGGAACTACAAGCCTGCCAGTCTGACAGGGTATGGTCATGGAGCTGATCATCTTGAGTGCAATCACTCAGTGCACACAGGACAACTAGGTGATCAGGCCCAGTCAACATGGGATTATGAAAGGCAGATCCTGCCAAACTAACCTAATCTCCTTCTGTAACAAAGTGTCACGCTTAATGGATGAGGGAAGGGCTGCAGATATACTGTACCTGTGCTTTAGTAAAGCCTTTGGCACAGTTTCTCACCGTGTTCTGCTTGAGAAAATCACTGTCAATGGCCAGGACAGGCATACTATCTGCTGGGTAAAAAAATTGGCTGGATGATGGGGCCCAAAGAGTAACAGTAGGTAGAGTTAGATCCAGTTGGAGTCCAGTCACAAGTGGCATTCCCCAAGGCTCAGTGTTGAGTCCAGTTCTGTTCAATATCTTTATTAGTGATGTGGATTAGGGGATTGAGTGTGCCCTTAGCAAGTTTGCAGAACACATGAAGCTGTGAGGAAGTGTTGATCTACTTTATACTAGGAGGCTTTACAGACAGATCTAGACAGGCTGGATTGATAGGCAGAGACCAGTGCTATGAGGTTCAATAAGGTCAAATGCCAGATCCTGCACGTGGGACACAACAATCCCGCAGAGCACTACATACAGGCTTGGAAAAGACTGACTGGAAAGCTGCATGGCAGAGAAGTACTTGGAGGTGTTGCTTGACAGCTGGCTGAACATGAGCCAGCAGTGAGCCCAGGTGGCCAAGAAGGCTCATGGCATCCTGGCCTGTATCACAAACAGTGTAGCCAGCAGGACCAGGGAAGGGGTTGTGCCCTGTATTCTGTGCTGGTGAGGCCATACCTCGAATGTTATGTTCAGTTTTGGGTCCCTCACTACAGGAAAGGGGTTGGGCGTGTGCAGAGAAAGGCAATGAAGCTGGTGAAGGGTCTGGAGAACAAGCCTTATGAGAGATGTCTGAGGACACTGGAGTTGTTTAGCCTAAAGAAAAGGAGGCTGTGGGGAAACCTTATCACTGTCTACAGCTACCTGAATGGATGTTATAATGAGGTGAGTGTTGGTCTCTTCTCCCAAGCAGCAGGTGATAGGATTGGAGGAAATGACCTCAGGTTGTGCCAGGGGACGTTCAGATTAGATGTTAAGAAAAATTCCTGTATTGAAATGATTATCAGGCACTGGAACAGGCTGCCCACGGAGGTTGTTGAGTCACCAGTCCTGGAGGTATTTAAAAGAGGGATAGATGAAGGGCTCAGGAATATAGTTTAGTAGTGGATAGGTAGGGTTGGACTCAGTGATCTCAAAGGTCTCTTCTAGCTAAACAATTCTAGGATTCTCTTTGCAATCTTATTGCCCTGATCTTGTTTTTCTCTGAACATATATACAGTATTGTGTGCTGATTACTAATAATGTGAGCATCTAATTATATTGCTGAAAGGAAGCAGAAGAACTCTTTGTAATTTCCAAAGTCAATGAACATCATGAACAATGAACAGTCAACAGTTGAGGGATTTCAGTTACCAATGGCATTTTAAATTGTTTTTATTATTTTTCCAAGCTCTTTTAAAACAAATTAATGTTTTATAACTTTTGCACCACTTTGTTGACTGTTTCATTATGTTTATGTGTGACATATATGTTCTCTATGTTGTATTCCTTCCCCTTAAATTTTCTCTGTTTCTTAAGATCAGTACTTTACAAAACACACTGTTTTTCAGTGGTGGTGTTTTAAACAATTTATTCCATAACATGCTCTGCTCTAAATATTTTAAATTTGCATAATTATATTTGTTTTTTTTTTATTCTCCCCAGGAACACAGGGTGATATTAGGATAATTTGTTTTCATTCATCTCTAAGATCTAAAATCCAGCTATAAAAAAGATGGCCAAATGCAGCTTGTATTTTCATGGGAAATGCAACTTAAATACTTAGTTGGGGATTGTGCCATCTTATAGTTCTTATTTTGGCCTTCTTAAAATAATGGCAAAGATGCATCATGCCAGCTGCGATAATAGTTTTTGAGCAATACAGAAGAATACCTTGCATGCATTTTAGTTCTACAAGTTTCTCTCATGACCATATCCTGAAATAAATCTCTTCTAACTCCAATACCTAGAGAAAATTATGAAGATTATGTCATTGTCATAGTTTAGCCAGAACAATCACCTATAACTAATATACATAATCTCTATGCATGTAAACCCCACATATGTTTTGTAATGGATTACGAAACACATTACTGATCAAGGTTAATGGCATCATCTTGGTGGGAAGAGTTGTAACCGAAAGTGATGAGCTTTACACTAATCCAAATAAGTATGATGGATAATCACAATTTTGTCATGTGACATAGAGATCTTTGTTAAATCTTATTGTTAATTTACTGTTTCCAATGATTTTGCTGTAGAAGTATTTTAATGAAGTGTGAGTTAAACCATCATGATCATTTCAGAATTTATATAGCATTTAATGTTTTTTTTTCTTGTTCATTTGTGTTTTCTGTTTTTTCTCTCTCTTACATGCTGCAGTTGCAAACATATTGTGGCGAGAACAAGGTACTAATACAGAGGTCTTTTTTCATATTTTTGATGTTATGAAGAAATGCTCATCTATTGTTCCTTTTATGTATTCGTTGGCTTGGGTTGTTTTCATTCACACTCTGCAGCTGGAGTAATTACCTTCCCCCTTGCAACATTTGAGGGATTCTGTTTAAAGAAAAAATATAGCAGAAAATAAACCTTTAAATGCTAATGCATTTGTAATCTGCTTTTTCTTTGGGGTAGAGAGGGGCAAATAAGCTGTTTTGAAAAATTTCAGAGATTTACTTAAAGGGTTGCAACAAGAAGCTCATGTGTAACATGTAGACCTTTAACTTTTGTTTGTTTGCTGATGTGATAAATCTTCCAATCAATCAGACTCTATGCAGTTGGGATTGATCTTGCATGAATCATTCTTATGTGACAAAATGATAATCTTAAATAGTTTAATTAAAACTGAGGTATCTGTTAATGAGACAAAGCATTTTCTTCTTGTACTCAGGAATGCTCTGTAAACATTGGGGAGTGGAGGTTTGTGATTTGTGACCAGCTGAAGGATAAATATAAATACAGACAAATGTTAATAACATAAAAAGCATAGAAAGTATATTTTACTGACAAAGATAGGTATTAATTTTCATATAAATGAGATGCTGTCATTAAGCATATTGTCAAAAAATATTATATTTTAAGTGTTGCCATGAGCTCTCTTCTTTTTCCTCTAAGTAGATTGTTCTTTATTTAAAGTAGAAATTTAGGAAATTAGGTATTTCAGGATATGTTTCGGTTCTTAATTACTATAAGCCAGTCATGTTCACTATGGATTCATGCTGCAAGTGGCATTTATACATTTTTCTTAAAGATTTATTTTAAATAAATTTAAAGATCAAAAATATTATATTTTATTTTTCCTAATTACATAGTAATTTTGTTCAATTTTTGGTGCATTTACAAATATGAGCTAGTTTTGGTTTTTATATTCGTGTTTTGCCAGCAGCTCAGCTGATGTAAGAAATCAGTTCCCTGATTATAGTGGACCTCAGCTGTGATCTTCCTGCTCTATTGGCCTTGCAGAGTACAAATGATATGTTCAGTGTTTCATACAATTCCACTGTTAATAACTAATACATGCAAGAGTCTACCATCAAAGTTTTCAAATGTATGGTATTCTCACTGTTTATTGGGAAGGTATTGCTTGTGTTTTATCTTGAATAGTATTACTTATCCTGCTATATATGTTAGTCAATAAGACCAGGAAGAAGAGAAAGCCTTGTTTTATTGCTAACCAGCTCCAAATATTTGTTTATCAGAGAGATATAATAAGCCAGTTGCTCAGCTATAGACAGTCTTGTGCATACTACTACCTTTGAAATGTATTGCCTGTGTGATTCCCAGTGAGGACTGGGAGCTTATTCGTACGTTTATACATACATACAACCATACACAAATCCACACCTACCTCTAGCCCAGTGTTCTCATTATTTTATATGATATTCAGTTGTGTTCTCTAGTGACATAGGCTCTCCTTCAGAATTCAGGGTAGGAAGAATTTCTGACTCAAATTTCTTTTTCCTGTGTTTTACTTCCTTGTGCCTTCCCATACCAAATATTGTTATGCCAAGCAGAAGCTTAGGCCCTGTACCCAGGATGCATGTATATTTACGGCAATGTAGCCTGCAGTTCAGCTGTCATTGTTGGTTTTGGTGGTTATTTTATGAGGACTGTGATTTTCTTAATATAATTTTTCAAATATGAACTGAAAATCCATCATAACCTCGACACAGCAAATCAATAATTATTGTCTTAATTTGCACAGAGTAAGCTAAGGAGAACGTCCTTTTTTGTGGTTGTGGGCATGACTGCAGAGATTATGGAACCTTATGCTAAAGATCTGATTCCCCCCTTCTCCACAAAACATTACATCATACCTCTCATTCAGCAACACTGTGGTAGATGGATTGAATAGCTCTATATGCAATCACGACCCCTCAAACTTGGAATAAATATTTGCCCAAACACTTGCTTTCCAACAAAATAAAATAGAGAATATTTCTTTTCTAGTTGAAAGAAATCTCAAATAAGAGTTTATAACTAATATTCTGAATTTCTTTTTCAATGTTATACAAAAGTTATTTTAACTCTTGAGTCCCTTAGGAAAAGAAAAATAACAAAACATGGAGACTTTATGTTAAATTGAATTTAATGTAGAAGATTTCACATGATCACTTCCATTACTGCAGTTGTAAAGCTATATATTTCTAGACATTGTCTTGCCTATGGAGAAAACTGTATGAAATTCTGAATAAGGTAACAGTTTTGTTAGGTTTGCAACAGAAGACCCTACAGGATTAGGTATATTACACTATACATATTAACAAATTGATCTTGAACCAAACATATGATGAGGTTTTGCTTCAAGACAAGAAGTTTGAGTTTTTGTTATTATTTAATTTTATACATTTCACTGTGTTTTTGTTCCTAAGGTCTGGGCATTGGGAACATGTTTTATGTTTTTTATGAAGATGGCATCAAAGTAATACAACCAGTGGAATGTGAATTTCAGAGACATATTAAGCCTAGTGAAAAACTCCTCGGTTTTCAGGCAAGTTATTTTCTTAAAATCTATTTGTAGTGTTTTTCAGTTAAAGTTTTCTTTAAATAAGAATTTATTATTGCTAGTTTAGTGTTTTATGCTTGATAAATTCAGACATGGTTTCTCAATCAGTAATCATTCCTCTATTGTCCTTGATCAAATTCGAGCATTCAGTATCTCTTTTACATTGAGTATTTCCTACATAATTTTCAAACCCTTTATTTTCTTTAGCTCCTTTTCTCTTCTCCCAGCCTTTTTCTTTAACAACTCTTTGCTCTTTATTTCTGGTTTGATGGTGATGTTTTTTCTCTCAACCTTACCAACTGAATGTGTCTGTATGAATCAGGGGCTGATTCTCTCTCTACTACTTATAAGATCTAAAGTTATTATTTTAAATACAAATGATAAATGCTCCTACAGCTCAACTTAAGTTAGTAAAGATGATTGATACTTTGACTGCAAGTTGCAATTCATATAAGTAGTTTAAATAACTTCACTATTAGCAGAG
This sequence comes from Coccyzus lansbergi, assembly GCA_033558105.1. Lineage (NCBI taxonomy): Eukaryota > Metazoa > Chordata > Aves > Cuculiformes > Coccyzidae > Coccyzus > Coccyzus lansbergi. The sequence continues at coordinate 2,602,208 of JAUMJK010000486.1, forward strand.
CAGATTTATAGCTGATTTCACCAAATTCTGTGCATTCCTGGAGTTATTTCCATGTATAGAGTACATAAAAACAGTACTGTATTCTCCACTTACATTTAATTCCTTGTTGTTTCTCCTTTACTAATAGTCAAATTTCTAGCTGACATGATGCATGTTCTCACAGGAGTACTTGGTATTAGTCACTACATTACGATTTATTCCATATGAACTATCATCTTTCAAAAATAATAACTCCTTCTCATTACTTGGGTTTGAATGAATGACCCTGAAATATGTAATAACCCATGAGCTGTACATTTTGGGGTTTTTTTCCCCCTAATACATAAAGCATGCAGAACTGTCTCAATGGAATTTGACATTTTATTTATCATTATTGGTGTCAAAGGCTGCTTTACTCAGTAGCAAGATTTACTTTATTATGAGTAATTCTGCTTTGAACAGCTAATCATACCTTGATTTGTGCTGCTTAAGTGAAATTAAGTTGACATAGCCAAAAATAAGCCAAAGAGCTTTTTTTATAGCTGTTTAATTCTAAAGCTGATTACTTAAGAAGTCTGTCAAAATTTTATTGCTCTAAAGTGCAGCTTATATATTAAGAGTATTTTTATTGAAATGTGGTAATAATCAGGATGAATCAGGTAAGCTTCACAGAATCACCAGGTTGGAAAAGACCCACTGGATCATCAAGTCCAGCCATTCTCATCAATCACTAAACCATGTCCCTCAGCACCTCATCCACCCTCCCTTAAACACTTCCAGGGAAGGTGACTCAACCCTAGCCCTGGGCAGAGCTTGAGGCCATTCCCTCTCATCCTGTCACCTGTCACTTAGGAGAAGAGCCTAGCTCCCTCCTCTCTACAACCTCTTTTCAGAGAGCAATGAGGTCTCCCTTCAGCCTCCTCTGCTCCAGGCTAAACAACCCCAGCTCTCTCAGCCGTTCCTCATAAGGCCTGTTCTCCAGCCCCTTCACCAGCTTTGTTGCTTTTCTCTGGACTTGCTCCAGAGCCTCAACATCCTTCTTGTAGTGAGAGGCCCAGAACTGGACACAGCATTCAAAGAGGAATCGTCATTTCTGGCTCAGCTCGTAACTTTCAAACCTAAGATATAGTAATAATTACATCCTCCAACCTTCCCCTGCTGAAAAAAGAAAAAAAAAAAAAAAGAAAAAAAAGAAAAAAAAGAAAAAAAAGAAAAAAAAATTAAAAAAATAAAAAGATAAAAAAAAAGAAAAAAGTAGGAGTGGTAAAGATTTGTCCTTACATGCTTGTCATTTTACCCATTAAATTCAACAATATTTCTACTTATTTCCCTCAAAACTGAAAAGATCTTCCCTTACATATGGTGGTTAGTATATCTTTATTCTTGTGAAGAAAACCAGAAATATTTGAAAAATGTATTCTTATGTTTTTCTACTCATAGTAGCATAATTGTTCACTCTGCATTGCAAAAAACGAGAGAAAATTGAGAAATAAATTTTAGCAAAAAGTTTTGAAAATTCGAAAAGAAACTTAAGATTATTTTCCTCCTAGAAGGATGAAACATGAGTTTAAAAGAATTTTCTGCAAATATAACAACATTGGTATATTCTTGAAAAAAAAATCTCATTGAGCATGATGCTTTAGACAACTGTTGTCTCCTCTACAGACTATCATATCTTCCAGGAGTCTCTTTGGAAAATCTGTTTTCTCTAAGTAAGAGTAATACAATAACTCAGCTATGTTCCAGGATCAGATATTTATCTAGTTCAGCATATGATCATTTAGCAGTAAGAATTCTTGTTGTAAATTACATATTAGTAACTCTCTTTCATTCTGTCATGTAAGTTCACTAATCAGAGACATTGGCACACTGCTTGTTTAGAAGGCTTTACATAGCCTTTCAAATCTACGGCAGCTATCCTTGATAAAATCTCAACCGCTTATCTCTTAACATTTACCTAAAGGAAACACACACTTACTTAAACCTCTCTCATTTCTTTACACTTCTCGGATTTTATTGTTCAAGTGATAAGTAAAATCCCAGTAGACCTGTTTCATTGCTGAATATTTGCCAAGATGTATGAACATTTATAAATTCTGCAGCACAGTTAAGGTACTAGAAGCATTAAAGAAAATACCTAGATATTACAGGTGATACTGCAGTGTTCCACCCCAGGTTTCCTGTTTGCCTGTCAACAAAATAAATTACCCTTAGCTGACCTCCTGTAAGAGATTGAACTCAGATGTTTCTGTGCAGGTTTGCATTGTATTGTGAATGAGTGTTGCAGTAGTTACACATGTACATATTTAGGTATGCTAATTTTACTAAAGGTAAACACAATTTCTTGGTAACTATATACTTGAGAACCCTTATCTAAATATTTAATTGCCTCTTATGCAACTAAGTGTCAATAGAGTAAAGCACTTTAGTGTGTGTCTAACATATGAATCAATTAGGCTTTCATTGTGTTTAAAGTGAAGCAAAAGATTTTGTACTTTACTGGCTCATCATGGTTTGCAAGAAATTATAAATAGCTCTCTCCTCTCATTTCCAGAATCTCCTAAATTACTTGGATCTTCTAAATCAATACCAAATTAAAACAGACCTTTGCTAAGCTCATAGTGACAATTCTAGATGCACAAGGACAGAAATAAATTTATTATTGCTCTCTGATGCAGGTTATTGTCTAGTTATACCAGCTTTGACAAGTGTTTATTAAATGCATTGTCAAATAAATTCTTAAATGTGGTCTGAGAGGAATCTTTCAGCTGTTAAATGTTTCATTATTCTGTGGTGTTTGGAGCATTTTCCTTGCTAACATGCAACCTCTATTTATCTCTGCAAATCAATATTACTTAAAACCTTTATATTCCAATTCGTAGGCATGAGTGTTTTTATTTTCCCTTCCCAGTGAATCTCAATTAGAATATTATTTCAATGGGATGGGGAAAGAAGCAGTTGAAACATAAGACATTTGCCTTTGTTGACCAATGGAAAAATCTCTTTGGTTACAACATAATTTTCTGTTTATTACAAGAACTAGCACATAATGGCCTTATCTCAGTGAACTAGACCATCTCACATTTGACGTTATATATGTACTGTAGGTGGGAGCAGAATACTTAATTTCAAAATTATTTATATGACTACGTGGAATAATAAAGTTACCACCAGAAATGAGCTTGCAACACACTTGATAATCCGCAGGAATTACTTTGCTTTTACACACTTACAGCACTGGAAGTGTAGTAAATACAAGATTGTAATCCTTTCTTTGTTTTAAAAAAAAATGTGAAGAAAGGCCCACGAGCCTGAATTTCCCTACGGAATGTCAAGTAAACAGAAACTTAATATTGAATAGATGATGTATGTTATATCATATACAAACCAGTGTCTTAATACATGCACTGTTGTAACCTGTTGATGTCACTTTGCTCTTAGACAATTATAGCATACATAGACACCACTGTATACACCTGGAATGCTACATTCAGTTCAGGAGTTCTCAGAACAGGAAAGACATGGATCTGTTGGAGCAAGTCCAGAGGAGGACCATGAAGGTGATTAGAGGGCTGGAGCTCTTCCATATGAAGGCAGGCTGAGAGAAACAGGCTTGTTCAGCCTGGAGAAGAGAAGGCTCTGGAGAGATGTTATAGACCCTTCCAGTACTTAAAGGGAAGGGCCTCCTTATCAGGAAGTGCAGTGATAGGATGAGGGATAATGGTTTTAAGATAGAAGAGGGTAGCTTAGACATTGAGAAGAATTTTTTTTTACTGTGAGATGTTGAGGTACTGGAGCAGGTTACTCAGAGAAGTTGTGGATGCACTGTCCCTGGAGGTGTTCCAAGACCAGCTTATATGAGGCTGTAAGCTACTTGACCTAGTGGAAGGTGTCCCTGCTGGTGGCAGGGGGATGTGAACTAGATGGTCTTTAAAGTCCTTTCCAACCCAAACCATTCTGTGACATATCATTATACTGCTGAAAGAGCTTGACTCAAATCTTGTTAAAATACTGAGGATCCTTGCGTTAAGTGTAAGTTTATAAACATAGAACTTTAACATGTAAATCTACAAGTATATTATCTTTCAAAAATTTCTTGTCCCAGACTGCCTTGAACAACTTTAAGGATTTATTTTATTTCATCTGGTGACTTGTTACAGGGCAAGTCACTTTTTGATTAAAAAGTCTGAAGGAAAAAACAATGATATAAATTCATGTTTTATTACCAGTTACTGAGCTGCTGGGGAAATTAATGTAGAGCTTCAGAATTACTGCCTGTAATATAAAAGAAATCCAAACTTTCTAATCAGATAACTATCAACTTTACAAAAACAGAATTCTGGTTACATAGATTGAAGCTATTTCTGGGACATCTAATTAAAGATAGTTTTGAATTGATAGAGTATCAATTGCATAAACTGACTCTTTTAAATATGAGAATTTTGGTTCATAATTTTAACTTACTTTTGAGAAGCACTTGTTTAACGTTTATTTTAATTTTTAAGTTTAAAGTTTGGCAGGCAAAGACAGAGAGATGGCATTGGATTATAGGAATTTATGACAACTGGTAAACTGTGCTTGTATATGTAGATCTATTTTTTACTTAAAGGTTTTTATTTCAGATCTGAGAAAGTGTAGTGCTTCCTACTTGCTTTATTTAAAGTGGAAAAAAAGGAAGAAGTGTTATGAATTATAATAATTGTGTTCTGCAGTTTCTAATTTAAATATATAATGTGTCTATACATCTATAAAAGCATATTTATATTGCTTTTACATTGAAATAATATCTAGAAATACACTTCAGTCAGTATTTTAGACTCAGGATTCAGGAAAATGTTTAAGGAGGTAGCTTAACTCTGGGTATAGCTATAAATGCTTAACATACAGCATTTTCTTATTCTGCTATACTTCCCACAATCGGAGGTGTGATAGTGTAATCATTTACACTAAATTATATAAAGCTTTGTGAGAGAAAGCTAGATTACTTCAGCAGGAGCTGGCATTATTTTTACATATGTTTAATATTTGATTTTTAATTGTTTTTGATTTGATTTTTGCATATATTTGTTGTATTCTTGTATAATAGAATCCATAGCACTAAAATTCAGTGTAAACTAAGGTGACTCCCTGAGAGACATGACTGAAAAGAATGTCTCAGTATAGAGTTGTTATAACATTTACAGATGTATTATTTAGAGAAGGTATTCTCCGAGGAAGAAAGAGGCCTGCGTAGAACAGTCTGAATGTAATTATCTCTTTAGATAAAACATGGAACAGGACAAGGTGTATTTGGAATAAGTCTAATATAAAAAACAATTTTAGATCAGTGAAACAACATTCGAATTGAAGTGACAATTGTAGAGAAGACAGATGACAATAGATCCTTGATCTGATGATTGCACATCATATTAGAGACATATTTATGTTGACACTTCACTTTATGTGATGAAAGCTTTTAGCTACATTTAAGAATAAAAGTCCCATTTGTCACCATGACTATCATTGTTTAAAAACAGATTTTAAAAACAGACTGTCTTCAATTTACATGGCTTTTTAGCAGCACAAAATAAATCTTACCCTTTTATCTTACAAGTTCTGCTGAAGTTCCTGATAATATGCCATCTCATAGTACCTGAGTTTAGTTACCTTCCTTTCTTAATATGATTTCTGTAAGACCCTTCCTTTATTGAGGGTTAAGAACCATGTAGGAACAAGCAGTGTCTTTTGACCTCCTGTAAAGAAACTCCTGCTATTAGAGCTACAAATGGATTTATTTCTTATTTCAACATATAAAGATTGAATACACTTTATCAAACACAGAGGGCACAGCAGGCAAAAAATGTTGATACAGAATAGTTACTGTTGAAATACATCATCTTCTTCTTGAAAAGCATTTATTGGTGCTGGATATGTTATTCTGTCACATTATTTTTCTCTTCTTTTTTAAAAGGAGTCTGATGCTTAGCAACATAATTCTTGTTTAAGATCTTATCAACTCTTGCTGTTCATTCTGTATTGAACTCTTCATCTGCAGACATATTGTAATTACTTTCAGTGTCCAGTCATGATGTTTCAGACAGAGAATTCTAAATTAGGAATAAATAGCAGACAAAAGCGAAAAAGAAATGATATGATTTAGTGAAATTGCCACTTGTGATGCAAGGAAGAAAAATTAAGAGGGAAAAGAAGACTAGGTTAGGAAAACAAAAAGCTTGACAAATTCTGTACCTCTCCAAGCAGAGTATTTTTCAGGTCCTTAGTTCTACACATATTTGATGTCCATTGTATAATGGAAAAACAATGCTATTTTGTTAAGGGAATTAAAAGTTACTTGGTCAAGTACGTTACCACAGTTTTAATTTTGATCAAAGCAAGATTTAACAGGGAATAAAATAGCCGTAAATACTAATAAACGTAAACATAAATGTAAATATAGATATAGATATATAATGAGTGAAAATATATTGATATAAAATATGTAATGTTTATATTTATGGCTTAGAAAGCCATACTCTTTGCTGGGTAAAAAACTGACTAGAAGGCCAAGCCTGGAGAGTTGTGGTGAACTGGTGGCTGGTCACAAATTCCTCAATGCTTCTTTAATATCTTTATAAATGATCTGAATGAGAGAATTCTGTTCCCTCAGTAATTTTGCAGATGACACCGAATTGGGTGGGAGTGTTGATCTGTTTGAGGAACTGGACAGGCTGGATCAATTGCGTGGCTCAGGCAAATTGTATGGAGTTTAATGAGGCCAAGTGCTGATTCTTGCACTTTGGCTAAAACAACCCGGTGCAGTGCTACAGGCTTAGGGAAGAGTGGCTGAAAATCTACCTGACAGAAAAGGACCTGAGAGTGCTGGCTGAGAACCAGCTGAACATGAGCCAGCTGAACATGAGCCAGCAGTGTGTACAGGTGACCAAGAAGGCCAATGGCATCCTGGCTTGTATAAGAAATAGCATGGCCAGCAGGACCAGGAATGTGATTGTGCCCCTGTACTCAGTGCTTGTGAGGCCACAACTTGAATACTGTGTTCAGTATGGGGCCCATCAGTGCAAGAAGGATGTTGAGGTGTTGGAGCATGTCCAGAGAAGGGCAATGAAGCTGGTGAAGGCAACTGAGGTTTTTTAGTCTGGGGAAGAGGAATCTGAGGGGAGACCTTATCATCCTCTACAACTACTTAAAATGAGGTTCTAGTCAGGTGGGTGTTGGTTTCTTGTTCCAAGTAAAAAGTGCTCAAATGAGAGGAAATGGCCTCAAGACTGGATATTAGGAAGAACCACTTTACTGAAAGAGTGGTGAAATAGTGGAACAAGAGATGGAGTTACCTTCCCTGAACGTGTTAAAAAATGTGACACTTTGGGACGTGGTTTAGTAGGCATGGTGGTGTTGGGCTGACAGTTGGACTTTATGATCTTGGAAGTCTTTTCCAACCTTAATGATTCTATGAAAATATGAATAGTCATCTTGTAAACCAGAGGTATGTGTTTTGAACACTGTTCTCAGCTGTAAATGTAAGCCCTGTCTACAGCTAGCATCTTTTGCAAGGGACTCTGATGATGCAGATGGGAGAGCTGCTAGATACAGGAGCAAGATATTGTTTAATTATATTTTTTTCTGGTTTTTATGGTCTCCTGGCTCTGTCTTACTTTATTTCTATATGTATTATTGTTTCAAATAGATTTTTTAGGACAACAGTGCTAAATGCCTAAATGTCTAGAAAACATCCAAAAAAGCTGGTGTATAGTTTATGCTAACATGTTTGTGAATTGTGCAGTGCTTACAATATGCAGTTTGACTAACATTAGTCTATATCCTAATGTCACCTTCCCTTTTTCCTTCCTGTTTCTTCTTATCAGAGATTTTATTTCACAGTTTAAAGAGTATAATTTGTCTTTCTGTTGCATCATTGGCTGTTTTGATTCCTCTACTTTCCCTGTTTCTGTTGAATTATAGGATGAAGTTTGTCCCAAAGCAGATGGAGATCCTGTACAACAATGTGTATGGGCGACTGCTGTTAATGTAAAGGACAAGTTCATTTATGTATCTCAGCCCACACTTAACAGAGTTCTTATTATTGATGTACAGTCTCAGAAAGTCGCACAGGTATTTATTTCTCATTTTCAAGTTAATACCTAATTTGAACACAAGATTTTAAGATTTCCCTTCGTATTTCAAAAAATGCAATTAGTATAAAAGATGATCTACTTTTGACACTTAGCAACAGTTTATGTTTAGTGACTGTTCCTGTCAGTAAGCAGTTGGGGGGAGAGAATCAACATGAAAATCCCTCTTATAAATATTAAACTAGTATTATGTTATCAATATGAGCAAGCAAATTCTTTGGGAAGATTGTGGCTTGAAGTACTTTCCGCCTGAAAATGAACGTTCATTAAAATGGAGTTTTATCGCATGACTGTGTCTATGAGTTTTGACAGGCAAGGTCAAAAGTTTAGATTTGGGTACAGAAGGTGGAGTACTGTTATTCAGTGAGCTCTTTATGAAAGAGAATTTTCTGGAGCTGTAGAAGACCCATACCCTTAGACAAGACAGGAGATTATGAATTCAAACTTCGTGTCTATTACTCTGCTGTGTAAATAGTACTTACCCATTTCTCAGTGTCTGTAATGATGAAGACACTCTGCTTGGTCAAAACAATTCATTAGGTAAAAAACAGAATTGATGCTCTGGTACAGACATTACTGCACTCATATAGCTTGTTGAAGGCCAAAGTGCAAGGCACTGCGAAAATAAATTAGTTTGCTCCAAAAGCAGCAGTATTGTTCCTTCAGAAGATACTAAGAGACTCACAATACACTCCAAATGGTCTGTAGAGTTACTGGGATGGAATAAAAAATTGGTGTTTGCTTGTCACCACTCAAATTAGATACTTTAACCAGTGTGCACTTGTCTTTCTCTTTTTTTTTTTTAATTTATCCAATGATAACGATGATATCATTGTACTATGAGATAAAGCAGGTAATTTACATGAGAACAGATTTAAGTCACTGGAATTACTACATTTAGAAATTAATAGCCATAAATTCATTAAATTGTAAAAAAAGAACCTTCTGTGTTAATGTGGCATACAGAAAAGGCAAAATCATAGTATTTTTTGCTATTGGGGTTCTCTGTAGTATTTCCCCCATCCTTCACTACTTTTATTTCCTGTTTTTAAAAAGGAAAAATATGAGGCACACAGCATAAATCATATTTCATTATATGGTCCTTAGTCTTTCAGGATGATGTCATTTGATCAGAAGGATTAGTTTTATTTTGTCCTCAGTGTTAAAAAATTATAGATATATATTAATATAATATATATATATATATAAAATATATATTAATCAATTATAGTAGAAGACTGTCAACAGTCTTGTCAGCATACAAGGGACTTCTTATTTTTTGATGCATCTGTTAGGGGCTTTTCTATATGCATTAGAGAGTATATAAAATCTTGAAACTTTCTTTAAAAGTGAGGTTCTTTTTGTGAAGTAAAATTATTTCCTGGGCAAAGAACTCTGAAGCTAATTATTAACTTGTAAACAATTCTACTCTGATTCTCAGGAGAAAGGGCACGTGTATGTAAAACTGATAAAGAGGTTTTGACACCACTCTGGGAGTTCTGATTCCAATTTTAATCATACAAATGTGCATAACATGTACAAGGTTACTTGTAGTTTCATCACATTCAAAGGAAACAGATGTTTGTTAGCTAAATAAAACATGCATTTTTTAACTAGAAAACTAATTTAAATTGTTAATAAAAATATGTAAATGGAGCTTTCTATTACACCTTCTGCCTTTTTCACTGATAAACAAGTTCAAATCTTTAATGTATAGATTATATATCATATATTAGTCTCCACAGAGACCTCATTATGGTCTTCCAATACTTAAAAGGTTTTTGCAAGAAAGATGGGAACAGATTTTTTTAATAAGGCCTGTGGCAATATGACAAGGGGTAATTAATTTAAACTAAAAAGCATATTTAGACTAGATATATATAAAAAAATGTATTACAATTAGAGTGATGAAACACTGGAACAAGTCACCCAGAGAAGTGGTAGAAGACTCACCCCTGGAAATATTCAGGGTCAGGTTGGACGGGGCCCTTAGCAACCTGATCTAGTTAAAGAGGTCCCTGCTTATTCCAGGGAGGTTTGACTAGATGATGCTTAAAGGTCCCTTTCAACCCAAATCATTCTATGATATCAATATGCATATGTATTATGTACATTCATGTAAATATTAAAAATAAATAGAAAAATTGCAAATTTAAACCTATATTAACTTGTCCGATGTTTTTAATAATTATGCATTCTTTAAATATTTGTATTTTCTACCTTCTGTCAGCTGGATCAGTAGACATAGCTTCCCCAAAACCTTATCTATACAAATGGTGACATGGACCAGTAAAATGTTTTATTAAAAAATTTAATAATATAACTCTGGGGGTTTTCTCTTTTTTTTATTTTTCTTGTTAAACTGGCCTTTACATATCAAGATTGAGATAAACTGAGTGGATAATAATTTTTTGTTTCCTGAGCTAAAACCAAAAACTCCACAAACCTTCATGCTAATCCAAGGAAAACAACCCTTTAACTTTCAATGAAATTTGGTTTTGTGTTTTTTGGCCTTTCAATTACTTTAATATATCCAGATAATGAACTGAAGGAAGTCTAGGATGGAATTTATTCCATCTTTGGAAACCTTTTGCAATAATGAAAGTCTCAGTTTTGATGGTTCTAGTACATTTGGAAATTAATGTTAGATTATGTTTCCATTTCACAATACTTAACACAGATATCTGGTAAGACAATATAACTAAGGGATAACAGATGAACCAGATAAGTAAATTAAACCAAATGTGTTACTGTCACTTTTGGGCACTTGAGTAGAATTCTTGTGATTTTTAACGAAATTGAAAATTATTATTACCTAGGACACACTTAGTGAAATACATGGGAAAAGCATTATGGGACTTCCTAGGTGTTCTACTTAACATGTTGATATTCAAAATAGACTTTAAAAAAAGATACAATTTAAAGTAGTTGGAAACAAAACAAAAATACCTCTGCAATCTTTTACACATAGTATAAGGCTATACAAAATAAAACCACTGCTGATTCACAGGTGGCTTTTAGAATTGAAGTAAAACTAACAGGAAGCAAGGAAGTTTAATTTCTTAGTCAGATCAGTCTATTTCTGTTATTTACAATACTGTAAATAGCACAGAAATAGCACACTGTTCTTTAGCACAGAAGAAAAAACCCCAAAATGTAATTGAGTTTTTGAAAAGAAATACTAAGCTGTTCATAAATGAACACATGTTAGTTACTAGTCTGCCTTTTCTCTAGGTCTGTTATTAAAACAGAGGATGGTTTTTATGTGTTAGCTATTTCTAGTCTCTGCCTTAAAGATGAAACCACCTGTCTGTTCTATAAAGCCAAGTTTCAAAAACACATACTCTGGTAGGAATGGATATGGAGAAAATGTCATATTTATAAAGTGGGCAGCACTCTAAGAAAAATTCTGCAAAGGTGCAAAAAAACTAAAGACTACAAAAATGTGTTTGAAAGGGGTTTAAGTTGTGTAACTATGCTGTTTTCTGTGTACATAATATGTATGTTGTATTTATGTATTTATTCCTTTTTACTATGAAAGTTAACATAAAAGCCCTGTATACAAGTTCACATATGCAACAACTAGATTTTAGGATGATTATTTCCGTGACAAATATCTTATTAAAAATAAGTCCTTAAAGAAGATTCTAGAGTAGACCACATTGAAATGTATTGGAAACATGGCCAATGTATCTTTAGAGACATATATGTAGAATTTTTGATTTATCTGGGTAATTCTCATTCTAGAGATGAGAAGCATTTTCTTTCATTTTTAAATTCTTCATAGCAAGCACTGTCACCTGCAATTGTCCGGTATTGCTTAGCACTGCACCATTAACTAGGAAGACTTAGAGGTATGAGGTAGCAAACAGAGCTCATCATCCCTCAGTTCACACCATGCTGCTGGCAGACCAGCCTGACTAAGTAGAAATAGCTATTAAACCCTGATTCCAAGACTGTCAGCTCCTTTTGGCTACCGACTCCTCTCTTGGGAGCTACATTACCTGTGCTTGATTCTACAGGCAATCCCTTCTCTTTCTCTTGGCAGTACCATGGCCCAGATCCTTAATGCAGCTGGCACTCATTCAACAGAACGTGTATGGGCCAGACCTTTTGTTTGGGGAATCTAGGCAGAAATTTGACACACCTGAACAAATTAGCTATACAGCAGCTGAAGTATTATTTTAGATAAATTGTCTTCTAGCATGCAGGAAAAAAAAATCAGACACAAATGACCTTTTTCAAGGGATATCTTTCTGATTTTAAATGAGCCAGTGAGCAACCTGTCTTAATTTTCCATTGTCAAATGGAAAAATAAATTTTGCCTAGATGAAACTGTGGCTTGCAACACCTCAAGAGTACAGTTAAGTATCATCAGCAGTCTCAGCCAGCCATTAGTACATTATCTTGAGGATCTACATCATTAGTTTAAATTAAGTTCACTTAATTAGCCAGCTGGTACTCTCCTTGACAAACTGGTAAGCAAGCTGTGCTTTACAGTTCTATGATGGTGAGACTAAAAAATCCTTTCTACCTATTTCTTCTGCTTTAATGATTAAAAATAGAAAAGTGATCCCCCCTGTTGTTAAGCTCACAGAGAATGTCCCTTTATCAAATATATTGTCCTCCCATTTCATACCTCTGAAGTCTTCTGTTCATCTCATAATGAAGGAAGTGTAGAGCTCAATTGTCTAAAAGGTTTGTGGTCTCAAGGTTATGGGGAAAACACTTTGATTCTGATCACAGTTCTACCACAGATAGCATCTATAATTGGTAAACATATGAAAACAGTCTTTCTAACTTCAGCAAAACATACCCAGTTTAGCAGAGATAGGAAGCTTTGAGTGTAGCAAAATTGTGTTAGTTTTATGTGGGACTGTGTTGTAACACATTGCATTTATTTCAGTATGTGGCTTGAGAATTCATTTCCCTTTTCAGCAATTTTCTGATAATTGGTGCAATTTTTAAACATATATCTATGAAGAGAAAGTGATGGTAGGGAAGGAAGAGAAGTACTTCTTCACTTGATTTAAAACCTTTAGTTTTAGCTCATAATAGCTTCAGTATAATGCAATTTTGATGCCAAACATTAGAGCACATAATGAATAAAAATTACTTTTTCAGCAGTCCAGTAACTTTGAATTAATTAGAGGGTTTTTTCAACAACTGACAACATAATTTTTAAATACAGTCTGAAAGCATCAGGAAATACATGTCCAGTCACCATTACAAATCAAGCGTACATGTTATTTTTCTTTTGTAAATGTGACACAAATGAAAGATTTCTACTTTTCCCATGTTTCAGGCAGTGAGTACAGATCCTGTTCCAGTGAAACTACATTATGATAAATCACATGATCAAGTCTGGGTGCTGAGTTGGGGAAGCATGGAAAAGAATTCACCAACTTTGCAGGTGAGGTGATCAAAATGATTGTATGGAAGGAAATATAGACAAGTTGAACATTTGTGTAATTGCAATGTTTAATATGTTTTCAATTAAGCATTACTATTGTGACCCCAGCAGGATCAGTGAAATTATTTCAGGCAATAAGAAAACAACTCAGACAACAGACTTTGCTGTTAGAAATTATTTTCAGCACCCTTACTCAAAAGTGAAAGTATTAGTTTGATAGAATAAGGAAAACAGCCAAAATCAGCAGCATGTTTTGTAACTTCTAGTCTTTTGAGAGAAAACTGTTCCTGTTTATGATTTTTTTTGTCCCTAATTAGAGTATAAACTCAATTTTAAACATATTCGTGTTTCACTAAAACTATATTGACACTCCGCAGTTGACAAGCTCCATCTTTGTTTATTGCTTTTTTCAGATGTGAAATAGTAAAAGTCTTTAATTCTCCCATTTCTCTGAGCAGTGACAAGTCTGAGGACAGTTACTAAGGAAACATATCAAGAAATTATATTCCTACTTTTAACTGCTTTCTGTTCCTTATTTAAAGTAATCCCCTGATAATATGGTGATCACTTTTATGTCATAATCTAAAAATTACTTATTATTTCAATTTATTTTCCTTTTCTTTAGAAGTTAATGAAATCTTTATGTATCTAAGTATGAAATCTTATGTATCTTAAGTATGACTCATCTACAAGAAGGGTCGCAGGGAGGATCCAGAGAACTACAGGCCAGTCAGTCTGACCTCAGTGCCAGGGAAAGTCATGGAACAGGTGATCTTCAGTGCTATCGTAAATCATATGCAAGAGAACCAGGTGGTCAGGCCCAGTCAACATGGGTTCACAAAAGGCAGGTCTTGCCAAACCAACCTGATCGCCTTCTATGACCAAATGACTCGGCTGCTGGATGAGGGAAAGGCTGTGGATGTGATCTTCCTGAACTTCAGCAAAGCCTTTGACACAGTTTCTCACAGCATTCTGCTACAGAAACTGTCAGCCTCTGGCCTGGACAGGTGCACACTCTCCTGGGTGGAAAACTGGTTGGATGGCCAGGCCCAGAGAGTGGTGGTAAATGGTGTTAAGTCCAGCGGGAGGCCACTGACAAGTGGGGTTCCCCAGGGCTCCGTGCTGGGTCCAGCTGTCTTCAATGTCTTTATCAGTGACCTGGATGAAGGCATTGAGTGTACCCTTAGCAAGTTTGCAGACAACACTAAGCTGTGTGGAAGTGTGGATCTGCTGGAGGGTAGGGAGGCTCTGCAAAGGGATCTGAAGAGGCTGGACTGCTGGGCTGAGTCCAATGGCATGAGGTTTAATAAGGCCAAATGCTGCGTCCTGCATTTCGGGCACAACAACCCTGTGCAGCTACAGCCTGGGAGAAGTGTGTCTAGAAATCTGCCTGGAGGAGAAAGACCTGAGGGTGTTGGTTGACAGCTGACTGAACATGAGCCAGCAGTGTGCCCAGGTGGCCAAGAATGCCAATGGCATCTTGGCTTGTATCAGAAACGGCTTGACCAGCAGGTCCAGGGAGATTATTCTCCCTCTGTACTCGGCACTGGTGAGGCCTCTCCTTGAATTCTGTGTTCATTTCTGGGCCCCTCACTACAAGAAGGATGTTGAGGCTCTGGAGCAAGTCCAGAGAAAAGCAACAAAGCTGGTGAAGGGGCTGGAGAACAAGTCTTACGAGGAGCAACTGAGAGAGCTGGTGTTGTTTCGCCTGGAGAAGAGGAGGCGCCGAGGAGACCTTATTGCTCTCTACAACTACCTGAGGGGAGGTTGTGGAGAGGAGGGTGCTGGCCTCTTCTCCCAAGTGACAGGGGACAGGACAATGGCCTCAAGCTCCGTTAAGGGCCTCAGGCTTGACATTAGGAGGAAGTTTTTCACGGAAAGGGTCATTGGACACTGGGACAGGTTGCCCAGGGAGGTGGTTGAGTCACCTTCCCTGGAGGTGTTTAAGGCACGGTTGAACGAGGTGCTGAGGGGCATGGTTTAAAGGTTGATAGGAGTGGTTGGACTCAATGATCTGATGGGTCTCTTCCAATCTGGTTAGTCTGTGATAAACAAAAAATATAAAATATTTTAAAATATTAATATTTATTAAAATTATTATTTAAAGTATTTAAAGAAAAACAATAAGAGAAATTCAAACACAGGCCTTAAGCAAAAAAATTAGCAGCATTTTAAAACACCTTTTTAGCACCCACAGATTCTTAGTTACTATAAATATGCAAGGTAATTTGTGGGAGTATAGCTATCACGCCTCCCCAGAAAATGACTCAGAATTGAGTTAATGTTATTGTGTTTTAAAGTGCAAGATCATCTTCACTCTCATTTTTCCTTATGGTATAGATTAGCAATTAATTCTTTCATTTTTTTTTAATCTGCTCTTAAGTGCATATATGTGAATATTATAGTGACTATAATATAGAATTGTCTTATATTCACCCATAAACATTTGCCTTAGAGGAGGTTTGAGATTTAGGGGTTCAAGGAAAATTAGTTCATAAAGCCTTAAGGAATGTGTAAATTTAAATCAACTTGCTCTTTGAAAATGGATCTGTGCTGTGTTGAGTTAACTCATGACTGAAGAATTGGGATCCTGCATAGCCATAGCTTCCTGTGGGTCAGTAAATAATATCTTATCTCCTCAGTCTACGTGAAGTGCGTAGGAAATTTAATCTCACTCTAGAGTCTTATGTAAAAAAGAAGGTAAACAAAAACTTTATGTGCTAGGAACTTCTGGAGGTTTTAGTAGTGTAAATGAAGAAATAAGGACTCAGCAGTGGGTCAAAAAAAGAGAGGAAAAAAGTAAATATGAAGATTAAGTGGTCAGATATGTAACAGTTCTCTGAAATCTCTAATGATGATCAACTCTATTCACTGTAATCTGGGTTCTTTTTCTTAGTAACTGGAGGATAACAGAAGAGATGGAATACAGAGGCAGTACTCTATTATTTATTGGGATAGAGATAAAATTTTTAAAGGGTATTTCTGTAGTTTATAATGATATTACTTTATGCAGGTGATAACACAAGCCAGTGTGAGTGCTTCACATCACACAATCCATACTCAGCCAGTGGGAAAACAGTTTGACCAAGTGGATGACTTTTTCATTCCATCTACAACCCTCACTGTTACCCATATAAGGTAAGTTTTAATTCAATCTTAATTAACTTTCGAATGTACAATAACATTGCCTCCAAAGAATATATAATTTAAAAAGCAGAGACCGTACCATCTACTTCAATATTGCTTTGAAACACTCTTCTTCATAACCAAATTACAGATGAGTTTTATAGGAAACAAGCTAGATATCATAATAAACATATTTATTAGCGATGTTCTTTATCTCATCAAATTTTCAAAAGTATCACTGGTTTGTGCATTAAAATTGACATGTAATATCATCTGGGATTTTCTTGAGGAATTAATAAATGTAATATTCCAATAATTCCTTATTTTAGGAGTATAAAACTTAATTTGTAAATAATACTAATTTCTTCTATTGCATAGAGCACTTACCACATACAGTATTCACCATATTGTATCATGTTGTATCAGAGTTTTTTGTGTTGAAACTTTTGGAGTTTTAAAGGGAATTTTGATACAATGTAACTTAGCTCTTTATAAACTGGATTCAACTACTTATTAAGTTCATTCCATATGTTTTTAAAGCAAACCGTGTCTGAGCATGTAACACAAACACTGTTTAGATGCATAAATAAAATCAGTCTTAATTCATAGGTGCTGAATATGTGATGTTAAAGTGGTTCATATTGTAATCCATGCCAGGAAACATTCTAAATTCCTGGGACCTCTAGATATTTCTTTCAGTCAATATGGGATTGTCTTGTGTTTCTGCAAAGAACAAACAAGTTCTGTCTGTGCTAGAAATAGTCTAAGTACTATAAATAGATTTTAAAAGATAAATGGGGCATGGAAAGAGCATGAGGAAAAGTGGGCAACAGTAGAGGCATAAAGGAGAAATCTTTTCAAGGTCTTGCCAATGCTTTTTAAATGAAAATCTATTTTCTTCCTCGAAATGCATTAGTTAGAATGTGAAAGACCATTTTCTTTTCATATTTTTTTTCAGTAAACTTTCTACCTGTAATGATTGATATATTCTGCAGTTTATGTCTGAATACTATATTACTATGTATTTGCACTTTGTATGTTTAGAACTATTAGTTTCTTAGCAAACTGACACAGTCCTATTTCAGCTCAAAACACCTTTGCAAATAATTCACTTAGTTTTTCTTCTGCTTTTCCAAGTTCAAGTTTCTACAGAAATAATTTTGTTAGGATGATCTTAACTGTCCTACAATTATGATACAGAACTTTCAGCTAAAATCTCAAATTGCATATGTATATATGCATCTACATAAAAAAAAGATATAATTTCTGATTGTGGTGAGCAGTAGTTATTTAAATGTGTAAACAGGTAATTCAGGATGATTTTACAATTGATTCCAGAATTTATACATTCCAGTGATGCATATAGTCTTCTTTATTAAAAAAACATTTGACTTCTCCTAAAGACTTCTATGATGAAAGATAATATTTCTAAATTTTCTACAAAATTCTTTACTAAAAAGTAAATTAGCAATCAGCTATGTGCAATTTATAGAAGAATAGGTATATTTATATAGTTGAAAAGTAAACTGACTCCGAGTACCACTATTCCTGTATTTCTTAAACTGAGTAGATAAAAGCATATTGTGTCCCTGAAGTAATCTGCAGTCCCCACACTAAGCCTTAGAAAGATGTTAAATAATTCTGCTACTTTTGGAGCAGGTATATCTTGAGAGAACAGAAGTTACTGCTTCATAAAGTAGCAAGTACTAGAGGTACTAGCACAACAGAACTGACGTTTAGGTACATAAATTTTGAAGTAAAAAGGAAAAGAAAAATACAGATAGGGATAAACATCATACAAGGAAGGGAATTAGGACTGAGAAAAGAAAAATAGGCCTAGTTCAAAACTCATTCAAGAATTCATGTTGACTAACTCAAACAATTTTTAGTTGGTATTTTGCTTAAATAAGTCAAGTAGGTGCTTTGTGCTTTGCATGGTGAGTCACAGCTACCTTCAGCTGATGAGTCATTTCACCTGTACTATATGCAACTTAGGAGAAATTTAACTAAAGAATAAAAGGGAACCCACAGAAATAAAATAGGAATATGAAATTCAATTAAACAATGAAAAAATAACATTGGATAATGCATTCACAAGCCACATAAGACCAAAAATATCTGAAGTCTGACATAAAGCCCCCAGTAGTTTGTTCAATGCTATAACCACAGATTGGGGAGTTTTAGCCAACAAAATCAATTCAACAGCACTAAACTGGTTTTACCTACTAACGAGCTCACTTGAAATGCAAAGAATCTTATATTAGCTTTCAAAAATGCTATCTAATTCTGAGTGCCTTTTCTGGAAAAGAAAAACAAAACCACCACTATGTGGACAAAGGCTTTATTTTTATTTCTTAAGTATTCTTACAAGAGCTATTTGTGTGCAGTTAGTCAATCATGAAAGAATTTGCCTTACATAAAATGGCTGAGTTAAATAAAAATGAATTATGTGAGCAGTGTGTCAGGGCAGATTTTAAATTAACTGTATCCATCAAATCAGTAGTGATGCTGAAAAAACCTGTCTATTAAATCTAACTTGCCACCAGACAACAATAAAAATGCTTAATAACAGTCTGTGTTTGTTAAAGATGTTAGGAAACAAACATAAAGTTTGAGCTTATTGTTGTTTGGTGTATATACTAACCAGGGGAGCATTTTATGACTGAATAGCGAAAACCATCTACAAGGGAAGTACTGGCTGAGTTTGCTGGTGTAATTAACTGCTCAAGGGACCTATTTAGTTTTCGATAGAAGTCAGTTTCCTTTGAACATGCTACACCAGCCTTTTCCAGAAGAATGAAAGGTTTCTGTAGCTAGGTTCATTTGTCACCTGTAAACAGAAATTTTGAATGACTGAGCAGAAGACAGAGTGTGCGTGGCTTACCAAATTAGAATCCAGAACCAAACTTTCCATCTGCATAAAGGCATTTCTAAGCAAAAAAAAGGCATACCACTTAAAAATATGAATTAAGTTTCATAACTGTTAAGAAACCCATCTACTACCATTAGCAGTGTATTGCTGTCTACTGCATAATCTATCCAATTGGTTATTATTTAATTTCTGTAAAGAAGAAAGGAAAGAAGGTAGAGATAGGTTGGCTTGTTGATACATAGGAATGGAAATAATAGAATCGCAGAATGCTTTGTGTTTGAAGGGGTCTTAAAGATCTTCTAAGTCCACTTCCCCTGCCATGGGTAGAGACACCTCCCACTAGATCAGGCTGCCCAAGGCCCCATCAAACCTGGCCTTGAACACTTCCAGGGAGGTGACATCCACAGCTTCCCCAGGCAACCTGTTCCAAGGCCTCACTGCCTTATTTGTGAGGAATTTCTTCTTAATATTTTGTCTAAATTTCCCCCCTTGCAATTTAAAGCCATTCCCCCTTATCCTATTACTACATGCCTTTGTAAAAAGTCCCTCCCAGATTTCTCGTAGCCCCCTTCAGGTAGTGAAGGTTACTATAAGGTCTCCCCCAGAGCCTTTATCTTCTGCAGGCTGAACAAGTCCAACTCTCTCAGCCTGTACTCATAGCAAGGGTGCTGCAACACTCTAATCATCTTCATAGACCTCCTCTGGACCCATTCCAACAGCTCAATATCCTTTTTATGTTGGGAATTCTGGAACTGAACACAATACTCCAGGTGGGGTCTTGCATGAGCAGAGTAGAGGGGGAGACCTTGACCTGCTGGACACGCTCCTTTTGATGCAGCCCAGGAAACGGTTGGCCTTCTGGGCTGCCAGCACGCAATTCCGGCTGATGTTGAGTTTCTCATTAATGAGCACCCTAAGTCCTTCCACACAAAGCTGCTCGCAATCATATTGGCCCCTATCCCATTTTAAAACCAAGTATTGCCCCAAACCAGGTGTAGGACCTTCAACTTGACCTTGTTGGACCTCATGAGGTTCACACAGGCCTGCTTCTCCAACTTGTCCAGGTCCCTCTGGAGGACATCTTAGCCTTCTGGTGTGACAACTACACCACTCAGCTTAGTGTCATCTGCAAACTTGCTGAGGGTGCACTCAATCTCATTGTCTTATCATTGATGAAGATATTAAACAGCACTGGTCCTTGTACAGACCCCTGAGAGACACCACTTGTCACAGATCTCAATCCCGACATCCAGACATTGACCGTTACTCTCTGAATGCAACCATCCAACAAATTCCTTATCCACTGTACAGTCCACTGATCAAATCCATGTCTCTCCAATTTAAGTGAGGGATGTTACAGGGCACTGTGTCAAAGGCTTTACTGAAGTCCAGATAGATTACATGCATTCCTTTTCCTGTGTCCACTGATGTGGTCACTCCAACCACTAGGTTGGTCAGGTAGGACTTACCCTTGGTGAAGCCATGCTGGCTGTCTCAAATCACCTCCCCATTCTACATGTGTTCTAGTATAGCCTCTAGAATGATCTGTTCCATGATCTTACCAGGCAAAGATGTGAAGCTGCCCAGTCAGTATTTCTCAGGGTCATTCTTTCTACCCTTTTGAAAATATGGGTAGAATGGGTACCTTTTTTCCAGTCACCAGGGTCTTCTGACTGCCGTGACTTTTCAAATACCATAGAGAGTGACTTAGCAACCACATCAGTCAGTTTCCTCATGACTCTGGAATGCGTCTTGTTAGATCCTATAGACTTGTATATGTTCAGGTTCCTCATGTGGTCATGAACCTGATTCTTCCCTACAGTCAGAGGAGCTGTACCCTTGGCACCCTTCTTGTTGCCCATTGACCTAAGAGGGGTATGGGGAGCAGTTGTCAATGAAAACTGAGGAAAAAAGTTGTTGAGACTTCAGCCTTCTCCTCGTTTGTTAATATGAGAAGACCATTTTCATTCATTGGATGGATACGCTTTCTTTAACCTTTTTTTTTTCTGGTTGACTTATCTGTAGAAGCCCTTCTTATTAGTCTTCACTTCCCTTGCCAAGTTCAATTCCACCTGCAACTTGGCCTTCCTGACCCATCCCTACAGAAATGGACAGCATCCCTATACTCTTCCAGGTTCCCTTTACCTGTTTGCACCATCTGTGCAGTTCCCCTCTTTGTCTTCAGTTTGACCAGCAGGTATTGACTCAGCCACATGGGTCTTCTCCCTTCCCTGCCCAATTTCCTACATATGGGGCCTTAGCCCCTCTTGCACTGTATGGAAAGCATTCTTAAATATCTGCCAGTTTTTTTCTTTTCTCTTGTCCCTGAGAATTGTTTCCCTGATGGTCCTACTAACTCGTTTAATAGCTGGAAGTTTGCTTTCCTAAAATTTAGTATTGTGAGTATACTCCTCACTTGTCCCATATCCCTCAGGACCTTGAACTGCAGTGACCACTGCAGACTGCCCAGACTGCGTCTGATTTTGACATCACTAATGAGCTCACTTGCATTGGTTACCATCGGGTTCAGTATTGCGTTCCCTGGTGTAGGAATGTCTATTTCCTGGGTTAAGAAATTATCTTCAATGCACTCTAGGAGTCTCCTGGTTTTGCCTACAGCTTGCTGTGCTTCTTATCCAGTAAATATCAGGGTGGTTGAAGGTCCCCCAGTAGGATGAGAAATTTCAAGCATGAAGCTTAGCGTAGCTGAAGGAAGAAGGCTTCATTGATAGGTTCTCCTTGATCAGGCAGCCTGTACTATAAAGCAGCCACAAAGTTCCTTTTGTATTTTTCAGGTTATCCAACCATGTCTGGAGAGTCTCTTCAGGTTAACTCCTGACTCAAGACAACTATATCATACAAGACAATTAAGCATATCAATAAATTCTTGCAACTCTAAGAGAGAATTTATCCTTTCAGCCTATTCATGCATGTCTGGGGATTGTCTGCATATTATGTCTTGATGCAAAACAGATTTGTGTTACAAGATATTTGAACATACAAACTAGCTGTGGCAAAACTTATCAATTAATTTTCACATTGGGCATCCTGGTATGGTGAAAGGTGTCCCTGCCTATGGCTGGAGGCTTGGAACTAGATGATCTTTAAGGTCCCTTCCAACTCAAACCAACAGACATCTGGTAAATTGAAGTCTGCCAGAAGAACAAGGGCTAATGACTGTAAGACTTTTTGCAGTTGCTCACAGAATATCTCATCTATCTCTTCTTCCTTCTGCCCCTTGGGGACATCCTTTGTCAGCAATCCTAGTGTTGTGCAGGCCAACGTATGGTCAAAATACCCAAAGTTTTGCTCCTCACAACAGGTTCAGAGCCAGGTATTTATATCCCAGCTCTTCCTACTCCTGTCATCATTCCCTCTAACAGGAATGACAGAGAACACTACATGTGCACCTTATCCCTTCACCATTTGTCCCTAGGCCCTAAGGACCCTTTTAATTTTCAATATATATAAAGCTTAGTCCTTTTGTAGATCCACCTTTTAAAAATTGAATAAATATTTTCAATACTTACATATTTACTGAAAAAGGAGATTTTATTTAGTGAGCTATTTTTTTATGCCAAAGCATTTCAGAGTAGCCCATGGTCTTATCCTGCTAATTTTATTCCTTTATAGTAAAAATAGACATTCACAATTAGTATGTGTGGTAGCTACAAAAGATGACTTGTACAATATTCATCAAATATATATTCTTGGAAACCTAAGGAGCAAAAGGATCGATTATTTCAGCTCCACTGTTCATAAATTGAAGTGAACAAAAGATAATTGGAATAAATTAAGGTCTATCATTATACTGCTCTAAAATATTTTCAAAGCAATATGAAATGAGCTCACTGAGTTGGAGTAACTCTAACTTTTTAGATGTTTTAATCTTTTAGAGAGTATTTTAATTATCATAAAGTTAAATGATCTAACAAGTGGAAGAATGAGCAATCAAATCACTAGCAAGATGGCTCAGGATCTGAGTAGAGTAAAAAATTCTCTGAGTTTTCCTTCTCTTTTATTTCACTGTTGTGTATCATACTAGGACTAATAGACTTTCTACAGTTATTCATTTGTATAAAACTGTCAAAAAAATAAGCTTTTCTTTAAATTGTAATTGGAATGTTCTGCCAGTGCGTTCCTGTGAAACCTCATAAATGAAACCTATGTAGGGTGATGATTCAGTAAATTCACACTTCATTCATTAGTTTAAGCCCATACAGAGGTGTGAAGTAGTTGAAGGACTGAGAGCCTTTTCAGTAGTTCTGTGCAAGTAAAGCAAACAGAAAATATTCTTTTACTTCAAAAATCCTACATAATCACAAAGCCTTTGACAGTTTCTCACAGCATTCTGCTATGGAAACTGTCAGACTCTGGCCTGGACAGGCACACACTCTCCCTGGTGGAAAACTGGTTGGATGGCCGGGCCCAGAGAGTGGTGGTAAATGGTGTTAAATCCAGCTGGAGGCCAGTGACAAGTGGGGTTCCCCAGGGCTCAGTGCTGGGTCCAGCCCTCTTCAATGTCTTTATCAGTGACCTGGATGAGGGCATTGAGGGTACCCTTAGCAAGTCTGCAGACAACACTAGCCTGGGTGGAAGTGTGGATCTGCTGGAGGGTAGAGAGGCTCTGCAAAAGGATCTGAAGAGGTTGGACAGCTGGGCTGAGTCTAGTGGCATGAGATTTAATAAGGCCAAATGCTGCGTCCTGCATTTCGGGCACAACAACCCTGTGCAGCTACAGACTGAGAGAAGTGTGTCTAGAAATCTGCCAGGAGGAGAGGGACCTGAGGGTGTTGGTTGACAGCTGACTGAACATGAGCCAGCAGTGAGCCCAGGTGGCCAAGAAGGCCAACGGCATCCTGGCTTGTATCAGAAATGGTGTGGCCAGCAGGTCCAGGGAGGTGATTCTCCCTCTGTTCTCGGCACTGGTGAGGCCGCTCCTTGAATCCTGTGTTCAGTTCTGGGCCCCTCACTACAAGAAGGATGTTGAGGCTCTGGAGCAAGTCCAGAGAAGAGCAACGAAGCTGGTGAAGGGACTGGAGAACAGACCCTATGAGGAATGGCTGAGAGAGCTGGGGTTGTTTAGCCTGGAGAAGAGGAGGCTGAGAGGAGACCTCATAGCTCTCTACAGCTACCTGAAAGGAAGTTGTAGAAGAGGAGAGTGCTGTCCTCTTCTCCCAAGTAACAGGGGGCAGGACAAGAGGGAATGGCCTCAAGCTCTGCCAGGGGAGATTTGAGTTGGACATAAGGAAAAAAAATTTCACAGAAATGGTCATTGGGCGCTGGCACAGGCTGCTCAGGGAGGTGTTGACTTGCCTTCCTTGGAGGTGTTTAAGGCATGAGTGGAGGAGGTACTGAGGGACATGGTTTAGAGATTGGTAGGAATGGTTGGACTCAATGATCCAGTGGGTGTCTTCCAACCTGGTGATTCTATGATTCTATGAAATGCTGCTTGACCAGTTTATGCAACTCGTGCTTCAAATTTTTTCCTCTTAGGAAGCTTGAGTAGAACTTCACAGATCTCTCAAACTAAAATACCAGCAGAAAAAAAAAAAAGATTATATACTAAACAATTTCTACTTCAGTGTGACTATTAATGAGAGTTTCCTTCAAATAATACCTAATACATGAAATTGCAGCTACTCTTTGCAGCTCTATAAAGCTGTAGCATCAATAAAAGAAAAGTCCTGATGCTCTACATGTCTTTCAACATCAGTTCCAGAAATGGCCAGACTCTACTTGATTAAGTCTAGTCGAATTTTTCCTTCTTTTATGTGCAGATGTTATTACAGGTATATTTACCTTTGAAGTATTAAGATCTGCCCATCTGAAGTGGCCAAAAAAACCCTTATTAAAGATAAATAACTTCTGTACCTGTCTCCTAGTACCTATTGGCTTTTAAAATTTCATATCAGTATATGAAAATACATGACATAATGAA
Organism: Coccyzus lansbergi; assembly: GCA_033558105.1. Classification (NCBI taxonomy): domain Eukaryota; kingdom Metazoa; phylum Chordata; class Aves; order Cuculiformes; family Coccyzidae; genus Coccyzus; species Coccyzus lansbergi. The sequence continues at coordinate 2,627,665 of JAUMJK010000486.1, forward strand.
ATGAAATGTCTAAGAACATAACTTACTGTAAGAAGAAACTAATCCCTACAATTATGACACACAACTTGTTGCATCCAATGATTAGAACTTATCCTAGGTCTGCCTTAATTACTTTTTGGTTTTTCAAATAAACAAATTATAGATAATAAGTTCCTTTATGAGATAACACAAATAGTTTTGCATATTCATGGATTCTAAAAATTTAGAAATTAACATGCTTTCCTTTGTCCTAAAATTTCTTGGATTGTTTTCTTGTGTACACTGTAGTAATTGGACAACAATTCGCAATAATTAAACGGTGTATTTTGTGCACACAGGTTGCAAATGTTCCGTGAGAGAGCCCTCAGACAATTCATAGACTGTTGAATCACTAGTACTAGAAAATTTAGGATTTCTCTCTCCCATTTGCAAATGTATACTAAATGTGAGGTAGAAGTCCTGAGCTATATGTGACATATTAAAAAATGTCAACTCTTCCAGCAAGATTTAAAAAAAAAAAAATTGTTTGAAGAAGCCACCATAGTGTCTGGCCAGCTATGGGGAAATTTTCCTGGTTGTTTATACATATGGGTCATTTAAAGATATTAGAATCATAGAATCATAGAATCACAACCACCATATTCTTTAACATGAATTTGGAATGACAGTCCTCTTCTGTCCTCTGTATCTCACATGCTTTGCAAGTAAAATCTTAAATTGAAATTGTAATAACTAAAATAAATTAAAGAAAAGAAATCACAAATAATAATGTAATTGTAAAATGTTTCCAGGCAGCAGATTATTTTTATTATCAATATGAGATTTTTTAGCTTTCTCTTGTAAGCGCGTAAGTGATTTATCCTGCTGAGTCGCAGAAGACAACTTACATACAGTCTCTTCCACAAATAAATCTTTAAAAGTTTGTATCTCAAGTGATTTTTCTACTTGACTGAAAATTATCCCAATGAGAATGAGGATTTTGTTTATGGTGCTTAAAATGTCATCCACTTGATTCAGCAGCATTAAATTTGTTGCACTCATTTTTTAAAGTCTAGAGTTAATCTTCTTAAATATGATGCAGAATGAACTTCTTCCATTATTTTCCATTAGTAAGAGTTTACTCGTGTTAAAAAATCACTTATTTTATAACATTAATTCCTCTCTCTTTCACTTATTGTCTAATAATGGAAGTATTTCTATTCAAATTCAAGTCCTCTGCTTGAAAATAAAGCTCAGAGGAGATCCCTACATTCTAAGAATATAGCACTTGTCAAGTTTCTTTCAAACCCTTGTAGAAATTATGGGTTTTCCCTTCTGTCCTGAGTGACTGTCTGGAAGTTCTTGATATCCTTATGTTTCCAAATAATGGTCAGTATATGCTGAGAGAGAAAAAGAGAGAGAGAATTACTTTCTTATGTTTGGCTGTCATTGACTGTGGGGTCTCAACCATCTAACTTAATCATCTTTGCAGTGAATTCCCTTACTGAAAATTGAAACAGAGAAAAATCCACTTCTCTGAGGTGCAAGCAAAGCAATAGCAAAGATGATTAAATATCTTCAGTTCTTCCAGAACAAATATGTGTATATCAGTCTCTGAAATCCTGGAATTCTAAAGATCACTTTTAATCAGGTCTCTCAGATGATGTTCAGCAGATGTTATCGTCTCTCAAACACGTCAGGCCTTTGATGGGATTCCTCCGCCCTCCTCAGCTTTTACTGTATCCATCCTTCTTTTATTTCAAAACATTTTAGGATCTAATCAGAAATTTTATCACTACTAAGAGAATCTGCTCCTATAGATATAAAAATATTCATTTCATAGGTCTTACAATTGGATATTAATATCCTTTCTGAATTAATGAGGACCTAAACTTGCTTGTAACAATATTATCAAGTAAACATGTGAAGTGCATATGACTTTTGATGTGTTAGGTCTCTGCCGGCATCCATTTTTAATCCTAGAAAGGTATTCCTAAATCAGCAAGCAATCCTAATTCCTAATCAGCAATTATGGATGAAAATATTGTTAATATTATGTTAATATTTCCACGGTATGTTATTAAATCACATATTAATGCTGCAAATGTTATGTTTAGGAGGGTCTTTTTTAATATTTCATTTACAGTAATTGTGACAGGTAGATAAATCAAATTGGTGTAGAGGACAAAAATCTGTAGATGGGTGTGTGAATATACATGTTCATACACACAAATATTTAGAAAAATAGAAAATTATCAAGATTGTCTCCAAAATGTCCTCTGATAGGAAGGTACTTTGTCTTTACTGCTGTTACTTACAAATATTAAGAAAGGAAGAAAAAAGACATTTCTACTGCAAAACATGTGAAAGTTGGTTTTTCTTCATATTCTTAATGTGGAAAGAGCATCAGGAAAAAAACTACGAAAACAAACTTCGAAGATCAAAGGCTGTTATAGTACCTGAAATAAAGGCACCATTTCTGCTGGTGAGCCTTTTGCTATCATCAAACTACCATTTCTGAACTGCAGAAATTAAAGAAAGATGTTTTCTCAGCAACCTTCCAGAAATTAACTATTCAGGGCAAATGGAATTTTGTGAGTCCTGAGGGGAAGACTGGCATGCTCTTGCAATGCTAACAGTTTTTTAAATCAGAAACACCTCCCAGATAAAAAATGTGCTTTTTATGTAGAGGGAAATGTTTTATTTGTGCAATATGCTACAGTGATTTTAATACAAAAGGACAATAAAAAAGAAATTATGTATGTTTAAATTACTTAAGTAAGGAGAATTAATGGTGTGATGATTTAAATAGTATGAATACAAGGCCTCTGAAATAACATAAATCAGTGTAAAAAGTCTTTCTTAGAACATCTAGGTAAGCATATAAAGTGAAGTGTAATTTTAACAATGAAAACCATGATTGCGGTGTGCTATATGAGGTTCTAAGAAAATCCTTAGCTAGAGGAAAAAGTGCATGTTTTCTTTTTGTTGCACTCATGATGAAACCTCGTAGAAACAGTGAAGGCAATTTAGCTGAAGAGCTAGGGAAACAGTTCTTAGACCAATTTTAATTGTTCCTTAAATGTTAATATTTCCTTCTCCAGAGCTACTGTGGATATCTTCATTTCATCAGAAAAAATCTTTGGTATATAACCTACTTCTATTTTAGAATTTTTTTTAAAATGGTAGTACTTTCCCATCTTGCCAGATTAGAAACATTTTATAGGATCAGGCTCTAGACATCTGATCAGTAGATTAGATCAAACATTGTAGTTACAGAGCTAGGTTGATTTTCTTTCATAGATTTTGAAAAAAAAAAAAGTTCCTTTTAGAATGTTGAGTGATTTTAAATGCAAATAATATAATCATATGAAGGTTGTTAGTATACTGCTTGTTGGCAGCTCCACGTTAGCATCTTGCTTAACTATTCTTTGTGCATAGGAGATGCAAACTAACTTTCTCTATCTGAAAGGTGGAAAAAATAATACCTTGCAAAAACCATTTCAGGATACAAGGTCATAATTCATAATTCACAATTCACATGAATTTGGAATTTTGTATGGAATATCTGCTCTGTTGTTAATTCATAATTTACTTGAGTAGAACTTCCTATTAAAATAAGATTGTACCTTCACTAATTTTTATAGCTATTAGTCTCAATATTATCCTTCAGTCTGAATAACTACTGGAGATGCAGCATTATTACAAGGTGAACTGAAGGTTTTCAAATGCAGCAAATGGAAATAAACTTTGTTCATACAGGGCTGCTCTAGATTCTGCCTTGAGTTTCAGTTCATTAATTTCTTTTTCTTATGGCCTTTGCTTTAATATGTTTTGCACAATGTCCTCATACAAATCTCACAGTATTATAAAGGTGACAAATGATGGTAAGATAAATTCAGCCTCTGTAGGCTTGATTTTTATCTGGGTTATCCACCCAGGACCCATGTGAAAAACTCTGTAATGTAGGTGGTACGCCATTCCTTTGCATGGCTTTCATAGTTCCTGTCTGTACAAACATATTTAAATTCATCTTTTAAACACAGAAATTTTACTAAACTTTTAAAATCAGTAGATATAGCATGATTACTAGCCATATTACATAATATTTAGTATTTATTGAAATATATTTGTTAGCATTTGGAAATGTAATTTCTTAATGAGAGCTATTAGAAGTTGTATGATGTGATGCCATCTTGATACTTGGCAGGAGATTGTGGCATTAGTTCTAACAGACTATGTCAAATACTTCAACAGTGACATGAAAATGTAGTTAACTAAGAAATAGTGATAAACAAAGTTGCTTTTGAAAAAATTGTTTACAAGATTTACACACAATTTTTAGAGCTCTGCAAAACCTTAGGAATATAAAAATGAAAGGTAGACTCTGAAGAGCTTTTATTTTTTATTTTGCTGATTCTCTAGCCTTGAGAAAAATATTGAAGCTGATTGTTATGATTGGAAATATATACTTTTTCACCAAAGTGAATTAATTGTTTTCTGTTAAAGCACCCTTTGGCAGCTGTGAAAACCATCTTCAGAGATCCCTGAAAATTCTGAGACTGACTTTCTGCTTTTAGCTGTGTTTTGCATGGACACTTACACAAGATTCTTCTGTAGCAGTCCTAGCTGCTCCTCTAAGCAGTCGTTTCAATTTCTGACTGAAAATTGCAACTTTAATACCCTCTACAGTTATGTAACACCTGAACATGTTATAATGGCTTGGGGAAACTGACCATCTTATTTGTATAACTGTAGGTCACACATCCCGGTATAGTGTTAGTTGTTTGAACTTTGATTTTCCAAATCTGTGGAAACTTTTGTAAGGCTATTTTCAGGTATTATGCTTTTTTATTGACAGGATGTTTATGCTCAGTGCAAGGTTCAGATTTTTTGCCCCCTAGATTTAGGTGTGAAAATTCAATGCATCTGTTTCAGTCAATGGAATCTATTCTCTACAGACAATGGAATCCAGAAGGCAATTTTCCCCACCACCTTCAGAGCTTTTGTAGTGGTCACCTGAACAAATTCTCTAGTCTTTTTTGACCCTATGTACTAGATCTCTGCTGGCAAAAATATCAATTTAGATGCTTAACTCATATGCAGATATTCATACTTATGTATAGAAATGTAGCTGTCTACAGGAAAGAAATACTACCTGCGGCGAATTATTTTTGTAGTGAGGAGAGGTGGCGAGTCTGAACATTCATAATGTCAGTTCATCAACTTCCTTATTACCTTCTGATATGATCATAAAGGAGGGAAGAAGCTTGATTAGGATTGCAGAAAAATTGTTTACTTCGTAGTAGTAGGAGTAGAAATATAAACAGATTGATATTTTTATGTACTCTGGAAAAGACAGGCTTAGGTCATGTATCATTTTTGTCTTTTCTTATTTCCTTGTTCACATATCAATTTTTAATAAACTGAAGAAAAGACCAGATTATAAAACCTATAGTCCTTAAAATTACCATCGTGGCAGTGTACTCATTCTGCAAGTGTGCTTAGTCTGAAGTATGCAATTTTTATTTTTAAGTTGTATTACTTGAAATCCGTGCCAGGACTACCCAAAATTAAACTCCATGTGGCTTGAGACTTAGCACTCTTATTCTAAATTATATATTATACTGAAATACAGGCCTCCAACTATCCAATTAATCGACTGTGTCATGAAAATGTTTCTGATCAATTCTAAGGATTAAGAGCATGTTTGTCCTTTGAGAGGATAAGGAAGGTTCATCACTTTCTAGGTTCCTACCATTTGACCTGAACAAAACATCAGTGGACTCCTCACAGCCATATTTAGAAGATACAGGGTTTTCCAGAGAGGAACACTAAAAATATTTGAAACATTAGAATTGAAGCTCAGAAAATGCTAGTCAAGGATTTAGTTTTAGTCATCCACTTCTGGTGTTAGAACTAAAAACAGCCAAAGGAAGGATGCCCTAATGCATATTTCTCTCTATATATTTCAATTGCAGACTGAGATCATATACCTGCTATATGTACACGTAGTTCTATATGCATTTTTATGCTATGGAACGCATGCATTTTTTATATCAAATAATACATAGCTCCATTAAAACTCTGCAGACTAAAAGCAAGTAAACTGCAGGTATGTGAGAGTCCTATTTCGTGCAGTTTCAGTGCTGAATAGGTGTGGGTTTTATCTCCTCTTATCCTTCCTTCTGTTCTGTAAGATTTATATGACACAAAAAGGGTCTGAAGACTGGAGAGTTCTTAGATACTTAAGGATGTTTTTCTATACAAATGCCCACAGTCGTTACAAAATGGGAAAAGAATCTTTGTCAGTTTTACTCAGTTACATTAGCTATGGAATAAAATGACTCGCAAGATAAGTCTTTGTCCTATGCCTGCATCAATTGCCTTCAGAGAGTGCTGGACAATATACAACTTTCATGTGTAATTGCTATGTATTTTGGTTTGAAAATGATGTCAAGCCTTTCCAGATACTGAAAGGAACATTAGAATGTGGCACTGCTGAAGTTCAGGCAATAATAACTGACTTTATAGCACTGGGAATAAGTTTCTTATTAAGCCTTTCCCAGTACTTAAAAACAGGAAGAATGTACTTGGGTACTATTGGGATGAAGATGAAAAGTTACACATATATGTAACATCTTGTAACCAGGAAATCTTCTGTAGAACTGGGCGAGATACTCAAGATTTAAAACACGTTTCTGTTTTTCAGGCTAATTTACCACTACCAATATTTAACACATTCTACAAAGGATATTTCCACAATACATTTTGTGTAATTTATTGAAATTTAGCTTCTTGTTTTGGAACGAACCTATGGAAAACAGAGCAGGAATCTGTACACATTCTATTTTTTTTAAATCACAAAGAAAGTATTTTCTGCATAGATGAAAGAATAGTGATGTAACAGGTATACAAGAGCATTGAGATATTTAAGAGTAAAAAGGTGTTCCTCTTCATTCCTCAAAAGCAAAATGTTCCCATTGTGCTATGCAACAGTCAAAGCTATTTAGGCTGAATAGACTTGATAAAGAACTTGACAGCAATTTTATATAAAACCAGCCTTACTTTTTTAAAAACATAATGAACTATTTCTCTGCAGTAACAGGGGGATTTGATCTGGTTTGAAAGTAGCTAACCACCTTACAGGACAGTGATTAAATAGTTATTTGGGACAGTGAAAAGCAGCTAGCTATATAAATCTTTTTGTGATAACATACACTACACTCACATTTTTTCATAAGTGAAAGTCATCTGTTGTACAAAATATGAAGATTTATATTAAAGCAAAAATTGTTTTTACACTTTATACCCTTCATAAATAATGGAACCTAAGGTGATGGAAATTTTATGAAAAATAATGTGAAAGTAGGATTTGATAAGAGAGAGAAGAGTAAGACTTATAAAAACTGATAATGCTGATGTAAAACAATATTCTGTAAGATTTCCAAAATTAATATCTTCTAAAATATGATGTTAGTATTCATATCATAAATTACATTTTAGCAATAGGCAAGTTCCTGTGAACAAGTTATTCTGAAAACACTTGTTGAAAAATTTCTCATCATCTGAGGCATTTGATATTCTGATGAAAGAAAGAGGAATAGTTTTGGTAGAGCATTAATCTGACTTTCTGTATAGATTCCTTAGTTTGTCAGCTTTGCAACGAGAGATTTCAAGTAAACAGATTTGCGGTAGTTAGGGCATGGGGTAGTGATAAGTATGAGAACCATTATGGGAGAAAGAACCATCATGAGCTTACTGTTTCCTGTGTTCAAGTTACATACAGGTTTACAGTTCCATAAAACTAGGACCCAAATCCCATATTTAAAGACACTTAAATGCTTTAAAAATATTTTTAAGAAAACTGATCTTGAATGTATATTTTTAGACAACAGAAGTAGTAATAACTTATGTTCTTAACTTAGTCATTACAATTGTTCTACTCTTAAATATGTGGTTTGAACTTTTTCTTTAAGATTAGGAAAACAGTAATTCATGTGAGCTTCACTTCTTTTTTTTTTCTTTACATGTATTTTGCAATTAACACCTTTTAGGATATTCTTTCTGTCTCTTCTAAGTTAATTTGGACAAATTATTTTTATCTTCCTCAGTTTCCCTTTGTCTGGGTACTGTGAAGCTCAGTAGCTTTCACGGAAAGCTAATGACTCCCTGTGGTGATGTGACCCCAGAGAGCAGCCGCGCCCCCACTCAGCACGAGCAACAGGCACTTTGGAAGGAGCTTTACTGTTGAACATGATGTTACATGGCATGGAAAATCCCTTAAGTCAGTTAGGGTCAGCTGTCCCAGCTGTGTCACTTCCCAGCTTCTTGCCCATCCCCAGCCTACTTGTAGGGAGGACAGAGTGATAAACAGAGGAGGACTTGATTCTGTGTATATGCTTCTCAGCAATAACTAAAATATTGCTGGATTATCAGCTCCTTTGTTTACCAATATAAAACATCACATTGTATAGGCTAGTATTAAAAAAATAACACTATCCCAGTGACAGCCAGTATACTACCCATACAGAAAGTGCTATAGAGTTGCTAAGTACTATTATTCTTACTTCTCTTTGTCACAACATATGACTGAAAATCTTGAACATCTGGGATTGCAATCTTTATTATTAATTCGTGTGCAGGGAGCAAAGAAAGAAACAATCTTATATTTCACAATTCTAGCATACACTCCAACTGGAGTGATATTCATACCATCTACAGATTCCCACTTGCATTAATTGTAAAATAAATTATTGAAAATGTTAAGATTTGCTCTCATATCATGCAGGCTTGAGTTGCAAAGAATGCTGATATGCACACTGACAAATACCTTTATATGCTCTCTGTTACTTTGCATGATTTCACTGCAAGGAAGAGACAGCTGGGTTGAGATTCTCATAAATATTTATCAGGGATTAATGAACAGTGGGAGGCTTCTGCATATCAATGTATATGTGAGGAAACTTTGCAATAAAAACACCACCAGCTATCGATAAATCATTTAGGAAAAGTGAAGGTTCTCTCAAGTATCACTTGTTTTCCAAAAGCCTAGTCATAAAAAGCAGGCCAATAGTTCATATGCAACAGACACAATTTCATTGAATGACTGTGAGTTGGGTACATGCAAGAAGGCAGGTTTGTGTTGGGGAGGAAGATGGAATCTGATTTATGTACTGAAATGAACATGGAGTATATATTTGTGCAAGCCTAAGAATTAAAAAAAAAAGAAAAAATGTCAAAATTCAGGTCACCAAATGTCACAACTGATACTTTCAAACTCAGATCTGCATCTCTCACTGGACACTCATCTTCCTGTTATGACATTTAGTCCAATCTATACTATCCTAACTGACAGAATAAATTATGTGGTATGATTTTTTAAATAGGTTCGGAAAACCGAGTGTTTTTGAAAAGTTATAATATTATGATAGCTATGGGATTTGAGACTGAAATGAAACATTAAGTAGTAGTGTAGACTTCTTTACTCAGATTTAATAGCTTTGCTTTGCTTAAAAAAATATATTAGCAAAACCTCAGCCCGTGCACTTGCTGATTTGCTTTATTGTGACCTCCAACAAAATATCAATTTTGTGAAACTGCCCTGTTACACTGGCTGTACAGAAACCACCAGAGGACAAGATTTTATTACACCTCTGGTAAATCACCCTCTTTTACTACATGCAGCTTTTCTTGGACCTCCAATCTACTAACCTCTGTAATCCAAAACTGCTTATAACCTTAGCAACATGCAATATTGTTTTCTGACAAATTTGGTAAGCGCTATTTTTTAGAGTTGTTCTTGCCTCCTCATCAGAAAGATGAAGGCCATGAAAGCAGTTAATAATCTGATGCTGGTTTACTGAGAAGGTTCTGGACAGCAGGGAAGTATAGATGTCCCAATCCGATATTGGGGAGGGTTCTTAAAACAATCCCAAGAGCGAGATTAAGACACAAACGAGGTCAGATGCTGTACAATCTTCGAGCTTTATTTTCTAGAACAACTGATAGCAGCGATAGAACAGAGAGAAAAGGAAAGAAAAGGTCAGAAATCCCTAAGCAAGGGAACATTAGAGGCACAACTAGTTACCACCAACGCAAATCCAGCGAGGTGCAGTTGGTTTGGTCTCAGTGCAGGTGATGGCTCTTCAAGTTCCAAGGGATGTCCAAGAAGAAAGAGAAGGGCGAGAAGGAAAAGTTCACCACATCAATGCAGCAACAGTTCTCAGGAGTACACAGTGACAGCTTCCAGGCCGTGTCAAAGTGTGCGATGGGAAACCACTCTTGGTCTGGTTCCACTGCTCTCTTTTATCCTGGTTCCAAGAAACTGCTCTCAATCTGTTTCCATGAAGCTACTTCCCTCTCTCTGGTCCCATGAAGATCCCTTTTATCCTGTGAGACCCCCATTTGCAAGTGCCTTGGAGGAGTAGGGGTGGGGGAAGCAGCCACCGCTGCATCCCCCACACTCCCCCACGAAGTTTGCTCTGAGCCCTTTATCAGCAAAGCGGAGGAAGCGAGAGGGGGAAGGAACAGCCACCGCTGCATCCCCCTCGGACCCCCCATGAAGTCAGGTCTGGACCCTGCAATTTTGATGATATGAACAAAGCAAAAAAAATAAATTGATGTTTCATATATTTAAGATCTAGAAGAGGCCATGAGAATATCTTGTCTGACTTTCTGCATATATCATAGATTTAAAAGATTTAGAATA